>CM055126.1:65166565-65826996 GCA_029206835.1 Rana muscosa
ACCACTGACAGCCTGAGGACCACCGAACACTGTGTACCCCCAGAGGAGCTGGGGCGCCATCTAGTGTGCAAAATTGTAAGTGGCAACTGATGGGTGAGATGTAGTAAGAGTGATGTTCTGCAGATCTCTAGAGGGGTCAGTGATGGGATAATCTGCAGAATATATAAATATGGATCTGTCAGGAGGGGGAGGGGGCGGAGCGATGTTCTGCAGATCTCTAGAGAGGTCAGTGATGAGATAATCTGCAGAATATATCAATATGGATCTGTCAGGAGGGGGAGGGGAGGGAGCGATGTTCTGCAGATCTCTAGAGAGGTCAGTGATGAGATAATCTGCAGAATATATCAATATGGATCTGTCAGGAGGGGGAGGGGGGAGCGATGCTCTGCAGATCTCTAGAGAGGTCAGTGATGGGATAATCTGCAGAATATATCAATATGGATCTGTCAGGAGGGGGAGGGGAGGGAGCGATGTTCTGCAGATCTCTAGAGGAGGTCAGTGATGGGATAATCTGCAGAATATATCAATATGGATCTGTCAGGAGGGGGATGGGAGGGAGCGATGTTCTGCAGATCTCTAGAGGGGTCAGTGATGGGATAATCTGCAGAATATATCAATATGGATCTGTCAGGAGGGGGAGGGGAGGGAGTGATGTTCTGCAGATCTCTAGAGAGGTCAGTGATGGGATAATCTGCAGAATATATCAATATGGATCTGTCAGGAGGGGGAGGGGAGGGAGTGATGTTCTGCAGATCTCTAGAGAGGTCAGTGATGGGATAATCTGCAGAATATATCAATATGGATCTGTCAGGAGGGGGAGGGGAGGGAGCGATGTTCTGCAGATCTCTAGAGAGGTCAGTGATGGGATAATCTGCAGAATATATCAATATGGATCTGTCAGGAGGGGGAGGGGAGGGAGCGATGTTCTGCAGATCTCTAGAGGGGTCAGTGATGGGATAATCTGCAGAATATATCAATATGGATCTGTCAGGAGGGGGAGGGGAGGGAGCGATGTTCTGCAGATCTCTAGAGGGGTCAGTGATGGGATAATCTGCAGAATATATCAATATGGATCTGTCAGGAGGGGGAGGGGAGGGAGCGATGTTCTGCAGATCTCTAGAGGGGTCAGTGATGGGATAATCTGCAGACTATATCAATATGGATCTGTCAGGAGGGCAGGAAGCGATGTTCTGCAGATCTCTAGAGGGGTCAGTGATGGGATAATCTGCAGACTATATCAATATGGATCTGTCAGGAGGGGGAGGGCAGGAAGCGATGTTCTGCAGATCTCTAGAGGGGTCAGTGATGGAATAATCTGCAGAATATATCAATATGGATCTGTCAGGAGGGGGAGGGGAGGGAGCGATGTTCTGCAGATCTCTAGAGAGGTCAGTGATGGGATAATCTGCAGAATATATCAATATGGATCTGTCAGGAGGGGGAGGGGAGGGAGCGATGTTCTGCAGATCTCTAGAGGGGTCAGTGATGGAATAATCTGCAGAATATATCAATATGGATCTGTCAGGAGGGGGAGGGGAGGGAGCGATGTTCTGCAGATCTCTAGAGAGGTCAGTGATGGGATAATCTGCAGAATATATCAATATGGATCTGTCAGGAGGGGGAGGGGAGGGAGCGATGTTCTGCAGATCTCTAGAGAGGTCAGTGATGAGATAATCTGCAGAATATATCAATATGGATCTGTCAGAAGGGGGAGGGGAGGGAGCGATGTTCTGCAGATCTCTAGAGAGGTCAGTGATGGGATAATCTGCAGAATATATCAATATGGATCTGTCAGGAGGGGAGGGAGCGATGCTCTGCAGATCTCTAGAGAGGTCAGTGGTGGGATAATCTGCAGAATATATCAATATGGATCTGTCAGGAGGGGGAGGGGAGGGAGCGATGCTCTGCAGATCTCTAGAGAGGTCAGTGGTGGGATAATCTGCAGAATATATCAATATGGATCTGTCAGGAGGAGGAGGGGAGGGAGCGATGCTCTGCAGATCTCTAGAGAGGTCAGTGGTGGGATAATCTGCAGAATATATCAATATGGATCTGTCAGGAGGGGGAGGGGATGATGGACCACACAGTATACACATATATATATATATATACTCACCAGGCTGTCGGGTTGGAGGGGGATGTCATTCGGAGATCCTGGCAGTTGGAAGTCTTCTGATTTCCCGGGAAGGATGAGGGAGGACAGGCACAGGGCGAGCAGTAAGGTGGGTGTTCGGGGTGTCAGGTAGGTGGGGGAGGGGGGTGGTCTCCTGGTGTCCATAGCAGGGTGTGCAGTGTCAGAGCGAGATCTCTTCTCCTAGAATTAGTGACCAGAACCCGACTTATATATGTAAGGGAGGTCCCTGTGTGCCCCTCCCCCCCAGACCCCCAAACTGACCCCCACTATTACATCTCCTATTCCCCCCTCACTTCATCCATCTCCACTCATCTTATATCTACATTCTTTCTTTCACTTTTTTCCTTTCCTTTCTCTTTCTTTCTTCTTTCTTTTTCCTTTCCTTTTCTTTTTTTCTTCTTCTCTTTTCTTATTTTTTTTTTGGTTTGTTTTTTCCCCCTTTCCTTTTTTTCCTTTCTCTTTTTGCCTTTCCTTTCGTGTTCTTTTCTTTATTTCTTTCTTTCTCTCTTTCTTTTTTTTCTCTTTATTCCTTTCCTTTCTTTCTTCTTCTCTTTTTTTAGTTTTTTTGTTTTTTTTCCTTTCCTTTCTTTTTCAATTTTTTTTTCTTTCTTTCTTTTTTACTTTCTCTTTCTTTTTTTCTCTTTCCTTTATTTTTTCTTTCTCTCTTTCTTGTTCTTTTCTTTCTTTCCCTTAATTCCTTTTATTTATTTATTCCTCTCTTTCTTTTTTACTTTCTTTCTTTTCTTTCTCTCTTTCTTTTTTTCCCTTTCTCTTTCTTCCTTTCCTTTCTTTCTTCTTCTCTTTTTTTCCCCTTTCCTTCACTTTCATTTTCTTTCCTTCTTTCGCTTTCCTTTTCTTTTTCCTTTCTTTTTTTTTCTCTTTCTTTCTTTTTTTTGCTTTCCTGTCCTTTTCTTTCTTTTTTTCTCTTTCCTTTCTTTTCTTTCTCTCTTTTCCTTTTCCTTTCTTTCTCTCTTTCTCTTAATTCCTTTTATTTCTTTCTTTCTTTTTTACATTCTTTCATTCTCATTCCTTTCTTCCTTTCCTTTTATTTCTCTTCTTTCCTTTCCCCTGCCCCCCCCCCCCAGCCTCCCCTATGCTTTTTTCTCCTCCTCTGCCCTCTTACCCCCCCCCCCCCCATATGTCTATAATACAGAATATGCCGTATGTTATATTGCTGGGATTGGACTCCTGTAGTAGAATCTGATGTTCTCTCAGAAGTGTGTGGGGCGGTGAAGGGTTAAGGCGGAGGGGATAGGTACAGGTGTGCGGGAAGTGTGTGGGGCGGTGAAAGGTTAAGGCGGAGGTGATAGGTACAGGTGTGCGGGAAGTGTGTGGGGCGGTGAAGGGTTAAGGCGGAGGTGATAGGTACAGGTGTGCGGGAAGTGTGTGGGGCGGTGAAGGGTTAAGGCGGAGGTGATAGGTACAGGTGTGCGGGAAGTGTGTGGGGCGGTGAAGGGTTAAGGCGGAGGTGATAGGTACAGGTGTGCGGGAAGTGTGTGGGGCGGTGAAGGGTTAAGGCGGAGGTGATAGGTACAGGTGTGCGGGAAGTGTGTGGGGCGGTGAAGGGTTAAGGCGGAGGTGATAGGTACAGGTGTGCGGGAAGTGTGTGGGGCGGTGAAGGGTTAAGGCGGAGGTGATAGGTACAGGTGTGCGGGAAGTGTGTGGGGCGGTGAAGGGTTAAGGCGGAGGTGATAGGTACAGGTGTGCGGGAAGTGTGTGGGGCGGTGAAGGGTTAAGGCGGAGGTGATAGGTACAGGTGTGCGGGAAGTGTGTGGGGCGGTGAAGGGTTAAGGCGGAGGTGATAGGTACAGGTGTGCGGGAAGTGTGTGGGGCGGTGAAGGGTTAAGGCGGAGGTGATAGGTACAGGTGTGCGGGAAGTGTGGGGGGCGGTGAAGGGTTAAGGCGGAGGTGATAGGTACAGGTGTGCGGGAAGTGTGTGGGGCGGTGAAGGGTTAAGGCGGAGGCGATAGGTACAGGTGTGTGGGGCGGTGAAGGGTTAAGGCGGAGGTGATAGGTACAGGTGTGCGGGAAGTGTGTGGGGCGGTAAAGGGTTAAGGCGGAGGGGATAGGTACAGGTGTGCGGTTAGTGTGTTGGGCGGTGAAGGGTTAAGGCGGAGGGGATAGGTACAGGTGTGCGGGAAGTGTGTGGGGCGGTGAAAGGTTAAGGCGGAGGTGATAGGTACAGGTGTGTGGGAAGTGTGTGGGGCGGTAAAGGGTTAAGGCGGAGGGGATAGGTACAGGTGTGCGGTTAGTGTGTTGGGCGGTGAAGGGTTAAGGCGGAGGGGATAGGTACAGGTGTGCGGTTAGTGTGTGGGGCGGTGAAGGGTTAAGGCAGAGGTGATAGGTACAGGTGTGCGGGAAGTGTGTGGGGCGGTGAAGGGTTAAGGCGGAGGTGATAGGTACAGGTGTGCGGGAAGTGTGTGGGGCGGTGAAGGGTTAAGGCGGAGGGGATAGGTACAGGTGTGCGGTTAGTGTGTGGGGCGGTGAAGGGTTAAGGCGGAGGGGATAGGTACAGGTGTGCGGGAAGTGTGTGGGGCGGTGAAGGGTTAAGGCGGAGGGGATAGGTACAGGTGTGCGGGAAGTGTGTGGGGCGGTGAAGGGTTAAGGCGGAGGGGATAGGTACAGGTGTGCGGTTAGTGTGTTGGGCGGTGAAGGGTTAAGGCGGAGGGGATAGGTACAGGTGTGCGGGAAGTGTGTGGGGCGGTGAAGGGTTAAGGCGGAGGGGATAGGTACAGGTGTGCGGGAAGTGTGTGGGGCGGTGAAGGGTTAAGGCGGAGGGGATAGGTACAGGTGTGTGGGGCGGTGAAGGGTTAAGGCGGAGGTGATAGGTACAGGTGTGCGGGAAGTGTGTGGGGCGGTGAAGGGTTAAGGCGGAGGGGATAGGTACAGGTGTGCGGGAAGTGTGTGGGGCGGTGAAGGGTTAAGGCGGAGGGGATAGGTACAGGTGTGCGGGAAGTGTGTGGGGCGGTGAAGGGTTAAGGCGGAGGGGATAGGTACAGGTGTGCGGGAAGTGTGTGGGGCGGTGAAGGGTTAAGGCGGAGGGGATAGGTACAGGTGTGCGGGAAGTGTGTGGGGCGGTAAAGGGTTAAGGCGGAGGGGATAGGTACAGGTGTGCGGGAAGTGTGTGGGGCGGTGAAGGGTTAAGGCGGAGGGGATAGGTACAGGTGTGCGGGAAGTGTGTGGGGCGGTAAAGGGTTAAGGCGGAGGGGATAGGTACAGGTGTGCGGGAAGTGTGTGGGGCGGTAAAGGGTTAAGGCGGAGGGGATAGGTACAGGTGTGCGGGAAGTGTGTGGGGCGGTGAAGGGTTAAGGCGGAGGGGATAGGTACAGGTGTGCGGGAAGTGTGTGGGGCGGTAAAGGGTTAAGGCGGAGGGGATAGGTACAGGTGTGCGGGAAGTGTGTGGGGCGGTGAAGGGTTAAGGCGGAGGGGATAGGTACAGGTGTGCGGGAAGTGTGTGGGGCGGTACAGGGTTAAGGCGGAGGGGATAGGTACAGGTGTGCGGGAAGTGTGTGGGGCGGTGAAGGGTTAAGGCGGAGGGGATAGGTACAGGTGTGCGGGAAGTGTGTGGGGCGGTAAAGGGTTAAGGCGGAGGGGATAGGTACAGGTGTGCGGGAAGTGTGTGGGGCGGTGAAGGGTTAAGGCGGAGGGGATAGGTACAGGTGTGCGGGAAGTGTAAAGTCCGGGAGGTAGGTTCCTGAATGGAGCTCCGCTCAGCTGACAACAATAGAGGGTGTGGGGAGATCACCGGAGCCAACCCAAGCATTGTTAGACACCCGATTCAGTGAGGGGGGGGGGGGGGGAGTATAAGGTAGTATTATGTAGAAGGAGAATGAAAGAAAGTAAAAAAGAAAGAAAAGGAATTAAGAGAAAGAAACACTGAAGAAATGACACTTTGCTACAATGTAAAGTAGTGAGTGTACAGCTTGTATAACGGTGTAAATTTCCTGTCCCCTCAAAAATCACTCAACACACATCCAATAATGTCTAAACCGCTGGCAACAAAAGTCAGGACACCCCTAAGTGAAAATGTCCAAATTGGGCCCAAAGTGTCAATATTTTGTGTGGCCGCCATTATTTTCCAGCACTGCCTCTTAACCCTCTTGGGCATGGAGGTCACCAGAGCTTCACAGGTTGTCACTGGAGTCCTCTTCCCCTCCTCCATGATGACATCACAGAGCTGGTGGATGTTGGAGACCTTGCGCTCCTCCACCTTCCGTTTGAGGATCCCCCACAGATGCTCAATAGGGTTTAGGTCTGCAGACATGCTTGGCCAGTCCATCACCTTTACCCTCAGCTTCTTTAGCAAGGCAGTGGTGGTCTTGGAGGTGTGTTTGGGGTGGTTATCATGTTGGAATACTACCCTGCGGCCCAGTCTCTGAAGGGAGGGGATCATGCTCTGTTTCAGTACGTCACAGTACATGTTGGCATTCATGGTTCCCTCAATGATCTGTAGCCCCCCAGTGCCGGCAGCACTCATGTAGCCCCCAGACCATGACACTCCCCCCACCATGCCTGACTGTAGGGAAGACACACTTGTCTTTGTCCTCCTCACCTGGTTGCCGCCGCACACGCCTGACACCATCTGACACCAAATACGTTTATCTTGGTCTCATCAGACCACAGGACATGGTTCCCAGTAATCCATGTCCTTAGTCTGCTTGTCTTTCTTGTGGATCATCTTTAGAAGAGGCTTCCTTCTGGGACGACAGCCATGCAGACCAATTTGATGCAGTGTGCGGCGTATGGTCTGAGCACTGACAGGCTGACCCCTCCCCCACCCCTTCACCCTCTGCAGCAATGCTGGCAGCACTCATACGTCTATTTCCCAAAGACAACCTCTGGATATGACGCTGAGCACGTGACCTCAACTTCTTTGGTGGACCATGGCGAGGCCTGTTCTGAGGGGAACCTGTCCTGTTATACCGCTGGATGGTCTTGGCCACCGTGCTGCAGATCAGTTTCAGGGTCTTGGCAATCTTCTTATAGCCTCGGCCATCTTTATGTAGAGCAACAATTCTTTATTTCAGATCCTCAGAGAGTTCTTTGCCATGAGGTGCCATGTTGTACTTCCAGTGACCAGTATGAGCGAGTGAGAGCGATAACATCAAATTTACCACACCTGCTCCCCATTCACACCCGAGACCTTGTAACACTAACGAGTCACATGACACCGGGGGAGGGAAAATGGCTAATTAGGCTCAATTTGGACATTTTCACTTAGGGGTGTCCTGACTTTTGTTGCCAGCGGTTTAGACATTAATGGCTGTGTGTTGAATTATTTTGAAGAGACAGCAAATTTACACTGTTATACAAGCTGTACACTCACTACTTTACATTGTAGCAAAGTGTCATTTCTTCAGTGTTGTCACATGAAAAGATTTACACAAATGTGACTGAGGGGTGTACTTACTTTTGTCAGATACTGTATACTTTAACAGTAAGCTGTATATAAAAGCCAGGGCTGTGGGTTCTTTGCTGTAAGTTTAAACCATGTGAAAAAGTAGTCAGTCTGAGGATTCTTTACTGTAAAGGTTAGCTGGGTCTATTTAAGCTCCGGACCATTTTGCTGGCCAAAGACCAGGCCCCTTTTTGCGATTCGGCACTGCGTCGCTTTACCTGACAATTGCGCGGTCGTACGACGTGGCTCCCAAACAAAATTGACATCCTTTTTTTCCCACAAATAGAGATTTCTTTTGGTGGTATTTGATCACCTCTGCGGTTTTTATTTTTTGCGCTATAAACAAAAATAGAGCGACAATTTTGAAAAAAATGCAATATTTTTTACTTTTTGCTATAATAAATATCCCCAAAAAATATATAAAAAAACATTTTTTTTCCTCAGTTTAGGCCAATACGTATTCTTCTACATATTTTTGGTAAAAAAAAATTGCAATAAGCGTTTATTGATTGGTTTGCGCAAAAGTTATAGCGTCTACAATATAGGAGATAGTTTTATGGCATTTTTATTAATATTTTTTTTTTTAATAGTAACGGCGGCGATCTGCGATTTTTATCGTGACTGCGACATTATGGCGACACATCGGACACTTTTGACACATTTTTGGGACCATTGTCATTTTTACAGCGATCAGTGCTATAAAAATGCACTGATTACTGTGAAAATGACACTGGCAGTGAAGGAGTTTAACCTCTAGGTGGCACTGTAGGGGTTAAGTGTGACATAATGTGTGATTCTTACTGTAGGGGGGGTGTGGCTTGGCGTGTGACGTCACTGATCGTCGTTCCCTATGACAGGGAACAGACGATCTCTGACATACCACTAGGAAAACGGGGAAAGGTTTGTTTATACTTACCCCTCCCCGTTTTTCAGCCCTGTGACCCGATCGTGGGACACCGGTGGTGGTGATCCATGGGTCCCGTGGGCGCGGTCATGGAGCTTCGGACCAGATCGCAAGCGTGCCGGCGACCAGTGATGTAAGTAACTGAGTTAGAATAAACAGAGTTACATAACGCAGTTACTTTAGAGGGTAACGAGTAATCTAACTGATTACTCTTCCCCTTATGGTAACGCAGTTACCATTACTTGGGCGGCGTTACCCCAATTACATCTACCACCACAAATGGGGATGGACGAGAAGAGAGGAGGGGCCACTGGGGAGTAGCGTGACTGCCGTCAGTGCCGTGACATGAGAGAGAACTTATTACACACGCTTCCTGCGCTACTCTGCATGGCTGGTAGACAATGTGCTATGTGCCACATGTCCTGATGTGCCCTTATGTGCTATGTGCCCTGTGCCCCATGCACTGATGTGCTATGTGCCCTGATGTGCTATGTGCCCCATGCACTGATGTGCTATGTGCCCTGATGTGCTATGTGCCCTGATGTGCTATGTGCCACATGTCCTGATGTGCCCTGATGTGCTATGTGCCCTGTGCCCCATGCACTGATGTGCTATGTGCCCAATGCCCTGATGTGCTATGTGCCCTGATGTGCTATGTGCCCCATGCCCTGATGTGCTATGTGCCCTGATGTGCTATGTGCCCCATGCACTGATGTGCTATGTGCCCTGATGTGCCCTGTGCCCCATGCACTGATGTGCTATGTGCCCTGATGTGCTATGTGCCCCATGCACTGATGTGCTATGTGCTATCATGTGCCCTGCACCCTGATGTGCTGTGCGTCCTGATGTGCTATGTGCCCCATGCCCTGATGTGCTATGTGCCCCATGCCCTGATGTGCTATGTGCCCCGATGTGCTATGTGCCCCATGCCCTGATGTGCTATATGCCCCATGTCCTGATGTGCCCTCATGTGCTATGTGCCCTGTGCCCCATGCCCTGATGTGCCCTGATGTGCTATGTGCCCCATGCCCTGATGTGCTATGTGCCCTGATGTGCTATGTGCCCTGATGTGCTATGTGCCCCATGTCCTGATGTGCCCCGATGTGCTATGTGCCCCATGCCCTGATGTGCTATGTGCCCCATGCCCTGATGTGCTATGTGCCCCATGCCCTGATGTGCTATATGCCCCATGTCCTGATGTGCCCTCATGTGCTATGTGCCCTGTGCCCCATGCCCTGATGTGCCCTGATGTGCTATGTGCCCCATGCCCTGATGTGCTATGTGCCCTGATGTGCTATGTGCCCCATGCCCTGATGTGCCCTGATGTGCTATGTGCCCGATGCCCTGATGTGCTATGTGCCCCATGCCCTGATGTGCTCTCATGTGCTATGTGCTATGTGCCCCATGCCCTGATGTGCTATGTGCCCTGATGTGCTATGTGCCCCATGCCCTGATGTGCTATGTGCCCTGATGTGCTATGTGCCCCATGCCCTGATGTGCTATGTGCCCCATGCCCTGATGTGCTATGTGCCCTGATGTGCTATGTGCCCCATGCCCTGATGTGCTCTCATGTGCTATGTGCCCCATGCCCTGATGTGCTATGTGCCCTGATGTGCTATGTGCCCCATGCCCTGATGTGCCCTGATGTGCTATGTGCTATGTGCCCCATGCCCTGATATGCCCTGATGTGCTATGTGCCCCATGCCCTGATGTGCTCTCATGTGCTATGTGCCCCATGCCCTGATGTGCTATGTGCCCTGATGTGCTATGTGCCCCATGCCCTGATGTGCCCTGATGTGCTATGTGCCCCATGCCCTGATGTGCCCTGATGTGCGATGTGCCCCATGCCCTGATGTGCTATGTGCCCCGATGTGCTATGTGCCCTGATGTGCTATGTGCCCCGATGTGCCATGTGCTATGTGCCCTGATGTGCTATGTGCCCTGATGTGCTATGTGCCACATGCCCTGATGTGCCCTCATGTGCTATGTGCCCTGTGCCCCATGCCCTGATGTGCCCTGATGTGCTATGTGCCCCATGCCCTGATGTGCTGTGTGCCCTGATGTGCTATGTGCCCCATGCCCTGATGTGCTGTGTGCCCTGATGTGCTATGTGCCCCATGCCCTGATGTGCTGTGTGCCCTGATGTGCTATGTGCCCCATGCCCTGATGTGCTGTGTGCCCTGATGTGCTGTGTGCCCTGATGTGCTATGTGCCCCATGCCCTGATGTGCTGTGTGCCCTGATGTGCTATGTGCCCCATGCACTGATGTGCTATGTGCCCTGATGTGCTATGTGCCCCATGCACTGATGTGCTGTGTGCCCTGATGTGCTATGTGCCCTGATGTGCTATGTGCCCCATGCCCTGATGTGCTATGTGCCCCATGCACTGATGTGCTATGTGCCCTGATGTGCTATGTGCCCCATGCCCTGATGTGCTGTGTGCCCTGATGTGCTATGTGCCCCATGCTCTGATGTGCTATGTGCCCTGATGTGCTATGTGCCCCATGCCCTGATGTGCTATGTGCCCTGATGTGCTGTGTGCCCCATGCCCCGATGTGCTGTGTGCCCTCAAAAAAAAAGTCAGTTACTTTGCTGAGTAACTAATTACTTTTTCAATGTAGTAACTGAGTTAATAACGCAATTCGTTTTTGGGAGAAGTAATTTGTAACTGTAACGAATTACTTTTTTAACGTAAGATGACCAACGCTGCCGGTGACCCATGGACAGGTTCTTAAAGGGGACGTACCTGTACGCCCTTGTGCCTGTTTGTGCCATTCTGTCGACGTACATCGTCGTGCGGCGGTCCTTAAGTGGTTAAACATATAAGAAAATGTAAAAGCAATTACATTTTTTTTTTTTCAAGAAACGAGACGGCTGAAAACGTAAAAACTACCTTTTATTAAAACATTTTACATATTCAACATCCCAGGAGATATCATCTGACCCTCCCAAAAAAATATAATGATTAGTCATATAAATAATATAAAATAATTCTCTGAATATCAGGAAGATCCGGTCCATCAGGGGTTAAGAATTGCGAGAAGCGGGAGGCGGCGGCTCTGTCAATGTAAACAGGCGTGACGGTCCTTTAGACTCGGACTCTGAGAAAACATAACCAGAAAACGAGGAAACGGTTTCAGCAGAAAAGGGGGCAGGGTGGAAAATATTCACAGTAAGTTTTGGCTGAGCCGGCAATTTCTTGGTTTGCAAACTAACAAGTAAGGCAATGTGTATTTTTTCGGGGACCTTGTCCTCGGGAATTGTGCATTTTTGGGGTGCACATATCACAGCTGGTTGTTTATTTTTGGAGGGTGTACCACAAGCACCCCGTGACCTGATAGTTTTGTGTCCGCCTCCTCCTCCCCTCTTTTGTCGTGTAGCAGTGCGTCGTCTAATTGTAATGTCTCCAATCACAGCTTGCATTGAGTGTCGCCAGGTAAGTTTTTCTGCCTTCTACTTGGTCATATCTCATCGGACCGGGCCGTCTTAGAAGGGTCTTTCCCCACAGAGCCCCCTCTTCTGTGGAACTGTAATATGTCTTTCTGTCCAGGGGGAGGAGATTCCAAGGGGACCAGCTTCTCGGGGGCTGGCCTCTCTGGGCTCATCCCCTGGCCTCTCTTTTCTGAGCCCACCTCTTCCTGCTCAGGGGGACGTGGAGTGCCACTGAAAGCATCCCGAACCTTCTCTTCCAACTGGAGTTCAGGTGTTGGACTGTCCGATAGCATGGGGGCCTCCGTGACCTCAGAGAAGCCTCCTTTGTTCAGAATGTTCCTGGATATTACTGCGAATATTACAACAAAAAAAAATTATATCACGGTGTCCATAAAATCTATTTTCTGTGTTTGTAGGAAGAAAGAGGAAAAGGAAAAAAGGGGTAGAAGAAGGAGCAGAAGAAGGAGGAGAAAAAGGAGGAGAAGAAGGAGGAGAAGAAGCCTCCTACTCCTCCTTCATCTTCTTCTGCAGAAGAAGGAGAGGAAAGAGAAGAAGGAGAGGAAGGAGAGGAAGGAGAAGAAAGAGAAAGAGGAGAAGAAGGAGGACAAGGAGAGGATGGAGGAGGAGTAGAATAAGAAAAAGCAGGAGAAGGGAGGAGAAGAAGGAGGGGATGGAGGAGGAGGAGGAGAAGAAAATGAAGGAGGAAAAGAAGAAGGAGAGGAAGAAGGAGAGAAAGGAGAAGAATGAGAGGAAGGAGAAGAAAGAAAAAGAGGAGAAGGAGGAGGAGGAGGAGGAGAAGGAGAGGATGGAGGAGGAGGAGGAGGAGGAGAAGAAGAAAAAGCAGGATAAGGAGGGGATGGAAAAGGAGAGAATGGAGGAGGAGGAGAAGGAGAAGAAAGCGAAGGAGTAAAAGGAGGAAAGGAAGAAGGAGAGAAAGGAGAAGAACCAGAGGAAGGAGAGGAAGGAGAAGAAAGAAAAAGAGGAGAAGAAGGAGAAGGAGAGGATGGAGGAGGAGAAGAAGAAAAAGCAGGAGATGGAGGAGAAGGAGGAGGGGATGGAGAAGGAGAGAATGAAGGAGGAGGAGAAGAAGGAGAATAAAGTGAAGGAGGAAAAGAAGGAGGATAGGAAGAAGGAGAGAAAGGAGAAGAATGAGAGGAAGGAGAAGAAAGAGAAGGAGGAGGAGAAGGAGAGGATGGAGGAGGAGGAGGAGGAGAAGAAGAAAAATCAGGATAAGGAGGAGAAGGAAGAGGGGATGGAGAAGGAGAGAATGGAGGAGGAGGAGGAGAAGAAGAAGGAGAAGAAAGTGAAGGAGGAAAAGAAGGAGAAGAGGAAGAAGGAGAGAAAGGAGAAGAACCAGAGGAATGAGAGGAAGGAGGGGGAGGAGAAGAAGGAGAGGATGGAGGAGGAGGAGGAGGAGAAGAAGAAAAAGTAGGAGAAGGAGGAGAAGAAGGACATGATGGAGAAGAAGAGAATGGAGGAGGAGGAGAAGGAGGAGGAGAGGAAGAAGGAGAGAAAGGAGAAGAACGAGAGGAAGGAGAAGAAGAAGGAGAAGCAAGAGGAGGAGAGGAAGAGGATGGAAAAGAGGATGGAGAAGAAGGAGGAGGAGACGAAGGAGAGGAAGGGGAGGAAGTGGAAGAAGAAAGAGGAGAGGAAGAAAAAGAGAAAGGAGAAGAACGAGAGGAAGGGGAGGAAGGAAAAGAAGGAGAAGGAGGGGAAGCGGGAGAAGAAGAAGGAGGCGAAGGAGAGGAAGGGGAGGAAGTGGAAGAAGGAGAAGGAGGAGAGGAAGAAAAAGAGAAAGGAGAAGAACGAGAGGAAGGGGAGGAAGGAGAAGGAGGGGAAGCAGGAGAAGAAGAGGATGGAGAAGAAGGAGGAGGAGGAGGAGAAGGAGAAGGAGAGGAAGGGGAGGAAGTGGAAGAAGAAAGAGGAGAGGAAGAAAAAGAGAAAGGAGAAGAACGAGAGGAAGGGGAGGAAGGAAAAGAAGGAGAAGGAGGGGAAGCGGGAGAAGAAGAAGGAGGAGGCAAAGGAGAGGAAGGGGAGGAAGTGGAAGAAGGAGAAGGAGGAGAGGAAGAAAAAGAGAAAGGAGAAGAACGAGAGGAAGGGGAGGAAGGAGAAGGAGGGGAAGCAGGAGAAGAAGAAGAGGATGGAGAAGAAGGAGGAGGAGGAGGAGAAGGAGAAGGAGAGGAAGGGGAAGAAGTGGAAGAACAAGGAGGAGAAGGAAGAGAAGGAGGAGCAGAAGAAGGGAGGTCCATTAATATGTCCATAAAATACATTTTTTGTGTTTGTAGTCATATGGCTGCCTTACTGTGAGGGGCAAGACTTCCAATTTCTGAAACTATAATTATATTTTAAGCATCTTGACTTTTTTTTAATTAAGCGTGTTGCCGAATCACTCCCACATTGAAAGCTAGGATATGGTTTGAATGTTTAACAAGTTTCGTTGTTTGCCTGATGTGACATATCAGCTGGGTGTGCAGGGAATGTTGAGGACTGACTCTAAAGAAGGACTGCAGATCCCAGCACCTAACACATCCTATAATAAGGAAGTTTTCTCAGGTAAGTACTCACAATGACAGCGATGAGATATTTTTTAGTGGTGTACTTACCTCCAGTGGGTGTGTAGGTGGCCTTGTCGCTGGCCGCGGCCCCGGAGCGCAGTGGGTAGTAGTTGGGGTAGATCAGCAGTGCCAGGGAGAAGAAGAGAATCTGGAATAGAGTGTCAGCTCTGTGAGCAGCACACACGGTAAGGCGAGGTGGGGAGGAACGGGGGGGGGGGGTTAGAGGGGACGTACCAGGACGCAGGTGCCAGTCTGCGCGGCTTTGTTGGTTGTCTGCTTGATGAGGGTCTGGAGTTTGCGGAGCTGGGTGATCAGGGATCTGTAACGGAGATAGCTCATTGTCATCACCATCATACTGATCCTCAGCTTCCTCCTCCACAAAAAGCCACCATCATACCCATCACCTGAAGTGGCCACATTGTCTCTACTCACATATTGTGCTTCTCCAGTTCCAGAACCTTCTTGTGCAGTTCTTGATTCTGCGCAGAACACGTGGCCACCCTGAAAAAGAAAAAAGACGTTAATTATTCCCTCTCTGTGGCCATCACACTGCCATCCTACCAGCCTGTCTACCTACTACTCACCGGCTCTCCAGCCCATCAATATATTCCTTCTTGCGTCTCCGACTATCCTGAGCCGACTGCTTGTTCCTGATCTTCCTCCGCACCTTCTTCAGGATCCGCTCTTCGGCCTGCAGGGTTGAGGAAACAATTTACGTCAGAAGTTCTCCTTCATGCATACGATGGCCATTTCTACAAGTCTGATAATTCATTCAAACAGTATAGATCTTTGTTGATTTAGGTTGAACCAAATTCCAGCACGTTTCTGGGGTCAGCCCCCTTCATCAGGGCTACAAAATGTGAAAGAAAGGATGAAAACCATGTATCAGAATCTGCACCAGACGTTTTCACCTAATGAACATCGCTGGCAGTCGCTGTTCACAGTCAACTGAGCTTGTTCTGTAATGTTGAAGAGGTTTTGTATCTTCTTCGAGCCACATAATCTCATCCTTGGTGTTGGGAAGTCTGCATAGGTGTCGACTCCTTGAGTCACATGGTTGAAGGTGTGAACTATTGTCAACTAGCTCAGGTAGAGATATTAAAATGTCATTTTATGTGGAACACAGATGGTGTCGAAGGTCTCCACTTCTATTCATGGATGGTTGTTCCAGTTTGGCGTTGATGACCTCTTTTATGGTCTTTGCCAACCATCTGTCCTCTGTGTCCAAAATATGCTCCTCACTGTCCTTGAAAAAATGTCCCTTTTCCTTCAAGTGTAGGAAACATCTTGACCTGTAGAATTTGCCGTTCTATGTTGGGTCATTTGTTGGTTGAGAGGACACCAAGGATGGGATTATGTAACTGGTTCCACAATATGCCCCATCCTGTTCTTGAACAATCAACATCTACCTTGACACTCCATGGCGATTGGATGAAGGTGTCTGTGCTACCTGTGTGGATATAAATACTGGGCTATGTTTAATATCTCCACTCAGGCTACTTCAGTCATATGACGTAAAGAATTGACACCACGCAGACTTCCCAACACCAAGGATGAGATTATGTTGTTTGAAGAAGCTACAAAACGTCTTCAACTTCAAAGAATGAATTCAGTTGACTGTATCCAACCAGTGAAGCCCTTAAGGTTCAAACTTCTGGTGCAAATATGAATACATGCTATCCATCCTTGCGTTCATGATTTGTATCCCTGATGAATGGAGCTGACCCCAGAAACGTGTTGGCATTTGGTTCATTCTGCTGCTACTAGATATACCATGACCTGTAGAAATGAGAACCTTCACTGACCTAAAGGGCTTTCTTACTGGAAGGTGAAGACTGCTTCTTCAGTACACATGTAAGTTACAATTGATAAATATTGATTATAAAATAGCTTTACATTATTATTCATTATGAGATTCAATTCTCTTATGTGAATAGGTATAAAAACTTTAATTTTATTGATTTCTGATGAACAAACCCAACATGCTTTGGGGTCAAGAAAAGTCCCCTTCATCAGGACTGCAACTCATGAAAGAATGGATAACATGCAGAGCTTTTTCAGTGGGAACGCGGGGGAACGCAGTTCCGGAACCTCCAACACAGAATGTTTGCTGGCAAAGGGGGATGGGGTGTGCTGTGCTGAAGGGTCAATTGATGCTGACTGCTGGGAATCTATTGTTGCTAGGGGTTTGTAATGTTGCTGGAGGGATTATTGCTGAAGGAATCTACTATTGTGGAGGGATCTATTGTTGCTGGTGGGGTCTTTTGCTCTAGGGTTCTTACGGAGGGGGTCCACTGTTGAGGGGGGAGGTCTAATGATGCTGGCTGCTGGGGGATCTATTGTTGCCAGCAGGAGTCTTTTGTTGCTGGAGCAGATCTATCGTTTCTGATGGGGATCTGTTGTTTCTGGGGGTGTATTTTGTTCCTGTAGGATGTTCTATTGTTTTTGGCGGGGTCTATTGTCACTGGGAAGGATCTGCTGGGTCTATTATCATTAAACAATTCCATACAAAAACCTAACTCCACAAAATAATACTTGGCTCTGTATTCTCTAAAGGGAGTGGTACTGTGAGGTAGATAGGGAGAGAAGACCAGGGACGATTCTCAGAGGTAGGTCAGGGTGGAGAGAGTTCTTGCACCTATTCTTTGAAGAGAAAAAAGCCCAGATAACACGTATTATGTATGTAACATGTATGTGGTATTAAAATGGGAGGATTTATCATAAAAATAAAAAAAATAAAAGAGAAGGAGAAGAAGGGGGAAGAGAAGGAGAAGGAGATGCAAGAGAAGGAGAAGAAGGGGAAGAGAAGGAGAAGAAGGGGGAAGAGAAGGAGAAGGAGAAGCAAGAGAAGGAGAAGAAGGGTGAAGAGAAGAAGGAGAAGAAGGGGGAAGAGAAGGAGAAGGAGAAGCAAGAGAAGGAGAAGAAGGGGGAAGAGAAAAAGGAGAAGAAGGGGGAAGAGAAGGAGAAGGAGAAGCAAGAGAAGGAGAAGAAGGGGGAAGAGAAGAAGGAGAAGAAGGGGGAAGAGAAGGAGAAGGAGAAGCAAGAGAAGGAGAAGAAGGAGCAGAATGTGAAGGAAGAGAAAAAGGAAAAAGATGGAAAAGGAGAAGAAGAAGAAAAAGAAAGAGACAGAGAAAGAGATGAAGGAAGAGATGGAAAAAGATGGAGGAGAAGGAGGAGTAAAAGGAGAAGAAAGAGAAGGGGAAAGAAGAGAAAAAAGAGATGGAGGAGAAGGAGAAGAAGGAAGAGAATAAGGATGAGAAGGAGAAGAAAGAGATGGAGAAGGAGAAAAGGGAGAAGTGGAAGGAAGGAAGAGAAGAAAGAGATGGAGAAGAAAGAGAAGGAGGAGTAAAAGAATAAGGAGAAGAAAGAAATGGAGAAGGAGAAGAAAGAGATGGAGGAGAAGAAAGAGAAGAAAAAGACGGAGAAGGGGAAGGAAGAGATGGAGAGGAAATAGGAGAAGAAAGAGATGGAGAAGAAAATGGAGAAAAAAGAGATGGAGAAGAAAGAGAAGGAGGAGTAAAAGAAGAAGGAGAAGAAAGAAATGGAGAAGGAGAAGAAAGAGATGGAGGAGAATCAAGAGAAGAAAAAGACAGAGAAGGGGAAGGAAGAGATGGAGAAGAAAATGGAGAAAAAGGAGATGGAGAAGAAAGAGAAGGAGGAGTAAAAGAAGAAAGAAATGGAGAAGGAGAAGAAGGAGATGGAGGAGAAGGGGAAGGAAGAGAAGAAGGAGAAGAAAGAGAAGAAAAAGTCGGAGAAGGGGAAGGAAGAGAAGAAGTAAAAGATAGAGAAGAAAAAGACGGAGAAGGGGAAGGAAGAGATGGAGAGGAAATAGAAGGAGAAGAAAGAGATGGAGAAGAAGGAGAAGAAAACGAAAGAGAAGGAAAAAGGAGAAAAAAGAGAAGGAGAAGAAAGACAGAGAAGAAGGAAAAGAAAGAGAGATGGAGAAGGAGAACTGATGCCACGTACACATGAACGGATTTTCTGACAGAAAAAGTCCGATGGGAGCTTTTCGTCTGATATTTTGACCGTGTGTATGCCCCATCGGACGTTTTCTGTCGGAATTTCCGACGGACTTAGTCTATTTTTCCGACGGAAATAAATCAGATCGGAAATTCCGATCGTCTGTAGCAATTCCGACATGCTAAATTTCAATGCATGCATTGGAAACAATTCGACGCTTGCTCGGAAGCATTGAAATTCATTTTCTCGGCTCATCATAGTGTTGTACGTCACCGTGTTCTTGACGGTCGAACGTTTGGAGAACTTTTGTGTGACCGTGTGTATGCAAGCCAAGCTTGAGCGGAATTCCGTCGGAAAAACCATTCAAGTACGCGGCATAGAAAGAGGAGAAGGAAAGAATGTGAAGGAGAAGAAAGAGATGGAGAAGAAGGAGAAGGAGGAGAAAGAGGAGAAATAGATGGAGAATGAGCAGAAGAAAGAGAAGGAGAAGGAGAAAAAAAGAGAAGGAGAAGAAGATGTAGATGAAGGAGAAGGAGCAGAAGAAGGAGAAGGAGCAGAAGAAAGAGAAGGAGGAGAAAGAGAAGGAGAAGAGAGAGAAGGAGAAGAGAGAGAAGGAGAAGAAAGAGAAGGAGAAGAAAGAGAAGGAGAAGAAAGTGAAGGAGAAGAAAGTGAAGGAGAAGAAAGTGAAGGAGAAGAAAGAGAAGGAGAAGAAAGAGAATGAGAAGAAATAGGAGAAGAAAGTTATGGAGAAGAAAGAGAAGGAGGAGAAAGAGGAGGAGGAGAAAGAGAAGGAGAAAAAAGAGAAGGAGGAGAAAGAGATGGAGAAGAAAGAGAAGGAGGAGAAAAAGATGGAGGAGAAAGAGATGGAGGAGAAAGAGAAGGAGGAGAGATGGAGGAGAAAGAGAAGGAGGAGAGATGGAGGAGAAAGAGAAGGAGAAGAAAGAGATGGAGAAAAAAGAGATGGAGGAGAAAGAAAGAAGGAGGAGAGATGGAGAAGAAAGAGAATGAGAAGAAAGTGATGGAGAAGAAAGAGAATGAGAAGAAAGTGATGGAGAAGAAAGTGATGGAGAAGAAAGTGATGGAGAAGAAAGTGATGGAGAAGAAAGCGAATGAGAAGAAATAGGAGAAGAAAGTTATGGAGAATAAAGAGAAGGAGGAGAAAGAGGAGGAGAAGAGAGAGAGAAGGAGAAGAAAGTGAAGGAGAAGAAAGTGAAGGAGAAGAAAGTGAAGGAGAAGAAAGTGAAGGAGAAGAAAGAGAAGGAGAAGAAAGAGAATGAGAAGAAATAGGAGAAGAAAGTTATGGAGAAGAAAGAGAAGGAGGAGAAAGAGGAGGAGGAGAAAGAGAAGGAGGAGAAAGAGATGGAGAAGAAAGAGAAGGAGGAGAAAAAGAAGGAGGAGAAAGAGATGGAGGAGAAAGAGATGGAAAAGAAAGAGAAGGAAAAGAAAGAGAAGGAGGAGAAAGAGAAGGAGGAGAAAGAGAAGGAGGAGAAAGAGAAGGAGGAGAAAGAGAAGGAGGAGAGATGGAGGAGAAAGAGAAGGAGGAGAGATGGAGGAGAAAGAGAAGGAGGAGAGATGGAGGAGAAAGAGAAGGAGAAGAAATAGGAGAAGAAAGTTATGGAGAAGAAAGAGAAGGAGGAGAAAGAGAAGGAGAAGAAAGTGAAGGAGAAGAAAGTGAAGGAGAAGAAAGAGAAGGAGAAGAAAGAGAAGGAGAAGAAAGAGAATGAGAAGAAAGAGAATGAGAAGAAAGAGAATGAGAAGAAAGTGATGGAGAAGAAAGAGAATGAGAAGAAATAGGAGAAGAAAGTTATGGAGAAGAAAGAGAAGGAGGAGAAAGAGAAGGAGAAGAAAGAGAAGGAGAAGAAAGAGAAGGAGAAGAAAGTGAAGGAGAAGAAAGTGAAGGAGAAGAAAGAGAAGGAGAAGAAAGAGAATGAGAAGAAATAGGAGAAGAAAGTTATGGAGAAGAAAGAGAAGGAGGAGAAAGAGGAGGAGGAGAAAGAGATGGAGGAGAAAGAGATGGAGAAGAAAGAGAAGGAGAAGAAAGAGATGGAGGAGAAAGAGAAGGAGAAAGAGAAGGAGGAGAAAGAGATGGAGAAGAAAGAGATGGAGGAGAAAGAGATGGAGGAGAAAGAGATGGAGGAGAAAGAGATGGAGGAGAAAGAGATGGAGGAGAAAGAGAAGGAGGAGAAAGAGAAGGAGGAGAAAGAGAAGGAGGAGAAAGAGAAGGAGGAGAAAGAGAAGGAGGAGAAAGAGATGGAGGAGAAAGAGATGGAGGAGAAAGAGATGGAGGAGAAAGAGATGGAGGAGAAAGAGATGGAGGAGAAAGAGAAGGAGGAGAAAGAGAAGGAGGAGAGATGGAGGAGAAAGAGAAGGAGGAGAGATGGAGGAGAAAGAGAAGGAGGAGAGATGGAGGAGAAAGAGAAGGAGAAGAAAGAGATGGAGAAAAAAGAGATGGAGGAGAAAGAAAGAAGGAGGAGAGATGGAGAAGAAAGAGAATGAGAAGAAAGAGAATGAGAAGAAAGAGAATGAGAAGAAAGAGAATGAGAAGAAAGAGAATGAGAAGAAAGAGAATGAGAAGAAAGTGATGGAGAAGAAAGTGACGGAGAAGAAAGAGGAGAAGAAAGAGAATGAGAAGAAAGAGAATGAGAAGAAAGTGATGGAGAAGAAAGAGAATGAGAAGAAAGTGATGGAGAAGAAAGAGAATGAGAAGAAATAGGAGAAGAAAGTTATGGAGAAGAAAGAGAAGGAGGAGAAAGAGAAGGAGGAGAAAGAGAAGGAGGAGAAAGAGAAGGAGAAGAAAGAGAAGGAGAAGAAAGAGAAGGAGAAGAAAGAGAAGGAGAAGAAAGAGAAGGAGAAGAAAGTGAAGGAGAAGAAAGAGAAGGAGAAGAAAGAGAAGGAGAAGAAAGAGAAGGAGAAGAAAGAGAATGAGAAGAAAGTGATGGAGAAGAAAGAGAATGAGAAGAAATAGGAGAAGAAAGTTATGGAGAAGAAAGAGAAGGAGGAGAAAGAGAAGGAGAAGAAAGAGAAGGAGAAGAAAGTGAAGGAGAAGAAAGAGAAGGAGAAGAAAGAGAAGGAGAAGAAAGAGAATGAGAAGAAATAGGAGAAGAAAGTTATGGAGAAGAAAGAGAAGGAGGAGAAAGAGGAGGAGGAGAAAGAGATGGAGAAGAAAGAGAAGGAGAAGAAAGAGATGGAGGAGAAAGAGAAGGAGAAAGAGAAGGAGGAGAAAGAGAAGGAGGAGAAAGAGATGGAGGAGAAAGAGATGGAGGAGAAAGAGATGGAGGAGAAAGAGATGGAGGAGAAAGAGATGGAGGAGAAAGAGATGGAGGAGAAAGAGATGGAGGAGAAAGAGATGGAGGAGAAAGAGATGGAAAAGAAAGAGAAGGAAAAGAAAGAGAAGGAGGAGAAAGAGAAGGAGGAGAAAGAGAAGAAAGAGATGGAGGAGAAAGAGAAGGAGGAGAAAGAGAAGGAGGAGAAGGAGGAGAAAGAGAAGAAAGAGATGGAGGAGAAAGAGATGGAGGAGAAAGAGATGGAGGAGAAACAGAAGGAGGAGAAAGAGAAGGAGGAGAAAGAGAAGGAGGAGAAAGAGAAGGAGGAGAAAGAGAAGGAGGAGAAAGAGAAGGAGGAGAAAGAGAAGGAGGAGAGATGGAGGAGAAAGAGAAGGAGGAGAGATGGAGGAGAAAGAGAAGGAGGAGAGATGGAGGAGAAAGAGAAGGAGGAGAGATGGAGGAGAAAGAGAAGGAGAAGAAAGAGATGGAGAAGAAAGAAAGAAGGAGGAGAGATGGAGAAGAAAGAGAATGAGAAGAAAGTGATGGAGAAGAAAGTGATGGAGAAGAAAGTGATGGAGAAGAAAGTGATGGAGAAGAAAGTGATGGAGAAGAAAGAGAATGAGAAGAAAGTGACGGAGAAGAAAGAGAATGAGAAGAAAGTGATGGAGAAGAAAGAGAATGAGAAGAAATAGGAGAAGAAAGAGAAGGAGGAGAAAGAGGAGGAGGAGAAAGAGATGGAGAAGAAAGAGAAGGAGGAGAAAAAGAAGGAAGAGAAGGAGGAGAAAGAGAAGGAGGAGAAAGAGATGGAGGAGAAAGAGATGGAGGAGAAAGAGATGGAGGAGAAAGAGATGGAGGAGAAAGAGATGGAGGAGAAAGAGAAGGAGGAGAAAGAGAAGGAGGAGAAAGAGAAGGAGGAGAAAGAGAAGGAGGAGAGATGGAGGAGAAAGAGAAGGAGGAGAGATGGA
Source organism: Rana muscosa (assembly GCA_029206835.1). NCBI lineage: Eukaryota > Metazoa > Chordata > Amphibia > Anura > Ranidae > Rana > Rana muscosa. The sequence continues at coordinate 65,189,176 of CM055126.1, forward strand.
GGAGAAAGAGAAGGAGGAGAGATGGAGGAGAAAGAGAAGGAGGAGAGATGGAGGAGAAAGAGAAGGAGGAGAGATGGAGGAGAAAGAGAAGGAGGAGAAAGAGGAGGAGGAGAAAGAGATGGAGAAGAAAGAGAAGGAGGAGAAAAAGAAGGAAGAGAAGGAGGAGAAAGAGAAGGAGGAGAAAGAGATGGAGGAGAAAGAGATGGAGGAGAAAGAGATGGAGGAGAAAGAGATGGAGGAGAAAGAGATGGAGGAGAAAGAGAAGGAGGAGAAAGAGAAGGAGGAGAAAGAGAAGGAGGAGAAAGAGAAGGAGGAGAGATGGAGGAGAAAGAGAAGGAGGAGAGATGGAGGAGAAAGAGAAGGAGGAGAGATGGAGGAGAAAGAGAAGGAGGAGAGATGGAGGAGAAAGAGAAGGAGGAGAGATGGAGGAGAAAGAGAAGGAGGAGAGATGGAGGAGAAAGAGAAGGAGAAGAAAGAGATGGAGAAAAAAGAGATGGAGGAGAAAGAAAGAAGGAGGAGAGATGGAGAAGAAAGAGAATGAGAAGAAAGTGATGGAGAAGAAAGAGAATGAGAAGAAAGTGATGGAGAAGAAAGAGAATGAGAAGAAAGTGATGGAGAAGAAAGAGAATGAGAAGAAAGTGATGGAGAAGAAAGAGAATGAGAAGAAAGTGATGGAGAAGAAAGAGAATGAGAAGAAAGTGATGGAGAAGAAAGAGAATGAGAAGAAAGAGAATGAGAAGAAAGTGATGGAGAAGAAAGTGATGGAGAAGAAAGAGGAGAAGAAAGAGAATGAGAAGAAAGAGATGGAGAAGAAAGAGAAGGAGAAGAAAGAGAAGGAGAAGAAAGAGAAGAAGGAGAAAGAGAAGAAGGAGAATGTATCAGATCTCACTCTATATCACATTATGAAGACACGGAGTATAGAAGGGTCTTCACCTCCCGTTATGGATGTGGTTTCGGATGAATCTGGTGTTAATACTGATTCATTTTATCTAGACTCTATTTTATCATTCTTAGTCCTGATGAAGGGGGCTTTTCCTGGACCCCTGAAACGCGTTGAAATGCAATTATTTGTAAATCAGTAAAGTGGACTTTTTATACACAAAGTCTCCAATATGTCTTTTGGAACTTATTGTCTATACTTCCTCCTCACTGATTAGATCCAGAATTCCTTTCTCCTCCTGTGGAAACCCCATTTTCAGAGCCACCATAACCCAACTTTACCGGATCCCATTTCTCGGCACCTACAACAGGAACTCCAACCACCGCACCTGATCGGGCCCCACCGCCGGCCCACATCACATTCTTCAGACAAGTATCAGGCCAGAAGGATTCCGCGACCTTAGCTGGGTCTGAATTTGTAAGGCGGTACAGGACCGCGCTCTAGATACCGGACTTTATTGGTGAAGCCATACTACTTTCGCTCCGTGTGGTAGGGTGTGCCGTACCTTGGTCAGTGGTAGGTTATTCGGCAGGGCCACCCCTTCCTGTGACAGCAGCCTCTTCTCCTCGTCGGTCAGGTGGAGCTCCGGGTACTGCAGGGGGGGGGGAGATGAAGAATGAGACTCCGATCACCGAGGAGACACACCGGACAGACAGAGCGCCGACACTTACCAGGGAGTCCATGGAGAGCAGGTCTGGTGAGGACCCCCGCATCAGCAGGGGCTTGCAGAGTCCAGTGTGGAGGGACGGCAGCTCGTTCACGATGCAGCTCTCCGGAATCAGCACGGGAGACGGCCAATCCTCTGCTGGTGCAAAAACACAACGTACTGAAAAGAGTGGCAACCAATCAGACAGATACTACCTCATTTCCTAGCTGGAGGACGTCCAGCATCCTCTAGCCCTTTCCTCCCCAGCCTGACTGTCCCTAGCCCGACCCTTTCGTTCACTGGACTTCCAATCATGGAGGCTCAGCATCACATGTGGGCGTTCCCTATGCCAATACAGCTTATGTAATGAATGCCCCCTCTCCCTCCAGACTGAAACCCACCCATCAGGGCATTTTGATATATGCATAACTCCTCCCACTGCTTGCATCAGGTCTGGGGACAATTGAGAGAAGTACTGAGGCCGCTGCTTTGATGTTTTCAGGAAGTTATGTACAGCCCCCCCATCAGCCATGATCTGCCTGCATTGCATAGAGAACTACAGAGATCAGGTCATGACATCACTGGGACTAAAATAAGAAATGGAATGCAAATGGAAGGATTTTATTTAAAATGTCGTTGATGAGGGGGACCAGAGAAGCGACAACTGTGGCGAGGGGGGGGGGGGTGCTGGCTATCCCTGGACCCAGGGGACAAATGGCCCTAAAAATGACTTAAATCCAAAACTTGTGTTTGGGTTTTGGATAATGTTGGGCTAGAATCCCTGTATGGTGTTTTTTTTTGTTTGTTTTTTCTGTGTCCCCCTTAGGGAGATTTTCCTTCACTTCCTGTCCCAGTGACACAACAGGAAGTTGAAGGAAGTTTCTCTATAGTGAATGGGGGAAAAGGGGTGGTTGAAGTGATCCCCTTTAATTTGCACACCAGAACAGGTGTCCCAACTAGAAGATTTCACCTCCATTCCTGTCTTGGTGACAACAAGGGCTGGGCCTAGTCAGAAGAGGCGCCTGCCTTGGGTGCTTTAGCAGGAGGGGGGGGGGGGATGCAAAAAAGAAAGGACCTGCAGCAACCTATGCTGCTGAAGTAGTTCACATCTCTTTAGGGAGGGGGCGCTCTTTGGCCATGTTCTGACTTTGGTGACAACTGTTAATAGAATGGGTTAATCCTGGCATTGGGGACACATCGATTAAAGGCTGACTGGGGGTCTAACCCTTTGCCACTCCATTCAAAACCAAAGAAAGTTCCCATTGGTGGATTCCCGTTGCACCGCCCCCCCCCCCCTACGTTACCTAGCTGGATGGATATGACGCTGCTCATCTCGCCGTGCACTTTGCGCTCCTCCATGGCGCCGATATCGTACACCAGCTCGTACACCGGGGCGGGCGCAGACGGCGGGGCGCCGTTATCGTGGCTCATGGGGCTCTCCGGCCGGGGGTCATCCGAGAACCCGCTGTCGCTCTCCGGCGATTCGCTGGCGGCTGCCTCGGTGCTGTAGACATCGTTGGGGTTAATCATCATCTGCAGGTAGTCGTCGGCGTCCTCCCGTTCGCTCAGGCCCTGCAACGGCAAAAAAGAGAGAGAGAGAGAGAGCGCGGCGGTTACTCTGGCGCCAAAGGAGAGCGCCAGACAAGTTTATTAAAGATGGAACATTTAATTAGATAAATTTGAGTCGAGTGACAATTTATAAAACAAATGAAGGTGCAGCTGAGATCGCTTCCTGCCCAGACGCCGGCAGAACGGCGCCCCCCCCCCTGGCGGCGGCGGTCTCCTTTAATCACGCGGACGGTCGTATTCAGAGATGGTGGTTTTGGCGGCGGCTGTGCGGGTCAGTACCCGGATCCGTGTCCTGTGTACACAACCCTTGTCTGGGGTGTTTGCGTAGGCGGCCATGCGCGGCTGATAACGCTTTGTGTTCGCCAAACGCTAATGAGCTTTAGAAAGGCTTATAGCGATCGGCGGCGGCAATTGATTCGACTTTATAAACGCGTCAGTGATAAGCCGTATCGGCGGGGCGGACATCCGCAGCGTCCAGGATGTGGTCTTGGCAAGGGAACGCTATCAGATGCCAAACAGCCAAACAAAAAAGAGGACCTGCCGATCCATTTCACGCCGCCTGTATTTACCAAATCGCATTATTCAAAAAAGTCCGCCTTTCCTGCCATGGATCCAGAAACGCTGCGCCAAACCTAGTCATGTGACCTAAAGCTTAGGCGAAGAGCACATGACCCACAACAGCATGGTCAGGGCTGTCTTTATTAATCTGCGTTTGTTCTGTGCAAATTGGGCAAATGGTTACATTTACTTGCTAATTCCCTCTAGCGTTCTCTAGAATGTTTTACATTGTATCTCATGTTACAAAGACCTGTGTGTTTCCTGTGCTCCTCAGCACCCTCTAGTGGCCATAATGTGGTATGTTACTACTGCCCAAAATATAGGGAAGCCCGTTCAGAAGAGAACATAGCCTAAAGAACATTAGTTTTTTCTCAATTGGTTAAATGTATTTTCTAATTCCCTCTAGCGTTCTCTAGAATTATTACTTTGTATCCCTTGTTACAAAGACCTGTGTATTTCCTGTGCTCCTCAGTTCAATCTAGTGGCCATAATGTGAGAACATTCGTTTTTACCCAATTGGTTTAATTTATTTGCTAATTCCCTCTAGCGTTCTCTAGAATTGTTACTTTGTATCCCTTGTTACAAAGACCTGTGTATTCCCTATGCTCCTCAGCTCCATCTAGTGGCCATAATGTAGTTTGTTACTACTACCCATAAGAGAACACTAAAATAATGTTTGTTCAGAAGAGAACATAGTCTAAAGAACATTATATTTTTTTACCCAGTTGGTTACATTTATTTGCTATTTCCCTCTAGCGTTCTCTAGAATTGTTACATTGTATCTCATGTTACAAAGATGTATGTATTCCCTGTGCTCCTCGGCTCCATCTAGTGGCCATAATGTGGTATTTTACTACTGCCTATAATAAAAGAAAGTTCGTTCAGAAAAGAACATTGCCAAAATAACATTTGTTTTTACCCAATAGGTTACATTTTTTTTTGCTAATTCCCTCTAGCGTTCTCTAGAAAATTTTACATTGTATCTCATGTTACAAAGATGCATGTATTTCCTATTCTTCTCAGCGCCATCTAGTGGCCATAATGCAGTATTTTATTACTGCCCATAAAAAAAAAAGAATGTTCGTTCAGAAGCGAACATAGTCTAACTCTAAAGGACATTAGTTTTTTTCCAATTGGTTACATTTATTGGCTAATTCCCTCTAGCGTTCTCTAGAATTGTTACTTTGTGTCCCTTGTTACAAAGACCTGTGTGTTTCCTGTGCTCCTCAGCTCTAGAATTGTTACATTGCTTCACTTGTTACCTATGTATTTCCTGTCTTCCTCAGTGCCACCTAGTGGCCATAATGAAGAGAACACAGCCTAAAGAACATTCGTTTTTACCCAATTGGTTACATTTGTTTGCTAATTCCCTCTAGTGTTCTCTAGAATGCTTTACATTGTGTCTCATGTTACAAAGATGTATGTATTCCTTATTCTTCTCAGCGCCATCTAGTGACCGTAATGCTGTATTTTACCACTGCCCATAATAAAAGAATGTTAGTTCAGAAGAGAACATAGTCTAAAAGACATTCGTTTTTACCGATTGGTTACATTTGTTTTCTAATTCCCTCTAGCGTTCTCTAGAATTGTTACATTGTATCCTTTGTTACAAAGACCTATGCTTTTTCTATGCTCCTCAGCTCCACCCAGTGGCCATAATGTAGTATGTTACTACTACCCATAAGAGAACACAGCCTAAAGAACATGAGTTTTTACTCAATTGGTTACATTTATTTGCCAATTCCCTCTAGCGTTCTCTACAATTGTCACATTGTATCTCTTGTTACAAAGACCTGTGTATTCCCTATGCTCCTCAGCTCCACCCAGTGGCCATAATGTGGTATGTTACTACTACCCATAATAAAAGAACGAGAACATAGCCTAAGGAGCATTCGCTCAGAACAGAATTTGGCCTACAGGACGTTCATTTTCGCCCAATTGAAAGGGAATGCACATGGGCCTCCAGGGGGCATTGTGGGTGTCGGACATTATCAGGGACTGCCGCTGATAGGGCTTATTCTATGTCTGGGGGGCGTGGCCACCTACCTCCCACAATGCAATACACTGGACACTTACCGTCCTCCCGCTAATTCCCTCTAGCGTTCTCTACAATTGTCACATTGTATCTCTTGTTACAAAGACCTGTGTATTCCCTATGCTCCTCAGCTCCACCCAGTGGCCATAATGTAGTATGTTACTACTACCCATAAGAGAACACAGCCTAAAGAACATGCGTTTTTACCCAGTTGGTTACATTTATTTGCTAATTCCATCTAGTGTTCTCTACAATCAACGGCAGTCCCTGATAATGTCCGACACCCACAATGCCCCCTGGTGTCCAGGGGCCTCCAGGGGGCATTGTGGGTGTCGGACATTATCAGGGACTGCCGCTGATGGGGCTTATTCTATGTCTGGGGGGGGGGCGTGGCCACCTACCTCCCACAATGCAATGCACGGGACACTTACCGTCCTCCCGCTGAGCTGCCATTCGTCGTACAGTTTCTCGGCCGGAAATCCGTGACCTTCGGACAGAGGGAAGGCGGCGGGGTCCGTCCCCGGAAACCCCTGTGGGTGGAATAGATCGTCCTGAGCATCAAACAGAGGCCCCAGGAGCAGCTCAGGTCTGGAAGAGTCCATGTTCCCTGAGGAGGGGTGAGAGATCCGCTCTGTAAGGAAGATGGGTGAGGGGTTAATGATTGCCTCCAGAACATCGCCCAATCACTGCAACCCTCATAAACCAATCAGACTGACAGATAGTCACTGAGCCATGGCGCCGATGTTCTCTACGAAGGGAAATTTTCATTCCAGAAGGACGGCACCATCTTTAGCCAGGCATCAAAATGACAAATTACTGAGTAGCCCTCAAATGGTTTTCCCTGTATAAGAGCGCTGAGACACACTATATACCCAACAGAACAATATATCCCTATTACAGCGTTACACCCGACGCGTTTCGTAGACATTGTCTCTTCCTCAGGAGCCACATATCTATATATTTATTCAGGCATCATCTGATGTCACCATCTCCTTCCTGGATTGAGGTGTCGGCTCAGAGATGACACAATCCTGTAAGCCCTGATGTCTGTGCAGAACTTGGCTGTGTTCACAAATGTCTGACACAGATCAGCCCCCTGCTGCAGCCTCTCATCCCATGACTGGCTACAAAATTACAATGTGCAGCCTGATCACTGGGGGAAGGGAGACTGAGGAAATGCTTTCTCCTCCTACAAAGTTACAATGTGCAGCCTGATCGCTGGGAGAGGGGAGGCTGAGGAAATAATTAGTGTAGTCGCCATCACCCCAGAATCCACCCACAGCCCCCCTCCCCCACCCCCACCCTATACACTCGAAAACCAATATCTACATCCAGCAGCATGGCCGGAGTCTTCTGTACTTTGGTAGTCTTGTGTGCTCTCCTTTAACTTGGAAGTGGTCTCTAGCGCTCTCCTGTGACATGACTACAGTTTCTAGCAGTCTCCCCTAGCAAGACCACAGTCTCTAGCAGTTTCCTGTAGCTTAAACAGTCTATAGCGGACCCCTTTACCTTGACCACAGTCTCTAGCAGACCCTTGTAGCTTGACCACAGTCTCTAGCAGTCTCCTGTAACTTTACCAGCCTATAGCAGACCTTTCTTCGTTGACCACAGTCTCTAGCAGTCCCCTGTAACTTTATCAGCCTATAGCAGACCTTTCTTCGTTGACCACAGTCTCTAGCAGTCCCCTGTAACTTTATCAGCCTATAGCAGACCTTTCTTCGTTGACCACAGTCTCTAGCAGTCCCCTGTAACTTTATCAGCCTATAGCAGACCTTTCTTCGTTGACCACAGTCTCTAGCAGACCCTTGTAGCTTGACCACAGTCTCTAGCAGTCCCCTGTAACTTTACCAGCCTATAGCAGACCTTTCTTCGTTGACCACAGTCTCTAGCAGTCCCCTGTAACTTTATCAGCCTATAGCAGACCTTTCTTCGTTGACCACAGTCTCTAGCAGACCCTTGTAGCTTGACCACAGTCTCTAGCAGTCTCCCGTAGCAAGACCACAATCTCTAGCAGTTTCCTGTAGCTTAAACAGTCTATAGCGGACCCCTTTACCTTGACCACAGTCTCTAGCAGACCCTTGCAGCTTGACCACAGTCTCTAGCAGTCTCTTGTAGCTGGACCACAGTCTCTAGCAGTCCCCTGTAACTTTACCAGCCTATAGCAGACCCCTCTACCTTGACCACAGTCTCTAGCAGACCCTTGTAGCTTGACCACAGTCTCTAGCCATCTCCTGTAGCTAGACCACAGTCTCTAGCAGTCCTCTGTAACTTTACCAGCCTATAGCAGACCCCTCTACCTTGACCACAGTCTCTAGCAGACCCTTATAGCTTGACCACAGTCTCTAGCAGTCTCCAGTAGCAAGACCACAGTCTCTAGCAGACCCTTGTAGCTTGACCACAGTCTCTAGCCATCTCCTGTAGCTGGACCACAGTCTCTAGCAGTCCCCTGTAACTTTACCAGCCTATAGCAGACCCCTCTACTTTGACCACAGTCTCTAGCAGACCCTTGTAGCTTGACCACAGTCTCTAGCAGTCTCTTGAAGCTGGACCACAGTCTCTAGCAGTCCCCTGTAACTTTACCAGTCTATAGCAGACCCCTCTACCTTGACCACAGTCTCTAGCAGACCCTTATAGCTTGACCACAGTCTCTAGCAGTCTCCAGTAGCAAGACCACAGTCTCTAGCAGTTTCCCGTAGCTTAATCAGTCTATAGTGAACCCCTTTACCTTGACCACAGTCTCTAGCAGACCCTTGTAGCTTGACCACAGTCTCTAGCAGTCCCCTGTAACTTTACCAGCCTATAGCAGACCTTTCTTCGTTGACCACAGTCTCTAGCAGACCCTTGTAGCTTGACCACAGTCTCTAGCAGTCTCTTGAAGCTGGACCACAGTCTCTAGCAGTCCCCTGTAACTTTACCAGCCTATAGCAGACCCCTCTACCTTGACCACAGTCTCTAGCAGACCCTTATAGCTTGACCACAGTCTCTAGCAGTCTCCAGTAGCAAGACCACAGTCTCTAGCAGTTTCCTGTAGCTTAATCAGTCTATAGTGAACCCCTTTACCTTGACCACAGTCTCTAGCAGACCCTTGTAGCTTGACCACAGTCTCTAGCAGTCTCTTGTAGCTGGACCACAGTCTCTAGCAGTCCCCTGTAACTTTACCAGCCTATAGCAGACCCCTCTACCTTGACCACAGTCTCTAGCAGACCCTTATAGCTTGACCACAGTCTCTAGCAGACCCTTGTAGCTTGACCACAGTCTCTAGCCATCTCCTGTAGCTGGACCACAGTCTCTAGCAGTCCCCTGTAACTTTACCAGCCTATAGCAGACCCCTCTACCTTGACCACAGTCTCTAGCAGTCTCTTGAAGCTGGACCACAGTCTCTAGCAGTCCCCTGTAACTTTACCAGCCTATAGCAGACCACTCTACCTTGACCACAGTCTCTAGCAGACCCTTGTAGCTTACGCAAAATCTCTAGCAGACCCCTGTAGCTTGTCCACAGTCTCTAGCAGTCTCTTGTAGCTGGACCACAATCTCTAGCAGTCTCTTGTAGCTGGACCACAGTCTCTAGCAGACCCTTGTAGCTTGAACACAGTCTCTAGCAGTCCCCTGTAACTTTACCAGCCTATAGCAGACCCCTATACCTTGATTACAGTCTTTAGTAGTCTCCTGTAACTTGACAAAAGTCTTAAGCAGCCTCTTGTTTGTTGACCACAATCTATAACAGTCTCCTATAACTTTACCAGCCTATAGCAGACCCCTTTACCTTGACCATGTTCTCAGACAGTCCCCTGTAACCTGACCACAGTCTCTAGAAGTCTCTGGTAACATAGTAAATCTGTCAGTGAGTGGGATTTCGGGAACTGGTGAGCCCCATGGTGGTCTGTGGGTGTGTGAGGGTCTTTGAAGTAACGTTCCCCCTTCTCAGCATCACATTTTGGGGTGCACAAGTTTGAGGATTATTAAGTCAGTTGATAACGTCATCCCCGCTCGCCCCCCTAATGCCCCCCCTCCAGATCCCTTTCCCTCTCCTTCCTCCGGGTTGGGCAGATCAAAGCCCCTTCTCACCATTCTTCACCCCATTTTTTGCTCCCGCCTCTATTTCTAGGCAGCAGAGCTGACAGTCTCTTGTGACACTGACCTTATCTGTAGGTGTGGATCCCGAGGAGCATTCCTCTCCAGGGGGAGTCCAGGGGAGCGTAGGGATCCTCGGCAGAGAGACGTCGGATTCCTCGCAGCGATGGATTAGAGCGCAGGCTTCCAGGATCTGGACATCCTGGAGGAGGCAGCCAGGGACCTCCCCTCCTCCGCCGTCTTCTCCTGTTTGGCAGGTTTGGTGGGTGTTCCCTCTTCTCCGATCACACCTGTCACACAGGTAACTCTGAGCTGGGACTGGAGACCTGAGATTACAAAGGTGTGTCACCACGGGAGGGGGGACAGGTGACACCGTGCTGGGGAGCCAGATAACAGCCAATGATATTCAGCTAAAGACCGCCATCCTCTGACCGCCGAGGGGATAAAACACTCACAGCTCTGTAATCATTAATATATCATTATATACAAGCAGTGCCAGTACCTGGATGTGACCTGCTATCAGCCTCCTGTACAGCAGAGCTCAAACTGGGGGCGCAAGAAGCAGCACAAGGAGCCAATCAGATCATGTGCTGATAAGGGGCATACTATAGGAGGAGAGAGCAGAGTGCCAGAGAGATGAGTTAATCGCTGTGCTGCTTCTCCTTTCACTGTCCAGTCACAGGTTGGGGGCTGGCCCAGGATGACCTGGGCTCAGATGAAGTGGGTTGAATAATGCTGGCCATCAGACTGAGGAAGCAAAAAGCAGCACAGGAGCCAATCTGATCATGTGCTGATAAGGGGCATACTATAGGAGGAGAGAGCAGAGTAACAGAGAGATCACTGTGCTGCTTCTCCTTTCACTGTCCAGTCACAGGTTGGGGGCTGGTCCGGGATGACCTGGGCTCAGATGAAGTGAGTTGAATAATGCTGGCTATCAGACTTAGGGAGTGAGAAGCAGTACAAGGAGCCAATCAGATATTGTGCTGATAAGGGGCATACTGATAGGGGGAGAGAGCAGAGTGACAGAGAGATCACTGTGCTGCTTCTCCTTTCACTTTCCAGTCCCAGGTTGGGGGCTGGTCCAGGATGACCTGGGCTCAGGTGAAGTGGGTTAAATAATGCTGGCTATCAGACTTAGGGAGCGAGAAGCAGCACAGGAGCCAATCTGATCATGTGCTGATAAGGGGCATACTGATGGGGGGAGAGAGAGCAGAGAGATTACAGTGCTGCTTCTCCTTTCGCTGTCCAGTCACAGGTTGGGGGCTGGTCCGGGATGACCTGGGCTCAGATGAAGTGGGTTAAATAATGCTGGCTATCAGACTTAGGGAGTGAGAAGCAGTACAAGGAGCTAATCAGAACATGTGCTGATAAGGGGCATACTGATAGGGGGAGAGAGCAGAGAGATCACTGTGCTGATTCTCCTTTCACTGTCCAGTCACAGGTTGGGGGCTGGTGCGGGATGACCTGGGCTCATATGAAGTGGGTTGAATAATGCTGGCCATCAGATTGAGGGACCGGGAAGCAGCACAAGGAGCCAATTGGATCATGTGCTGATAAGAGGCATACTGATAGGAGGAGAGAGCAGAATGCCAGAAAGATTAGCTCATCACTGTGCTGCTTCTCCTTTCACTGTCCAGTCACAGCTTGGGGGATAGTCCGGGATGACCTGGGCTCAGATGAAGTGGGTTGAATAATGCTGGCCATCAGACTGAGGGCGAGAAGCAGCACAGGAGCCAATCTGATCATGTGCTGATAAGAAACATGCTGATAGGAGGAGAGAGCAGAATGCCAGAGAGATGAACTAATCGCTGTGCTGCTTCTCCTTTCACTGTCCAGTCACAAGTTGGGGGCTGGTCCGGGATGACCTGGGCTCAGATGAAGTGGGTTTAATAATGCTGGTCATCTAGTGGCAGAAAGAGGTACTGCAGGGGAAATCTAAAAAAGGGTTTTGACTTTAGATATACTTTAAACACCCCCCCCCTGCACCCTCCGGGTGTACCAGCTCCTCCCCCCCCCCACCCCCGGACTCAAATGGCTTCCTCTGATTTCACTGCACACTGTGAGCTTCTCACCATGTGCATTAGAAGCTGCTGCTTTTGGGTATAAAAACCTCCGGGCTGTGCCTTAAATGCAAGTCAGTGTAAGTAAGAGGTACATTTTTTTGCATGAGTCAAGAAGGAAGTCTAAAAATTATTTGTTTTCCTCCATAAGTAATGAGGAAACGTGGCTTATCTGAGATAAGGCGTGTGATTGGGGGGGGGGGGGGTGTGGCCCGCAGAGATTTCCTCCTCTGATATCGTTTTATGGACAATGTAAGAGGAAGAGAGACGATCGTATTCACAAGAATCTTCCTGCTCAGAAAAGAATGATTGAAGTGAAATTCCAGGTGGGGGTGGGGGGTAAGATCCCCTCGCTGGATCCCCCCCTGGTCTGAGGTCATACGGTGATATCCATGACTCTGCTATAAGAGCCGTATATATCCTGGAAAAAGGGGTGTGTTTATCAAAAATGTGCCGTTCGTCCCTCACAAATTAATTCTGTATAAATAGGACAAAATCGAACGTTCTCAGGCTCTACTCTCTGCAGGTCGAATGTTCTTCATTGAAAAAAATTAAAGCGGGAATGGGGAGAAAACCACATTATGGCCACTAGATGGGGCTGATGAGCATGCTTAGTGATACTCAGCTCCATCTAGTGGCCATAAGAGGTCATTTCACACAGTTTTTTTTTTTTTTTTTTTTTTTATTCACTGAATAACCTCCGATCTGTGTGGAATGAGAACATTCGAATTTGCCCCATTCACGCAGAACAAATTTACATCCAATTTAGGTGGACGAGCAGCTGTGGAAATTCTTGACTTATGTACCAGTAATGGAAAATGTGTGCTGCCCAGTCTACAAGGGAAAAGAAAATCCTGTGCCCACCACTCCTGGCTCTGCTGCCTTGTCAACCAAGTCTCTGCAATGGGCTGATCTCAGCATTAGTTGTTAGACATGTGCAATTAGTTTAGTTCCGAATTCGAATTTTGACAAATTAGTTAATTCCGAAATGTCCGAATTTTTCAATTTCCGAATTTTCGGATTTTAGAAATTTCGAAATTTCGAATGTTCGAATTTCGGAATTTTCGAATTTCCGAATTTCCGAATTTTGGAAATTTCGAAAATTTGAAATGGCAAAATTCGAAAATCTAAAATTCGAAAATCTAAAATTTGAAAATGGGAAATTTGGAAAGTTGAATTTCCGAATTTTCGAGTTTCTGAATTCCGAATTTTTTGAATTTCCGAATTTCCAAAATTGTGGCGGGAGTCTAGGCTGAGACTGCCATTCATTCCAATACTAGTGGGTCTGCATTGAGGTGCCGCTTCATGGGATCCATCCTTTGCTCAACCTTTCTCTTATATTATACTGTAATTAGGAGTTCTGCCACTAGGTGGTAGTGTTACTTTAATGCTTCTACAATGTAATGTAGACCTAGAAGGTTATGATGTCATTTCCTGTTTTATATTCCTGTTGCTTCCAATAAAACAAGAAGGGCTCACATCTGAATGCTGCCTTTCTACAAAGAAGCCACCAGGGGGGGCTGCTGACAACTAATGCTGAGATCAGCCCATTGCAGAGACCTACAAGAGGCGTGTGTATTTTTATTTGAATCTTGGGGAGGGTGTGTTTGAAAAAAAATCACAGATTCTGTAAGACTGTACATTCGTTCTGTGGGAGTGGGGACAAAATCAAAGGGTCATGGGTTATGTTCACTCCAGGTCGATTGCTTCTTATTGATACAGAATAGAGTGAATCAGGAAAATGCTGCATTATGGCCACTAGATGGAGCTGATGAGTGCAGGAAAAAAGTATTTATTTTTTCTGGTCATTAGCGCCATCTAGTGGCCATAATGCAGCATTTTCCTGATTCACTCTATTCTGTATCAATAAGAAGCGATCGACCTGGAGTGAACATTTGATTACCCCCCCCCCTCCCCCCATTTGCCCAGAACAAATGTAAATGCCGGACAAATAATTCAGAGTTTTTATTTTATTTTATTATTACACTCCTTGGTGTGTTCCAAATCTGTGCAGAAATCCAGTATGAGACTTCCTGTAATAAAGACCGCCCACTGCTGCCCCCTCTCATTGTGCCGAGTGACTGGTCTTGTCTCCGCCCCTCCTGTGGTTTTCTGTCTGTGGTGGGTGGAGCCTGCCGGGCCTCTCCCACAGCTCTGCTCTCTTTTCTTCTGCAGAGTGACTGGTCTTGTCTCCGCCCCCCTCCTGTAGTTTTCTGTGGTGGGTGGAGCTTTCTGGGACCCTCCCACAGCTCTGCTCTCTCTCCTTTTGCAGCGTGACTGGTCTTGCCTCCGCCCCTCCTGTAGTTTTCTGCCTGTAGTGGGTGGAGCCTGCCAGGCCCCTCCCATAGCTATACTCTCTCTCCTTGTGCAGGGTGACTGGTCTTGTCTCCGCCCCCCTCCTGTAGTTTTCTGTGGTGGGTGGAGCTTTCTGGGACCCTCCCACAGCTCTGCTCTCTCTCCTTTTGCAGAGTGACTGGTCTTGTCTCCGCCCCCCTCCTGTAGTTTTCTGTGGTGGGTGGAGCTTTCTGGGACCCTCCCACAGCTCTGCCCCCTCTTATTGTTTTCTGCATGTAGTGGGTGGAGCCTGTGAGGCCCATCCCACAACTCTGCTCTCTCTCTCTCCTTGTGCAGGGTGACTGGTCTTGTCGCTGCCCCCTCCTATTGTTTTCTGCATGTAGTGGGTGGAGCCTCTGAGGCCCCTCCCACAGCTCTGCTTTCTCTCCTTGTGCAGGGTGACTAGTCTTGTCTCCGCCCCCTCCTGTAGTTTTCTGTGGTGGGTGGAGCTTTCTGGGACCCTCCCACAGCTCTGCTCTCTCTCCTTTTGCAGAGTGACTGGTCTTGTCTCCGCCCCCCTCCTGTAGTTTTTTGTGGTGGGTGGAGCTTACTGGGACCCTCCCACAGCTCTGCTCTCTCTACTTTTGCAGCGTGACTGGTCTTGTCTCCGCCCCCTCCCTGTAGTTTTCTGTGGTGGGTGGAGCTTTCTGGGACCCTCCCACAGCTCTGCCCCCTCCTATTGTTTTCTGCATGTAGTGGGTGGAGCCTTGAGGCCCCTCCCACAGCTCTGCTCTCTCTCTCTCTCTCTCTCCTTGTTCCGGGTGACTGGTCTTGTCTCTGCCCCCTCCTATTGTTTTCTGTATTTAGTGGGTGGAGCCTGTGAGGCCCATCCAACAGCTCTGCTCTCTCTCTCTCTCCTTGTGCAGGGTGACTGGTCTTGTCTCTGCCCCCTCTTATTGTTTTCTGCATGTAGTGGGTGGAGCCTGTGAGGCCCATCCCACAGCTCTGCTCTCTCTCTCTCCTTGTGCAGGGTGACTGGTCTTGTCTCCGCCCCCTCCTATTGTTTTCTGTATGTAGTGGGTGGAGCCTGTGAGGCCCCTCCCACAGCTCTGCTCTCTCTCTCTCCTTGTGCAGGGTGACTGGTCTTGTCTCCGCCCCCTCCTATTTTCTGTATGTAGTGGGTGGAGCCTGCCAGGCCCCTCCCACAGCTCTGCTCTCTCTCTCCTTGTTCAGGGTGACTGGTCTTGTCTCCGCCCCCCTCCTGTAGTTTTCTGTAGTGGGTGGAGCCTGTCGGGACCCTCCCACAGCTCTGCTTTCTCTCCTTGCGCAGGGTGACTAGTCTTGTCTCTGCCCCCTCCTGTAGTTTTTTGTTGTTGGTGGAGCCTGCTGGGCCCCTCCCACAGCCTCGCTCTCTGTGATGTCACTGCTACATTTACAAGGTAATATCTGGGTTTGCAAAGACATTTGGGGCTCACAGAGTGGATTTATATCCTTTGTGGTTGTTGAGGAATAGATTTATATGAACGTTTTTCTGTCCGGAGTTCAGCTTTAAAAACAAAACTTGGGAGTCCCTTGTAAAGGGCCCGGCATGTGGGCAGAGCTGGGAACACAGAGGGATAGATCTAGATGTAGGCAGCCAATGGGAGCTGCAGAGCTGAGCCTCTCGCTGGGTCTCCTGGAGGAGGGAGAGAAGGAAATGTACAGATCTGGTCACCTTGGTTGTATTGTGTTGCCGTCTATTTCAGGAGGTGCACACACCTGATGGAAATGTGACTTCATAGAACACAGCCAGCAATCAGGACTAAGATTGGTGTCCCCAGAGGAGGCCACAAGCCTGGGGGGGTATGGAGGCTACAAGGTGCTGCCCCCCCCCCCATGGGACGGACGGAGACACCTGAGCCTCGGGCGGGGCGAGGGAAGGGGGAGGGGGCGTACAACGTGCAGCTCAGCAGGTTCAGTTGTTATTGTACTTTGCATTTCATTTTCTCCACGACTTCTATTGTCCTGTGTGTGGCTGTGCCGGGTGCAATTCCGTGTCTTTCCCCTTTTCATCACAGACCTTATTATAGGATCAGTAATGTCATCACCGGGTCTCTGTGCTTCTCTATGCAATGCAGGCAGATCATGGCTGGTGGGAGGGGCTTACTGAAAACATCCCAGCCCCCGGCCTCAGTACCCCTCTAAAGGAGGCCCTCAGTCCTGAAGTAAACAGTAGGAGGAGTTATGCAAATATCAAATGATGGTGTCAGTCTAGAGGAGTGGGTGTTTCTAGACAGGTTGTATAGGCAATGCTAAGCCGACACGATTGAAGGAAGTGAAATCCAATTAAAGGGGCGGGGCCAGTTAGGCTAGGGAGGAAAGGGCTAGATGATGCTGGACGTCCTCTAGCCAGGAAATGGGGCGCGGCTCTATCTGACTTGCTGCTGCTTCTAATGCACATTGTAAGAAACTCAGTGTGCGGTGAAATCAGAGGAAGCCGTTTAAGTCCGGGGGGAGGAGCCGGAACACCCGGAGGATGGAGGGAGGGTTTAAAATATATCTAAAGTCAAAACCCTTTTTAGATTTCCCTTGCAGTACTTCTTTCTTCCACTAGATGTCCTCAGTCTGATGGTCGGCATTATTCAGTCCACTTCACCTGAGCCCAGGTCATCCCGGACCAGCCCCCAACCGTTTCAGTCCAGAGGGAGGAGCCGGTACACCCCGAGGATGGAGGGAGGATTTCAGTCCAGGGGGAGGAGCCGGTACACCCGGAGGATGGAGGGAGAATGTCAGTCCAGGGGGAGGAGCCTGTACACCCGGAGGATGGAGGGAGAATGTCAGTCCAGGGGGAGGAGCCTGTAAACCTGGAGGATGGAGGGAGAATGTCAGTCCAGGGGGAGGAGCCTGTACACCTGGAGGATGGAGGGAGAATGTCAGTCCAGGGGGAGGAGCCTGTACACCTGGAGGATGGAGGGAGAATGTCAGTCCAGAGGGAGGAGCCTGTACACCTGGAGGATGGAGGGAGAATGTCAGTCCGGGGGGAGGAGCCGGTACACCCGGAGGATCTAGGGAGGGTTTAAAATATATCTAAAGTCAAAACCCTTTTTAGATTTCCCCTGCAGTACTTATTTCTTCCACTAGATGTCCTCAGTCTGATGGAAAGCATTATTCAGCCCACTTCACCTGGGCCCAGGTCATCCCAGACCAGCCCCCAACCATTTCAGGCCAGAGGGAGGAGCCGGTACACCCCGAGGATGGAGGGAGGATTTCAGTCCAGGGGGAGGAGCCGGTACACCCGGAGGATGGAGGGGGAGGGAGGTTTTCAGTCCAGGGGGAGGAGCCGGTACACCCGGAGGATGGAGGGAGGATTTCAGTCCAGGGGGAGGAGCCGGTACACCCGGAGGATGGAGGGAGAATGTCAGTCCAGGGGGAGGAGCCTGTACACCTGGAGGATGGAGGGAGAATGTCAGTCCAGGGGGAGGAGCCGGTACACCAGGAGGATGGAGGGAGAATGTCAGTCCAGGGGGAGGAGCCAGTACACCCGGAGGATGGAGGGAGAATGTCAGTCCAGGGGGAGGAGCCGGTACACCCGGTGGATGGAAGGAGAATGTCAGTCCAGGGGGAGGAGCCGGTACACCCGGAGGATGGAGGGAGAATGTCAGTCCAGGGGGAGGAGCCTGTAAACCTGGAGGATGGAGGGAGAATGTCAGTCCAGGGGGAGGAGCCTGTACACCTGGAGGATGGAGGGAGAATGTCAGTCCAGGGGGAGGAGCCTGTACACCTGGAGGATGGAGGGAGAATGTCAGTCCAGGGGGAGGAGCCGGTACACCAGGAGGATGGAGGGAGAATGTCAGTCCAGGGGGAGGAGCCAGTACACCCGGAGGATGGAGGGAGAATGTCAGTCCAGGGGGAGGAGCCGGTACACCCGGTGGATGGAAGGAGAATGTCAGTCCAGGGGGAGGAGCCGGTACACCCGGAGGATGGAGGGAGAATGTCAGTCCAGGGGGAGGAGCCTGTACACCTGGAGGATGGATGGAGAATGTCAGTCCAGGGGGAGGAGCCTGTACACCTGGAGGATGGAGGGAGAATGTCAGTCCAGGGGGAGGAGCCGGTACACCCGGAGGATCTAGGGAGGGTTTAAAATATATCTAATGTCAAAACCCTTTTTAGATTTCCCCTGCAGTACTTATTTCTTCCACTAGATGTCCTCAGTCTGATGGAAAGCATTATTCAGCCCACTTCACCTGGGCCAAGGTCATCCCGGACCAGCCCCCAACCGTTTCAGGCCAGAGGGAGGAGCCGGTACACCCCGAGGATGGAGGGAGGATTTCAGTCCAGGGGGAGGAGCCGGTACACCCGGAGGATGGAGGGGGAGGGAGGTTTTCAGTCCAGGGGGAGGAGCCGGTACACCCGGAGGATGGAGGGAGGATTTCAGTCCAGGGGGAGGAGCCGGTACACCCAGAGGATGGAGGGAGAATGTCAGTCCAGGGGGAGGAGCCGGTACACCTGGATGATGGAGGGAGAATGTCAGTCCAGGGGAAGGAGCCGGTACACCTGGAGGATGGAGGGAGAATGTCAGTCCAGGGGGAGGAGCCGGTACACCCGGAGGATGGAGGGAGAATGTCAGTCCAGGGGGAGGAGCCGGTACACCTGGAGGATGGAGGGAGAATGTCAGTCCAGGGGGGGGAGCCGGTACACCCGGAGGATGGAGAGAGAATGTCAGTCCAGGGGGAAGAGCCGGTACACCCGGAGGATGGAGAGAGAATGTCAGTCCAGGGGGAGGAGCCGGTACACCCGGAGGATGGAGAGAGAATGTCAGTCCAGGGGGAGGTGCGGGTACACCCGGAGGATGGAGGCAGGATTTCAGTTCAGGGGGAGGAGCCAGTACACCCGGAGGTTGGAGGGAGGATTTCAGTCCAGGGGAGGAGCCTGTACAACCAGAGGATGGAGGGGGAGGGATGTTTTCAGTCCAGGGGGAGGGGCCTGTACACCCGGAGGATGGAAGGAGAATGTCAGTCCAGTGGGAGGAGCCGATACACCTGGAGGATGGAGGGAGAATGTCAGTCCAGGGGGAGGAGCCGGTACACCCGGAGGATGGGTGTCAGATTTAATATTATGATTATTGTTACATTGTATTGTGTGTGCTGATTAATATTCCTTTCATCTGTATGAAGTCAGTTACATCAAACCGGCAAGTATAAAAAAAAATCTGTTAACATTTCTTATTTTATCCAGAGTGCACCAGGATTTATTTTTATTAACTTGTTCTTTTCCCTTTTTTCTGTTTTTAATTATCAATATTAATCATAAAAAGGAACAAAAAAAAAAAGCTTTATTTCATTTGTGAATATCTTTGCTGTTTTTTATACTATAACTATTTTTTTTTACTTTCATTAGTTCCAATTATTAATAAATTATAATATTATATTATATTAACAACTATTAAAAATGAACTAATTACAATGAATTAGTAACAAATAATACATCTATATTATTATTATTATTAGTAGTAGAAGTAATCGTAGTATTCTTATTATTATTGTTATTATATGATATACTTTTATTATAATTGTATCTACATTATTATAATTTATTATTATTATTATTATTATTATTAATAATATTTATTTTTTATTTTTATGATCTATATTATTATTATACAGGATTTATATGGCGAACAGTTTGCACAGCGCTTTACAATATAAAAGGGGGGTCAGTTCAATTACAGTACAGTTCAATACAGAAGGGACAGGAGGGCCTTGCTCATGGAGCTTACAATCTAAAGGTAGGGGGAGGTGTTGCAAAAAGGTAATAGCTGCAGGGGATGAGGTGATGGAGGGGACTTGGGGACAGTTGTTAGGTGGGTGTGGGATCGGCTTCCCTGGATAAGTGAGTTTTCAGGGATCTCCTAAAGGTGGAGATGTTAGGGGCTGATCAGACATACTGGGGGAAGGGAGTTCCATAGGATGGGAGAGGCTATGGAGAAGTCCTGGAGACGAGCATGGGAGGAGGTAACAAGGGAGCTAGAGAGCAGGAGGTCCTGGGAGGAGCAGAGGGGACGATTTGGGGGCGATATCTGCAGATGAGATTGGTGATGTAGATGGGGACGATGTTGTGGATGGCTTTGTATGTTGTGGGTAGTATTTTGAATTTCATATGGTGGGGTAGAGGAAGCCAGTGAAGGGATTGGCAGGGAGGTGCAGCAGTCATGGATCGGATATATATAAAGATTATTATTATTATTATTATTATAAATGTATGTATATTATTAGTAATTATTACTATTCTTATTCTTCTTATTATTAATAAGAAGAATAATAATAGAAATAATACTATACTGTATAGAAATTAGAAATCATTAATAAATAATAATAATAATTATTATTATCATATATATTATAATTGTATTATTATTATTAATATTATTATTAATTATTATTGTTATTATTCTTCTTCTTATTATTATTATTAATACTGTAAATAAGTTAGAATTTATTATTAATAAATAATGATGATAATTATAATAATAATAATAATTATTATTTTTATTATTATTATATAATATATTATATTACTATAATTGTATGTATATTGTTCAAATTAATTTCTATTATTAATAATAATAATAATAACTGTACTGCATACAAATTCATTATTAATAAATAATAATAATAATTATTATTGTTATTATTATTGTTAATAATAATAATAATAATAATAATAATACTGTATATAAATTTGATTTCAATATTAATAAATAATAATAATAATAATAATAATTATTATTATTATATGATATAATATATTATTATTATTATTATTTTTTTCAAATATTTTTATTTAAACCACCAAAAGGTGAGCCCAGGTCACCACAGGAACAATATAAGACAAATACATTACAGTTGCGTAGGAATAAGACAATATATAATAATAATAATACTGTATATAAATTTGATTTCAATATTAATAAATAAAAATAATAATAATAATAATTATTATTATATGATATAATATATTATTATTATTATTATTTTCAAATATTTTTATTTAAACCACCAAAAGGTGAGCCCAGGTCACCACAGGAACAATATAAGACAAATATATTACAGTTGCGTAGGAATAAGACAATATATATCAGAAGGTTTAAGGTGAAATATATGCAACAGTGTCAGTGATAATATATTATTATAATTGTATGTATATTATTAGAATGTTTTAATAATAAAATAATAATAATAATATTAATAATAATAATAATAATAATACTATACTGCATATAAATTCAAATTCAATATTAATAAATAGTAATTATTATTTTATTATAATTTTATTATTATATCATTCTAATTTCATTCTAATCTAATATTATATATTACTATTTATTTGAGAATAAAATCACTAAATTGAATGTTATAAATACCCAACCTGGGATAAAAACATTGTTTATGATCTTACTGATAGAAGAACCACATCTATGAGGCACACCCACTTTTAATAATCCACACCCACTTTTAATAGGTCACACCCACTTTTTTTGGCATGGACCGCTGCAAGCGAGTTTGGTAATGTGACACAGCAGGTGGTCAGGACTGCGCATGCATGGGTGTGACAGGTCCTCTTTATTTTTGCAGAACATTTGGCCCCGCCCTTATGGAACCCAAAGATACAATGTAATTCTCTTCTATATATAATACAATGAGATGATAATGGATGGAGATGGCCTCTATTATATGTAGGAACTTATCGCCTTTAATCCCTCATCATCATCATCATCATTATATAACTGGATTAGCTGCTATTTGGGGAACTGGGTCCCGCCTGTCTTGACCAGAGATGCCATGATTAGGAATTTAGGTGATCTAGGCCCCGCCCACACAGTGACGTCACAGTTGATGGTGAGCACAGGACCGCGGTCCGTTTCCAAGCTGGCTGTCACGCTGATCCGTTGGCTTCAATATTTTCTGGAACAAGCGTGCAGATGAATTCTGACATCACTCCGATGTTCCTGATTCCCGTGCTCGCTCCAGTTCGGTGACTTTGAAAATGCTTGGTGCCTGGTTGCCTATGACCTCCATGCTTTCTGAGGGGCATCAGCAGTTTTTTTTTTTTTAACAGTAAAGTTATCAGAGATAAAGATTTGTTCCTGAGATACTTTTCCACCCATCAGCCTGATATAGAACGCCAACACGACCCGAAAGGTAATTCCGCCCTTCCTAAAAATGACCACTAGATGGAGACAAAGCCCTGAATTAGATGCTTCATAGAAGTGACTGGTTTAAAAAGAAATTCTACTCAGGCATGTATTCTTAACTCAGAAATGTCCCTTCTATTGCTCTCAGCCTCCTCCAGATCTCCAGCTTCCTTATTTTTTGGCTGCTGTGATGTGACTTCCTGTTAGAGGGTGGCTACGTTCTTTCTCCATCGTCTCACGTAGGAATGTAGCCGCCCCCTCTTGCTCGCTCCTGAGTAGAGTTGGGGCGAACAATTCGAGCCGAGCAAAAGTTCGACCCGAACATCGCCTGTTCGCCCATTCGGCGAACACCCGATTTTGCCGGGCGCTCAGCAGGATGTGCGGTCGGTGACGTCGCAAGGGGTCGAGGCCACTAGGTGACGTCACCAGGCGGCCCCTTACCTATTTATCAACCCTCAAGCGACGGAGCAGGCATTCAGCGATTAGCCTTCGTTGCGGGCGGAGCGTTTTTTATTTACATTTTTCGGGTCCGGCAGTGGCGGTGGGCATCGTAATTGACGATGGATCTACATGGGGGGGGGGGGGGGGGGCTTGTTTTTTCAATTTTTTAGTAATCGTCAAAAACTGCCTCCTCCCTTTATATTTTTGACACATTTTTTTTGGTGAATGTGTAGAGGTACAATATACCCCATACTCATTCACATAGGAGGGGGGGCTGGGATCTGGAGGGCCCCCTTGTTAAAGGGGGCTTCCAGATTCTGATTAACCCCCCACAACCATAGCCCAGGGTTGTCGGGAAGAGGCCCTTGTCCCCATCAACATGGGGACAAGGTACTTTGGGGTGGGGGGCAGAGCCCCCCCGCCCCAAAGAACCTCTCCCATGTTGAGGGTATGTGGCCTGGTATGGTTCAGGAGGGCGGGGCGCTTGCTTGTGCCCCCCTTTCCTGACCTGCCGGGCTGCATGCTCAGGTAAGGGTCTGGTATGGATTTTGGGGGGGGGGACTCCACACCATTTTTTTTAATTATGGCGTTGGGTTCCCCTTGAAATCCATACCAGACCTGAAAGGCCTGATATGGATTGGGCGGGACCCCCACGCTGTTTTCTTAACATTTTTGTATTGCCGGCAATGTTATTGTATTGCCGGGAATTTAAATGCCATCCATTTTCTTATTTATTAATGTCAGTTTTGCTGCATCAGGTTCTATACATGGTACAGATGCTCCACTTTACAGGCAGACTAAGGGGACCCCCCAGTAGTAGTTTACTGAAGGAAGATAAAGATTAGCTTTCTTTTTAGCACAGAGGAAGTTACAAGAACACTGCATTTTTGGCAGGATCAACAGGTATTTTTGCAGAAAATTAACACAGACACCACATCTTCAAACTGATTAGCTCCAATTTATGATTTATTTTTTATTTTTTTATTAAATACATTTTTAAATATAACAATCGTTCCAAAATATAAAATCAGTCGTCCAGTTTTGTTTTTATTCATAAATAAACATCCTACACCTCGGGCATGAAAATAAATAACATTAAATGGCAGGACCGTCTACTGCTATTATGTGACAGTGATTTTCCTGCTAGTGGCGCCGCAATCAGTGTTATTATAAGATTTTTTTTTCTTTTAATGAAATTTTTTTTTTCAAAGCTATAAAAAAACGAATTAGCACTGACATAATGATCACATGGCTGTCTCAATAAATAAAACCATGTGATTTTTTTTTTTTTTTTGTAAATTGGATCAACAGGTATTTTTGCAGAAAAAGAACGCGGACAGCACATCTTCAAACTGATTAGCTCCAATTTATGATTTTTTTTCTTCTTGGGTTTATTGTTTGTTTGTTTTTTTTTTTTTTATTAAATACATTTTTAAATATAACAATCGTTATAAATATAAAATCAGTCGTCCATTTTTTAATTTTTTTTTATTCATAAATAAACATCCTACGCCTCGGGCATGAAAATAAATGAAATTAAATGGCAGGACCGCCTACTATGTGACAGTGATTTTCCTGCTAGTGGCACCATAATCAGTGTTATTATAAGATTTTTTTTTTTCTTTTAATTAAATTTTTTTTTTCAAAGCTATAAAAAATGTATCACATGGCTGTCTCCATAAATAAAACCATGTGATTTTTTTTTTTAAACGTAAATTTGCCTTATAATTAGGGATGGGAGGACAGCAATCTGCAAAGCGGACTTTGAGGTCGATTTGGAGAAAATTTCAGTAATTGTGCAATTAAATCAATTTTAGTGCAATCATTCTGGTCATTCCCAGTCACAATCATTTACTGTAACAATGTTTTCACCCAAGATTTACACATTTTTTCTTGGAAGAATCATGGGTGAAAGGGTGGATAGGTAGACCCTCATGCAATTCATGGTAAGAAGAGGTTCTCATTAGGGAAGAGCTTGAGTTCAGTCTGAAACTATGTTCAGCCAAACCCAGAAGGATGCTGTCAGAGCCGAGCCAATCAACTGCGAGCCTGGAATTTGCCTCCCTCCAGCTGTGCGTACACAAAAAGAAGAGGATGCTCATGAGATCATTGACCTATGGCCCCATGGCCATAATAGGTCAATGTCATTGACGTAACATGGCCACAATGCCGGAAATTTAATTGACGTAGCATGGCCCCATGGCCATAATAGGTCAATGTAATTGACGTAACATGGCCCCAAGACCATAATTTATCAATGTGGCCATAATAGGTCAATGTAATTGACATAACATGGCCCCAAGACCATAATTTATCAATGTGGCCATAATAGGTCAATGTCATTAACGTAACATTGCCTCATGACCATAATTTAACAACATGGCCCCATGGCCATAATAGGTCAATGTCATTGATGTAAAACCTGGCCCCATGAGCATAATTGATCAACATGGCCCCATGGCCACAATAGGTCAATGTCATTGACGTAACAGGGCACCATGGCCATAAAAAGTCAATGTCATTGACATAACATGGACCCATGACCATAATAGGTCAATGTCATTGATGTAACAAGGCCTCGTGACCATAATAAGTCAATGTCATTGACATAACATGGCCTTGTGACCATAATAGGTCAATGTCATTGACATAACATGGCCCCATGGCCATAATAGGTCAATGTCATTGACGTAACATGGCCCCATGGCCATAATGCCGCAATGTCATTGAGGTAGCATGGCCCCATGGCCATAATAGGTCGATGTAATTGATGTAACATGGCCCCAAGACCATAATCTATCAACGTGGCCCCATGGCCATAATAGGTCAATGTCATTAACGTAACATGGCCCCATGACCATAATAGGTCATTGTCATTGACGCAACATTGACCGATAACCATAATTTATCAACATGGCCATAATAGGTCAATGTCAGTGACGTAAAACCTGGCCCCATGAGCATAATTGATCAACATGGCCCCAATAGGTCAATGTCATTGACGTAGCAGGGCCCCATGGCCATAAAAAGTCAATGTCATTGACATAACATGGCCCCATGACCATAATAGGTTAATGCCATTGATGTAACATGGCCTTGTGACCATTATAAGTCAATGTCATAGATGTAACATGGCCCCATGGCCATAATAGGTCAATGTCATTGACGTTGCATGGTCCCATGCCCATAATAGATCAATGTCATTGATGTAACAAGGCCTCGTGACCATAATAAGTCAATGTCATTGACATAACATGGCCCCATGGCCATAATAGGTCAATGTCATTGACGTAACATGGCCCCAAGGCCATAATGCCCCAATGTCATTGAGGTAGCATGGCCCCATGGCCATAATAGGTCAATGTCATTGACGTAACATGGCTCCAAGACCATAATTTATCAATGTGGCCCCATGGCCATAATAGGTCAATGTCATTAACGTAACATGGCCCCATGACCATAATAGGTCAATGTCATTGACGCAACATTGACCCATAACCATAATTTATCAACATGGCCCTGTAGCCATAATAGGTCAATGTCATTGACGTAAAACCTGGCCCCATGAGCATAATTGATCAACATGGCCCCATGGCCACAATAGGTCAATGTCATTGATGTAGCAGGGCCCCATGGCCATAAGAAGTCAATGTCATTGACATAACATGGCCCCATGACCATAATGGGTCAATGCCATTGATGTAACATGGTCTCGTGACCATAATAAGTCAATGTCATAGACGTAACATGGCCCCATGGCCATAATAGGTCAATGTCATTGATGTAGCATGGCAATAATAGGTCAATGTAATTGACGTAACATGGCCCCATGACCATAATTTATCAACATGGCCCCATGGCCATTATAGGTCAATGTCATTGACGTAACATGGCCCCATGACCATAATAGGTCAGTGACATTGACACTAATATGGCCATGTGGTTATATTAGGTAAATGATGTCACAAGCGTTCCCACCCCTTTGTGTATGTGCAGCTGAGGGGTGGAGAATGGCCTGGTCACATTTGATTGGGCTGGCACTGACAACTTATTTCTGGGTTCCGCCAAACTTGGGTTCAGACCAACCCAAGTGCATCCCTAGTTCTCATATAATATTATACTCTAAGGCCCTAACTCCAAACATATTTTCTTTGAATATTTGGGCCTTCCTAGAACATATCATATCTTCTGCACACATTGTCCTTCTTATAGTACATCTCTATTCCAGTCTATATTATACACCGTCAGATGAGTTTCATGGTGAATTTATTGTCCTCTGGTGATGAACTTGCCCGAGAAGTCCTGGGAATATAATCTATGTTGGCTGTGTGTTTGATATTCCCGCGTCCGCGGCTCCAAAGGAAGATGAAGATGAAGCAAAGCGTCACAGAACTGATGAAGGGAAGGATTCCCCCGGCCGTGATAACGGCCAGAAGATGACTGTGGACCATGGGGAGGGGAGAATACACTGTGCTGCTGTTGAATGGTGTGACCTCCAGGTGAATCCAGGCGGAGTCATTCCCTGCAAGGTTGGTAGCCAGACAGAGGTAATCTCCCGTGTCTAAGGTTTGCACTGGAAGAAACTGGAGGGAACCTTCTGGTAGGATGGTGATTCGGCCCTCTTGTTGCTCCACCGGTTTTGATGGTTGTGATGTATTGGTTGTTCTCCATTTTTGAGAGTCTTTGACCAACTGCACTGACTCTGTTACCTTCTCTGCAGAACCTAGTGCATGTTGAGGGAGTTCTGTGTCGGGGCCATCAAGGTGTGTGGATTTCGTGTCCATGGACCATGGAACTTGTGGTAGCACCCACAGCGTAGAGGGTTCAGGTACGCCCTGACTCTGACAGCTGATAGTCAGCCTGTCGCCCTCCTGCACCCTGAACTCATGTGGACCTTGTCCTATAATCTTGGCTGGTTGGCAGGTAAAAAACTCTGGGCATAGCAGCTCTGAGTGATCTGGGATAACCATCCCCTTCAATGAGTCAGGGGCCGAGCACACTGGCGGCCTTCCTCCGAAATTGATTTTATGATGCAGGAGCCAACAAAGACGGCAGTCGCACGACAAAATGGTCCCAGAAAGTAACAAAGTCTCCAGGGCACCAGGGGGAGGGAGGGCATTTTCTTCTACCCATTGAATCGGATTGTCTGAAAGGTCTAACATACGGAGTTGGTCCAGGCCATGAAAAGCATTGGAAGGTATAGAACTAAGTCTTCCACCAGACAACCGTAAATCCTCCAACCTTTTCAGATCACAAAAACACCCTTCAGTAAGGAAAGAAATGGGATTTTGAGAGAGGTCCAACCTATGTAGGTGGACCTGAGACCTCAGTGCTTCCTCTGGGACTGATCTTAGGTTGCAGTTGGTCAGTGATAGGGAGGTAAGATTGAGTCTAGTCAGACTGTGTGCTCCAAGGTTTGCAAGAGAAGGCCAATGGTCTATATCCAGTACTCTCAATGATGGCATGTCTGAAAACGAGAGATCGCGTAGAACTGTGCTGGTCACTCCACCCAGTCTTAGTTCAGAAAGTTGGGGCAGAGAAGCCAGAGCCAGAGAAGGTACACTGCCCAGTTTGGTTTTCTCCAACCCAAGTCTCTGAAGAAGTGGCATCCCCAGGAAGGCTGCGGGAGATATGAACAACAGAGGGTTGTCGCCAACCTGCAGGTGTCTAAGCTCCTGCAGGCCACGGAAAGTCTGATCCAGCAGGATGACCAACTGGTTTGCTCTGACATCTAACCAATTAAGTCCTGGCATTCCCGAAAAGACTCCCGGAGACAGAAGCTTGAGCTGATTGTAGTGCACCAACAGGATACGCATTTTTGGCAGGCCGCTGAAGGCTCCAGGTTCTATGCGGGATAGCTGGTTGTGGCTCAAGTCTAGTTCCTGGAGATCCTGCAGGTGGGAAAAGGTCCCATGCTGAACTGACCTGATCCGGTTATAACTTAGATCCAAGAAATGGGAAGAGCGGGGAATCTCCACTGGAACCAAACTGAGAAGACGATGTTTGCACAGGGTGGCATTGTCATGAGACGGACAGTCACATGTAGGAGGACAGCAGATACATGACTTTCTGAACAAGATCCCAATAGTCACCAACAGGACCACCGGCTGTAGTGTCAAGTTCAGTCTCTGGATATACTTGCTTGTCCCCATCTTCACACAGAGCACATGGAGGGAGCACGGGCCGGAGCACTCATTATGGGTAGCTGTGCTCTATCGATGATGACACAGACCTGGGGGTTCAATAACAGAGAGATTTAGACGTCATGTTCTAATATAGAAGCACATACCCTGTCTTATCTTAAAGCGTGACTTTTAACAGGTAATCATGATGACATTGGTCCAGCACTGGGTGGGTAGCAGGGCTGCTGATAGGGGGGTACAGGCAGTACTCCCATACCGGGCACAGGCCCCATCAGGTCAGCAGGGGGTTTGAGAGCTTTAACCTATGTGTCATTAATGTCTGTTTATGGCCAAATCGTTAGTTGTAACCCATTTATGGTCACCCTGTCCCCATAGCCATTCGTAGCCAGTCTGAGCCCCATGATGAATAATGGCCAGGTTGACCCCTATGGCCATTCTTGTCCAGCCTGCCTCTCATGGCCATTCATGGGTAGTTTGAACCCTATGGCAATTCATGCCTTGCCTGACCATCATGGCCATTCATGGCTAGCTTGCCCTCATGGCTAGCCGAAGCCCCATGATGATTAATGGCCAGATTGACCCCAATAGCCATTCTTGGTGAGCCTGACCCCTTGGCTATTCATGGCCAGGCGAGTGTCCCCTGGCCATTCATGGCCATCCTGAGCCCTATGACAATTATTGGCCAGATTAACCCTCACGGCCATTCACGTCTAGCTGTTTCCCTATGACCATTCTTAGCCAGCCTGACCTCCATGATCATTACTGACCAGGCTGGTCTCCACTAGCCATTCATGGCCAGTCTGTGCCCCATGGCCTTTAATGGCCAGCCTGAGCCCCAGGGTGAATAATGGCCAGATTGACCCTATGGCCAGCCTGTCCCCTGTGACCATTCATGGCCAGCCTAAGCCCCATGATGATTAATGGCCAGATTGACCCCCATATCCAATCTTGGTGAGCCTGAACTCTTGGCTATTCATGGCCAGGCGAGTGAAAATTATTGGCCAGATTAACCCTCATGGCTATTCACGTCTAGCTGTTTCCCCATGGCCATTCTTAGCCAGCTTGACTCCCATGATCATTAATGGCCAGCCTGAGCTCCATGACACTTAACAACCAGATTGACCCTCATGGCTATTCATGGCTAGTTAGAACCCCATGGGCATTAATGGCTAGCCTGCCCCCCCCCGGCTATTCAGGCTATTTATGGCCAGCCTGAGCCCCATGACAACTAATGGCCAGATTGACCCTCGCAGCCTTTCCCCATAGCCTTTGTTGGCCAGCCTAACCCCCATAATCATTATTAGCCAACCTGAGCCCTGTGACAGTTAATGACCAGATTGACCCTCATGGCTAGTTTGAACCCTAAGGCAACCTCTATGAGCATTCATGACTAGCCTGTCCCCTATGGCCATTCATGGCCAGCCTGACCTCCATGATCATTATTGACCAGGCTGGTCTCCACTAGCCATTCATGGCCAGTCTGTGCCCCATGGCCTTTAATGGCCAGCCTGAGCCCCAAGGTGAATAATGACCAGATTGACCCTATGGCCAGCCTGTCCCCTGTGACCATTCATAGCCAGCCTAAGCCCCATGATGATTAATGGCCAGTTGACCCCCATATCCAATCTTGGTGAGCCTGACCCCTTGGCTATTCATGGCCAGGCGAGTGTCCCCTGGCCATTCATGGCCAGCCTGAGCCCTATGAAAATTATTGGCCAGATTAACCCTCATGGTCATTCACGTCTAGCTGTTTCCCCATGGCCATTCTTAGCCAGCTTGACTCCCATGATCATTAATGTCCAGCCTGAGCTCCATGACACTTAACAACCAGATTGACCCTCATGGCTATTCATGGCTAGTTAGAACCCCATGGCAACCCCCATGGGCATTAATCCCCCCCGACTATTCATGGTCAGCCTGAGCCCAATGACAATTAATGGCCAGATTGACCCTCGTAGCCTTTCCCCATAGCCTTTGTTGGCCAGCCTAACCCCCATAATCATTATTAGCCAACCTGAGCCTGACCTCCATGATCATTACTGACCAGGTTGGTCTTCACTGGCCATTCATGGCCAGTCTGTACCCCATGGCCTTTAATGGCCAGCCTGAGCCTTAAGGTGAATAATGGCCAGATTGACCCTATGGCCAGCCTGTCCCCTGTGACCATTCATGGCCAGCCTAAGCCCCATGATGATTAATGGCCAGATTGACCCCCATATCCAATCTTGGTGAGCCTGACCCATTGGCTATACATGGTCAGGCGAGTGACCCTCATGGCCATTCACGTCTAGCTGTTTCCCCATGGCCATTCTTAACCAGCTTGACTCCCATGATCATTAATGGCCAGCCTGAGCTCCATGACACTTAACAACCAGATTGACCCTCATGGCTATTCATGACTAGTTAGAACCCCATAGCAACCCCCATGGGCATTAAAGGCTAGCCTGCCCCCCCACGGCTATTCAGGCTATTCATGGCGCCTGAGCCCCATGACAATTAATGGCCAGATTGACCCTTGTAGCCTTTCCCCATAGCCTTTGTTGGCCAGCCTAACCCCCATAATCATTATTAGCCAACCTGAGCCCTGTGACCAGGGATGAGCTTCGTGTTCGAGTCGAACATACGTTCGACTCGAACATCGGCTGTTCGATCGTTCGACGAAGATCGAACGATTTGGGCCGTTCGCGCCAAATTCGAGTGACGCGAACGGCCCACAATGCACTACGCCATCGCAGTGTCATCCAGGCGCTGTGATTGGCCAAGCATGCACTGTGACCCCGCATGCTTGGCCAATCACAGCGCCGGCAGCGAGGAGAGCAATGATTGGCCACAGGCAGGATGCCTGTGGCCAATTATTGCTGAGGGGGTTTAGTACACGCCCCACACTATAAAAGGCCGCCAGCGCGGCGGCCTTGTGTAGTGTGTTCCGGAGCAGGGAAAGAGAAGCATAGGCAGGGACAGTGTCATTTTTTTCCTTTACTAATCCTGGATTCCTTGTGTTTAGGGACAGAGAAGGATAGGTAGGGAGAGTGTCAGTGTGTTATTCTGTGCTAAACCTTGTTTGTAGGGACAGAGAAGGACAGTGAGGGAAAGTGTCAGTGTGCTATTCTGTTCTAAACCAATCTTGCTGAACCGTATTTGAAATCCTTGAGTTTAGGGACAGAGAAGGACACTCGTGGAAACTATCAGTGTGCTATTCTGTGCTAAATCTTGTTTGTAGGGACAGAGAAGGACAGTGAGGGAAACTATCAGTGTGCTATTCTGTGCTAAACCTTGTTTGTAGGGACAGAGAAGGACAGTGAGGGAAACTGTCAGTGTGCTATTCTGTTCTAAACCAATCTTGCTGAACCGTATTTGAAATCCTTGAGTTTAGGGACAGAGAAGGACACTCGGGGAAACTGTCAGTGTGCTATTCTGTTCTAAACCAATCTTGCTGAACCGTATTTGAAATCCTTGAGTTTAGGAACAGAGAAGGACACTTGTGGAAACTATCAGTGTGCTATTCTGTGCTAAATCTTGTTTGTAGGGACAGAGAAGGACAGTGAGGGAAACTGTCAGTGTGCTATTCTGTTCTAAACCAATCTTGCTGAACCGTATTTGAAATCCTTGAGTTTAGGGACAGAGAACGACACTCGTGGAAACTATTAGTGTGCTATTCTGTGCTAAATCTTGTTTGTAGGGACAGAGAAGGACAGTGAGGGAAACTGTCAGTGTGCTATTCTGTGCTAAACCAATCTTGCTGAACCATATTTGAAATCCTTGAGTTTAGGGACAGAGAAGGACACTCGGGGAAACTGTCAGTGTGCTATTCTGTGCTAAACATTGTTTGTAGGGACAGAGAAGGACAGTGAGGGAAAGTGTCAGTGTGCTATTCTGTGCTAAACCAATCTTGCTGAACCATATTTGAAATCCTTGAGTTTAGGGACAGAGAAGGACACTCGGGGAAACTGTCAGTGTGCTATTCTGTTCTAAACCAATCTTGCTGAACCGTATTTGAAATCCTTGAGTTTAGGGACAGAGAAGGACACTCGTGGAAACTATCAGTGTGCTATTCTGTGCTAAATCTTGTTTGTAGGGACAGAGAAGGACAGTGAGGGAAACTGTCAGTGTGCTATTCTGTGCTAAACCTTGTTTGTAGGGACAGAGAAGGACAGTGAGGGAAACTGTCAGTGTGCTATTCTGTGCTAAACCAATCTTGCTGAACCATATTTGAAATCCTTGAGTTTAGGGACAGAGAAGGACACTCGGGGAAACTGTCAGTGTGCTATTCTGTGCTAAACCTTGTTTGTAGGGACAGAGAAGGACAGTGAGGGAAAGTGTCAGTGTGCTATTCTGTGCTAAACCAATCTTGCTGAACCATATTTGAAATCCTTGAGTTTAGGGACAGAGAAGGACACTCGTGGAAACTGTCAGTGTGCTATTCTGTTCTAAACCAATCTTGCTGAACCGTATTTGAAATCCTTGAGTTTAGGGACAGAGAAGGACACTCGTGGAAACTATCAGTGTGCTATTCTGTGCTAAATCTTGTTTGTAGGGACAGAGAAGGACAGTGAGGGAAACTGTCAGTGTGCTATTCTGTGCTAAACCAATCTTGCTGAACCATATTTGAAATCCT
This sequence comes from Rana muscosa, assembly GCA_029206835.1. Lineage (NCBI taxonomy): Eukaryota > Metazoa > Chordata > Amphibia > Anura > Ranidae > Rana > Rana muscosa. The sequence goes on from CM055126.1 coordinate 65,222,698, forward strand.
TGAGTTTAGGGACAGAGAAGGACACTCGGGGAAACTGTCAGTGTGCTATTCTGTGCTAAACCTTGTTTGTAGGGACAGAGAAGGACAGTGAGGGAAAGTGTCAGTGTGCTATTCTGTGCTAAACCAATCTTGCTGAACCATATTTGAAATCCTTGAGTTTAGGGACAGAGAAGGACACTCGTGGAAACTATCAGTGTGCTATTCTGTGCTAAATCTTGTTTGTAGGGACAGAGAAGGACAGTGAGGGAAACTGTCAGTGTGCTATTCTGTGCTAAACCAATCTTGCTGAACCATATTTGAAATCCTTGAGTTTAGGGACAGAGAAGAACACTCGGGGAAACTGTCAGTGTGCTATTCTGTGCTAAACCTTGTTTGTAGGGACAGAGAAGGACAGTGAGGGAAAGTGTCAGTGTGCTATTCTGTGCTAAACCAATCTTGCTGAACCATATTTGAAATCCTTGAGTTTAGGGACAGAGAAGGACACTCAGGGAAACTGTCAGTGTGCTATTCTGTTCTAAACCAATCTTGCTGAACCGTATTTGAAATCCTTGAGTTTAGGGACAGAGAAGGACACTCGTGGAAACTATCAGTGTGCTATTCTGTGCTAAATCTTGTTTGTAGGGACAGAGAAGGACAGTGAGGGAAACTGTCAGTGTGCTATTCTGTGCTAAACCAATCTTGCTGAACCATATTTGAAATCCTTGAGTTTAGGGACAGAGAAGGACACTCGGGGAAACTGTCAGTGTGCTATTCTGTTCTAAACCAATCTTGCTGAACCGTATTTGAAATCCTTGAGTTTAGGGACAGAGAAGGACACTCGTGGAAACTATCAGTGTGCTATTCTGTGCTAAATCTTGTTTGTAGGGACAGAGAAGGACAGTGAGGGAAACTATCAGTGTGCTATTCTGTGCTAAACCTTGTTTGTAGGGACAGAGAAGGATAGTGAGGGAAACTGTCAGTGTGCTATTCTGTGCTAAACCAATCTTGCTGAAGCATATTGCAAATCCTTGTGTTTAGGGACAGAGAAGGATAGGCAGGGGACAGTGTCAGTGTCATTGTTGCTAAGCCTCCTGCACAGTATACACCTGAAGGTAGCCCTTATTGCTGTTTTTCCCATCTCCCTGCAGGCCATCCATTAAAATGTCTGGAAGGCAAACAAGGAGAGGCAGACAGTCAGGAGGCAAAAAAAGAGGGCAAGCAGGCTCTGTGTCTGGGGGCAACAGTGCTGGTCGTGGACGCGGTGCATTGTCATCAGCACATGGCCATGGGACACGCTTGTCCTTCTTTTCGGCAGCTGGACATGTTGACCCACATCATGCCGAAGACTTGGTAGAGTGGATGACCAAGCCCACCTCATCCTCCTCATCCTCTCTCACCCAGGCTCAGGGTACTGGCAAAGCAGCTGCCAAAGCGTCCTCTTCTCTGGTATCAATATCATCATTAGTCAATCCTTCCCTAGACCCACCATGTCCTCCTCCTGAGGAGTCCACCGAACTGTTTGAGCACAGTGTTGGGTACATGCTCCAGGAGGATGCCTAGCGTTTCGAAGGATCTGATGATGATACCCAGATAGAGGAAGGCAGTAGCGTGAGAGCAGAGAGAGGGGATGCTCAAGAAGGACACCAATCTGGCAGTCATGCTCCAGCAGCTGCAGCATACTGCCAGATTGGCTCCAGTGATGAGGAGGGAGGGGATGATGAGGTCACTGACTCCACGTGGGTGCCTAATAGGAGAGAGGAGGAGGAGGAGGATGAGGAGGAGGCACATCTCCAACGAGGCAGGATGCCCTTGGGTGGCCAGCGTATGGGCAGCACACCGACGGAATCACACCGCAGAGCTCCGCCTGTGCAGGGCGCTGCCTCTGCCCGTCATTCAAAAAGTTCTTTGGTGTGGGCCTTTTTTGAGGCGAGTGCATCAGATCGCACAGCTGCTGTTTGCAACATATGTCTCAAGCGTATATCGCGTGGCCAAAACATCAGCCGCTTGGGCACCACATGCTTGATCAGACATATGTTGACCTGCCATGCAGCTCGTTGGCAAGCCTACCTTAAAGACCCACACCAAAGAACAAAGCGGACCTCTTCTTGCACCGCATCAGCTGGGATCTCCAACCCCACTATACCTTCAGTCCTCTCTGAAACCTGCACTGAGAGGAATGAAGGTGTAGAATTAGGTGTGTCACAGCCAAGTACTTGCGGCCACTCTGCTAGCAGTACACCGACGTCCGATTCTAGCAGGCAAATTTCCCTGCCCCAGCTGCTGGACCGTGGAAAGAAGTTCACTCCCAGCCATCCACATGCCCAGCGGTTGAATGCTAGCTTGGCTAAATTGCTAGCGCTTCATCTGCTGCCTTTTCAGTTGGTAGACTCGGCCCCCTTCCGTGAGTTTGTGCAATGTGCGGTTCCTCAGTGGCAGGTTCCCAAACGCCACTTTTTCTCACTGAAGGCGATTCCGGCTCTCTACAGGCATGTGGAAGGCAATGTCTTGGCCTCGCTGGACAGGGCGGTCAGCGGTAAGGTGCATATTACCGCTGACTCATGGTCCAGCAGGCATGGACAGGGACGTTACCTTTCTTTCACGGCCCATTGGGTCACTCTTTTGGCAGCTGGGAAGGATGCAGGACAAGGTGCAGTAGTGTTGGAGGTTGTTCCACCGCCACGCCTCCAAAATGCTACTACTGGTTGTGACACACCTCTCTCCTCCACCCCCTCCTCTTCTTCTTCCTCCATGGCCTCTTCCTGTGGTTTGTCCTCGGAACCAGCGGTGCTCCGTAGGCGTTCAAGGGGCTACGCAAGTACGCAGGCAAAAAGATGCCATGCCGTGCTTGCGCTGGTGTGTTTGGGGGACAGGAGCCACACTGGGGCAGAGGTCCTGTCTGCTCTGCAGGGGCAGGCCGAGAGGTGGTTGACGCCACGCCAGCTTAAGCCAGGAATGGTGGTTTGCGACAATGGCACCAACCTCCTCTCCGCCCTCCGACAGGGACAACTGACCCATGTGCCCTGTGTGGCTCACGTCCTTAACCTGGTGGTGCAGCGGTTCTTGGGCAGGTACCCGGGCTTACAGGATGTCCTGAGGCAGGCCAGGAAAGTCTGTGTGCATTTCCGCAGATCTTATAATGCCAGTGCTCGCCTGGCTGAGCTGCAAAAGGAGTTGAACCTGCCCAAGAACCGCCTTATATGTGACATGCCCACCAGGTGGAACTCAACGTTGGCCATGCTGCAGCGGCTGCACACGCAGCAGAGGGCCATCAATGAGTACCTGTGCGACTACGGCACCAGGACAGGGTCAGGGGAGCTCGGGTTTTTTTCACCACGCCAGTGGGGCATGATCAGGGATGCATGCACTGTCCTGGCACCATTTGAGGAGGCCACGAGGATGGTGAGCAGTGACAGTGCATGCATCAGTGACACTGTACCTCTTGTCCACCTGTTGGAGCACACGCTGCGTGGAATAATGGACAGGGCACTTGAGGCAGAACAGAGGCAGGAAGAGGAGGACTTCCTTGCCTCTCAAGGCCCCCTTTACCCAGACAGTGTTCCTTCTGTCCCACCCATCGCACAGGAAGAGGAGGAGGAGGAGGAGGAGGATTGTGTCAGCATGGAGGTGGAGGCTGGCACTCAGCATCATCAGCAGCAGTCTTTTAGGGATGATTTACAGTCCCAAGAAACCCGTGGACTTGTACGTGGCTGGGAGGAGGAGGCTGCGGATCATGTCGTCCTTAGTGACCCAGAGGACTCCGGACTGAATGCCTCAGCTAACCTACGCTGCATGGCCTCCCTGATCCTGCAAAGTCTGCGGAAGGATCCTCGTATTCTTCGGATCAAGGAGAGGGACCATTACTGTCTGGCCACTCTCCTTGATCCACGGTACAAGGGTAAGGTTGCGGACCTTATCTTACCATCGCAGAGGGAGCAGAGGATGAGACAACTCCGGGAGGCCTTGCAGAAAGGTCTGTGCAACGCGTTCCCAGAGACTGGGAGGTTACAAACTCCTGGTCCTGGACAACGAGTTGCTGAGGCTTCGGTCAGTCAAAGAAGGAGCGGTGGGGAAGGTGGCCGTCTGACCGATGCGTTCAGACAATTCTTTAGTCCGCAGCCCCAAAGTATGATCGGTTCCAGCAACCATCGCCAGCGTCTGATATACATGGTGCAGGAATACCTAGGGGCAAGGTCAGACTTGGACACCTTCCCCACCGAAAATCCTCTGGCTTACTGGGTCTTGAGGATGGATCACTGGCCAGAGCTTGCACAGTATGCAATTGAGCTACTGGCCTGTCCGGCATCCAGCGTTCTTTCAGAACGCACATTCAGTGCTGCTGGAGGATTTGTCACGGATCACAGGGTGCGCCTGTCCACCGACTCGGTTGATCGACTGACTTTCATCAAGATGAACCAGTCTTGGATCACCACCAGCTACCACACACCTGATGCTGATATAACAGACTAATTGATTTTAAAATGTCACATCCCTTCAAGACTGATGCTGATGCTGAGTGCCTGTGCTGTTATGTTGACTGGCTATCCTCCTCCTCCTCCTCAATGATCCGATTAATGATGATAGCTTGGAAGATCATTTTGGTTTATGGGTGCCGCCACCAGTGGCTAAGGCACAATTTTTCAGCCCCTGTTTAAAAGGGGCGTGTAATTACAATTTTTGATGCAATACTTTGCAACAGGGCTCATTGCTGTGCTCCAAGTACAGTATCTGTGAGGGGTTGCAGTGTTGTGCCACCAGTGCCTAAGGCCCAATTTTTCAGCCCCTGTTCAACAGGGACATGCAATTATAATTATTGATCTAATAATTCACAGCAGGGCCCATTGCTGCACCCACCAAGAGTAACTGTCAGGCCTTACAGTGTTGTGGCACCAGCACCACCATCAAAGGCCCAATTTTTACTACCACTGTTCAACAATTATATGTAATTACAATTCCTGATATAATAGTTGACAGCAGGGCGTTCCAGCACCCACCAAGAGTAACTGTGAGTGCTTACAGTGTTGTGCCAACACCAACACCTAAGGGGCCAATTTCTGCAGAGTATATACGGAAGGTCCCTACTTTCAAACATCCAACTTACAAACTACTACTACTTGCAAACGGAAGAAGACAACAGGAAGTGAGAGGAAATCTACCCCTTGGAAGGAAAATTCTCTCCTGTAAGAATTAATATGGGAGAAAGGTGTCTCCTCTGTACTGATGCTTTATCACCAATCCTTGTTTCAATAAAAACACCACATTTCAAAAACAGTTGTCATTGGGACGCAAAGTGAGGTGAAATGTTCTGAACAGGGGCACAGACAGCAAAACAAATGTTACAGGGGTGATAACCCTTCCCTATGTTTTCCAAAAAGCTTAAAAATAGATTTCTCTTACCATCCATGGACTGACACGGTGTCTCTTTACACTTTACACGTGGGTTATGTCCCTGCTTGCAGGAGAAGACCTAGGCAGAATGTGAAATGTTATACATACATTCTAAAAGCCAGAGCTGAACAGCCCCACCCAGGGGGCGGTCCCTCCGGACATAACCCTCCCACTACAGTCAGCAGACTTCAGTTTTTTTCTGCCTAGCAGAAGGAGAAGACGTGGCTCTCTCAGGAGCCAGTCTCCTGACCTATTTTTATTCCTTTTCTGGAATTCTTTTTTTATTTTATTTTTGAGAATTTTCTATCAACTGTCGGCTGGGCAACAGGTTGGGTACAAGATATCCTCGTAGTCTTCCTTGTCCGACCATCGAGCGTGCTGATCCTCGCCTTGTGTGCGTGAGACTCAGTTCACGACAGGCCCCATGACTCCAGGGGTGGCCGGGTTGCTTTCATGCTCCCACGGTCCTCTCAAGACTGAACAGTTCCTGACTGACTGAATGTATCTTTCGCGGTGGACCGGGCCGACAGCTACTCAGTACTGCACTGTGATAGTCCTGTCAGAAACACACCAGTGGGTCCCTCAGGGGACGGGTAAGTAGTCTCTCCTGCCTGCAGGTGAGTACAAAAGGCTGTGTGTTTCTCTGTGGGGGATTTTCCCTGTCTCCCCCTGTATTTCATTGTCACTCTCTGTCACCATTGCTGGCGCTGTGCTGTGTGGGGTGCCTGGGGGTCACACTGTTCTTGGAGGGGCTAATGCTGGTCTGCAGATATGCTTGGGGCCTTTTTTTGTGTGTTTTGGGGCCTGAGCGCCGAGTGGCGCTGTGTGTGTGCTGTTTTTTTCACTTTTGCTGAGTCATGGCGGCCATCTTGCCGCGGATCGCCTCAGTGAAGTGCGGCGGCCATTTTCTTGTAGCCCGCGCGCTCTTCAGCACTAGTTTTGGCCTCTAGCGCTGCTGTAACAGCGCGAATCTCCTCACAATCTCCTCACAGCTCACCAGCGCTGACACAGCGCGGTACAGACAGCGGAACTGAGTGGTCCCTGGTCCGGTTTGGTGAGTCCCCTGGGCGCCCCCTCCTCAGTCAGCACAGCCTGTGGGTGGACTTTTTATCTGAGGAGTCTCAGAGGGGGGCAATATGGAGTCTCTGTCACCAGCTTCCCCTAAATGTCAGTGGACAACAGGCAGTGCTTCAGCACCTGTGGTCCCTAGGGACCAGTTGTGGGCAGTCCTGGAATCATTTCTGACCAGGATGGGAGCTGTGTGCAAGCGCAAGGGAGCAAAAAAGCGCCCTCTCCCCACTTTACTTCATGAGGGCAGTGCGCTGATTCAGATATGGGCCTAGCCACTACCGCTCAGGACCCTAGTTCTGAATGTATTGGATGGTTTTGAACAGGACATTCCTTATGAGGAAAACTCCAGTTCTGAGTCAGTAAATGACAGGGCGCTTGTTAGTGTACTCATGACTGCGGTGAGGGACACTCTCAAGCTAAAATGCTGCGGATGCAGAACCTCAGGCGGATACAGTCTCCTTTGGTTCTTTTAAGGCCAGGCCTTCTAAAGAGGTTTTTCCATATGTACTTTCTTTGACCAGCTCATTGATAAGGTCTGGGAAAAGCCGCAGAAGAATTTTTTTTTTATGGTCCCGCGGCGTTTGTCTATCAGATACCCCTTGAAGATGCCCTACTTAAAAAGTGGGCTTCTCCCCCAGGGTCGATCCTCCAGTCGCCCGGTTGAACAAGGCCATCACTCTCCCGATGGAGGGGACTCCTGCATTTGAGGACCCCACTGACAGGAGGTCAGAAGTGGTGAGCAGAGCCATGTTTGCCTTGTTGGGATCCGCCCTATGGCCTGTGGTAGCGGCGACCCTTGTGTCTTAAACACTTACAGGTTGGGCAAAAATGTTGCACCTAGCTGTACAGGAGCATATTCTTCCTCCAGACACAGTTGCTTTGGCCCACCAACTGGTTCAGGGCCTGGTTTATGTGTGCGACGCCACGTTGGACGCGGCCCCTTTAATATCCAGGGCCTCTGTCTCGGCGGTGGTATTGCGTCGTCTTATCTGGTTGAAGTGCTGGTCTGCTGACCTAGCCTTAGGAAGCTCCTGATGGATCTACCATTTAAAGGTGGTAGACCTTTCGGTGCTGCTCTGGATGACATCGTCATGGATGTCATGGGAGGTAAAAGCACTCTTCTTCCTTAGACTAGCAAGGGTGAGGAGGCCCGCCGCAAACAGGGGCCTTCCTTTCCAGCAAAACTGGGTTTTTTCGTCAGTCAGAGTCCACGGGTAGGCTCTCTCAGACTGACGGCAGTGCGGCTGGTGGGCACAAGTGCCCCTGGGTGCGTAAGCCGAACAAGCGGTTCCCAAGCCTGCCTCCGCGTGAAGTCTTGCCTCCGCCCGACTCTGGGATGGGGGGACGACTTTGCAGGTCACGAATCGGTGGTCCTCCCGAATCTCCGACTGGTGGGTGTGCGAGGTGGTCACCTCAGGATACAGGATAGTATTCCGATCCTGGCCCCCAGACAGATTCTTTCCCTCAAGTCTTCCTCTCCTTCCTACCTGTCGGGCAGCCCTCTTGGGGGCTGTACAGGATTTGATCAGGTCCGGAGTGATTGTGCCGGTTCCGTCACAGGAGAGTTTTCAGGGATTCTACTCGAATCTGTTTGTCGTCCCAAAAATAGGACGTGGTTCGACCTATCCTGGACCTCAAGGCCCTGAATGCCTTCGAGAAGGTGCAGAAATTCCGCATGGAATCCATTCGCACAGTGATCGCTACACTTCACCAAAGGGATTTTCTTCTGGCGTCCTTGGACTTCAAGGACGCCTACTTGCATGTTCCGATCTGCGCAAGTCACCAGAAGTTTCTGCGCTTTGCGATCAGCGAAGTCCACTATCGATTGTGGCTCTTCCTTTCGGCCTAGCCTCGGCACCAAGGGTGTTCACCAAGGTGCTTGCTCCGGTTCTAGCCTTCTGTTACAGTGAGGTATTGCTGTCGTGGGCTATCTGGACGATCTTTTGCTAAGAGCAGAAAGTGGATCAGACTTAGAGGAAAGGTGACTATCGTCAATTAGACCCTCAGGGACTCGGGTGGTTCCTGAACATTCAGGAGTCAGTCCTGGTCCCGACTCAGTGTCTGGAGTATCTAGTTCTGATTCTGGACTCCTTGGAGGCAAAGGTATCCTACCTCTGGAGAAGTTGCTGACACTTCAGTCTGCGGTGCGGGTGCTGACATCCCAAAAATGGTTGTCAATCCGTTTTTTGCATGAGAGTCCCGAGACTGGCGGTGGCCAGACTGGTGGTGGCCTCCTTCGCGGCCGTTCCGTATGCCCAATCACACACCAGGGCATTGCAGAAGGAGATCTTGTCCACCTGGGACAAATCCCCGTTGTCCTTGGATCTTCAGATCCAGGTGATTCACCTGGTCAGGACACCCCTGACATGGTGGTTGGGATCCTCGGCTCTTCGGTCCGGAAAGTCGTTCCCCTCCCATCCAATGGACGGTACTCACGACGGACACCAGCCTGATGGGCTGGGGTGGAGTCTGGGGAGTCCTGTCGGCTCAGACCTTGGACTCCGGACGAGCCCGTTTACCAATCACTGTTCTGGAAATACGGGCCATCGGACTGTGTCTCTCCTCAGGTCGGAGAGAGTACGGGGTCGCTCCATCAGGAGCCAGTCGGACACCGCCACAGCGGTGGCGTATGTAAACCATCAAGGGGGAACTCGGAGCTCAGCTGTGGCTTCCGAGGTAGTCCGTATCCTGAAGTGGGCCGGAAGAAACGTGCCGGCTCTGTAGGCCATTTTACATTCTGGGCATAGACAATGGGCAGGCGGACTATCTGAGTCGCCAATCGCCAGACACCGGACCAAGAAGAGTGGTCCTTGCATATTTCAACTCCTTTACCGATGGTGGGGCACGCCGGATGTGGACCTGATGGCCTCTCGACTCAATCACAAGGGTCGAGGTTGTGGCCAGATCCAGGGATCCTTGGGCGATGCCTCGGATGCGTTGGTGGCCCCATAGGGTCCTTATCGCCTGATATAAACTCCGGCGATCCTAATTGTTCCGGATTGGCCCCAGCATCACTTGTACGCTGATCTGGTACGTCTCGTCGCGGATGTTCCCTGGCGGTTGCCGATGAGGGAGGACCTTCAGTCTCAAGGTCCTATGTTTCATCCGGCTTACAGTCTCTGGCTTTAACGGCAGGGCTGTTAAAAGCCAGGTGTTGAGGGACCTAGGTCTCTCGGACTCGGTCATTTTGACCATGTTAAGGACACGGAAGTCTTCCTCCAGGCAGATCTATCACCGTGCCTGGAAAGCTTATATCGCCATGTGCGAAGCGCTGGACTGGCGTCCTCGGACGTATTCCGTCCCCAGAATCCTGCGTCCTCTACAGTGTGGAGTGACCCAAAAGCTTGCTTTGAGTACCATCAAGGATCAGATTTCGGCCTTGGCCGTCTTCTTTCAGCGACCTCTAGCGGGTCATTTCTTGGTTAGCACCTTGTGTTGGGGGTTCGCCATGTGCTCCCTCCTGTCAAGCCTCCTCTCCCACCGTGGGATCTGAATTTGGTGCTCTCGGTCCTCCAGGAACCTTCTTTTGGGAATATCCGGGATATTCCCCTCTTGTCTTGTCTCAGAAGGTGGCCTTTTTAGTGGCAATCACTTCTGTTTGACGAGTGTCTGAGTTGGCGGCTTTGTCCTGCAAGTCGCCATATTTAGTCATCCATAAGGATAAGGCGGTGTTGCATCCGCGACCTTCCTTTTTTGCCAAAGGTGGTGTCGACCTTTCACCTACATGAGGACATTGCCCTCCCGTCCTTGTGTCCTCACCCATCGCATCCCAGAGAGTTTGCGCTGCACATATTGGAGGTGGTACGAGCCTTACGGGTGTACCTGTCTGCTACTGCTTCTATTCGGAAGTCCGACTCACTGTTTGTGACTGTCTCTGGTCCATAACGGGGCCAAGCGGTTTCGTCTGCCATCATTTTTAGGGGAATCAGACAAACCGTCATTCAAGCCTATGCTCTCAAAGGGCGGGCGCCTCCCTTTCCGGTTACGGCGCATTCCACCAGGGCAATTGGTGCTTCCTGGGTTTCCCGACATCAAGCGTCGGTTGCACAAGTGTGCAAGGCGGCGACCTGGTCGTCTGTTCATGCCTTTTAAGTTTTATAAGGTTAATGTGGCTGCATCTTCGGATGCTTCCTTCGGCCACAGGGTGCTGCAGGCCGCTGTTTAAAGTTGCAACTCCTCCGTTGAGGAGCTCTGCCTTTTATTGGAGTGAAGTTTTGGTTTTTCCATTTATACTGCTCCCATCCCTCTTGACACTGCTTTGGGACATCCCACGTGTAAAGTGTAAAGAGACACCGTGTCAGTCCATGGATGATAAGAGAAAATAGGATTTTTTTGTACTCACCGTAAAATCCTTTTCTCTGACATCCATGGACTGACTCGGCACCCACCCTTCCTTTTAAGTTTGTACTGCTTTGTTACGAACTGAAGTCTGCTGACTGCAGTGGGAGGGTTATGCCCGGAGGGACCGCCCCCTGGGTGGGGCTGTTCAGCTCTGGCTTTTAGAATGTATGTATAACATCTCACATTCTGCCTAGGTCTTCTCCTGCAAGCAGGGACATAACCCACGTGTAAAGTGTAAAGAGACACCGTGTCAGTCCATGGATGTCAGAGAAAAGGATTTTACGGTGAGTACAAAAAATCCTATTTTTTTGGCTGGAGCTACACTTAAACAATGTACGTGTTCAAAATTACAAACAGATTCTACATAAGAACAAACCTACAGTCCCTGTCTTGTTTACACCGCCTGTATACGGCTGTTCAGAGTATATAGGGCCTTTTTTATTTTGTGTTGCGGGGTTCCCCTTAATATCCATACAAGACCCAAAGGGGCTGGTAATGGGCTGGGGTAGGGGGGGTGGGTGTGTGATGGGGTAGCTATGCCATTTTTCTTAAAGATTTTCATCCATATTACCGGGACCAGACATGACATTAAAGCCGCAAGCAGTTTTAAATGGCTTTTTTTCCTTTAGAAATGTTATTTTGTGCAGGGACAGTTCTAAACACGGGAAACACGTGGCACTTCACAGGCATACTTTAGACACCCCCCAGGTACGATATTTAAAGGAATATTTGACTTTTTTTTTTTCACTTTATGCATCATTAAAATGACTGCTCCCGGAAAACGTCCGTTTTTAAAACTTCTTTTTGCATTGATACATGTCCCCTGGTGCACAACCCGGGTTCCCAAACCCTTTTTAGGACAAGAACATGCATAATAGTTGTTATAATTAGCACTTTAGAATTCGAACGTTCCCATCCATTGTATTTAATAGGGTTCTAATGTTCGTACAAACTTTCGGTCCGTTCGCGTGTTCTGGTGCGAACCGAACCCGGGGGTGTTCGGCTCATCACTACCTGTGACAGTTAATGACCAGATTGACCCTCATGGCTAGTTTGAACCCTAAGGCAACCTCTATGAGCATTCATGACTAGCCTGTCCTCTATGGCCATTCATGGCCAGCCTGACCTCCATGATCATTACTGACCAGGCTGGTCTTCACTAGCCATTCATGGCCAGTCTGTTCTCCAATGGCCTTTAATGGCCAACCTGAGCCCGAGAGTGAATAATGGCCAGATTGACCCTATGGCCAGCCTGTCCCCTGTGACCATCCAAGGCTAGCCTGCCCACCTCTCTCTGGTTTCACCACTTGTCCTGCTGCCTGTGCAGTGTCCTGTCACCCTTCCAAAAAGGAAGCTTGGTGCACCATTACCATCTCCATAACAGGAGCATCCAACTTGGTTGGGTGTCGTGCAATTTGTTTGGTCCTGGGCTGGTGGGGTTTGGTGAGGAAGGCTTTCCAGGTCCCCATTACTTTCAATGGCAGCCCTACTGGCCAGGGAGCAATTTTGTCATTTTTGATAATTAAAGAGACGGTATTTTCTTTAGTATTATCGCCTTCTTTACTTTAATAACTTTTCATGGTAATTTATTTTTATTTCGGTACCAGTGACACCGGTTTTCATGTTCAGAAACATGTATGTGAGAGTTACAGCTTGTACTATGCTAATGACTTGCAGAACCTGCCCTTCCATATATACTGTATATATATATATATATACTGTACCTATTGTATTGTATAACCTGTTGTATCATTGGTGCTCCATGTATCATAAACAACTGTCTTTTTTTTTTTTTAAATAACTGATTTTTCCATTTTTTGTTACATACAGTGCCTTGAAAAAGTATTCATACCCCTTGAAATTTCCCACATTTTCTCATGTTATAACCAAAAACGTAAATGTATTTTATTGGGATTTTATGTGACGGACCAACACAAAGTGTCACATAATTGTGAAGTGGAAGGAAAATGATAAATGATACAAATAAATATGTGAAAAGTGTGGGGGGGGGGGGCATTTGTATTATGTGAAAAGTGTGTGGGGCATTTGTATTCAGCCCCCTTTACTCTGATAACTAAAATCTAGAGGAACCAATCGTCTTCAGAAGTCACCTAATTAGTAAATAGAGTCCTAATTATAATAAATAACTAAATACCCTAACCCTAACACAAAATAAATAAAAACATTATTATTATGATTATTATTTTTTTATTATTAATAGTAATTTATTATTTTTGTTCAAGTTTTGGGTGTTTTAAATTATTATTATTATTATTATTATTACTAATATTATCAATATTAATAATATGATAATACATAACTAAATACCCTAACCCTAAATAAATAAATACAATATTATTATGATTATTATTCTTTTTTATTATTAATAGTAATTTATTATTTTTGTTCAAGTTTGGGTGTTTTAAATTATTATTATTATTATTATTATTAATATTGATATTAATAATAATAATAATAATAATAATAATTTAAAACACCCAAACTTGAATAAAAATAATACATTACTATTAATAATAATAATTAAAATAATAATAATAATAATAAAATAATTATAATAAATAACTAAATACCCTAACCCTAACACAAAATAAATAAAAACATTATTATTATGATTATTCTTTTTTATTATTAATAGTAATTTATTATTTTTGTTCAAGTTTGGGTGTTTTAAATTATTATTGATATTAATAATAATAATAATAATAATAATAATGATAATAATAATTTAAAACACCCAAACTTGGACAAAAATAATACATTATTATTAATAATAATAATAATAAAAAAAAATTATAATAATAATAAAAAAAAAATTATAATAAATAACTAAGTACCCTAACCCTAACACAAAATAAATAAATACATTATTATTATGATTATTATTATTTTTTATTATTAATAGTAATGTATTCTTTTTGTTCAAGTTTGGATGTTTAAATATTTTTATTATTAATATTATTAACAATAATAATAAAAATAATAATATATTTTTTTTAAAGTTACTGGTTATTGTTTAATTATTATTTATTGATGTATTATTACATTATTAATATATTTTACTTTTTGTATTTTTTGTGCATATTTTCCATTTATTTATTTATATATTATTACTATTTTATTTTTTTACATTTTTCATATGAGCAGAAAATCTCGCAAAAACGCGTAACAAAATGCGCGAAATCGCACAAAAACACGCAAGTGGCGTGTTTCCTTTTCTATGGGAATAAAAAAGTGCCAAAATCACTCAAATCTGCCCGATTCGACCTACATCAGGTGACCACGGCCCCTCCTGGCGAGCGCTCACCTTTTTTTTTGTGTCACAGAAGCGGAGAGGAGAAAGTCGCCGTCATCCCTTCCTTAGCTGGGTTTTCTGTTGCCACCGGAGTGAAATCTTAGCGTTCCTCCTGCTGAATATTTCATCTGCTAATTTGGTTGGATCCTGGCTGACGGGCAGGCGGGCGCGGGTCCGTGACACCAGAGGGAAAAAATTATGAAAAGGGCGAGATGAGGTTTCCGGCACGCTGGACTGAGTTGTGATCAAAGATCAGCCGAGCCGCATCTCTAAGCCGCAGAAATAAATACTCCGGAGGGCGACCTTGGGGCGGGACGGAGGGGTCGTTTGGAGGCTATATATAGCTGGAACTAGACACCAGGAATAGTTTAGTAGACTACAAAGGGGCTCATCTATCATGGGGGGGTCATCATCTTCTGGGCCCCGGGCTATGGTCAACACCTGGGAGGGGTCATCTTCTTCTGGGCCCTGGGGTATGGTCAACACCTGGGAGGGGTCATCTTCCTCTGGGCCCCAGGCTATGGCCAAAACTTGGGAGGGGTCACCTTCTTCTGGGCCCTGGGCTATGGCCAACACCTGAGAGGGGGTCATCTTCTTCTGGGCCCTGGGCTATGGTCAACATCTGGGAGGGGTCATCTTCTTCTGGGCCCCGGGCTATGGTCAACACCTGGGAGGGGTCATCTTCTTCTGGGCCCTGGTCAACACCTGGGAGGGGTCATCTTCTTCTGGGCCCCAGGCTATGGCCATCACCTGAGAGGGGTCATCTTCTTCTGGGCCCCAGGCTATGGCCATCACCTGGGAGGGGTCATCTTCTTCTGGGCCCCAGGCTATGGCCATAACCTGGGAGGGGTCATCTTCTTCTGGGCCCCAGGCGATGGTCATCTCCTGGGAGGGGTCATCTTCTTCTGGGCCCTGGGATATGACTAACACCTGGAGGGGGTCATCTTCTTCTGGGCCCCGGGCTATGGTCAACACCTGTTAGCTGTCATCTTCTTCTGGGCCCCGGGCTACTACCAACACCTGGGCTGTAACATAGGAACAAGCTCATCGTACTTTGGGACTTCTCTGGCACCGGTCATTTGGGCAGAAACATCAGATGAGGTCCCCCATCGGTCCCTAAACTTAACCCCATCCCTCCCTTTTGTAACAATCAGCTTCCATTCTCCGCCATCTGCTGGATGATACTCAGTACTGCAGTATTGTTACATTGCATGTGCACACCTGCCCTCAATCAGGAGGGCTTAAAAAGAGTTCGGACAGCATTTCAATGTGAAAGGGATCTAACTGTAACAATCAGCTTGCATCCTCTGCCATCTGCTGGATGACACTCAGTACTGCAACAGTGTTGTTACATCGTATCTACACACCTGGCCTCATTTAGGAGGGCTTAAATGGAGTTCAGAACATTCAGCGATTGCCCGATCGAAGGTTTGTCTTGCTACCTGTCTAGTTATTCTGTGATTTCATATTGTTTTTTTGGTATCAGTTCACATTTACCTTGTTTTCTGCTTTTGCCTGCCCTGACCTCCATCCTATCAGTCTGCGAGACTATACTGCGTTCGGTACCTTACTGTCCAGTTACATCTCACCTTTTAACTTGCTACAAAATTATAACTTACAGCACAAGTGATCACTGGGCGAGGGGGACTGAGCAAATGCTTTTTCTTGCCTGCAGCAGACTGATAATACTGTATGTATTTCTACTGATACTATATATAGAAGCTTCCTATCTGTCAGTGGTTGCTAAGGAAGCAGTGGCTGCCAGCATACCCGCCATATCCTTAGCAACTAGTGACATCATCACGTATTCCTATCTGTCAGTGGATGCTAAGGAAGCGGCGGCTGCTGGCACCCACCATAACCTTAGAAATATGTGGTGACGTCACTGGTTGCTATCTGTCAGTGGTTGCCAAAGAAGTAGCGGCTGCCAGCACCTGCCATATACTTACAAAATACGTGGTGATGTCACTGGTTGCTAAGAAAATGGCAGGTGCTGGTAGCCGCTGCTTCCTTGGCAACCACTGACAGATAGGGATATGTGGTGACATCACTGGTTGCTAAGGATTTGGTGGGTGCCAGCAGCCGCCACTTCCTTAGCAACCACTGACAGATAGGAATACATGGTGATGTCACTGGTTGCTAAGGATAGGGCGAGTGCCGGAAGCCACTACTTCCTTTACAACCACTGACAGATAGCAACCAGGGACATCACCATGTATTTTTATCTGTCAGTGCTTGCCAAGGAAGCAATGGCTGCCAGCACCCGCCCTATCCTTAGCAACCAGTGACATCACCATGTATTTCTATCTGTCAGTGCTTGCCAAAGAGAAAAACTGACGTGAAAAACGACCGTGTGTGGGGAACAAGCTGTTCCCCCCGTTTTAAATGACATTATTCACAGCGGTTTTTTAACCGCCGTTAATAATGATCGTGTGTACGCGGCATAAGGCCTGGTTCACACCTATGCATTTTTGAGCGCGTTTTCAGTTTTGCAGAAAACACATTACAGTCCATGTAACGCGGTTGGATTCCTATTGGTCACGTTCACATCTGTGCATTTTATTGGAAAGGGCCAGGGACCTTTTTTCAGTTTTTTTTTGTTCCATAGACTTCAATGGATTAAAAAAAAAACGTGTATTGAAAAACGCAAAATGCATCTGGAATATGCAAACCGCGACCTGCATAGGTGTGAACCAGGCCTTAACTTGCTACAAATAATGACAATATACAGCATGAATGGTCACTGGGGGGGAGGGGAGACTGAGCAAATGCTTTCTCCTGCCTGCAGCAGACATCGTCTCCACAGAGTCACTTGGACTGGAGCTCTTTAATGATAAAAGGCGGAGCTTCTCTGAACAAGGATCCTGTTGCTGTCTATTGTGACATCAGGAATCTATTCATGCAGATTTTTACCTTTGCTGACGGGTCCTCTTTTTTGTAATTTGCTGCAGCTAGCACAGCGACTGTAGAGAGAGAGAGACGGCTGTGAGCCTAGAAAGTAACTCTGTCCCTGGAAAGGAGAAGGCGAATCAGGCGGAGGTCTGACCTATTATCATTGCAGCGCTCAGCATGCGGAGATCCGAGCGGTGTGCATTACATCCCACACAATGCCAGCCGGAGAGCGTTTCCCGAGTCGCAGCAATACTGAATGACGCACCATTGTCGGGTTTCCTGGGACCCGATGATTGAGATTTCTTGAGGGGAAAACCTCAAATCGACACGCCCTGTGATGTGACGACACTTGCGTTAGTGCGCGCGTTACTACATGTGGGCTGGTGCTATTCCTAATGATGACCCCACACACCTTGCTGATGGACATGGGCTGCGATGCACCACAATGCACTCTACACTTCCATGTGTTGTGGTGTATTGTGTTACGAAATAACATACATTCTTTTTATTTCATTTTTTTGCAATTTCATCATTTAAGCGAAAAAAAGCTGCCTTAACGTCATGGAAAAAAGCACATCAACGCGCAGGTATTACTGCAGCACAACGACGTGAACCTAGCAAGTCTGTGTTCTCCTATGAGCTCAAGGTCTGGTCCAAACACAAGTTCAGACCAAGTTTTGAGTGTCATGGGGGGGGGGTTTAGTTGCATCTCACCTTTTAACTTGCTGCCGGCACCTGCCATATCCTTAGCAACTAGTGACAACACCACATATTCCTCTCTGTCCGTGGTTGCTAAGGAAGCGGCGGCTCCTTAGGAATATGTGGTGATGTCACTGGTTGCTAACTGTCAGTGGTTGCTAAGGAAGCAGCGGCTGCCAGCACCTGCCACTGCTTCCTTTGCAACCACTGACAGATAAGAACAGGTGGTGACGTCACTGGTTGCTGAGGATACAGCGAGTGCTGGAAGCCACTGCTTCTTTAGCAAACACACACAGATAGGAATAGGTGGTGACGTCACTGGTTTCTAAGGATATGGCAGGTGTCGGCAGCCGCCGCTTCCTTAGCAACCACTGACAGATAGAAATACATGGTGATGTCACTGGTTGCTAAGGATACAGTGAGTGCTGGCAGCCACTGCTTCCATTTTAACCGGTGACAGATAGCAACCAGTGACATCACCACATATTTCTATCTGTCACCGGTTAAAATGGAAGCAGTGGCTGCCAGCACTCACTGTATCCTTAGCAACCAGTGACATCACCACATATTTCTATCTGTCAGTGGTTGCCAAGGAAGCAGCGGCTGCCAGCACCTGCCATATCCTTAAAAATACATGGTGATGTCAATGGTTGCTAAGAATATGGCAAGTGCTGGCAGCCGCTGCTTTCTTTGGCAACCACTGACAGATAGGAATATGTGGCAACGTTTCTGGTTGCTAAGGGTATGGTGGGTGCCAGCAACTGCCACTTCCTTAGCAATCAATGATAGATAGGAATATACTTGTGATGTCACTGGTTGCTAAGGATACGGCGATTGCTGGCAGCCACTGCTTCCTTTGCAACCACTGACAGATAGAAATACATGGTGACGTCAATGGTTGCTATCTGTCAGTGGTTGCAAAGGAAGCAGTGGCTGCCAGCAATCGCCGTATCCTTAGCAACCAGTGACATCACCACATATTTCTAAAGATATTGCAGGTGCTGGCAGCCTCTGCTTCCTTGGCAACCACCGACAGATAGCAAACAGTGACGTCACCACATATTCTTATCTGTCGGTGGTTGCCAAGGAAGTAGCAGTTGCCAGCACCTGACATATCCTTAGAAATACGTGGTGATGTCACTGATTGCTAAGTATATTGCAAGTAAAAACAGCCGCTGCTTTCTTGGCAACCACTGACATATAGGAATATGTGGTGACGTCACTGGTTGCTAAGGATATGGTGGGTGCCAGCAGCCACCGCTTCCTTAGCAACCACTGACAGATAGGAATAAGTGGTGATGTCACTGATTGCTAAAGGATACAGCGATTGCTGGCAGCCACTGCTTTCTTTGCAACCACAGATAGAAATACATGGTGATGTCACTGGTTGCTATCTGTCAGTGGTTGCAAAGGAAGAATGGCTGACAGCACTCGCCATATCCTTAGCAACCAGTGACATCACAAGTATATTCCTATCTATCATTGATTGCTAAGTAAGTGGCAGTTGCTGGCACCCACCATATCCTTAGCAACCAGAGACGTCACCACATATTCCTATCTGTCAGTGGTTGCCAAGGAAGCAGCGGCTGCCAGCACTTGCCATATTCTTAGCAACCATTGACATCACCATGTATTTTTAAGGATATGGCAGGTGCTGGCAGCCACTGCTTCCATTGCAACCGGTGACAGATAGAAATATGTGGTGATGTCACTGGTTGCTATCTGTCACCGGTTGCAATGGAAGCAGTGGCTGCCAGAACTCACTGTATCCTTAGCAACCAGTGACATCACCATGTATTTCTATCTGTCAGTGGTTGCTAAGGAAGCGGCGGCTGCCGACACCTGCCATATCCTTAGAAACCAGTGACGTCACCACCTATTTCTATCTGTCTGTGTTTGCTAAAGAAGCAGTGGCTTCCAGCACTCAACGTATCCTTAGCAACCAGTGACGTCACCACCTGTTCCAATCTGTCAGTGTTTGCAAAGGAAGCAGTGGCTGCCGGCACCCGCCATATCCTTAGCAACCAGTGACGTCACCATGTACAAATTTGGCAATGACATTGACATCACCCAGCATACCCCCCCCCCTTGTAAGCGTTGGGGCTTCAGGTGAAGTAATTTAATGTGAGTCAGTGGCAGTTGTCTTGCAGCACAGACTGTATATACATGGAGCAGATGTCACGCTGCTAATGTGTCATGTATCTGATTACACAGAGGACGCGGCGGACGACACGCGGAGGGAGTGTAGCGAGCAGATTGAAATGAAAGGAGATTATCACCAGTTCAGTGACAAGGGAGTAACACAATCTTTATCTGGAGAGTCACGGCTTCCCAGAAGTAAGATCCTGACTTCCCGTCTGATGGACTACGCAGGGTCCCGGGCCTTTTAAATGCGTCAGACACCGAATAATCCGCAGAGACCGGGGGGGAACAGAGAACCTTCGTCCAGTGTAGACATTCCCCACCAGATCTTCACCCCGAGAGGCAGAGATTTCCCAATGGATGGGCTCTCATTCTGGCAGTGCTGGTTGCCTGGCTGTCATGTTCATCCTCTGGCTTCCCTTCTGTCATTCGCTGACCCAGAGCGAGTACGCAAGGATTTCAGACTCCTCTCAGAATTTCTCCATCTTCCTGCTTGGTGGCCTCCATGCCTCTTCTTCTAGTAGGGAAAAGTTGGCCTTAAAGTGCCAGGGTGACAACACAGAAGCTCAATGAGGAGAGCGTTGTCACCCCATTACAGGAAGGGCCTGAAAAGGATCTTCATGGCAGGGTCACCAAGGATTATTTATTGAACGTTGTACCGGCTCTATCCCCTTGACCTGAAACGGCCTCCTTTGATTTCACCGCACACTGTGAGCTTCTCACAATGTGCATTAGTGCAAGTCCCTGAATCAACAGGGAGAAGCAGCACAAGGAGTCAATCAGATCATGTGCTGATAAGGGGCATAATGATAGGAGGAGAGAGCAGAATGCCAGAGAGATGATCTCATCACTGTGCTGCTTCTTCTTTCACTGTTCATTCACGGGTTGGGGGCTGGTCCGGGATGACCTGAGCTCAGGTTGAATAATGCTGGTCTGAGGACATCTAGTGGCAGAAATAAGTACTGCAGGGGAAATCTAAAAAGGGAATTGATTTTAGATATACATTTCCCGTCAGCGTTGCAAAGTTGTACAGGCTCCTCTCCCTGGACTGAAACGGCTTCCTCTGGTTTCACCGCACACTGCGAGCTTCTCACAACGTTCCTTAGAAGCTGCAGCGAGTCAGATGTAGCCCCGCCTCATTTACTGGCTGGAGGACGTCCAGCATCATCTAGCCCTTACCTCCCCAGCCTGACCCTTTCATTGATTGGATTTGAGTTCCTTCAATCATGGAGGCTCAGCATCATTTGTGGGTGTTACCTGTGCAAATGTAGCCTCCCTAAGAAAGCCCTCTCCTCCAAACTATCAAGGCATGTCCAGCATCATCTAGCCCTTTCCTCCCCAGCCTGACTGTCCCCTGACCCCGCCACTTTAATGCACTGGATTTCAGCATCACGTGGGCATTACCTATGCAAATGTAGCCTGCCTAGGAACACCGATCCACCCAGGCATTTTCATATTTGCTTAACTCCTCCCACTGCTTGCATCAGGGCTGGGGACTCTTGAGGGGATAACTGAGGCAGAGTGCTGTGATGTTTATAGGAAGATATGTACAGCCCCCTGCCAGCTCCTCCCACCAGCCAGGATCTGCCTGCATTGCATAGAGAAGCACAGAGACCCAGTGATGACATCATTGGGTCTAAAATAAGGTGTGCACTGTAAACGGAAAGGCTTTGTTTAAAAATGTCTGGGGCGGAGGGAAGAACCAGGGAAGGGAAAGTATAAGCGGATTAAGCTTTAGCTTTATAATACCATTAGGGAAGGGGACACCACCGATACATCGTCATTTCCGGGTTTATCTCGGTAGATCTTCAGATTGCAATGCATGTGTAGAAATTGTGTAATTCTACAGGACGGCCATTAGAACTCTAATTACAGATTCTTTATGCAGAGAAGTTAATTTTATGGTAGTTTAAGTGTGTGTCTTTTATTTTTTAATAAATAAATTCTATATTTTATTTCATATGGTATTACATTTTCATCTTATATTTTACTTTATATTATTTTTATATGTTTGATTTTTAATAAATGTTATATTTTATTTTATATTTTAATATATGTTATGCTATAGAGTATATTTATTGTATATTATTTTATAATCTTTTATATGTTTAATTTTTAATATTATTTTATGTGTTATTATATGTTGTTATATGTTTATTTTAAGATATTTTATATAATTTTTTATATGTTTTAGTTTTTAATTCTTAAAAAAATATATATATATATTCGAATTTTATGTGTTATTATACTTTATGTTATATTTTAAGTTATTTTATATTTTTATCGGTTTCATTTTTAATAAATAAATTATATGTTTTATTTTATATGTGATGTTATATGTTATCTTATATTATTTGTATATGTTTAAGTTTTTAATATAGGCATTGTATATTTTATATATTTTATATGTCATTATATATTATTTTATGTGTTTATTATATGTTGTTATATGTTTATTTTAAGATATTTTATATCATTTTTTTTATATGTTTTAGTTTTAAATTCTATATTTTATTTCATGTTATTTTATCTTACGTTATATGTTATTTTATATTAATTTATATGTTTTATTTTTAATAAATAAATTATATGTTTTATTTTATATGTGATGTTATATGTTATCTTATATTATTTGTATATGTTTTAGTTTTTAATATATGCATTATATATTTTATATGTCATTATATATTATTTTATAGGTTTAATTTGTAATATATATAAAAAAATATATATATTATGTTCTCTTATATTATCTGTATATGTTTTCGTTTTTAATATATATATATATATATATATTGTATATTTTATATATTTGTTTTAATTTTTAATATATAAATTATATGTATTTTTTTGTTTATTTTATATGTGATGTTACATGTTATCTTATATTATTTGTATATGTTTTAATTTTTAATATAGGCATTATATATTTTATATGTCATTACATATTATTTTTATAGGTATAATTTTTAATATATAAATTATATATATTATATTTTATATATATATATATATATATATATATATATATATATATATATTTTATATAGATATTTATTTATATTATGTTATCTTATATTATTTGTATATGTTTTCGTTTTTAATATATACATTGTATATTTTATATATTTGTTTCATAGGTTTAATTTTTAATATATAAATTATATTTTTTTTGGTTTTTTTTATATGTGATGTTATATGTTTATTTTATGTTATCTTATATTATTTGTATAATGTTTTAGTTTTTAATATATACATTGTATATTTTATATAATCGTTTCATACATTTAATTTTTAATATATAAATTATATGTTTTCTTTTATATGTGATGTTATATGTTTATTTTATCTTATCTTATATTATTTGTATATGTTTTAGTTTTTAATATATGCATTATATATTTTATATGTCATTATATATTATTTTTATAGGTTTAATTTTTAATATATACCGGTAAATTATATATATTATATTTTATATATATATATATATATATATATATATATATATATATATATATATATATATAAAATTATGTTATCTTATACTATTTGTATATGTTTTAGTTTTTAATATATACATTGTATATTTTATATATTTGTTTCATAGGTTTAATTTTCAATATATAAATGATATGTTTTTTTTTATATGTGATGTTATATTTTTATTTTATGTTATCTTATATTATTTGTACAATGTTTTAGTTTTTAATGTAAGCATTGTAAATTTTGCATGTCATTATATATTATTTTTTATGGGTTTAATTTTTCATTTATAAATTAGTTATTTTATGGTATATGTTATTGTATATTATTTTTATATGTGTAATTTTTCATATATACATTCTAATATGCAAATCGGTCAAGTGACAGTAAAATGAACTTGAAATGAAAAAAAGAAATAAAAAAATGCTTCTTTCACGTTTCTTATGGAGAGGAATAGCCAAGTAAACTTTGTTACATTTTATTATTTTCCTTTTTTGTATCTTTTGTTACCTTTTGTGTGATATGAATATAAAATATAGGTACCTGTACTGGGTATTCCGGATTGAACGGATTGAACGTCGGGGTGATAGGGGTCCATTCTTCGATGTGTTCTGCGTAGAACTCGGCGTCCGTCTGTCCCGGCGGCGGTCCTGGCGCTCCGGTTTTATGTCCTTAGAGGAAGGTGACTATTGCCAGGAGGAGCATGTGACGGACATCTGGAGAGCCTGCTTCATGCTGAGACAGACATGCTACACCTAAAAAATCATCAATATTTCATTCCCTCTGCCCTGACTGAAAGGGGAAGAAACGCTGAGGACCACGCTGAGATCCACTCATGTGAGACCGCTTCTCCGAACCTGGAGACCAGCTGGGGGGCAGACCGACTCCCCCCCCCGTATACTTCACCTCTGCCCGTATCTCACCTGGCATAGGGGGGATTGAAAGCAGAACTCCGGCCTTGCCTTCAGTCTTGCACAGTTGTACCGGCTCCTCTCCTGGACTGAAATTTTACTACTCTGATTTCACCGCACACTGCGAGCTTCTCACCATGTGCGTTAGAAGCTGCAGCACGGACAGAGCCCCGCCCCATTTCCTGCTTGGAGAACGTCTCCGGTCCCCCCCTTTTCATGTAATGATTTACAATCATGGAGGCTCAGCCTCACAAGTGGGTGTTACCTATGCAAATGTTATGAAGCCGTGTGATTGCGGCACTCATTGTGGTCCTGTATGGACCATTTATTGCTGATCGCTGGCTCTGACTCTTCATGGCCGGCATCGCCTGCTTCCTTATTAGTTATTAGATTTTGCGTTATAATATCTTACTGGTGTTGTCATTGTATTGCTAGAATATAGCAGTGTGTTGAAGGTTTGGCACAGGTCTTGGTAGTGGCATTATCAACAGCTTGGTCTTTAAACTGGCACAGATCTTGGTGGTGGCATTGTCTTCTTCTGGGTCTCTATACTGGCACAAGTCTTGGTAGTGGCATGTTCTATAGATAGGTCTTCAAACCGGCACAAGTCTTGGTAGTGGCATGTTCTATAGATAGGTCTTAAAACCGGCACAAGTCTTGGTAGTGGCATGTTCTATAGATAGGTCTTAAAACCGGCACAGGTCTTGGTAGTATCATGTTTTACAGATGGGTCTTTAAACCGGCACAGGTCTTGGAAGTGGCGTGTTCTACAGATGGGTTTTTAATCCGGCACAGGTCTTGGAAGTGGCGTGTTCTACAGATGGGTTTTTAATCCGGCACAGGTCTTGGTAGTGGCGTGTTCTACAGATAGGGCTGATACCGCCATAAGGTCTTGGTAGTGGCATTGTCTACAGATAGGGCTGATACCGGCACAGGTCTTGGTAATGGCACTGTCTACTGCTGGGTCTTTAAACTGGTACTTGTCTTTGTAGTGGCATTGTCTACAGATGGGTCTTTAAACTGGCACAGTTTTTGGTAGTGGCATTGTCTACAGATGGGTCTTTAAACAGCACAGGTCTTGGTAGTGGTGTGTTCTACAGATGGGTCTTTAAACCAGCACAGGTTTTTGTGGTGGCATTGTCTACAGATGGGTCTTGAAACTGGCACAGGTCTTGGTGGTGGCATTGTCTTTTTCTGGGTCTCTATACTGACACAAGTCTTGGTAGACGCCACTACCAGAAGAAGATGGGTCTTTAAACCGGCACAAGTCTTGGTAGTGGCGTGTTCTATAGATAGGTCTTTAAACCGGCACAGGTCTTGGAAGTGGCGTGTTCTATAGATAGGTCTTAAAACCGGCACAGGTCTTAGTAGTATCATGTTTTACAGATGGGTCTTTAAACCGGCACAGGTCTTGGAAGTGGCATGTTCTACAGATGGGTTTTTAATCCGGCACAGGTCTTGGTAGTGGCATGTTTTACAGATGATTTTTTAAACCGGCACAGGTCTTGGTGGTGGCATGTTTTACAGATGATTCTTTAAACTGGCA
This sequence comes from Rana muscosa, assembly GCA_029206835.1. NCBI lineage: Eukaryota > Metazoa > Chordata > Amphibia > Anura > Ranidae > Rana > Rana muscosa. Next base: position 65,248,463 of record CM055126.1, read on the forward strand.
CAGGTCTTGATAGTGGTGGCATAGTCTACTGCTGGGTCTTTAAACCGGTACTGATATTTGTAGTGGCATTGTCTACAGATGGGTCTTTTAACTGGCACAGGTCTTGGTAGTGGCATTGTCTACAGATAGGGCTGATACCGGCAGAGGTCTTGGTAATGACACTGTCTACTGCTGGGTCTTTAAACCGGTACTGGTCTTTGTAGTGGCATTTTCTACAGATGGGTCTTTTAACTGGCACAGTTTTTGGTAGTGGCATTGTCTACAGATGGGTCTTTAAACCAGCACAGGTCTTGGTAGTGGTGTGTTCTACAGATGGGTCTTTAAACCAGCACAGGTTTTGGTGGTGGCATTGTCTACAGATGGGTCTTGAAACTGGCACAGGTCTTGCATGTTCTACAGATGGGTCTTTTAACTGGCACAGGTCTTGGTAGAGGCATTGTCCACAGATGGCTCTTTAAACCGGTACCAGTCTTGGTAATGGCATTGTCTACTGCTGGGTCTTTAAACTGGCACACGTCTTGGTAGTGGCATTGTCTACGGATGGGTCTTTAAACCAGCACAGGTCTTGGTATTAGCAATATCTGCAGATGGGTCTTTAAACCAGCACAGGTTTTGGTGGTGGCATTGTCTACAGATGGGTCTTGAAACTGGCACAGGTCTTGCATGTTCTACAGATGGGTCTTTTAACTGGCACAGGTCTTGGTAGAGGCATTGTCCACAGATGGCTCTTTAAACCGGTACCAGTCTTGCTAATGGCATTGTCTACTGCTGGGTCTTTTAACTGGCACAGGTCTTGGTACAGGCATTGTCCACAGATGGCTCTTTAAACCGGTACCAGTCTTGGTAATGGCATTGTCTACTGCTGGGTCTTTAAACTGGCACACGTCTTGGTAGTGGCATTGTCTACGGATGGGTCTTTAAACCAGCACAGGTCTTGGTATTAGCAATATCTGCAGATGGGTCTTTAAACCAGCACAGGTCTTGGTGGTGGCATTTTCTACAGATGGGTCTTTAAACCAGCACAGGTCTTGGTGGTGGCATTGTCTACAGATGGGTCTTTAAACCAGCACAGGTCTTGGTGGTGGCATTGTCTACAGATGGGTCTTTAAACCAGCACAGGTCTTGGTGGTGGCATTGTCTACAGATGGGTCTTTAAACCAGCACAGGTCTTGGTGGTGGCATTGTCTACAGATGGGTCTTTAAACCAGCACAGGTCTTGGTGGTGGCATTGTCTACAGATGGGTCTTTAAACCAGCACAGGTCTTGGTGGTGGCATTGTCTACAGATGGGTCTTTAAACCAGCACAGGTCTTGGTGGTGGCATTTTCTACAGATGGGTCTTTAAACCAGCACAGGTCTTGGTGGTGGCATTGTCTACAGATGGGTCTTTAAACCAGCACAGGTCTTGGTGGTGGCATTGTCTACAGATGGGTCTTTAAACCAGCACAGGTCTTGGTGGTGGCATTGTCTACAGATGGGTCTTTAAACCAACCACAAGACCCAAAAGAAGGACTACCAACCATGAATGGCCTTTAATGGTTTTCAGTCTGTATCTTCTCATGGGAAGTGAAGGGTAGGTACCAATATACCGAGAAATAAGTATCAACACGTCAATAAAACTTCTGCAGGTATGACTCTGTTTTTTTTTTTTTAGTTTAGGATAGAGTAGGGAATGGGCAAAATAGAACGCTGTTCTTTGAAGAGCTCTGTGTAGGAAACGGTCCTAACAGCAAGGGATGCTGGGTAATGGACACTTTTTTTTGCAGTTGCTTAATGTACCAACTAAACACGTCCTTCTCTCGTACCTTCACTGCTCCGGAGTCCCATTTAGCATTACGGGATAAACGCTTCGTGTACGTTGTAAGTGCCTTGCCGTCATAGGTACAAGCCTACAAAAGGGTCACATTACTGTCAACATTACAACGTTACAGCGGTCTTTTATAGTGTAACAGGAGTCCAATCTCACTTCCCACCAATACGTTTACAATGTCCTATAGTAACATGACACCAAGCAGAGATCCGCGCCGGCGTGAAGTCAATGCTGCGTGCTATACCATGTACATGGCATTCATTTTATTATACAAAGACACAACAGGATACATACATATAGCTTATTGTCAAGGAGCCAGGTACAACTTGTTCATAAAAATAAAATAATGTGTTGAATCGCTTCCAAGGGTGGAACTCTACCAAAGAAATATGTTTCCACTTAAAAGCCAGTACACTGGGTCACTCTCTTGGCTGACCAAGGGTTCGTCCTGTGCCCTAACCACCAGTACCATCCAACCAACTATCCAAATAAAATAAAAAAGCCACAGCACTCGTTAAAGCTTAACCCAGGTGTAACTTTATTTTTTTTGGCCAAACAGAAACAGAATCCTCATCTTGGATCTCTCCACCGACACGTTTCACCCAAAAACTGGGCTTTATAGTTAAAGACCACAATTAAGTCTTAATTTTAAGCCCAGTTCCGGGTCTGCTTGTCCAAAGCATTAAAGGCTCACAAGGGTTGAATTTTAACAGAGTGCCACTCGCTTTTCTCCTTTGTAGGACTCTACTAGTTCAGGCAAACAAATCCCGAGTCTATCTTCGATAGTAATGAGTCTGTATATGGGCTGCCCCAAGGGTTTGAGGCCGATGGCTATCCCAAGTCTAAAGCTGAGCCTACAGCTTCATAAAATCTGATTACTTAGATATAAATATATTGCCAATCATGTTCTGCATCTATTCTTGGGCCGCAAGTTTGGGTGGAAGGTTGCTGAAGGTGTTTCCACTATGGTGGTCATCCAATGATTTCCCAATATCGCCTTCTATTGGCATCTACTATCTGTAGTGGCTTCGCAAATGTTCAATTTAAATCCTATTATGGTTACTATTCATCCAAAGGTTGGGCGAAGAAACTTTAGGGTGAAGGTGGCTTTTTTGGGCAAATGACCAGATTGGTAACCAACACAAACACAACGGGAAACTTGGAGGGTTTAAAATTGAGAGATCTTTCCCACCAGGTGGAGAGTGGGACGTGTTCCACAAAGGGATTATTGAAGCTCATATTATCTTTTTAGCTTTAGTTCTTTATTGTGTTTTTTTTTTTTGTTTTGTTCTTTGTTTTTTTAGATTACGTTTTTTGCTACAATTTTGGGACTTGGTTTGCTCCTTTATAGGTGCTTCATAATTGTCTCATATACCAAAAAGAGTTGAATAAATATTTAAAAACTATAAAAATAAAGCTTGTAATAAAGAATAGACATACCTTTAGTTAAAATACACAACATGGCCCCACCCTCTTCTACTTTCCAAGTGCCCCTATTGGTCCTTTAATCTGATGGACAGCCTTTCTTGACCAGAAGTGGGCTAAGGGAGTTGCAGAGGGCAAGGCTAAGCTTAACTTTTACCAGAGAAGTGGAGATGTTCATGTTACTTTATATACCTGGATCTAGTCTCAAGCATTCATCACTTGAATAATTCCCATAAATGGTCAAATACAGCATTTCTCAACCAGGTTCCATGGAGCCCTTGGGTTCCTCCAGAAGTTTCTGGGGGTTACTTGAGCTGTGGCTGATTGACCTTCCATCTGATGGTGCCACCATAGTTTCGGGGTCATCACCACTTGGCAAAGTAAACATCAGGGTGGCATTCTTCCTAATGACCACCAATGGGCGTTGTCACCATTGTCCCCCCTTTAGTAAGGGTTCCCCAAGGCTAGAAAATTATTTTAGAGGTTCTGCTGAGGTTGAGAAGGTCATCACCACTTGGCAAAGTCAACATCATGACACCAATTATCTTTTTAGTTGTCTGTAAGGGTAGCATTCTTCCTACTGACCACCAATTTCAGGGGCGTTTTCACCATTGTTCCCCAATGAACTGGTTTTAGTAAGGGTTCTTCAAGGCTTGACCTTTTTAGGGGGTTCCACTGAGGTTGAGAAGGTCATCACCACTTGGCAAAGTCAACATCGTGACACCAATTATCTTTTTAGCTGTCTGTAAGGGTAGCATTCTTCCTACTGACCACCAATTTAAGGGGCGTTTTCCCCATTGTTCCCCAATGAACTGGTTTTAGTAAGGGTTCTTCAAGGCTTGACCTTTCTAGGGGTTCCTCTGAGGTTGAGAAGGTCATCACCACTTGGCAAAGTCAACATCATGACACCAATTATCTTTTTAGCTGTCTGAAAGGGTAGAATTCTTCCTACTGACCACCAATTTAAGGGACATTTTCACCATTGTTCCCCAATTAACTGGTTTTAGTAAGGGTTCTTCAAGGCTTGACCTTTTTAGGGGTTCCTCTGAGGTTGAGAAGGTCATCACCACTTAGTAAAGTCAACATCGTGACACCAATTACCTTTTTAGCTGTCTGTAAGGGTAGAATTCTTCCTACTGACCACCAATTTAAGGGGCGTTTTCACCATTGTTCCCCAATGAACTGGTTTTAGTAAGGGTTCTTCAAGACTTGACCTTTTTAGGGGTTCCTCTGAGGTTGAGAAGGTCATCACCACTTGGCAAAGTCAACATCGTGACACCAATTATCTTTTTAGCTGTCTGTAAGGGTAGCATTCTTCCTATTGACGACCAACTTAAGGGGCGTTTTTACAACTGTCCCCCAAAGAACTGGTTTTAGTAAGGGTTCCCTAAGGATAGGAAATTATTTTAGGTGTTCCTCTGAGGTTGAGAAAGACTGGTGTAATACAACTTTTCTCTACCAGGATTTCGTGGAACTTTAGGGTTTCTCCAAAGGTTGCCAGGAGTTCCTTGAGCATCTTCTGCCTCTCAGATATCAACAATGATCGTTGAGGGGTATTCTTCTCTGTGGCCCTCACATTAATGTACTGTGAAGTTTTGATATAGTAATTGTTTGCAGATGGTTCCCTGAGCCCAGAAAGTCATTTCAAGTCATTTCGTGTTAAAACGGTTGAGAAAGGCTGGTCTAGTATAATTTTTTTTCCCTAGGATCATCAGCTCCATCTAGTGGCCATGATGCGGTAGTATCCTAAGAATATCTCAGTCAGGAAAATACTGCATGATGATCACTAGATGGAGCTGACGATCCTGGAAAATAAATATATTAGACAAATTACAGGGGTTATTTGAAAAGGGTGTTGCAAATGCTTGGGACTTTTTTTTTTTGTTGTAAATAGCCCAATATGGCGTCCACATTTTTAGTATTTTCAGTGTAAATTCCCTCAGCCTTATAATTGATTGACATTTAGAGCAATGAACAGCAAATGGGCTTATACTGATAAATAGTGAACAATTCTAAAAAATCACATTGTATATGCTCTGGGTTGCTGCCCAAATCCCTACCAGAAGGTCATGAAAGGTCCTTGTCTTTCCAACTCTAATGTTTAATGCTAACAATTACAAGTCCTTATAACATCAAATGTCTACTGAGTAGGGTTGAAGTGGCCTGAGGACAGTTGAAGAGCCCTTCACATCACTCTGAGGATTCCTGGATGACGTTGGCGCCTCTCCAGGACACGCTGTCCTCCAGGGACATGGTGATGGCGGGAAGGGGAGGATGGTGACAGGCGAATAGGAGGAGATGTCCATTGTCCTCTCAGGAACTTTCTGGTTCGGAGATGAACAGCTCCTTGTAGAGCGGGGGGAACCTCTCCCACGCTATGCCCGGGTACATCTGTCGGAAGACGTTCAGTTTTTCCAGGTGAAGCTGGCAAATCCCAGACAGCCCTTCCTTGTGCGGGAGCTGAAAAAAGGGCAGATCGGCAAACAATTAGCAAAAACATGATAAATCGAAAACAAACCAAAAAAAAAGTTTGTAAATATGGAAACAAAGCAAGAAGTTCCGCGGTGATAAAGAAGATGGCTGTGCAAATTGTAAAAAAAGATGGTATAGACAGCTGTAGTACTGGAACAGGGTCGTCCAGCACCCAAGGCAAGGATCCAAAACTGTGCCCCCCCCTCCCCCACTGGTAATACATGCCATTGAATGGGTGTACCACCCTGTGTCTATTCTTTGTCACCTTACTTCACTGCGAATGGGGCAGCCGGCCCCTCCTGCCCACCCCTTGTCCCGACTCTGGACGGCCAACACATAGACGCCACTTCTACCCATTTACATCAGATGCCTGCCGCACTCCATCATTGCAAATGGTACTCTGTACAGCACTATGGAATATGTCAGCACAATATAAATAGGAGAAATAAAAAAAGCCTAGAAGAAAATATATCTAAAGCCATAACTTTTTAGGAAATGTTTTTATTCTGCCATGTGTGCCCTATTGAAGAGTAGACATGTGCGCCGTCAATAAATTTGTTTAGTTTCGTTCCGTTTCGTATTAGCCGAAAATTCGTATTTCGAAATTCGTGTCCGAATTTCAATTTGGATTAGTTTCGTACGAAATATGAATTTTCGTTAGATTCGTTAATTTTTCGGAACAATTACAAACATTCGTTATGAGGGGCTCCCATCATCCCTGTGCTGTGCTCATTATGAGGGACTCCCACCATCCCTGTGCTGTGCTCATTATGAGGGGCTCCCCCCATCCCTGTGCTGTGCTCATTATGAGGGACTCCCACCATCCCTGTGCTGTGCTCATTATGAGGGGCTCCCACCACCCTGTGCTGTGCTCATTATGAGGGGCTCCCACCATCCCTGTGCTGTGCTCATTATGAGGGGCTCCCCCCATCCCTGTGCTGTGCTCATTATGAGGGACTCCCATCATCCCTGTGCTGTGCTCATTATGAGGGACTCCCATCATCCCTGTGCTGTGCTCATTATGAGGGACTCCCACCATCCCTGTGCTGTGCTCATTATGAGGGGCTCCCCCCATCCCTGTGCTGTGCTCATTATGAGGGGCTCCCACCATCCCTGTGCTGTGCTCATTATGAGGGGCTCCCACCATCCCTGTGCTGTGCTCATTATGAGGGACTCCCACCATCCCTGTGCTGTGCTCATTATGAGGGGCTCCCCCCATCCCTGTGCTGTGCTCATTATGAGGGACTCCCACCATCCCTGTGCTGGGCTCATTATGAGGGGCTCCCACCACCCTGTGCTGTGCTCATTATGAGGGGCTCCCACCATCCCTGTGCTGTGCTCATTATGAGGGGCTCCCACCATCCCTGTGCTGTGCTCATTATGAGGGGCTCCCACCATCCCTGTGCTGTGCTGATTATGAGGGGCTCCCATCATCCCTGTGCTGTGCTCATTATGAGGGGCTCCCACCATCCCTGTGCTGTGCTCATTATGAGGGGCTCCCACCATCCCTGTGCTGTGCTCATTATGAGGGGCTCCCACCATCCCTGTGCTGTGCTCATTATGAGGGGCTCCCCCCATCCCTGTGCTGTGCTCATTATGAGGGGCTCCCCCCATCCCTGTGCTGTGCTCATTATGAGGGGCCCCCTCCATCCCTGTGCTGTGCTCATTATGAGGGGCCCCCACCATCCCTGTGCTGTGCTCATTATGAGGGGCTCCCACCATCCCTGTGCTGTGCTCATTATGAGGGGCTCCCACCATCCCTGTGTTGTGCTCATTATGAGGGGCTCCCCCCATCCCTGTGCTGTGCTCATTATGAGGGGCTCCCACCATCCCTGTGCTGTGCTCATTATGAGGGGCTCCCACCATCCCTGTGCTGTGCTCATTATGGGGGGCTCCCACCATCCCTGTGCTGTGCTCATTATGAGGGGCTCCCACCATCCCTGTGCTGTGCTCATTATGAGGGACTCCCATCATCCCTGTGCTGTGCTCATTATAAGGGGCTCCCACCATCGCTGTGCTGTGATGACTTCCTGGGTTTTTAACTTCATCATAACGATTAATCGTACATATTATGACAATAATAAAACGATATTAACGAACATTCTTATTTTCTCCAATTCTGAAACTCCCATCGACTACCAGTACCAGTCTGAGCCGTCTCTCCCACTCCCGAAACGAAATTCGCCAACGAAATTTCGTATTTCGTATAAAATTCGTAAGAATAGAAATTCATATTTCGGATACTTCCGAATGTTCGAATTTTCGGAAATTCGTACGAAACTAATCGCACATGTCTATTGAAGAGGTTCTCTTCACTTCCTATCCTGGAGACACAACAGGAAGTGAGAGGACATCCCATCTTAGTCACTCACATTCCGTCTCACCGAAATAAGGTTATGAAAACAAAAATAACATAATCGTGAGGTTACATAGACACCGCTGAAGCCTTCACAGAGCTCTAGACATGAGTTAAGATTCATAGAGACCTCCAATGTCCTCACCTTGCTCATAATCCCCTCCCGATGGGTCCTCCGCAGTAGATGTCTGAAGGCCAACTGTAGCTTTCTGTGAAGGGTCTCCACCTTCTGCTTGTCTTGTAGCCAGGGCCGGTCTGAGGAAAGATTACATTTCATTGATAAAGGATTCCAAGGAAAATGAAAACAGATATAAGGTCTGCATTTTCATCTCATCTATATACATCTAGGCAGTGGTTTTCATTAGATGGTTTAATGGTCAGAAGACTTGGACTTACTGGGATCCAGCAGCGTCATGGCACTGTAGAAGGCCATTTCATGTTCGGAGAGATTGAGAGCTCCTAGGATATGGCAGAAATCAAACATGGTGCTGATGAGATCGATGCACCCTGCAAGAAGAACATAGGGATATGACCTTGGTTCCAGTGGCGTCACTAGGGGGGGCAGAGGGGGCCATGACCCTCCCAAAATTATACTGTGCCCCCACCCAATTAAAAGAAACTGACACCAGGACTCTGGGAGCAGTCTGGAATGCAGGGGACTGGGACAGACTGAACCGCGGTAGCACTGGTTCTACTATGTAGACCAACCATTCTCAACCAGGGTTCCATGGAACCTTAGGGTTTCTCCTGAAGTTGACCTTCTATTTCATGGTACTTGCATAGTTCCTGGGTCAACGCTACTTGGCCACTTGGCCCAGCCAGCTGCAATGACCTTTTTTAGCTTTCTATAAGGATGGTATTCCGACCACCAATACATTGACTATAGTGGGGTTTCCCCAAGACCTGAAAATTATTTTAATATCATTATTAAAGGGGTTCCCTTGGAGTATAAAAAGGGTTTAGAAGGGCTATAATGTTTCTAAAGGGTTGCAAGGCTTTCAGCCTTTCCATTCTGCCCAAAACCTGCATTTGGGCTTTGACCACAGAAAGCCAACCCCTCCCATTTCATGCTTGTGTTGTGTCCCATCGATTATATGCTTACGCTATTGTCATTGTATTGCATAATACTGTTAATATTGTGTATCTGCTGCCATCTAGTGGTGATGCACAACCACATCTACTTGTTTATTTGGACTTCTGTTCTATCACATTGCCCCCCCCCCCTCTTGTTTGTGCTAGTTAGTGCAGTTTTTTTTGGTTTGACCCTCCCTGCTTTTCCTGTGTTTCTAAAACTGGAACTACCTGATGAAGTCATTGGGGTTGATTTACTAAAACCGGAGAGTGCAAAATCCGGTGCAGCTTTGCATAGAAACCAATCCAGCTTCCAGTTTTTGCTAAAGCTTAAAGTTGAGTTCCACCCAAAAATGGAACTTCCACTTTTTGGATTCCTCCCCCCCTCCGGTGTCACATTTGGCACCTTTCAGGGGGGAGGGGGGGAGCAGATACCTGTCTAATACAGGTATTTGCTTCCACCTCCTGACATAGATCACCGTGGTCATGTCCGGCGCCTACATTGTCCTCCCCTGCTGTCTTCTGGGAAACACACAGGTCCCAGAAGATAGTGGGGACCAGTGAGGATGCGCAGCGCGACTCGCGCATGCGCAGTAGGGAACCGGGAAGTGAAGCCGCAAGGCTTCATTTCCTGATTCCCTCACCGAGGATGGCGGTGGGGGCAGCTTGAGAGCCGAGCGATTGATCGGCTTCGGCTGCCGACATCGCGGGCACCCTCCACTTTAACTGAACAAGCCAAAGTTAGAAGCCGATAGGCTACCATGTACCTTTGCACCATATTTTGCACTCTCCATTTTTAGGAAATCAACCCCCATTGTCTTCTTACCCCCCTAGAAAGACTAGGAAACCATCCCCTGTAATGTACTTTGTGAGGTAAAACTGCGTTGGATTCAACTTCTGTGTCTTGATGGAGTGTTAAGCTGTCTGTGGATTCTACCGAATCAGCAGGTGGCCATACTATGTAGACAGATCAAAATCTATGGAGATATGTCAAATCATTTTGCCATTTTGCTCTTACCCAAAGAATGGAAGAGTTCCAGTTGAGCGTATTTGCCTTCAAAGTAGACCGTGTTATTGTAACAGTTAAATGCTCGGCTCATTCTTATAAGCAGCAGCTCCATGGCACCTAAAAGACCACGAAAAGAGACATAATTTAGGCTCTGTGAGGTCCACATAGGAGACAAGACTTACATTGAATGTTTAGAAAATGATATCTATGACGTACCAAAATGTCTGATGGCAACTGACCATCGCACCCATGGGCGTAGCATAAGGGGTTGCAGGGGTCACAATCGCAACCCCGCCCCTAGCTCCAGGGGGCCTCTGCAGCCCCCCAGTGATATTATTATCATATCCTCCACAAAGTCCAGCTCCGAACTGCCCTAGGGCCCCACAGCCATGCTCCAGTACTGGGCTTCCACTTTGCCTTCCACAGTCCACACCCCTCCGTTCTCAAGTTCTTGGGAGAAGCTGTGAACCATTTCTTGACTGGAGAGGTGTCTGTGCTGTGTGCTGGCAACATGGAATGGAAACATGGAAACCGAGCTCAGCGAGTTAAGAGGAGGAGAGTGCCGTCCTGTAGCCACGATGGGACCGCTGTCACTGGTGAGGTAAGACACCGCTCAGTGTCTCCTAGTCACCAGCTGGGATTCTCTGTACCCCCCCCCCCCCCCACCTGGGGATGTCTGCTTACCCCACTTCCCTGACAACTGGGGAAAAGACACACACCACCAGGAGGTGACCTTCCCCCCAACACCTGCCAGCACTGATAGAGAAACCTTCAGAAATTGCTAAAACAAACCCTTTACGCCTCCTGAGGGGCCCCTGAGGGGCTGCAGGCTCCATATGTTGTGTCACATGGCTTTGCCCCCCAGATCTAACTTCCTCGGGGCTGCTGCTGTTTGCTGATGGTGAATTGGGGAAAGATCCCAAACGAGTGTGTCTGTGACACCAAGATCAGAATCTTGTTCGCTGTGTTTGCATCTATACTACCGCTGCAAACATAGATCTTTGTGTCACTGACACACTCGTTTGGGATCTTCCCCCATTCACCATCAGCAAACAGCAGCAGCCCTGAGCCAAAACGAGTTGGTTTGAACATTTGTTGCAACTTTCAATAAATTACCTCAAATCCACCTCTCGACTTGCATTCCATTGGATTTTGGATGCCCCCTTCTTTTTCTACCTTTACTTTACACACGTAAACAATCTCAAGGCCGTACCCAAAGGCAGCAGTCCAGGCCCCCACAAAAGGCTCACCACCTCCTTCCAGTGTAGTGGGGCAGAAAGAGAACTCTTCCCACCTGCCCTTGCCATAACCTAACCATTGACCTACAACCGACTGAGTCAGCCCAGCACGATCGCCAACCCTACAGAAGCTACCTCCGCACCAAACTGGTCAATCAGGGAATTTTCCCTATAATTTGTGCCCATTAGTGAGGGCAGGTACCGATGTTGGATGAGAAGCTTGTGTGCCTAACGTTGGGCACCAGAAAAGACCTGGCTCATTCCAATTCATCCCAAAGGTGTTCAGTAGGGTTGAGGTCAGGGCTCTGTGCAGGACACTTGCATTCCTCCACAGCAAACTGGTCAAACCATGTCTTTATGGAGCTGGCTTTGCACACAAGGGACAGTCATGGGGAACAGAAAAGGGTCTTCACCAAACTGTTACCACAAGGTTGGAAGAGCACAATTGTCTACAATGTCTTTGTATGATGGAGTATTACCAATACCCTTCACTGGAGACACCTGTTCTTTGGGATGGGGTCCACATATCTTTGCCCATACAGGTATGTAGTATTTTTTTGGAAGATGTCTATGATGTACAGCAGGGGCAGGGCCGGATTCCCAACAAGGCCACCGAGGCCAGGCCTCGGGGCGGCAGTGGGTGCAGGGGCAGCGACGGTTGTAACACACAGCGGGACTCGGGAGACCGCTGTGTCACGGAGCTCACTGTGAAAAGTTTGGGCGCGCTGTGATAAAAGTTCAGCCCTTCTCCTAGACCAGCTTGTGTGATAGAGGCAGTGTTCTGTCTATCACACGAGCTGGTCTAGGAGGAGGGCGAGACTTTTATCACAGTGCGCCCAAACTTTTCACAGTGAGCTCCGTGACACAGCAGGAGCAGGAGATGCCCGATGTGCGTAATGCACACACTGACTGGTGAGGCTACATTGTTTGGCACAGTAAGGCTGCAATAATGGTGAGGGGGGCTGCAATGATGGTGAGGGGGGCTGCAATGATGGTGAGCGGGGCTGTAATGATGATGAGGGGGGCTGCAATGATGGTGAGGGGGGCTGTAATGATGGTGAGGGGGGCTGCAATGATGGTGGGGGGGTGGGCTGTAATAATGGTGAGGGGGGCTGCAATGATGATGAGGGGGGCTGTAATGATGGTGAGGGGGCTGCAATGATGGTGAGGGGGGCTGCAATGATGGTGAGGGGGGCTGCAATGATGGTGAGGGGGACCTGCAATGATGGTGAGGGGGCGGGCTGTAATGATGGTAAGGGGGGCGGGCTGTAATGATGGTGAGGGGGGCTGCAATGATGGTGAGGGGGGCTGCAATGATGGTGAGGGGGGCTGTAATGATGGTGAGGGGGGCTGCAATGATGGTGAGGGAGGCTGTAATGATGGTGAGGGGGGCGGGCTGTAATGATGGTGAGGGGGGCTGCAATGATGGTGAGGGGGGCTGTAATGATGGTGAAGGGGGTTGCAATGAGGGCACAGTAAGGTGGCAGTGATGGTGAGGCGGCAATGATGGGCACGGTGAGGTGGCAATGATGGGCACGGGTTGAGGGACTTTCAGTTTTTTTTTTTGGCGGGGGGGCGACATTGAAGGACCCGGCCTTGGGGCGGCAAAGGGAGTAAACCTGGGCCTGAGCAGGGGTCTCCAAACCTTCTAAACAAAGGGCCAGTTTACTGTCCTTCAGCCGTTAGGAGGGGGGGGTCTAGGGCCAGCGGAAGTAAACAATGCCCTATCGTTGGTGTCAGTTTGGAGACCGCATTTAAGGTCCATTTGGAAGACGACGGTGAAAGTTCCATTACCTGCTTTTAGGAGTACAATCTGGTCATTCGGATTCAGGTCCATGAAGCCACTAAGCCGTTTGGCAAATTCCACAATATACTGGATGGCATCGGTGACGTGGCATACACAGCGTTCCCACATCTGGTCCATAGGCTGCTCAAAGACAGAGAAACATAGGACATAGACGTTATCTTTTTTAGACATCTAAAGGGATATGGGACTTCGGTTTCCTCAGCTTGACAAATTTAATATTTTGCATGTTTCAGGGCACTAGGAATTTGAAGATTTGTATTTTTCTACATTGGTTACCATTTCTGGAGATAGAAAACATATGAAGAGGTTCAATTTAACTTGCCTTGTGGTGGAAGCTTTGCAACTCTGCCATAGAGAAGGTTTCCCATCGCAGGATATGGAGGTTCTCTTGTCTGAACTGACATGTTTCCTGGTGGGCAAGCACCACGTTCTGCGTCAAAAGCTCTGGGGATTGGAAGACCAAAGAGGTTGTGAAGGACAAAAATGATCAGCAAGGGGATAACATCTCTGAATCTTAAGGAAGTATTACATTTTAGACATGTGCACTGCCAAAAAATTAGTTCATTTTCGTTTCATTTGTTTCTTAGCTTTTTTCGGAAATTAGAAAATTCGGAATTCGAAAATTCTGAAATTCGAAAATTCTGAAATTCGAAAATTCAGAATTCGGAAATTTGGAAATTCGAAAATTTGGAATTTGGAAATTCTAAAATTCTGAAATTTCGAATTTTCGAATTTCCGAGTTTCGAATTTTCGAATTTCCGAAAATGCGAATTTCGGAAATTCAAATTTTCGAATTTCGGAAATTTCGAATTTCCGAATTTCCGAAACTCCGAATTTCCGAAATCTCGAATTTTCACATTTCCGAATTTCCAAATTTCAGAATTTTTGAAATTTCGGACATTGGAAATTTTGGAAATTCGAAAATTCGCAATTCGAAAATTCTGAGATTCGAAAATTCGGAAATCCGAAAATCTGAAAATTCGGAGATTTAAAAATTCTGAGATTTTCGGAATTAACGAATTGGTCAAAATTCATTAAAAAACTAATTCGGAACTAAACGAATTGCACATGTCTATATAAATACATTTTAGAAGCATTAATTGTACCTCCAACCAGGGGCGGACTGACAACTCATGGGGCCCCTGGGCAATAGAAGATTATGGGGCCCCCGGGCTTACAGATGGCCGTCACACCAGGAGTAAGTAACAAACAAAATAACATATAGAGTACAGCAGTCGGGATGAGCGGCACTCTCACATTAGAGTCCTCCCTTACATCAAAGTCCCAACATTCTCCCTATAAATCACAGTCCACAGAGTGCCAAGTTACGGCAGAGCCCCCCAGTGTGCCACCCTACGGCAGAGACCCCCAGTGTGCCACCCTACGGCAGAGACCCCCAGTGTGTCACCTTCCATCAGTGTCCCCTCACACACACACCTTTGCACCTTGGTGTGGCAGTCAGCTGTCGGGAAAAGGCTTTTAATTCGAAAAAATCCACTTGTTGCAGCCTCTTAACTGCGCAAGTGAGTTGTAGAGCCAGCGGAATAGTGAAGTGCTGTGGTTGGCCTCAGATCGGGATTTTCAAATCAAAATTATGTCGGTGTCAGACATTTCAGGGACAGATGTAAAAAAAAAACAAGATTTTTACATACTGTCCCTAGTTTTACTGAGGCTGGCCACCCTATTGGGGCCCCCTTAGTGGCCTGGGGCCCTCGGGCAGTGCCCGAGTGGTCAGTCCGCCCCTGCCTTCAACCATTTCCAATGCACTCACCAAGCTCTGTCGCTGAAATTACGCACTCTGGGAGTAAACAGCTGCTGATGACGTTGCCGTAGGTCTCCACGCCCTGGAACACGGTTGGTCTTTTGTGCTCCAGATGAAGTTGTTGCTCTCTGAGGTAGCTTTTTCGAAGAAAGGCTTCTGAATGCGTCTTTTCTGGAGTGTTGGAATGGTGGACAAGAGGGTCCTTCTGCAACTGCATTCTGGGTGCTAAACAGGAGCGTGCGGAGCAGGAAGAATCCCACCGGCCGGTCCATAGGGAATGTGGGATGGTATGACCGAGTTCTGGAGATGTTGAGGTTGGTTGGTCCACCTGAGGTTCTGTCCTCTGTAGATTTGTAGACCCGTCCATTCTTTGCTCTCTCAGTCGAAGTTTCTCCACCTCGGCCTGGATGATATCATGTTGCTTCTTGGACATTCGGCCAAATTTTACAGCTATAATGGAGATTGAAAACATTTAATTATCCAAAAAAAGAAGCAAATCCACCGTAAGAGCCTTCCCATTTGTTTTCTGGAATGCACCCAATACTAAAATCCCAACTCGAGTACTCGATCATCTTTGTCTATGGTTATCCATGATCATAATGGGCTTCAATCTATATCAATAAGTTCCTCCTCTCTGCCCACCAGACACGAACTTCCATGATATACGTCTTGTGGTCGTACAGAAGTCTATTATGGGATGAAACAGTTATTCTTAGGACAAGCACCACAACCAATTAGGGGCCAGCTCTCTTACTCAGGCCACCGCCTTAAATTGTGAAACGCGTCACTACGCTTTAAGCCAAGTCCCCTTACCTCTACCCTCATGTCCGTTCTGTCCTCTGTGCCAGCCTCTGGGTAACCAATGACTCTTAGTGTACCCAAGAGCATCCAGTGTCAGCCAGTGACCCCAGTGCACCGATGTGTGCTCTGTGATTCCAGTGCTCCCCTGAGCAACATGTGTCACCAGGTGACCCCAATGGGATCCTGTGCGCTCTGTGACTCCAGTGCACCCCACAGCATCCTGTGTCACCTAGTGACCCCAGTGCTCCCCTGTGTGCTCTGTGACCCCAGTGCTCCCTTGTGTGCTCTGTGACCTCAG
This sequence comes from Rana muscosa, assembly GCA_029206835.1. Taxonomy (NCBI): domain Eukaryota; kingdom Metazoa; phylum Chordata; class Amphibia; order Anura; family Ranidae; genus Rana; species Rana muscosa. Next base: position 65,264,511 of record CM055126.1, read on the forward strand.
TGCTCCCCTGTGTGCTCTGTGACCCCAGTGCTCCCCTGTGTGCTCTGTGACCCCAGTGCTCCCTTGTGTGCTCTGTGACCCCAGTGCTCCCCTGTGTGCTCTGTGACCCCAGTGCTCCCTTGTGTGCTCTGTGACCCCAGTGCTCCCCTGTGTGCTCCGTGACTCCAGTGCTCCCCTGTGTGCTCCGTGACTCAAGTGCACCCCACAGCATCCTGTGTCACCTAGTGACCCCAGTGCTCCCCTGTGTGCTCCGTGACTCCAGTGCACCCCACAGCATCCTGTGTCACCTAGTGACCCCAGTGCTCCCCTGTGTGCTCCGTGATGCCAGTGCACCCCACAGCATCCTGTGCCACCTAGTGACCCCAGTGCTCCCCTGTGTGCTCTGCAACCCCATTCCCCCCAGCACAGCATCCTGTGTCACCTAGTGACCCCAGTGCTCCCCTGTGTGCTCCGTGACTCCAGTACACCCCACAGCATCCTGTGTCACCTAGTGACCCCAGCGCTCCCCTGTGTGCTCTGTGACTCCAGTAATCCCCTGTGTGCTCTGTGACTCCAGTGCACCCCATACAATAGCATCCTGTGTCACCTAGGGACCCCAGTGCACCCCTGTGAGATGTGTGACTCCAGTGCAACCCACAGCATCCTGTGCCATCCAGTGACCCCAGTGCTCCCTTGTGTGCTCTGTGACCCCGGTGTACCCCACAGCATCCTGTGTCACCTAGTGACCCCAGTGCACCCCTGTGTGCTCTGTGACCCCAGTGCACCCCACAGCATCCTATGTCATCTAGTGAACCCAGTGCACCCCTGTGTGCTCTGTGACTCCAGTGCACCCCACAGCATCCTGTGTCACCTAGTGACCCCAGTGCTCCCCTTTGAGATCTGTGGCTGAAGTGCACCCCAGAGTATACTGTGACCCCAATGCACCCCTGTGTGCTCTGTGATTTTAGTGCACCCTAGAGCATCCTGTGTCTTCTAGTTACTCCAATGCACCCCATGCACCCGGGATTCCAAGTACACCCCTGATTATCCTGTGTCACCTAGTGACCCCAGTGTACTACTGGAAGCCTTGTGACTTCAAGAGCGCCCCAGGCTATGCTGTGTCATCTAGTGACCCCTAGTGAACCTCTGTGACATTAGTCAGAAGTTCTAACCCTTCCCCATTCTACTAAAGTAGGGGTCATTCTTTTTGTCTGTGTCCCCATTGAAGACATTTTACCATCACTTCCTGTCCCAACAGGAAGTGAGCAGAAACTTTTCCAAATGTGGACGCAGGTGACAAAAAAAAAAAAAAATACATTTCAAACGTTCTCGGGTCTATCCAAAGCAAAATGAACTCTTTAGGTTGCAGTTGGGCTTTAAAGTGAAGATCCACTTTTGTCTGAAAATGTTTTTGTCTCCGTCTTACCATCCCGTGACATGCCCAGGGTCAGGCACTTCTGCAGGCGGCAGTGCTGGCACCGGTTCCTGTTGGATCGATCGATCTGGCAGCTCTGTTGCTGACTGCAGGAGTAGATCGGCTTCCCCTGCTGGCTCCTCCGGAAGAACCCCTGCCGAGACATTACGGGAGAGAAGTGAAAAGAAGCCGGCACTTTGTCACCAACATTTGTTTTCTATCCACCCCCAACTTCCTCATCAACTGTCCGTCTGGAGACCATCAACCGTCATTTTTATTCATCATTTTATATCTATTTTCTTTATAGTTATTAGGGTCGGGACCAGTGGCGGTGCGTCCATAAGGGGGCGCAGGAGTGTCGCCCCTTCTCTCTCCTGCGCCCGTCACTCACAACAACAATACATAGGTCCATCCATTGCATGAATGTATGTATTGCCGCCGGCGCCGCTGCCGCCCACTATTCAAATGGCCGGCCCCCTGGCGAGCGCCGGCCATCTGAATAACAGCGGCTGATTGGTTTTTGGAAGTGTCTATCAGAGCCAGCGGCCTGTGGGCTGTAATCGGCTTCCAAATAGTTAACCAGGGGACGCACAGGCTGTGCGTTCCTTGGTTAACACTGACAGGCGTCTGAGCCAATCAGGTTCACCGGGTCTGGTTACCATTGACCTGATTGGCTGAAGCGACATCGAGGACGGAAGAAGGACGGCGCTGACCTGAGGAAGGTAAGTGCAGGGCTGGGGGGAAACTGGCTGTATTTGGGGGAAAACTGGCTGTATTTGGGGGGAAACTGGCTGCATTTGGGGGGAAACTGGCTGCATTTGGGGGGAAACTGGCTGCATTTGGGGACAAACTGGCTGTATTTGGGGACAAACTGGCTGTATTTGGGGGGGAAACTGGCTGCAATTGGGGACAAACTGGCTGCAATTGGGGACAAACTGGCTGCAATTGGGGACAAACTGGCTGCAATTGGGGACAAACTGGCTGTATTTGGGGACAAACTGGCTGTATTTGGGGGGAAACTGGCTGTATTTGGGGGACAAACTGGCTGTATTTGGGGACAAACTGGCTGCATTTGGGGACAAACTGGCTGCATTTAGGGACAAACTGGCTGCATTTAGGGACAAACTGGCTGCATTTAGGGACAAACTGGCTGTATTTGAGGACAAACTGGCTGTATTTGGTGGGAAACTGGCTGCATTTTGGGGGGGAAACTGGCTGTATTTGGGGGGGAAACTGGCTGTATTTGGGGGGGAAACTGGCTGTATTTGGGGGGGAAACTGGCTGTATTTAGGGGGAAACTGGCTGCATTTGGGGGGAAACTGGCTGCATTTGGGGGGGAAACTGGCTGTATTTGGGGGGAAACTGGCTGCATTTGGGGGGAAACTGGCTGCATTTGGGGGGAAACTGGCTGCATTTGAGGGGGAAAACTGGCGGCATTTGGGCACAGTGGCTGCGTTTAATGGGCGCAATTGATGTTTTTTTTTTTTCAGTTTGTTTGCGCTCCCCAAGAAATTTTGAGCACCAGCCGCCACTGGTTGGGACTACAAAATAAAAAATATTCAAGTCACATAAATATGAAAGGCTGTCTATGGACATTATAGTCTTCTCCATCTAGCCAGCAAGGGAAGTTCTCCTCTCCTTACCAGCTTTTATCTACAGAGTTCAGTAGCTCAAGCTGAATTCTCTCATTGGCTTCATGCATTTTTCAGTGGAATTTCACTGAAAAATGTGTGAATCCTGGGAGAAAGCCGTGTGCATCTTGTGTGAAAACATTTATAAATAGACTCCATGGTGTCCAGAAGGAGATGACCATGGACATGTTGTATTTTTTAACCTCTTATCACCCACATAATGTAGCCGGGTGGGCTTTAATGCGTCCATGGATGGTGGAGGTTTCTGTGCTGAGAGCACGCTTACTGCACGCCCCCCAGCACAGTGACCGAGCTGTCATAGACAGCTCCCGGGCTCTAGTAATGATTGTGAGCCAGTGGGATGGGATTCTAATCATGTGACCACTATTAGTTGTCATGTGGTTGGCAGTCTGCCCCCCAACGTTACCCCGGGTGCAAGGAATCATTTAAAGGGAGGCCAGGGCTGGGTGGGAAGGGGTTGGCTAACCCTAGTGCTCTGGAAATCCTTTGTCAGATAGCAAATGTTTATTTGTAAATCAAAGATTGGATGTGTATAGTAAAATCAAAAACATATACAATTTAAAAATGTATAAACCTAAAAAAACTAACAAAAAATTTGGAAAAGTAAAAATGTTTAATTTCCATTCATCTTTTCTTGTTTATTCATTTTTTTATACTTTTTTTTTATATATTCTTGTTTTAAAAATAAACAATCAATATATTTACTGGTGAGTGTGCTTTTCGCATTTGTGTCACAGAGCACTCTGGGAGAGAGAGAGAGAGAGAGGGGAGGGGAGAGATTGGGAGAGAGAGAGAGAGGGGGAGAGGGAGAGAAAAGTGGGAGGGAGAGAGAGAGGAGAGGGAGAGAGGGGGAGAGAGAGAGAGGGGAAGATAAAGAGTGGGGAGAGAGACAGAGACAAAGAGGGGGAAAGGGGGAGGGAGAGAGGGGGAGAGAGAGAGAGGGAGAGAAAAGTGGGAGGGCGATAGAGAGGGGAGGGGGAGAGAGAGAGGAGGAGATAAAGAGGTGGGAGAGAGAGAGACAGAGACGAAGAGGGGGAAAGGGGGAGAGAGAGGGGGAGAGGGAGAGGGAGAGAGAGAGGGGGAGAAGGGGAGAGAGAGAGACAAAGAGGGGGAAAGGGGGAGAGAGAGGGGGAGAGGGAGAGAGGGGGAAGAGAGGCGAGAGAAAGAGAGAGAGGGGGAGAGAAAAGTGGGAGGGAGAGAGAGAGGAGGGGGAGAGGGAGAGAGGGGAGAGAGAGAGAGAAAGAGAGAGGGGAGATAAAGAGAGGGGAGAGAGAAAGAGAGAGAGAGAGAGGGGGAGATAAAGAGAGGGGAGAGAGAGAAAGAGAGAGAGGGGGGAGATAAAGAGAGGGGAGAGAGAGAGAGGGGGGAGATAAAGAGAGGGGGAGAGAGAGAGGGGGGAGATAGAGAGGGGAGAGAGAGAGGAGAGAGAGAGGAGAGAATGAAAGAAAGAGAGAGCGAGAGAGAGAAAGAGAGAGAGGGGGAGATAAAGAGAGGGGAGAGAAAGAGAGAGGGGGGATAAAGAGAGGGGAGAGAGACAGAGACAAAGAGGGGGAAAGGGGGGAGAGAGAGGGGAGAGGGAGAGAGAGAGGGGGGAGAAGAGAGGCGAGAGAAGGAGAGAAAGAGGGGGAGAAAGGGAGAGAGAGACAAAGAAAGGGGGAGTGAAAGGGGGAGGGGGAGAGGAAAAGAGGGAGAGAGGGGAAAGAGAGGTGAGAGAAAGAGAGAGAGAGAGAGGGGGGAGAAGAGAGGCGAGAGAAAGGGAGAGAGAGAGGGGGAGAGAAAGAGGGAGAGAGGAGAGAAAAAGGGAGAGGGGGGAGATAAAGAGAGAGAGAGAGGGAGGGAGAGGGGATAGAAAGAGAGATAGAGGGTAGAGAGGGGGGAGAAAGAGGGATAGAAGGAGGAGAAAGAGAGGGGGAGAAAGAGAGGGGAGAGAAAGAGAGGGGAGAGAAAGAAGGAGAGAGAAAGAAAACGAGAGAGAGAGAATAGAGAGAGAGAGAGAAAGAAGGAGAGAGAAAGAAAACGAGAGAGAGAGAGAGAATAGAGAAAGAAAAAAAGAAAGAAAGAAAGAAAGAGAAAGAAATAGAGAATAGAGAGAGAGAGAGAGAGAGAGAGCACAGCAGGAACTGTTTGCCTTCAGACTCTCTCTTAGATTTGTGTCACATTAGGGATCCTGTAGATGGCGGCATTTCACCAGCAGCAGGATCACTAAGAGAATGCTAACCTGTTCTACCTGTAAAAGAAGAGAACACTTGTCCCTATGGGGTCCTTCCTTCACTGGTTGAAAGGCTACACAATGTCACCAGTGAAGGCACAACATGTCACTCACTCATCTACTCACGGTGACACCACAGAAGGAGGTGATTAAAAAATATTCATATGCAATATTTCTTAATTACACAATAACTAAAGAAACATTTTTTTTTTCATTTTGGATGGAGGGGAGATGGATGAGACCCACTGTCAGGTTTTTATTGCTGTCTCTGCCCTCATTAGGGAGGCTCACCCACCCTAATTTACCTGTTAACCGTTATCACCAAAAGCGATGAAAAAAAAACTATTTTGGGTTGTCACCAGACCAGGAATGGAGGGGAAATCTTCCAATGGGGACACGACATAGATAGATCAGGGATTCCCTCACTTTGGGGGGCTTCTGTCTCACTTCCTGTTTTGACTATGAGACAGGAAGTGAAGGGAAATCTCCCCAATGGAAGATACCAAAAACAAAACAGAAAAAACTGACAGGGGTTATAACCCTCCCATACTCCATCCAAAGTAAAAAAAAAAAAAAAAAAAGTTTGGGCTTTAGTTCTACTTTTAGGTAAGGCCTGAGCCTGCAGTATATTAGAATAATCCCCTCTTGTCCCCTCACCTTACATCCTTCGCAGGTGATGACACCGTAGTGGATTCCGGAGGATTTGTCCCCGCAGATCTTACAAGGAATGATCTCGATTTGTGCTGCCAAAGGAAAAACATACAAATGACTCACATGCAACATTAAAAGTTATAACTATGTAACAGAGAGACCCCAATGTGTCCCCATTCAGGAATAGGGATGGATCAAAGTCCGTTGCTGCAGAAAATTGGGCATCTAAAAATTGGGCATTGACATGTTTGGGATCAATTTACTCGATGCAACTCAATCTTTTATATGGCAGCTAAAAATTGTGTATTGACACGTTTGGGTTGAATCGAGTAAATAGATACCAAACATGTCAATACCCAATTTTTAGCTACCATATAAAAGATTGGGTTCATCGAGTAAATAGATGCCAACCTTTTATATGGTAGCTAAAAATTGGGTATTGACATGCTTGGTATCAATTTATTCGATGAACCCAATCTTTTATATTGTATCTAAAAATTGGGTATCGACATGTTTGGGTTGCATCGAGTAAATAGATACCAAACATATCAATACCCAATTTGTAGGTTCAACATAAAAGATTGGGTTGCTTTGAGTAAATAGATACCAATCTTTTATGTTGAATCTAAAAATTGGGTATTGACATGTATGGTATTAATTTACTCGATGCGACCCAATCTTTTATATTGTATCTAAAAATTGGGTCGCATGGAGTAAATAGATACCAAACATGTCAATACCCAATCTTTTATATTGTATCTAAAAATTGGGTATCGACACGCTTGGGTTGCATCGAGTAAAAAGATACCAAGCATGTCGATCCCCAATTTTTAGGTACAATATAAAAGATTCGGTTACATCGAGTAAATTGATACCAAACATGTAGATACCCATTTTTTGGATACAATAAAAAAGATTGGGTATTGACATGTTTGGTATCTATTAATTCGACACGACCCAATTTTTAGGTACAATATAAAAGATTGGGTTGCATCGAGTAAATTGATACAATACATGTCAATGCCCACATTTTTAAATACAATATAAAAGATTGGTTATTGACATGTTTGGTATCTATTAATTCGATGCGACCCAATTTTTAGGTACATCATAAAAGATTGGGTTGCATCGAGTAAATAGATACCAAAAATGTCGATACCCAATTTTTAGGTACAATATAAAAGATTGAGTTGCATCGAGTAAATTGATACCAAACATGTCAATACCCAATCTTTTATATTGTATCTAAAAATTGTGTATTGACATGTTTTGGTATAAATTTTACTCAATGCAACCCAGGCTTTTTATATCTTACTAAAAAAAAATAGTAATTTCTTGCAAAAAAAAAAAAAAAAAAAAATGCAAATTTTAACGTGTGCAAAAAATTTATAAATAGGCAAGAAATTTGGGCCGGTTCACACCAGATGCAGTCCAGTGCCTTTTTTTTTTTTTTAAATCTGCATCATAAACGCATTCACAGTGTTCTCTATGAATTCCAATGGCCTCAGTCAACAAAATTAGAACCTGCTGCGTTTTTTTTTTTCTGCATGTCAACGCACCAAAAGTGTAAAAAAAAAAAAAAAAAAATCGGAACGTATTGACAAATGCGTGGACGTGCGTATGCAGAAACGCATCCGGAGCGCAGAAATTGTGTAAAGAAAATGAAGTTGCAACAATCTTTGTAAATTTGCCACTTTTGTTTCCATTGATTTCTGTAAAGAATCTTCTACACAAAGTTGTTGCGCTCTACAATGTTTTTTCCGTGTTTGTTGCAATTTTTATAAATATTTATTTTATCCTCTTCTTTTATTATCTGTTTATTGTCTCAGATAATAAACAAATTAACGTCATTATCGTTGTATCCTTCCTTTTTTTTTTTTTTCCCAAAGAGAAGTACTCATTTTTGGTTGATCAGTTTCCACTGACGCATGCGCATGCCGGGTTCCCAGGGGGCGTCCGTCCGGGCCCCCCCCCCCCCGCTGAGTCTGCACTCTGCGCGGAAAGCACCTTATTTTTACCCGGGGCGGAAAGTGTTAAGACTGAAAGTGTCAAACCCTCCGGCACAACAAACGGTGACGAGAAGCTCGGCAAAAGTCGTGTGCCAACCAACCGCCGCGCTTCCCACCTGCTGCAAAACCTCAGACATCCGGACCCCGGCTTACTCACCGCCGGCTTTGGAGGTTGCAGCGCTGTTTGCGTCGTGGTCAGCAATTTGCAGCACCTGCGCTGGGAGCTGTGTATGGTGGGAATGGTACAATTAGGAGACGGGAGGTCTTCGGGGGGGGGGGGATTGCACAACCTTGACCCTGACTTAATCGGCAACTGTTACAAAATGAGTGGGCAGGAGTGTCTATTTTCCACAACCTTCAAAAATTTGCATTGGTGGGGGGATCATGTGACCTGGCCATGATTTGCATAAACTAATTTTTTAACTCATTCATTTTATTTTATTTTGAGTGGTTACCAATACGTGGGGCCCAGAAAAACGCTTAGCATGTCGCCGCTTGACAATAAATCATTTTTTTTTTTATATTTATTTATTTATATATATATATATATATATATATATATATATATATATATATATCTATATATATATATATTTATATATATATATCTAGATATATATATATATAGATATATATAGATATATATAGATATTTATTTTATATTTACATATTTTTATTTTATATTTACATATTTAGATTTATTTTATTATTTATATTTATCTTATATTTATTTTATTATTTATTTATATTTATATTTATATTATATATATATATATATATATATATATATATATATATATATGTAATAATATAAATAAATAATATAAATATGTAAATGTAAAATAAATATATAACACATAAAATATAAATACGTAAATATAAAATAAAAATAAGTTAATAAATATATATATATATATATATATATATATATATATATATAAAAAAATAATATAAATATAAATAAATAATAAAATAATAATGTAAATATAAGATAAATATATAACATATAAAATATAAATATGTAAATATAAAATAAATCTGATTTGACTGATTTGCCTTGCAGAATTTTTTTTTCTATTTATTTATATTTATTTATTTATTTATATTTATTTATTTATTTATATATATATATATTTATTTATATGATTATTTATATATATATATATATATATATAAATAATCATATAAATAAATAATAAAATAAATATAAGATAAATATAAATAATAAAATAAATATAAAATATGTAAATATAAAATAAAAATACGTACATATAAAATAAATATCTATATACTGTATATATATATATATATATATATATATATATATATATATATATATAAATAAATAACTATAAATAAATAAATAAATATAAATAAATAGGAAAAAAAATTATAAATAAATAATCATATAAATAAATAATATAAATATGTAATTGTAAAATAAATATATAACATATAAAATATAAATACGTAAATATAAAATAAAAATAAGTTTATATATATATATATATATATATATATATATATATATATAAATAATAATATAAATATAAATAAATAATAAAATAAATATAAATATGTAAATATAAGATAAATATATAACATATAAAATATAAATATGGAAATATAAAATAAAAATACGTAAGTATAAAATAAATATCAAATCAGATTTATTGTCAAGCGGCGACATGCTAAGCGTTTTTCTGGGCCCCCACGTATTGGTAACCACTCAAAATAAAATCAAATGAATGAGTTAAAAAATGAGTTTATGCAAATTTTGGCCAGGTCACATTATCCCCCCCCCCCCCCTCAATGCAAATTTTTTAAGGTTATGGAAAATAGACACTCCTGCCCACTCATTTTGTAACAGTTGCAGATTAAGTCAGGGTCAAGGCTGTGCAATAAATAGAAATACATATAAAAATAAATATATATATATATAAATAATGTATATTAAAAAAAATATATTAAAAAATATATATATTAATATATATATATATATATATATATATATATATATATATACATATACAGTTCCAAGGGTAGCCACGGCACTCTATTTCTGAAGTAAATGCCCAGGTGCTTACCCACAAAGCAATCTATATAAATCCAAAGCTGGTTAAGAGGCACTCATGGGTCTTGCAGAGGAGGCTGATCAAAAATAGTAGTGGTTTTTTTTTTGTCAATGTTTCGATGAAGTTCAGTCCATCTTTCTCAATATAAGAATACTTGCATATTTATATGTATTTTTTTATATATATTTATTGCAATTTGTTTTATATTTACATTTATTTATTGTCACATGAAAAGATAGAATAAAATATTTGCAAAAATGTGAAGGGTCTACTCACTTTTGTGAGATACTGTATATATATATATATATATATATATATATAATGTTTATGTTTATTTATATATATAGAAAAATGTATTTTTATATTTACTTATATATATATATATATATATATATATATATATATAATATTTGCGTATTTTTATTTTATATTTACGTATTTATATTTTATATGTTACATATTTTACATTTACATATTTATATTTTATTATTTATTTATATATTTTTTTAAAATATATATAAATAAATAAATAAAATATAAATATGTAAATGTAAAATATGTAACATATAAAATATAAATATGTAAATATAAAATAAAAATACGTAAATATAATATATATATATATATAGAAATAAATATAAAAATAATTTTTTCTATATATATAAATAAACAATATATATATATATATATATATATATATATATATATATATATATATATATATATATATACAGTATGTGACAAAAGTAAGTACACCCCTCAGTCCCATTCATGTGACAACACTGAAGAGATGACACTTTGCTACAATGTAAAGTAGTGAGTGTACAGCTTGTATAACGGTGTAAATTTCCTCTCCCCTCAAAATAACTCAACACACAGCCATTCATGTCTAAATCGCTGGCAACAAAAGTCAGGACACCCCTAAGTGAAAATGTCCAAAGTGGGCCCAAAGTGTCAATATTTTGTGTGGCCGCCATTATTTTCCAGCACGGCCTCTTAACCCTCTTGGGCATGGAGGTCACCAGAGCTTCACAGGTTGTCACCGGAGTCCTCTTCCCCTCCCCCATGACGACATCACGGAGCTGGTGGGTGTTGGAGACCTTGCGCTCCTCCACCTTCCGTTTGAGGATCCCCCACAGATGATCAATAGGGTTTAGGTCTGGAGACATGCTTGGCCAGTCCACTCTAGGGTAGTACTATAGAACACCTCCCCCTATAATCAGGAGAGAGGGTGTTCTGTAGTCTTGTCCTAGGGGGCAATCCTGTTTCTCCATATGTATGGTACAATGAGCAAGCATTGTTACCCTAGAGCAGCACTATAGAACACCTCCCCCCTCCACTTCTTCAGAACATGGCACCTGTAGCCCTGTCCTAGGGTGACAAGACTCGTTCACTGTACTGTATCTATGGAGAAGCATCTTTTTCACCCTAGGAGAGGACTATAGAACACCTCCATCAATGTGCTGGAGAAGAGGAGAGGGGGTCAGTAGGCCTGTACTAGGTTGACAACACGGACTCTCCATAGATAGAGTATTGCGAGTGAGCATTGTCACCCTAGAATAGGACTATAGAACACTTCCCCCTATGTTCAGGAGAGGACTATAGAACACCTTCCTCTATGTACTAGAGCCGAGGAGAGGGGGGATGTTCTGTAGTCCTGTCCTAGGGTGACAACAGGGACCCTCCATAGATACAGTATGGTGAGTGAGTGTTGTCACCTTAGAGTAGAACTATAGAACATCCCCCTCTGAATTCAAGAGAGGACTATAGAACACCTTAATTTATGTTCTGGAGTAGTCCTGTCCTAGGGGGATAACACTGAACCTCCATAGATACAGTACAGTGAGTGAGTGTTGTCCCCCAAGAATAGGACTATAGAACACCTCCCCCTATGTTCAGGAGAGGACTATAGAACCCCTTCATCTCTGTACTAGAGCCGAGGAGAGGGGGGATGTACTGTAGTCCTGTCCTAGGGTGACAACAGGGACCCTCCATAGATACAGTATGGTGAGTGAGTGTTGTCACCTTAGAGTAGAACTATAGAACACCCCCCTCTGAATTCAAGAGAGGACTATAGAACACCTTCATCTATCTTCTGGAGTAGTCCTGTCCTAGGTGGATAACACTGAACCTCCATAGATACAGTACAGTGAGTGAGTGTTGTCCCTCAAGAATAGGACTATAGAACACCTCCCCCTATATTCAGGAGAGGATGAGAGTGTTCTGTAGTCTTGTCTTAAGGTGACAATCCTGTTTCACCTTACATGTGAGCAAGCATCGTCACCCTAGGGCAGTATTATAGAACACCCCCCCCCCATGTTTTGGAGAAGAGGAGAGGGGGAGGTGATCTGTAGTTCAGTAAGTGAGCGTTGTCACCCGGGGACAGGAGGAGTGTTATTGGCAGGATCGCCAGGTAAGAGACAATATATGACATCGGGTGTAGAAAGTCGCGTATCCTGTCTGTAACACTCTGCGTCTATTTTGGGGATATTCCGTTGACAACCTTCGTCCTTTCATCTCCTTGAACCCGCGTTCTTTGGGTCCCGTGGCGGCTGCTCCCCTCCAGGTGTGCAAAGATGATTTACAAATCTCACACCGAACGTTGGAGAACAGAAGAGGAGAGAAAAGCTGCAGCTGTGCGCTATATCCGTCCTCGATCGCTCTTCAAAGGAGATTTTTTACCCCCCCCCCCCCCCCCCCCGGTGCGCGGACCCCGACTCTTCTGACACTTTTTGTTTACAAGTAAAAAATCCGAAATTTTTACTAGAAAATTATTTGGAACCTCCAAACATTATATATATATATATATTATTTTTTTTTAGCAGAGACCCTAGAGAATAAAATGGCGATTGTTGGAATTTTTTATGTGGCACATCATTTTTGGGGGAAAAAATACACTTTCTTTGAATTTTAATGCAAACAAAATAAAACATAATACACAGCTTAATTTTTGGGGTAAAATATAAAAAGATGATATCACGCCAAGTAAATAGATACCCAACATGTCACGCTTTCAAATTGCGCACGCTCGTGGAATGACGATAAACTGTGATACTTATAAATCTCCATAGGCGACATTTGACATTTTTTTTTTACAGGTTACCAGTTTAGAGTTACAGAGGAGGTCTAGCGCTAGAATTATTGCTCTCGCTCTAATGTTTGCGGTGATACCTCACATGTGCGGTGCGAACACCGTTTATATATGCGTTTGTTTCTGCGCGCGAGAACGGAGGGATAGGGCGCTTTAATATTTTTTTCTCTTATTTATTTATTTTTTATTTATTTTTTTTGCCATCTGTGCCGCCTCATCAGTGCCCATCGATGCTGCCTATCAGTGTCCATCTTAGCCACCTCATCAGTGCCCATCAATGCCGCCTCATCAGTGCCCATCAATGCTGCCTATCAGTGTCCATCTGAGCCACCTCATCAGTGCCCATCAATGCCGCCTCATCAGTGCCCATCAATGCTGCCTATCAGTGTCCATCTGAGCCACCTCATCAGTGCCCATCAATGCCGCCTCATCAGTGCCCATCAATGCTGCCTATCAGTGTCCATCTGAGCCACCTCATCAGTGCCCATCAATGCCGCCTCATCAGTGCCCATCAATGCTGCCTATCAGTGTCCATCTGAGCCGCCTCATCAGTGCCCATCAATGCTGCCTCATCAGTGCCCATCAATGCTGTCTATCAGTGTCCATCTGAGCCACCTCATCAGTGCCCATCAATGCCGCCTCATCAGTGCCCATCTGTGCAGTCTCATCAGTGCCCATCAATTCTGTCTCATCAGTGCCCATCTGAGCCGCCTCATCAGTGCCCATCAATGCCGCCTCATCAGTGTCCATCAATGCCGCCTCATCAGTGCCCATCGATGCTGCCTATCAGTGCCCATCAATGCCGCCTCATCAGTGCCCATCAATGCTGCCTATCAGTGTCCATCTGAGCCACCTCATCAGTGCCCATCAATGCCGCCTCATCAGTGCCCATCAATGCTGCCACATCAGTGCCCATCAATGCTGTCTATCAGTGTCCATCTGAGCCACCTCATCAGTGCCCACCAATGCCGCCTCATCAGTGCCCATCTGTGCAGTCTCATCAGTGCCCATCAATTCTGTCTCATCAGTGCCCATCTGAGCCGCCTCAACAGTGCCCATCAATGCCGCCTCATCAGTGCCCATCTGTGCAGTCTCATCAGTGACCATCAATTCTGTCACATCAGTGTCCATCTGAGCCGCCTCATCAGTGCCCATCAATGCCGCCTCATCAGTGCCCATCAATGCTGCCTATCAGTGTCTATCTATGCAGCCTCATCAGTGCCCATCAATACTGCCTATCAGTGCCACCTCATCTGTGCTGCCTCATCAGTGCCCATCTGTGCAGCCTCATTAGTGCCCCTCAATGCTGCCTATCAGTGCCCAACAATGCCACCTCATCAGTGCCCATCAGTGCAGCAGTGCCCATCAGTCTGCAGCAGTCAAATCTCATCAGTGCCCATTAGTGCAGCCTCATCAGTGCCCATCAGTGCAGCCTTCTTAGTGCCCATCAATGCCACCTCATCAGTGCCCATCAGTGCTACCTATCAGTGCCGCAGTGCAGCCCCATCAGTGCCCATCACTGCAGCCTTATTAGTGCCCATCAATGCCACCTCATCAGTGCCCATCAGTGCTACCTATCAGTGCCGCAGTGCAGCCCCATCAGTGCCCATCACTGCAGCCTTATTAGTGCCCATCAATGCCACCTCATCAGTGCCCATCAGTGCTACCTATCAGTGCCGCAGTGCCGTCTATCAGTGCCCTTCAGTGCAGCCTCATCTGTGCTGCCTATCAGTGCTGCCCATCAGTGCCCATCAGTGCTGCCTATCAGTGCCCATTAGTGAAGAAGAAAACGTACTTATTTACAAAATTTTAAAACAAAAACTAAGATAAGTTTTGCCATCTCACCAAACTGAATATAGATGTACTAAGTCTGTAAGGCTTTACATTTGTATGGTTTGTAACGTTGTCCGCGGTTCAGTATTCCAACCCTCTATTGAGGTAAGTCCCGGGACTGAGGTGTGGTTGTGAGTGGTGGGTGCCTACGGTATGTGTGGATGATTTCTGGAGTTTTGGCACATCGGTTCTCACATCCCCACATACTGTGGGCTATATGTGGTCCGGGGATGTGTTACCCTCGGTGCTGTATATATATATATATATACTCATTCTACAGTGCCGTAAAAAAGTATTCATACCCCTTGACATTCCCCACATTTTCTCATGTTACAACCAAAAAACGTAAATGTATTTTATTGGGATTTTATGTGATGGACCAACACAAAGGGGTTGATTTACTAAAGGAAAATCCACTTTGCACTTGAAAGTGCACATGGAAGTGCAGTCGCTGTAGATCGCTGTAAATCTGAGGGGAAGCTCTGAAATTAGGGGAAGCTCTGCTGATTTTATCATCCAATCATGTGCAAGCTAAAATGCTGTTTTTTATTTTCCTTGCATGTCCCCCTCACATGTACAGCATCTGCACTTCCATGTGCACTTTCAGTGCAAAAGTGGATTTTCCTTTCATAAATCAACCCCAAAGTGTCACATAATTGTGAAGTGGAAGGAAAATGATAAATGATACAAATAAATCTGTGAAAAGTGTGGGGGAGGGGCATTTGTATGGCGCCCCCCGGAGTTTATACTTTGTAGAACCCCCTTTCTCTACAAGTCTTTTTGGGGGTGTCTCTACCAGCTTTGCACATCTAGAGAGGGACATTTCTGCCCATTCTTCTTTGTAAAATATCTCAAGTTCTGTCAGATTGGATGGAGAGCGTCTGTGATCAGCAATTTTCAAGTCTTGCCACAGATTCTCAATGGGATTTAGGTCTGGACTGTGACTGGGCCATTCTAACACATGAATAGGCTTTGATATAAACCATTCCATTGTAGCTCTGGCTGTACTTTAGGGTCGTTGTCCTGCTGGAAGGTGAACCTCCGGCCCCCCAGTCTCAAGTCTTTTGCCGACTCTAACAGGTTTTCTTCTAAGATTGTCCTGTATTTGTCTCCATCCATCTTCCCATCAACTCTGACCAGCTTCCCTGTCCCTGCTGAAGAAAATCATCCCCACCACATGATGCTGCCACCACCATGTTTCACAGTGGGGATGGTGTGTTCAGGGTCATGTGCAGTGTTAGTTTTCCCCACACATAGCGTTTTGTTTTTAGGCCAAAAAGTTAATCTTTGGTGTCATGTGACCAGAGCACCTTCTTCCACATAATTGCTGTGTCCCCCACATGTTTGCTGTGTCCCCCACATGATTGCTGTGTCCCCCCACATGTTTGCTGTGTCCCCCCACATGTTTGCTGTGTCCCCCATGTTTGCTGTGTCCCCCACATGATTGCTGTGTCCCCCACATGATTGCTGTGTCCCCCCACATGTTTGCTGTGTCCCCCATGTTTGCTGTGTCCCCCACATGATTGCTGTGTCCCCCACATGATTGCTGTGTCCCTCACATGTTTGCTGTGTCCCCCCACATGTTTGCTGTGTCCCCCACATGATTGCTGTGTCCCCCACATGTTTGCTGTGTCCCCCCCACATGTTTGCTGTGTCCCCCACATGATTGCTGTGTCCCCCACATGATTGTTGTGTCCCCCACATGTTTGCTGTGTCCCCCACATGATTGCTGTGTCCCCCACATGATTGCTGTCCCCCACATGATTGTTGTGTCCCCCACATGATTGCTGTGTCCCCCCACATGATTGCTGTGTCCCCCACATGATTGCTGTGTCCCCCACATGTTTGTTGTGTCCCCCCCACATGATTGCTGTGTCCCCCCCACATGATTGCTGTGTCCCCCACATGGCTTCTCACAAACTACAAACAGGACTTCTTATGACTTTCTATCACCAATGTCTTTCTTCTTGTCACTCCTCCATAAAGGGCAGATTTGTGGAGAAACACGACTGAGGCCTCGTACACACGACCGATTTTCTCGTCCAAAACAGTCAAGAAAAGTGCCGCAAGAGTTTTTTTGTCTAGAAAACCGTTCGTGTGTATGGTTTTACGACGAGAAACTTGCCGAGAATCTCAACGAGAAAATAGAGAACCTGCTCTCTATTTTCTCGTCAGGATTCCAGATTTCCTCGTCGTGTTTCTCGTCGGCCTGTTTTGTGACGAGAAAATGGTTCGTGTGTATGCTTTTACGACTCTTCCAAAAGCGCGCATGCTCACAAGCAACTATGAGACGGGAGCGCATCTTCTGGTAAAACAAGCCTTCATAATGGAGAGAGCACATTCGTCACGCTCATAAATATTTCATCGTTTAAATGTTCTGCATTGAAATCTTCGTTAGAATGTTACATTAATCAAAACGAGAGACCTTCTTTTGCTGCTGATATTCACACAGAGTTATGCCTTATTTTTAACCTTTGTCATGCTGCTCTTTATAAGATTTATGTGTATTATATCGTGCAAGTTTTTCGGAATAATTTAAATGGTTAGATTTTTCAAAATGATGTTAATTATAATTTCTCAATGTTTTGATAGCGATCTCCCATTTAATTTAGGAATCTATATTATTTAAATTTCCCACCATGTTTTTGTGCTAATCAGATTTAGTTATTCTTTTGGGGGGGGGGGGGGGGTGATATCTGTGCCTTTTATTGTCAGTCAAATGTATCTGCTTACTCCAAAGCTTGATTTTTTTTATTTAAAAATACACATAGTCAAGTATGAACTTAAACAAAAAACACATTTATTCATGTTTATAAATTAAATAAAGAGAAGGCAGCGCTGGAGAAGCTGCTGCCATTTGTGCATCCCAGGGACCCCAGAGCACACAGCAACCCTGTGTGGACACCAAAATTGGGAGCTTGAGAAGGCCCACATTTCTGAACACAATCTGATGCTGGCCTCCCAGAGGTCAGGAACAGCAGCAGGTGAGATATATGTCCCAAGTGTGTGGTACTACAACAGGCTGCCTTCTGTCCGACCACAATGAAGCAAGGCCATCACTTCCTCTTCTTCCTGGCAACCTTCCCTGCAGCCTTTCCTGAAGCCTTTCCTGAAGCCTTTCCTGCAGCCTTTCCTGCAGCCTTCCTTCTTCGTTTGGCTGGAGGCTGGCCCACTGGAGGGGTACTCCTGTCAGGAGGAGGAGGTGGAGGTGTAGCAGAAGGGGGTGGGGCAGAAGAAGGTGGAGGTGTAGCAGAAGGGGGTGGGGCAGAAGAAGAAGGTGAAGGTGTAGCAGAAGGGGGTGGGGCAGAAGGTGGAGGTGTAGCAGAAGGGGGTGGGGCAGAACAAGAAGGTGGAGGTGTAGCAGAAGGGGGTGGGGCAGAAGGTGGAGGTGTAGCAGAAGGGGGTGGGGCAGAAGGTGGAGGTGTAGCAGAAGGGGTGGGGCAGAAGGTGGAGGTGTAGCAGAAGGGGGTGGGGCAGAAGGTGGAGGTGTAGCAGAAGGGGGTGGGGCAGAAGGTGGAGGTGTAGCAGAAGGGGGTGGGGCAGAAGGTGGAGGTGTAGCAGAAGGGGGTGGGGCAGAAGAGGAAGGTGGAGGTGGAGGTTGAGGTTGGGTCAGTTGGGCCACCTCACATATGGCGGTATTGGGGGTAATTTTTTCCATCACCCCCTTGTTGAGCAAGGTGATGAGCAGGGGCTCGCATAGGAGGCGTTGCTCCATGCTCATCACCTTGAACTTAGCCTCCACTAGGCCGGCAATGGCCTCTTCAGGGGATGTGGGCTCCTTGAGGGTGGCATGGGCCTCTTTAATAAGGGCCATTGCTGCCTCACTGGTGGTCCTGTCCCTCCTGCCTCTTTTGTTAAGCCGGATGGGAGGCACCTGGGATCTGACCCTCCTCCTGGCTGATTTCATCCTGTGTATGAAAAAGGAACATAGTTTAATATGTTGGTTTAATCTTTGCATCAAACTTTGTAATCCTGATGGAAGCAATTAGAATGTAAATGCATAAATCCTTGCTTTAAATTTACCACTACATCAGCTTGACTATTTACCACACAATTAATAAGTGCAGAATAATGTCTACAGATCCTGATTTCACTTGTGGAATACAAAATAATGTATGTTTCTCATCCTGACATATTTGGGAAACATTAATTTTATCCCAATACATTTTCAGTTAATACTATACCTGGCTCCAGATGGCCAAATCAGGATCATCCAGGATGGCTGCCTCCTCTTGCTCCAGAGAAGGCTCAGGTTGGCTGCAGGGAAGTCTGGGGGGAAGAGTGGAGAGTGATGGCCTTGTCTCAATGTGGTCATCCAGGAAGGACATCCTGCTGTAGTACCACAAAACCGGGACATAAACATCATCTGCTGCTGCTCCTGACTAGTGATGAGCCGAACACCCCCGGGTTCGGTTCGCACCAGAACCCGCGAACGGACCGGAAGTTCGAACGAACATTAGAACCCTATTAAATACAATGGATGCGAACGTTCGAATTCTAAAGTGCTAATTATAACAACTATTATGCATGTTATTGTCCTAAAAAGGGTTTGGGAACCCGGGTTCTGCACCAGGGGACATGTATCAATGCAAAAAGAAGTTTTAAAAACGGTCGTTTTTCGGGAGCAGTCATTTTAATGATGCATAAAGTGAAAAAAAAAAAGTCAAATATTCCTTTAAATATCGTACCTGGGGGGTGTCTAAAGTATGCCTGTGAAGTGCCACGTGTTTCCCGTGTTTAGAACTGTCCCTGCACAAAATGACACTTCTAAAGGAAAAAAAAGCCATTTAAAACTGCTTGCGGCTTTAATGTAATGTCTGGTCCCGGTAATATGGATGAAATTCTTTAAGAAAAATGGCATAGCTACCCCATGACCCCCCCCCCCCTACCCCAGCCCATTACCAGCCCCTTTGGGTCTTGTATGGATATTAAGGGGAACCCCGCACATAAAATAAAAAAGGCCCTATATACTCTGAACAGCCGTATACAGGCGGTGCATACAAGACAGGGACTGTAGGTTTGTTCTTATGTAGAATCTGTTTGTAATTTTGAACAGGTACATTGTTGAAGTGTAGCTCCAGCCCAAAAATCTATTTTTAAACTTTTTGGAAAACATAGGTAAGGGTTATCACCCCTGTAACATTTGTTTTGCTGTCTGTGCCCCTGTTCAGAACATTTCACCTCACTTTCCGTCCCAATGACAACTGTTTTTGAAATGTGGTGTTTTTCTTGAAACAAGGATTGCTGATAAAGCATCAGTACAGAGGAGACACCTTTCTCCCATATTTATTCTTACAGGAGAGAATTTTCCTTCCTAGTGGTAGATTTCCTCTCACTTCCTGTTGTCTTCTTGCGTTTGCAAGTAGGAGTCGTTTGTAAGTTGGATGTTTGAAAGTAGGGACCTGCCGTATATACTCTGCAGAAATAGGCCCCTTAGTTGTTGGTGTTGGCACAACACTGTAAGCACTCACAGTTACTCTTGGTTGGTGCTGGAACGCCCTGCTGTCAACTATTATATCAGGAATTTTAATTACATATAATTGTTGAACAGTGGTAGTAAAAATTGGGCCTTTGATGGTGGTGCTGGTGCCACAACACTGTAAGCCCTGACAGTTACTCTTGGTGGGTGCAGCAATGGGCCCTGCTGTGAATTATTAGATCAAGAATTGTAATTACATGCCCCTGTTGAACAGGGGCTGAAAAATTGGGCCTTAGGCACTGGTGGCACAACACTGCAACCCCTCACAGATACTGTACTTGGAGCACAGCAATGAGCCCTGTTGCAAAGTATTGCTTCAAAAATTGTAATGACACGCCCCTGTTAAACAGGGGCTGAAAAATTGGGCCTTAGGCACTGGTGGCACAACACTGCAACTCCTCACAGATACTGTACTTGGAGCACAGCAATGAGCCCTGTTGCAAAGTATTGCTTCAAAAATTGTAATTACACGCCCCTATTAAACAGGGGCTGAAAAATTGGGCGTTAGGCACTGGTGGCGGCACCCATAAACAAAAATGATCTTCCAAGCTATCATCATCAATCGTATCATTGAGGACTCGGAGGAGGAGGATAGCCAGTCAACATAACAGCACAGGCACTCAGCATCAGCATCAGTCTTGAAGGGATGTGACATTTTAAAATCAATTAGTCTGTTATATCAGCATCAGGTGTGTGGTAGCTGGTGGTGATCCAAGACTGGTTCATCTTGATGAAAGTCAGTCGATCAACCGAGTCGGTGGACAGGCGCACCCTGTGATCCGTGACAAATCCTCCAGCAGCACTGAATGTGCGTTCCGAAAGAACGCTGGATGCAGGACAGGCCAGTAGCTCAATTGCATACTGTGCAAGCTCTGGCCAGTGATCCATCCTCAAGACCCAGTAAGCCAGAGGATTTTCGGTGGGGAAGGTGTCCAAGTCTGACCTTGCCCCTAGATATTCCTGCACCATGTTTATCAGACGCTGGCGATGGTTGCTGGAACCAATCATACTTTGGGGCTGCGGACTAAAGAATTGTCTGAACGCATCGGTCAGACGGCCACCTTCCCCACCGCTCCTTCTTTGACTGGCCGAAGCCTCAGCAACTCGTTGTCCAGGACCAGGAGTTTGCAACCTCCCAGTCTCTGGGAACGCGTTGCACAGACCTTTCTGCAAGGCCTCCCGGAGTTGTCTCATCCTCTGCTCCCTCTGCGACGGTAACATAAGGTCCGCAACCTTACCCTTGTACCGTGGATCAAGGAGAGTGGCCAGCCAGTAATGGTCCCTCTCCTTGATCCGAAGAATACGAGGATCCTTCCGCAGACTTTGCAGGATCAGGGAGGCCATGCAGCGTAGGTTTGCTGAGGCATTCGCTCCGGAGTCCTCTGGGTCACTAAGGACGACATGATCCGCAGCCACCTCCTCCCAGCCACGTACAAGTCCACTGGTTTCTTGGGACTGTAAATCATCCCTAAAAGACTGCTGCTGATGATGCTAAATGCCAGCCTCCACCTCCATGCTGACACAATCCTCCTCCTCCTCCTCCTCCTCCTCCTCCTCTTCCTGTGCGATGGGTGGGACAGAAGGAACACTGTCTGGGTAAAGGGGGCCTTGAGAGGCAAGGAAGTCCTCCTCTTCCTGCCTCTGTTCTGCCTCAAGTGCCCTGTCCATTATTCCACGCAGCGTGTGCTCCAACAGGTGGACAAGAGGTACAGTGTCACTGATGCATGCACTGTCACTGCTCACCATCCTCGTGGCCTCCTCAAATGGTGCCAGGACAGTGCATGCATCCCTGATCATGCCCCACTGGCGTGGAGAAAAAAAACCAAGCTCCCCTGACCCTGTCCTGGTGCCGTAGTCGCACAGGTACTCATTGATGGCCCTCTGCTGCGTGTGCAGCCGCTGCAGCATGGCCAACGTTGAGTTCCACCTGGTGGGCATGTCACATATAAGGCGGTTCTTGGGCAGGTTCAACTCCTTTTGCAGCTCAGCCAGGCGAGCACTGGCATTATAAGATCTGCGGAAATGCACACAGACTTTCCTGGCCTGCCTCAGGACATCCTGTAAGCCCGGGTACCTGCCCAAGAACCGCTGCACCACCAGGTTAAGGACGTGAGCCACACAGGGCACATGGGTCAGTTGTCCCTGTCGGAGGGCGGAGAGGAGGTTGGTGCCATTGTCGCAAACCACCATTCCTGGCTTAAGCTGGCGTGGCGTCAACCACCTCTCGGCCTGGCCCTGCAGAGCAGACAGGACCTCTGCCCCAGTGTGGCTTCTGTCCCCCAAACACACCAGCGCAAGCACGGCATGGCATCTTTTTGCCTGCGTACTTGCGTAGCCCCGTGAACGGCTACGGAGCACCGCTGGTTCATAGGACAAACCACAGGAAGAGGCCATGGAGGAAGAAGAAGAGGAGGGGGTGGAGGAGAGAGGTGTGTCACAACCAGTAGTAGCATTTTGGAGGCGTGGCGGTGGGACAACCTCCAACACTACTGCACCTTGTCCTGAATCCTTCCCAGCTGCCAAAAGAGTGACCCAATGGGCCGTGAAAGAAAGGTAACGTCCCTGTCCATGCCTGCTGGACCATGAGTCAGCGGTAATATGCACCTTACCGCTGACCGCCCTGTCCAGCGAGGCCAAGACATTGCCTTCCACATGCCGGTAGAGAGCCGGAATAGCCTTCCGTGAGAAAAAGTGGCGTTTGGGAACCTGCCACTGAGGAACCGCACATTGCACAAACTCACGGAAGGGGGCCGAGTCTACCAACTGAAAAGGCAGCAGTTGAAGCGCTAGCAATTTAGCCAAGCTAGCATTCAACCGCTGGGCATGTGGATGGCTGGGAGTGAACTTCTTTCGACGGTCCAGCAGCTGGGGCAGGGAAATTTGCCTGCTAGAATCGGACGTCGGTGTACTGCTAGCAGAGTGGGCGCAAGTACTTGGCTGTGACACACCTAATTCTACACCTTCATTCCTCTCAGTGCATGTTTCAGAGAGGACTGAAGTTATAGTGGGGTTGGAGATCCCAGCTGATGCGGTGCAAGGAGAGGTCCGCTTTGTTCTTTGGTGTGGGTCTTTGAGGTAGGCTTGCCAACGAGCTGCATGGCAGGTCAACATATGTCTGGTCAGGCATGTGGTACCCAAGCGGCTGATGTTTTGGCCACGCGATATACGCTTGAGACATATGTTGCAAACAGCAGCTGTGCGATCTGATGCACTAGCCTCAAAAAAGGCCCACACCAAAGAACTTTTTGAATGACGGGCAGAGGCAGCGCCCTGCACAGGCGGAGCTCTGCGGTGTGATTCCGTCGGTGTACTGCCCTTACGCTGGCCACCAAAGGGCATCCTGCCTCGTTGGAGATGTGCCTCCTCCTCATCCTCCTCCTCCTCCTCTCTCCTATTAGGCACCCACGTGGAGTCATTGACCTCATCATCCCCTCCCTCCTCATCACTGGAGCCAATCTGGCAGTATGCTGCAGCTGCTGGAACATGACTGCCAGATTGGTGTCCTTCTTGAGCATCCCCTCTGTCTGCTCTCACGCTACTGCCTTCCTCTAGCTGGGTTTCATCATCAGACCCTTCGAAACGCTGGGCATCCTCCTGGAGCATGTACCCAACACTGTGCTGAAACAGTTCGGGGGACTCCTCAGGAGGAGGACATGGTGGGTCTAGGGAAGGAGTGACTGATGATTTGTCTGACATTGATACCAGGGAAGACGACGCTTTGGCAGCTGCTTTTCCAGTACCCTGAGCCTGGGTGAGAGAGGATGAGGAGGAGGAGGAGGGCTTGGTCATCCACTCTACCAAGTCTTCGGCATGATGTGGCTCAACATGTCCAGCTGCCGAAAAGAAGGACAAGCGTGTCCCATGGCCATGTGCTGATGACAATGCACCGCGTCCACGACCAGCACTGTTGCCCCCAGACACAGAGCCTGCTTGCCCTCTTTTATTGCCTCCTGACTGTCTGCCTCTCCTTGTTTGCCTTCCAGACATTCTAATAGATGGCCTGCAGGGAGATGGGAAAAAAGCAATAAGGGCTACCTTCAGGTGTCCTTCTCTGTCCCTGGAAACAAGGACTTGCAGAGTGAAAGAAAAAAAACACTCTCCCTACCTACAGTTTTCTGTCCCTAGAAAAAATGTTTTTTTTAATCACAATATAGCACAAGGAAAATTAACTCACTGTCCTTACAGGTCCCTGGAAACAAGGACTTGCAGAGTGAAAGAAAAAAAACACTCTCCCTACCTACAGTTTTCTGTCCCTAGAAAAAAATGTTTTTTTTAATCACAATATAGCAAAAGGACAATTCACTCACTGTCCTTCCAGGTCCCTGGAAACAAGGACTTGCAGAGTGAAAGAAACTGACACTGTCCCTACCTAGAGTTTTCTGTCCCTAGAATAAATGTTTTTTTTAATCACAATATAGCAAAAGGACAATTCACTCACTGTCCTTCCAGGTCCCTGGAAACAAGGACTTGCAGAGTGAAAGAAACTGACACTGTCCCTACCTAGAGTTTTCTGTCCCTAGAATAAATGTTTTTTTTAATCACAATATAGCAAAAGGACAATTCACTCACTGTCCTTCCAGGTCCCTGGAAACAAGGACTTGCAGAGTGAAAGAAACTGACACTGTCCCTACCTAGAGTTTTCTGTCCCTAGAATAAATGTTTTTTTTAATCACAATATAGCAAAAGGACAATTCACTCACTGTCCTTCCAGGTCCCTGGAAACAAGGACTTGCAGAGTGAAAGAAACTGACACTGTCCCTACCTAGAGTTTTCTGTCCCTAGAATAAATGTTTTTTTTAATCACAATATAGCAAAAGGACAATTCACTCACTGTCCTTCCAGGTCCCTGGAAACAAGGACTTGCAGAGTGAAAGAAACTGACACTGTCCCTACCTAGAGTTTTCTGTCCCTAGAATAAATGTTTTTTTTAATCACAATATAGCAAAAGGACAATTCACTCACTGTCCTTCCAGGTCCCTGGAAACAAGGACTTGCAGAGTGAAAGAAACTGACACTGTCCCTACCTAGAGTTTTCTGTCCCTAGAATAAATGTTTTTTTTAATCACAATATAGCAAAAGGACAATTCACTCACTGTCCTTCCAGGTCCCTGGAAACAAGGACTTGCAGAGTGAAAGAAACTGACACTGTCCCTACCTAGAGTTTTCTGTCCCTAGAATAAATGTTTTTTTTAATCACAATATAGCAAAAGGACAATTCACTCACTGTCCTTCCAGGTCCCTGGAAACAAGGACTTGCAGAGTGAAAGAAACTGACACTGTCCCTACCTAGAGTTTTCTGTCCCTAGAATAAATGTTTTTTTTAATCACAATATAGCAAAAGGACAATTCACTCACTGTCCTTCCAGGTCCCTGGAAACAAGGACTTGCAGAGTGAAAGAAACTGACACTGTCCCTACCTAGAGTTTTCTGTCCCTAGAATAAATGTTTTTTTTAATCACAATATAGCAAAAGGACAATTCACTCACTGTCCTTCCAGGTCCCTGGAAACAAGGACTTGCAGAGTGAAAGAAACTGACACTGTCCCTACCTAGAGTTTTCTGTCCCTAGAATAAATGTTTTTTTTAATCACAATATAGCACAAGGAAAATTAACTCACTGTCCTTACAGGTCCCTGGAAACAAGGACTTGCAGAGTGAAAGAAAAAAAACACTCTCCCTACCTACAGTTTTCTGTCCCTAGAAAAAAATGTTTTTTTTAATCACAATATAGCAAAAGGACAATTCACTCACTGTCCTTCCAGGTCCCTGGAAACAAGGACTTGCAGAGTGAAAGAAACTGACACTGTCCCTACCTAGAGTTTTCTGTCCCTGGAATAAATGTTTTTTTCAGCACAATATAGCACAAGGACAATTAACTCACTGTCCTTACAGGTCCCTGGAAACAAGGACTTGCAGAGTGAAAGAAAAAAAATACTCTCCCTACCTACAGTTTTCTGTCCCTAGAAAAAAATGTTTTTTTTAATCACAATATAGCAAAAGGACAATTCACTCACTGTCCTTCCAGGTCCCTGGAAACAAGGACTTGCAGAGTGAAAGAAACTGACACTGTCCCTACCTAGAGTTTTCTGTCCCTAGAATAAATGTTTTTTTTAATCACAATATAGCAAAAGGACAATTCACTCACTGTCCTTCCAGGTCCCTGGAAACAAGGACTTGCAGAGTGAAAGAAACTGACACTGTCCCTACCTAGAGTTTTCTGTCCCTAGAATAAATGTTTTTTTTAATCACAATATAGCAAAAGGACAATTCACTCACTGTCCTTCCAGGTCCCTGGAAACAAGGACTTGCAGAGTGAAAGAAACTGACACTGTCCCTACCTAGAGTTTTCTGTCCCTAGAATAAATGTTTTTTTTAATCACAATATAGCAAAAGGACAATTCACTCACTGTCCTTCCAGGTCCCTGGAAACAAGGACTTGCAGAGTGAAAGAAACTGACACTGTCCCTACCTAGAGTTTTCTGTCCCTAGAATAAATGTTTTTTTTAATCACAATATAGCAAAAGGACAATTCACTCACTGTCCTTCCAGGTCCCTGGAAACAAGGACTTGCAGAGTGAAAGAAACTGACACTGTCCCTACCTAGAGTTTTCTGTCCCTAGAATAAATGTTTTTTTTAATCACAATATAGCAAAAGGACAATTCACTCACTGTCCTTCCAGGTCCCTGGAAACAAGGACTTGCAGAGTGAAAGAAACTGACACTGTCCCTACCTAGAGTTTTCTGTCCCTAGAATAAATGTTTTTTTTAATCACAATATAGCAAAAGGACAATTCACTCACTGTCCTTCCAGGTCCCTGGAAACAAGGACTTGCAGAGTGAAAGAAACTGACACTGTCCCTACCTAGAGTTTTCTGTCCCTAGAATAAATGTTTTTTTTAATCACAATATAGCAAAAGGACAATTCACTCACTGTCCTTCCAGGTCCCTGGAAACAAGGACTTGCAGAGTGAAAGAAACTGACACTGTCCCTACCTAGAGTTTTCTGTCCCTAGAATAAATGTTTTTTTTAATCACAATATAGCAAAAGGACAATTCACTCACTGTCCTTCCAGGTCCCTGGAAACAAGGACTTGCAGAGTGAAAGAAACTGACACTGTCCCTACCTAGAGTTTTCTGTCCCTAGAATAAATGTTTTTTTTAATCACAATATAGCAAAAGGACAATTCACTCACTGTCCTTCCAGGTCCCTGGAAACAAGGACTTGCAGAGTGAAAGAAACTGACACTGTCCCTACCTAGAGTTTTCTGTCCCTAGAATAAATGTTTTTTTTAATCACAATATAGCAAAAGGACAATTCACTCACTGTCCTTCCAGGTCCCTGGAAACAAGGACTTGCAGAGTGAAAGAAACTGACACTGTCCCTACCTAGAGTTTTCTGTCCCTAGAATAAATGTTTTTTTTAATCACAATATAGCAAAAGGACAATTCACTCACTGTCCTTCCAGGTCCCTGGAAACAAGGACTTGCAGAGTGAAAGAAACTGACACTGTCCCTACCTAGAGTTTTCTGTCCCTAGAATAAATGTTTTTTTTAATCACAATATAGCAAAAGGACAATTCACTCACTGTCCTTCCAGGTCCCTGGAAACAAGGACTTGCAGAGTGAAAGAAACTGACACTGTCCCTACCTAGAGTTTTCTGTCCCTAGAATAAATGTTTTTTTTAATCACAATATAGCAAAAGGACAATTCACTCACTGTCCTTCCAGGTCCCTGGAAACAAGGACTTGCAGAGTGAAAGAAACTGACACTGTCC
Organism: Rana muscosa; assembly: GCA_029206835.1. Lineage (NCBI taxonomy): Eukaryota > Metazoa > Chordata > Amphibia > Anura > Ranidae > Rana > Rana muscosa. The sequence continues at coordinate 65,292,677 of CM055126.1, forward strand.
CTACCTAGAGTTTTCTGTCCCTAGAATAAATGTTTTTTTTAATCACAATATAGCACAAGGAAAATTAACTCACTGTCCTTACAGGTCCCTGGAAACAAGGACTTGCAGAGTGAAAGAAAAAAAACACTCTCCCTACCTACAGTTTTCTGTCCCTAGAAAAAAATGTTTTTTTTAATCACAATATAGCAAAAGGACAATTCACTCACTGTCCTTCCAGGTCCCTGGAAACAAGGACTTGCAGAGTGAAAGAAACTGACACTGTCCCTACCTAGAGTTTTCTGTCCCTGGAATAAATGTTTTTTTCAGCACAATATAGCACAAGGACAATTAACTCACTGTCCTTACAGGTCCCTGGAAACAAGGACTTGCAGAGTGAAAGAAAAAAAATACTCTCCCTACCTACAGTTTTCTGTCCCTAGAAAAAAATGTTTTTTTTAATCACAATATAGCAAAAGGACAATTCACTCACTGTCCTTCCAGGTCCCTGGAAACAAGGACTTGCAGAGTGAAAGAAACTGACACTGTCCCTACCTAGAGTTTTCTGTCCCTAGAATAAATGTTTTTTTTAATCACAATATAGCAAAAGGACAATTCACTCACTGTCCTTCCAGGTCCCTGGAAACAAGGACTTGCAGAGTGAAAGAAACTGACACTGTCCCTACCTAGAGTTTTCTGTCCCTAGAATAAATGTTTTTTTTAATCACAATATAGCAAAAGGACAATTCACTCACTGTCCTTCCAGGTCCCTGGAAACAAGGACTTGCAGAGTGAAAGAAACTGACACTGTCCCTACCTAGAGTTTTCTGTCCCTAGAATAAATGTTTTTTTTAATCACAATATAGCAAAAGGACAATTCACTCACTGTCCTTCCAGGTCCCTGGAAACAAGGACTTGCAGAGTGAAAGAAACTGACACTGTCCCTACCTAGAGTTTTCTGTCCCTAGAATAAATGTTTTTTTTAATCACAATATAGCAAAAGGACAATTCACTCACTGTCCTTCCAGGTCCCTGGAAACAAGGACTTGCAGAGTGAAAGAAACTGACACTGTCCCTACCTAGAGTTTTCTGTCCCTAGAATAAATGTTTTTTTTAATCACAATATAGCAAAAGGACAATTCACTCACTGTCCTTCCAGGTCCCTGGAAACAAGGACTTGCAGAGTGAAAGAAACTGACACTGTCCCTACCTAGAGTTTTCTGTCCCTAGAATAAATGTTTTTTTTAATCACAATATAGCAAAAGGACAATTCACTCACTGTCCTTCCAGGTCCCTGGAAACAAGGACTTGCAGAGTGAAAGAAACTGACACTGTCCCTACCTAGAGTTTTCTGTCCCTAGAATAAATGTTTTTTTTAATCACAATATAGCAAAAGGACAATTCACTCACTGTCCTTCCAGGTCCCTGGAAACAAGGACTTGCAGAGTGAAAGAAACTGACACTGTCCCTACCTAGAGTTTTCTGTCCCTAGAATAAATGTTTTTTTTAATCACAATATAGCAAAAGGACAATTCACTCACTGTCCTTCCAGGTCCCTGGAAACAAGGACTTGCAGAGTGAAAGAAACTGACACTGTCCCTACCTAGAGTTTTCTGTCCCTAGAATAAATGTTTTTTTTAATCACAATATAGCACAAGGAGAATTCACTCACTGTCCTTACAGGTCCCTGGAAACAAGGACTTGCAGAGTGAAAGAAAAAAAACACTCTCCCTACCTACAGTTTTCTGTCCCTAGAAAAAAATGTTTTTTTTAATCACAATATAGCAAAAGGACAATTCACTCACTGTCCTTCCAGGTCCCTGGAAACAAGGACTTGCAGAGTGAAAGAAACTGACACTGTCCCTACCTAGAGTTTTCTGTCCCTGGAATAAATGTTTTTTTCAGCACAATATAGCACAAGGACAATTAACTCACTGTCCTTACAGGTCCCTGGAAACAAGGACTTGCAGAGTGAAAGAAAAAAAATACTCTCCCTACCTACAGTTTTCTGTCCCTAGAAAAAAATGTTTTTTTTAATCACAATATAGCAAAAGGACAATTCACTCACTGTCCTTCCAGGTCCCTGGAAACAAGGACTTGCAGAGTGAAAGAAACTGACACTGTCCCTACCTAGAGTTTTCTGTCCCTAGAATAAATGTTTTTTTTAATCACAATATAGCAAAAGGACAATTCACTCACTGTCCTTCCAGGTCCCTGGAAACAAGGACTTGCAGAGTGAAAGAAACTGACACTGTCCCTACCTAGAGTTTTCTGTCCCTAGAATAAATGTTTTTTTTAATCACAATATAGCAAAAGGACAATTCACTCACTGTCCTTCCAGGTCCCTGGAAACAAGGACTTGCAGAGTGAAAGAAACTGACACTGTCCCTACCTAGAGTTTTCTGTCCCTAGAATAAATGTTTTTTTTAATCACAATATAGCAAAAGGACAATTCACTCACTGTCCTTCCAGGTCCCTGGAAACAAGGACTTGCAGAGTGAAAGAAACTGACACTGTCCCTACCTAGAGTTTTCTGTCCCTAGAATAAATGTTTTTTTTTAAGCACACTATAGCAGAAGCACAAAACACACTGACACTCTCCCTACCTATCCTTCTCTTTCCCTAAACTAAAGGAATCCAGGTTAAGCAAGAAAGAAATAACAGTCACTGTCCCTGCCTATGCTACTCTATCCCTGCTCCGGAACACACTACACTAGGCCGCCGTGCTGGCGGCCTTTTATAGTGTGGGGCGTGTACTAAACACCCTCAGCAATAATTGGCCACAGGCATCCTGCCTGTGGCCAATCATTGCTCTCCTCGCTGCCGGCGCTGTGATTGGCCAAGCATGCGGGGTCACAGTGCATGCTTGGCCAATCACAGCGCCTGGATGACACTGCGATGGCGTAGTGCATTGTGGGCCGTTCGCGTCACTCGAATTTGGCGCGAACGGCCCAAATCGTTCGATCTTCGTCGAACGATCGAACAGCCAATGTTCGAGTCGAACGTATGTTCGACTCGAACACGAAGCTCATCCCTACTCCTGACCTCTGAGAAGCCAGCACCTTAGAGCGTTCAGTCCTGTAGGTACCTCTCAAGCTCCCAATTTTAGTGTCCACTTGTTTTGCTGTGGCTGTGGGCACCTTGGTATGCACAAATGGGAGCAGCTTCTCCAGCGCTGCTTTTCTCACCCCTTTTTTTTATGGATGGGGTTTTTCGTCTCCCACAGAGCCGGCAGCTCCCTTACCTGGTCAATAAATTCCGCCAGGAACTCTTTGTCGCTAATAAAGACATTCATATTGTATCTGCAAGTTAAATAAATTATATATAACTAATGTGAGGCAAACAGTCTAACCTCCTTAACATCCTAGTCACCATATATATCCTCCAACATTCTCAAGACAGTATAGGCCAACAATTTGGCACAGTCTCAAAATCACATACCTTCGTTCGCATGTCCGTCTCTTGAACTCCTCTCTCCGCACACCGAACGTACTATAGTCACATGTGTGTTTGCTATATACACACCACGCATGCGTCAAAATTCGAACACGTCGCTCCGCACACGTCGCCCGCCCATGACGTTCTAACTTACATCTTTTCCCCGCCCCTTCTCATTCGGCGCGCAGACAGATATGGCGGAGTTACAGCAGGTGTCTGATAATTCCGCAACTAACGAGGAGGAGACAAGCCCGGAGACCGAGGACACGTCACGATCAAGGAGGAGATTCAAGGCATCGAATATGTCTTTGGCGGAGATGGCGGAGATGGTGGACATCTTGGTCAAGGCTGATTATGATGCCAAGCATGGGCCGTATAGCAAACCAAATAGAAGGAAGGCCAAAATCCTCACTAAAGTTGTGAAGAGTCTGAGGGCGAAGTTCGGGGTGAAACGCTCAAATGATTAGCTCAGAAAGAGGTGGTCAGACCTCAAACTGAGGGAGCCAGACCAGTTGAGGATCATAAAGAGGATGCTCGCTAAAAGTAAGTAAAATGACGACGTTTCTGCTATTAATCTTTTTAGAAACTGCCTTTTTTTTTTTTTTTATCATATTGGACTCCCTTCCAAAATGTATTATTTTGAACTAGGTTGGGCACAGTAATCGTTCGTTACGTTACCGACACTTCGTTCGGCCACTATCCGCGGTTTTGGCTTATTTAAGAGCCACAAAAGTAATTAGACATCTGCCATTTTTGATCAAGTATTGTGGCTATTTTTTAAGTCTAGATGATGTGTTTGTAAGGAGAATGAAATGCAAACTTTAATCAGTGTAAAGGAGAGGACACTCAGCAGCTGCTTCCACATCTGTACTTTGGAGCACTATAGTGTGGGCCACCAGACCCGCCTTTTTTGGGTGTCCCACACAGGTGCATCAGAGAATTTTTGTGGTGCCTACATGTCTAAAAAATGACAGACAAAGGTGAATACTAAGCATATTCTTGGTCAGAAATAATGCATTCATCTTTAACTTCCGCCCAAACACACACTTGTACCCCACTTCCAAACAATTTATCCTTTTTTTAGTTTAACAATGAGATTTACAGTGTGATAAATAGACCTTTGGTTTTATTCTCATAGGGGAGAGAAGACTGGGAGGAGGACACTCCAGGGAGCACATGCACCCCACAACTTCCAAGCAACCCCAAACTCCCAAAGACCCACAACCGAAAGATGTGCAGGAAGTTGAGGTGGAGGAAGGAGAAGTGCAGGAAGGAGAGGTGGATGACGTTGTGGATCTGGTCACCACAACAGGTCAGTATCTGACACCACAGCTTAAGGTAAGCGAGGTAGGCCTGCAGAGTTTTATTAATTTTTTTTGGGGGTTTTTAGGGGATGAAAATGTTGTGAAGGATAGCACACGGTTCTCTGCTGACAGTGCCCTCCGCCTCATCCAGCAAGTGATGGAATGTTGCACGGAACTGGACCTAATTAAACAAAGAATCCATGTAATGGAACAAACATTTAAAGACATTCTCGATGTTTTGGGGAGAATTCAATAAGCCATCCAAACACATTTGTTTTTACATGTTTGTTTTTATATTTTTTTCTAGTTTTTTGAGTAACAAACCAGGCAAAAATTGAATATGCACACAGTGTGTGAACATGTGCTATCTGCCATCAGGGAATATCCATGTACGTCTTTTGTGGGTGCAACCCCTTCCTCGTATCAAAAGTCGGTGAACTGAGGAAGGGGATGCACCCCCAAAACACGTCCATTGATCACCCCTGATGGCAGATAGCACATGTTGACAATAGGGATCAGGATTGTAAACTTCCTATATGAAAAAAATTAAAAATGTGTGCATATTGAATTTTTGGCTGGGCAAGGGGTGGCAGGACCCCATATTAGGATGGGCACATAGAGACATAGTTTGTGTAACTGAATGTCTCCGATTGCTCAGAGGTATCCAATGTTGTAATTTTAGAAATGCAAGTGATATTTTTGTATTTTCATAAGCCAAAATTTGCCGGGTTGTGGCCAGGCCAACCCCAAAGTAAAACAAAAAAAAAAAAAAAAAGAAGAGAATGTGCAGAGAGTAAAATATTTGACCACAAACAACGTGTAGCTTCTTTTTATAATACTCTCTAAGCTTATTTGGTTCTTTTGTAAGGTAACATAGTGAAATTGGTTGTTATTTACTAAAGTAAAATACACTTGCCACTACAAATGCACAAAGACAAACTAGGAGACAGGAAAGAACAAATAATTAAAGGTTTAAACAAGATTTTTATTGGGATACTTAGACATAGGCTGGCATAGGAATTGCCCCCCTACCCGTGAAATACTCCATGTATTTGTCCCGAACCACACGGGCATTTTGGGGGGGCAAGCCAAGACGGGCAGATTCCAGGCCCGGAAGGGGATTTGCAGGGGAAAGTCCAGCCTCTGGCAAAACTGAGGCCATATAGGAATTTGATTTTTGGCTCAGAAAGTTGTGTAGCACACAGCAGCATAACACTACATAGTTTATTTTGTAGTCCGCCAAGTGGATGGAAGTCATAAAAAGGCGGAACCGGCTGGCCATTATGCCAAAGGCATTTTCAACGACTCTTCGGGCCCTGGCCAGCCGGTAATTGAACACCCTCTTCTCTGGGGTCAGGGTCCTCTGAGGAAATGGCCTCATAAGATGCCGTCCGAGTCCGAAGGCTTCATCAGCCAAGAAAACAAAGGGGAGTCCTTCAATATTCCCTGCATCCGGTGGCAATGCAAGGTCATCACTCTGGAGACGGAGGGCAAACTCCGTCTGGATGAAGGATCCCCCATCGGACATCCGGCCATTCTTCCCTACATCAACATAGAGGAATTCATACCGTGCTGACACCACCGCCATCAGCACAATGCTATGAAACCCCTTGTAATTGTAGTAGTAGGACCCAGAACGGGGTGACGGCACGATGCGGACGTGCTTCCCGTCTATGGCACCACCGCAGTTGGGGAAGTCCCACCGCGTGGCAAACTCCGATGCCACAGTCTGCCATTCCTGTGGCGTGGAAGGAAGCTGTGGAGTGAAACAAGATGAAATAATATTAGAAAAACAAAGGCATACATTACAAGGAAATTCTATCCCAAAAAATTAGAGACCAACATCAATCTAATTATACGTTTATTAAGGTGTGTAAAAAAAGTATAATGGAAGGCTCATTTATCATATTCAGCACCCCCTCTGATGGGCCATTACTAAATTATTTTGGGGGGGGGGGAGATGTGTTTGGCCACAGGATAGCATTGCAGTGGCGGTGCGTCCAGAGTGGGCGCTGGAGCACTGTCCCCTCTCTCCTGTGCCCATCACTCAGAACAATACATAGGTTCATGCGTTGCATGAACCTATGTATTGTCTATGCCGCACACTATTCAGGTGGATGGCCTCTTGTAAAGCGACCGACATATGAATCATTGCGGCATTTAGGGGGTTAAAATTGCAGAGCAGAAACAGGTATTAAAATAGTCTTGCAAATTACAACCTGAGGGATGTAATTGGCTTCCTCAAAGAAAAATCGGGGACGCAAGGAGGGGGGCATTCCTTGTGTAAACACTGACAGGCTGCCCTGCCAATCATGTTCACCAAGTCTGTTTAATGGTAACATGATTGGCTGATGCAACATGAAGGGAAGGAGAAGACATCAAGGACAGAAGAAGGATGGCGCTGACCACAAGAAGGTAAGTGCAGGGCTGGGGGGGAAACTGGCTGCATTAGAGGGGACTAAATGGCTGCATTGGAGGGGACAACTGGGGGCGTTTATTAGGCAACAGAGCAAAAAAGGAGGAAGTTTATTTCCTAAATTGGGGTTGGAACCCCCCAACATTTGGAGCAACAGGCGCCCCTGCTGGAAAAGTTAGTGAAGGGAAATATTTATGGAGGAGAAAAAAGGGGCAATCTAAAGCTTCCAACATGCATGGGGACAAATGGGACATTCTCAGCATATTACAATCATGGTAATTAGGGAAGGATGAAAGAAATACAATACATTAGCATACATGTAATACATAAAATGTGATGTTAAGGGAGAAAACTTACCCTAATATAGTCCTCCTGCAGGACTTGGATGATGGCAGAACAGGTGTCTGGGATTATGAGGCCCAGAGCCTGGGGGGAGATGCCTGTGGTGAACTTCAAGTCCTGAAGACTTCTCCCTGTCGCCAGGTAACGCAACGTGGCGATGAGCCTCTGCTCAGCACTGATGGCTTCCCGCATAACGGTGTCCTTCCTGGTAATATAGGGGGACACCAAAGCCAACAGTTCCTGAAAAACGGGGTCAGACATCCGCAGAAAATTCCTGTAGTCCTCAGGATTATTCTCGACGATCTCCCGCAGCAGAGGCATGTGGCAGAATTGGTCCCGCTGGAGCAACCAATTCTTGGTCCACGAACTCACACCATTCATGGACTGGTCTTGGTCCAAAACAAGCAGACCAACACCAAGCGCACGCACAGCACGAACTCGACGACGAGAACGTCCAGGCGACATGGCTAGGAAACGGTCGTCTAATCAGAACGTACAGAACAGAACGCACTTTAGAACAGCAAGGCCTATGAATAACGAACTGAAAATCAGAAACGAACAGGCAAGAACGCACTGTAAAACAGATACGACCTGCCTAGACGCCCTGAAAGTCAAGATACGAACCCACAAGCACAAACTGAACCGCAAAAAACGATCTGAAAAGTACGAAGACTGAAAAGCGCGAATCGTCTCTTCCCAAACTTTTACTTCACACGCGGTAACACGAGATCAGCAAAAGCAGCCCAAGGGGTGGCGCCAAGAAAAAAGATCTTCCCCTTTATAGTGCCGTCGTACGTGCTGGACGTGAGCGCAGAGAACCACGAGGAAATTGGGAAATGACAGTGTGTACGCATAAAAAGCTTGACGAGAAAATCGACAAGCTTAACAAGAATCTCGTCGTAAAAAACACGTCGTGTGTACGAGGCCTTATAGTTGTCCTGTGGACAGATTCTCCCACCTGAGCTGTGGATCTCTGCAGCTCCTCCAGAGTTACCATGGACCTCTTGGCTGCTTCTCTGATGAATGCTCTCCTTGCCCGGCCCGGTCAGTTTAGGTGGACGGCCATGTTTTGGTAGGTTTGCAGTTGTGCCATCCTCTTTCCATTTTCCGATGATGGATTGAACAGAGCTCCGTGAGATCTTCAAAGCTTGGGAGATTTTTTTATAACCTAACCCTGCTTTATACTTCTCCACAACTTTATCCCTGACCTGTCTGGTGTGTTCCTTGGCCTTAATGATGCTGTATGTTCACTAAGGTTCTCTCAGAAACCTCTGAGGGCTACACAGAACAGCTGAGCTTAAATGACACACAGGTGGACTCTATTTACTAATTAGGTGACTTCTGAAGGCAATTGGTTCCACTCAGGCCCGGACTGGCCAGAGGGCATACCGGGCACATGCCGGTGGGCCGCGGCAGCCCAATGTCACGTCTCCCCCCCAGTGCACTCTCAGCTGCGAGTCGGAGCCGCACTCGAGTGACACCCGTTAGCACATCAGGGGGCCGGGACCCGCAACGATCCCCTTCTCTCTGGCACGGTGGCTGCGGCTCTGATGATCTGATCAGTCTCGGCTCGGCTGTCTGACACAGCCGAACAGAGTGAAGCCGCCCCCCCTCCTCCTTTATGTCTACACAGGGGGAGGGGACCCGACATGCAGTCCCGCGCTGATCTGAGGTACATTATGGGTCTGAAGGGGGGTTTCTGTATTGTATGGGGGGGGTTCTGTATTGTAGGGGTGGTCTGAAATGTAGGGGAGGTTTTGTATTGTAGGGGGGTCTGTAATGTAGGGGGTTCTGTATTGTAGAGGGGGTCTGTAATGTAGGGGGGTTCGGTATTGTAGGGGGGGTTCTGTATTGTATGGGGGTCTGTAATGTAGGGGGGTTCTGTATTGTAGGGGGGGTCTGAAATGTAGGGGGGTTCTGTATTGTAGGGGGATCTGTAATGTAGGGGGTTCTGTATTGTAGGGGGATCTGTAATGTAGGGGGGTTCTGTATTGTAGGGGGGGTCTGAAATGTAGGGGGGTTCTGTATTGTAGGGGGATCTGTAATGTAGGGGGTTCTGTATTGTAGGGGGATCTGTAATGTAGGGGGGTTCTGTATTGTTGGGGGGTCTGAAATGTGGGGGGTTCTGTATTGTAGGGGGATCTGAAATATAGGGGGTTCTGTATTGTAGGGGGGTCTGTATTGTAGGGGGGTCTGTAATGTAGGGGGGTTCGGTATTGTAGGGGGGATCTGTATTGTAGTGGGGTTCTGTATTGTAGGGGGGTCTGAAATGTAGGGGGGTTCTGTATTGTAGGGGGGTCTGTATTGTAGGGGCGTCTGTAATGTAGGGGGGTCTGTATTGTATGGGGGTCTGTAATGTAGGGGGGTTCTGTATTGTAGGGGGGTTCTGAATTGTAGGGGGGATCTGTATTGTAGGGGGGTCTGTATTGTAGAGGAGGGTCTGTAATGTAGGGGGGTCTGTAATATAGGGGGGTCTGAAATGTAGGGGGTTCTGTATTGTAGGGGGGTCTGGAATGTAGAGGGGTTTTGTATTGTAGGGGGGTCTGTATTGTAGGGGGGTCTGTATTGTAGGGGGGTCTGTGATGTAAGGGGGTCTGTAATGTGAGGGGGTTCTGTATTGTAGGGGGGTTCTGAATTGTAGGGGGATCTGTATTGTAGAGGGGGTCTGTATTGTAGGGGGGTCTGTATTGTAGGGGGGTCTGTGATGTAAGGGGGTCTGTAGTGTGAGGGGGTTCTGTATTGTAGGGGGGTTCTGAATTGTAGGGGGAATCTGTATTGTAGGGGGGGTCTGTATTGTAGAGGGGGTCTGTATTGTAGAGGGGGTCTGTAATGTAGGGGGGTTCTGTATTGTAGGGGGGTTCTGAATTGTAGGGGGGGTCTGTATTGTAGAGAGGGGGTCTGTATTGTAGAGGGGGTCTGTAATGTAGGGGGGTTCTGTATTGTAGGGGGTTCTGAATTGTAGGGGGGGTCTGTATTGTAGAGAGGGGGTCTGTATTGTAGGGAGGTCTGTGTAGGATGCAGGGGGTCCAGAACTGTTAGGGGGGTGTCTGTGTAACAAACTGTGGGGGCTGCCCCCCCCCCATACTTTTCACATATCTATTTGTATCATTTATCATTTTCCTTCCACTTCACAATTATTTGCCACTTTGTGTTTATCACATAAAATCCCAATAAAATACATTTACGTTTTTGGTTGTAACATGACAAAATGTGGAAAAATTCAAGGGGTATGAATACTTTTTCGAGGCGCTGTATATAGAGGGGTATGAATACTTTTTCGAGGCTCTGTACCATTTGTTTTGTTTTTTTAAATGTATTTTTGGTCTACACCAGCGTTGTGTGTCTCTCTCTCTCCATCATTGAGACATTTGTAGACAGATTTGGCCGGGTTTGAGGTTTCCAGGGGAAGAAGAATCTGGGGCAAGGTGTTGCGGATGGTTAGCCGGGGGCCGGGTGCGCTCACAACTCTTTCCAATCGGTGTACAGACAAGCGTTGCCCAGACAGGATATTTCACAAGCCTCGCCACCCCCAGCCCCCCCCCCCCCCCCCGGCAGGCGTTGTGTAAGTCTAGGTTTTTTTCCGTGGGTGTCGCAGCATCAAAGCGACGAGAGAACGAGGTGCGAATCTGAGTCAGCAGAGGCCGACCTGCCGAGCGATATTACTCAAGAGTCGCCGAGAGCCCCGAGCTGACGGGAACTCTCCCTTTTATCTGCCGGATCCTACCGGGAACACAAAAGGTCAAGCTTTTCCCAACCTTCACTGCCAGGTAGTTCACCTACTGCAGGGGGGGCCCGGGGGGGGGGGCCTGACTGCCCCAGCCGGGCCCCGCGGGGCTCTCGTACTGAGAGATGAGAAACACGGTAAATGGCAATCACATGAGTTTGCTGATAAACACAATACATAATATGCAAATAATATGAACCCATGGAAAAAACAAATCCCCCGCAACAATGTTTCTATAATCTTACCGAACATTGAGGATTTACATAAAGCTGACCACAAAAATATACAAACACAGTAATATAAGAAAGAAGATTAAAATATATATATATATCATATTTATTATATTATTTTTAGCATTTTTTTTTATTATATTTTTTTAACATTTGTTTTATTATATTATTTTTATCTTTTTTATTTTTATTATATTATTTTTTAACATTTGTATTTTTTATTTTTATCGTTTTTATTATATTATTTTTAGCATTTTTTTTTTATTATATTTTTTTTTATTTGTTTTAATATATTATTTCTTTAGCATTTCTGTTATATAATTTTTTTTATCATTTTTATTATCATTAACATTTTTTTTTATATATATATATATATGTAGTGGTGTGTGTGTATAGTGTAGTGGACAGTGTAGTGTAGGGATCAGGTAGGTCACTGTAGGGATCAGGTACGTCAGTGTAGGGATCAGGTAGGTCAGTGTAGGAATCAGGTAGGTGAGTGTAGGGATCAGGTAGGTCAGTGTAGGGATCAGGTAGGTCAGTGTAGGAATCAGGTAGGTCAGTGTAGATATCAGGTAGGTCAGTGTAGGGATCAGGTAAGTCAGTGTAGGGATCAGGTGGGTCAGTGTAGGGATCAGGTAGGTCAGTGTATGGATCAGGTAGGTCAGTGTAGGGATCAGGCAGGTCAGTGTAGGGATCAGGTAGGTCAGTGTAGGGATCAGGTAGGTCAGTGTAGGAATCAGGTAAGTCAGTGTAGGAATCAGGTAGGTCAGTGTATGGATCAGGTAGGTCAGTGTAGGAATCAGGTAGGTCAGTGTAGGGATCAGGTAGGTCAGTGTAGGGATCAGGTAGGTCAGTGTATGGATCAGGTAGGTCAGTGTAGGGATCAGGCAGGTCAGTGTAGGGATCAGGTAGGTCAGTGTAGGGATCAGGTAGGTCAGTGTAGGAATCAGGTAAGTCAGTGTAGGAATCAGGTAGGTCAGTGTATGGATCAGGTAGGTCAGTGTAGGGATCAGGTAGGTCAGTGTAGGGATCAGGTAGGTCAGTGTAGGGATCAGGTAGGTCAGTGTAGGAATCAGGTAGGTCAGTGTAGATATCAGGTAGGTCAGTGTAGGGATCAGGTAAGTCAGTGTAGGGATCAGGTGGGTCAGTGTAGGGATCAGGTAGGTCAGTGTAGGGATCAGGTAGGTCAGTGTAGGAATCAGGTAGGTCAGTGTAGATATCAGGTAGGTCAGTGTAGGGATCAGGTAAGTCAGTGTTGGGATCAGGTGGGTCAGTGTAGGGATCAGGTAGGTCAGTGTAGGAATCAGGTAAGTCAGTGTAGGGATCAGGTAGGTCAGTGTAGGAATCAGGTAGGTCAGTGTAGGGATCAGGTAGGTCAGTGTAGGGATCAGGTAGGTCAGTGTAGGGATCAGGTAGGTCAGTGTAGGAATCAGGTAGGTCAGTGTATGGATCAGGTAGGTCAGTGTAGGAATCAGGTAGGTCAGTGTAGGGATCAGGTAGGTCAGTGTAGGGATCAGGTAGGTCAGTGTAGGGATCAGGTAGGTCAGTGTAGGGATCAGGTAGGTCAGTGTAGGAATCAGGTAGGTCAGTGTATGGATCAGGTAGGTCAGTGTAGGAATCAGGTAGGTCAGTGTAGGGATCAGGTAGGTCAGTGTTGGGATCAGGTGGGTCAGTGTAGGGATCAGGTAGGTCAGTGTAGGAATCAGGTAAGTCAGTGTAGGGATCAGGTAGGTCAGTGTAGGAATCAGGTAGGTCAGTGTAGGGATCAGGTAGGTCAGTGTAGGGATCAGGTAGGTCAGTGTAGGGATCAGGTAGGTCAGTGTAGGGATCAGGTAGGTCAGTGTAGGAATCAGGTAGGTCAGTGTATGGATCAGGTAGGTCAGTGTAGGAATCAGGTAGGTCAGTGTAGGGATCAGGTAGGTCAGTGTAGGAATCAGGTAGGTCAGTGTAGGGATCAGGTAGGTCAGTGTAGGAATCAGGTAGGTCAGTGTATGGATCAGGTAGGTCAGTGTAGGGATCAGGTAGGTCAGTACTATTGTAGGAAGGGAAGGTTAGTGGGGGGGCACAAATTACTTGCCCCGGGTGCTAACAAGCCCCCGCTATGCCACTGGAGCCGGGGCCCCCCTTTATATCACCAAATACTATATAGATTTATTTTTTTTTGCTGTAAATTCCCCCGACCCCCCCATCCCCCGCAGCAGGTGCTGAGATGTAACTGTTTGACACCTTTTATGTGCGTGATCGATATTCCGCACTGATAACATCCCCCACCCCACAACAAAGAGACAGGTGACACGTGTGCACGGGGACCCCAGGGAGCACTGGGGGTGTCACCCACACAGACAATCCCCTCCCCCTCCTGACAGATCCATATTGATATCTTCTGCAGATTATTCCATCACTGACCCCTCTAGAGATCTGCAGAACATCGCTCCCTCCCCTCCCCCTCCTGACAGATCCATATTAATATACAGTGCCCTGAAAAAGTATTCATACCCCTTGAAATTCCCCACATTTTCTCATGTTACTACCAAAAACGTAAATGTATTTTATTGGGATTTTATGTGATGGACCAACACAAAGTGTCACATAATTGTGAAGTGGAAGGAAAATGATAAATGATACAAATAAATATGTGAAAAGTATGGAGGGGGGGGGGCATTTGTATTCAGCCCCCTTTACTCTGATAACTAAAATCTAGAGGAACCAATTGCCTTCAGAAGTCACCTAATTAGTAAATAGAGTCCACCTGTGTGTCATGTAATCTCAGTATAAATACAGCTGTTCTGTGAAGCCCTCAGAGGTTTGTTAGAGAACCTTAGTGAACAAACAGCATCATGAAGGCCAAGGAACACACCAGACAGGTCAGGGATAAAGTTGTGGAGAAGTATAAAGCAGGGTTAGGTTATAATAAAATCTCCCAAGCTTTGAACATCTCACGGAGCTCTGTTCAATCCATCATCAGAAAATGGAAAGAGTATGGCACAACCGCCAACCTACCAAGACATGGCCGTCCACCTAAACTGACCGGGCCGGGCAAGGAGAGCGTTCATCAGAGAAGCAGCCAAGAGGTCCATGGTAACTCTGGAGGGGCTGCAGAGATCCACAGCTCAGGGGGGAGAATCTGTCCACAGGACAACTATTAGTCGTGTTTCTCCACAAATCTCCCCTTTATGGAGGAGTGACAAGAAGAAAGACATTGGGGAAAGAAAGTCATAAGAAGTCCTGTTTGCAGTTTGTGAGAAGCCATGTGGGGGACACAGCAATCATGTGGGGGACACAGCAAACATGTGGGGGACACAGCAATCATGTGGGGGGACACAGCAATCATGTGGGGGACCCAGCAATCATGTGGGGGACACAGCAATCATGTGGGGGACACAGCAAACATGTGGGGGACACAGCAATCATGTGGGGGACAAAGCAAACATGTGGGGGACACAACAAGCATGTGGGGGACACAGCAATCATGTGGGGGACCCAGCAATCATGTGGGGGACACAGCAATCATGTGGGGGGACACAGCAATCATGTGGGGGACACAGGAAACATGTGGGGGACACAGCAAACATGTGGGGGACACAGCAATCATGTGGGGGACACAGCAAACATGTGGGGGACACAGCAATCATGTGAGGGACACAGGAAACATGTGGGGGACACAGCAAACATGTGGGGGACACGGCAATCATGCGGGGGACACAGGAAACATGTGGGGGGACACAGCAATCATGTGGGGGACACAGGAAACATGTGGGGGACACAGCAAACATGTGGGGGACACAGCAATCATGTGGGGGACACAGTAATCATGTGGGGACACAGCAATCATGTGGGGGACACAGCAAACATGTGGGGGACACAGCAATCATGTGGGGGACACAGGAAACATGTGGAAGAAGGTGCTTTGGTCACATGACACCAAAATTCAAGTTTTTGGCCTAAAAGCCAAACGCAATGTGTGGGGAAAACTAACACTGCACATCACCCTGAACACACCATCCCCACCGTGAAACATGGTGGTGGCAGCATCATGTGGTGGGGATGCTTTCTTCAGCAGGGACAGGGAAGCTGGTCAGAGTTGATGGGAAGATGGATGGAGACAAATACAGGACAATCTTAGAAGAAAACCTGTTAGAGTCGGCAAAAGACTTGAGACTGGGGGGGCGGAGGTTCACCTTCCAGCAGGACAACGACCCTAAAGTACAGCCAGAGCTACAATGGAATGGTTTATATCAAAGCCTATTCATGTGTTAGAATGGCCCAGTCACAGTCCAGACCTAAATCCCATTGAGAATCTGTGGCAAGACTTGAAAATTGCTGATCACAGACGCTCTCCATCCAATCTGACAGAACTTGAGATATTTTACAAAGAAGAATGGGCAGAAATGTCCCTCTCTAGATGTGCAAAGCTGGTAGCAGTGGCGGAGCGTCCATAGTGAGCGCAGTTGCGCCGCCCCCTCTCTCTCCTGCGCCCGTCACTCACAACAATACATATGTTCATGCATTGCATGAATGCATGTATTGTCGCCGCTGCCGCCCACTATTCAGATGGCCGGCCCCCTGGCGAGCGCCGCCATCTGAATAACAGCGGCTGATTGGTGTTTGGAAGTGTCTATCAGAGCCAGCGGCCTGTGGGCTGTAATCGGCTTCCAAATAGTTAGGCCTCATGCCCACTGGCGTTTTTACAGCTGCGTTTTTTGCAGCTTAAAAACGCCTGTCCATGTTATTGTAAATATTTTTTTTTTTTTTTTTTACGCTTTTTTTTTTTGACGCTCGCGTTTTTTTCTGCCTAATTCTGACGCTGAGGAACGCACTGGCCCTGGGTTTTTTTTACAGCTCAAAAACGCCTATGCTCTTTACAGCTCAAAAACGCCTAGGTGGACATGAAGCTATAGACTAACATGGACAGGCGTTTTTAAGCTGTAAAAAACGCTCAAAAACGCGGCTGAAAAAACGCCCGTGGGCATGAGGCCTTAACCAGGGGACACACGGGGGGTGCGTTCCTTTGTTAACACTGACAGGCGTCTCAGCCTTTTAGGTTCACCGGGTCTGGTTACCGGTAACCTGATTGGCTGAAGCGACATCGAGGGCGGGAGAAGGTTTTCGAGGACGGAAGAAGGACGGCGCTGACCCGAGGAAGGTAAGTGTAGGGCTGAGGGGAAACATTTGGGGACAAACTGGCTGTATTTGGGGGGAAACTGGCTGCATTTGGGGGGAAACTGGCTGTATTTGGGGGGGAAACTGGCTGTATTTGGGGGGAAACTGGCTGTATTTGGGGGGAAACTGGCTGCATTTGGGGACAAACTGGCTGCATTTGGGGACAAACTGGCTGTATTTGGGGACAAACTGGCTGCATTTGGGGACAAACTGGCTGCATTTGGGGACAAACTGGCTGTATTTGGGGGGAAACTGGCTGCATTTGGGGGGAAACTGGCTGCATTTGGGGGGAAACTGGCTGTATTTGGGGACAAACTGGCTGCATTTGGGGGGAAACTGGCTGCATTTGGGGGGGAAACTGGCTGTATTTGGGGACAAACTGGCTGTATTTGGGGACAAACTGGCTGTATTTGGGGACAAACTGGCTGTATTTGAGGACAAACTGGCTGTATTTGGGGACAAACTGGCTGTATTTGGGGACAAACTGGCTGTATTTGGGGGGAAACTGGCTGCATTTGGGGGAAACTGGCTGTATTTGGGGACAAACTGGCTGTATTTGGGGGGAACTGGCTGCATTTGGGGGGAAACTGGCTGTATTTGGGGACAAACTGGCTGCATTTGGGGGGAAACTGGCTGTATTTGGAGGGAAACTGGCTGTATTTGGGGACAAACTGGCTGTATTTGGGGACAAACTGGCTGTATTTGGGGGGAAACTGGCTGCATTTGGGGGAAACTGGCTGTATTTGGGGACAAACTGGCTGTATTTGGGGGGAAACTGGCTGCATTTGGGGGGAAACTGGCTGTATTTGGGGACAAACTGGCTGCATTTGGGGGGAAACTGGCTGTATTTGGAGGGAAACTGGCTGTATTTGGGGACAAACTGGCTGTATTTTGGGACAAACTGGCTGTATTTGAGGACAAACTGGCTGTATTTGGGGACAAACTGGCTGTATTTGGGGGGAAACTGGCTGTATTTGGGGGGAAACTGGCTGTATTTGGCAGGAAACTGGCTGTATTTGGGGGGAAACTGTCTGTATTTGGAGGGAAACTGGCTGTATTTGGAGGGAAACTGGCTGTATTTGGGGACAAACTGGCTGTATTTTGGGACAAACTGGCTGTATTTGAGGACAAACTGGCTGTATTTGGGGACAAACTGGCTGTATTTGGGGGGAAACTGGCTGTATTTGGGGGGAAACTGGCTGTATTTGGGGGGAAACTAGCTGTATTTGGTGACAAACTGGCTGTATTTGGGGACAAATTGATGATTTTAATTTTTTCAGTTTGTATGTGCCCCTCCCAAAAAAATTTGAGCACCAGCCGCCACTGCAATAGGTATCTAGTATTATATGCTATAGTGACACATAGAAAGATAGGAAAAGAAAAGAAAAGGTCACATATTATTCCTATCCATAATAAAGCCTATATGAAATGCCCTGATCTATTGCTATCATATGTACACCTTTGGTTAGACCAAAGCCATAGATTATAGATTATAGATTATAGATTATAGCGGCGGCACACATGGGGAGAGCACAGAGTAACCTCCAGCAGTGAAGGCGGTCAAACTGGATAGTAATCATATAGAAGGAGCGCTGCTCATGGCCGACACGGATCATTTAAACCCTTTTTGTAATCTACATATATGTTTACATTTTTATTATTATTTTCATCATTATTATTATTATTATTATTATTATTATTTTCATCATTATTATTATTATTATTTTCATTATTATTATTTTCATTTTTTTTATATATATATATTTTTTTTTTGTAAGGTTTATATTGAAGTATGCACTTACAACTGGGGTGTCTCCAGTGGGGTTTAATCATAAATAATATGTCTATCTATCTTTGCTTTTCCAGAGGCCGGCACGGCATTTCTGTCCTTTCTGGACACATGGTTGGGGGTCTTTTGGCTCGCTGCTCCACCCCTTATGCGTATGATCATTGGCTTCCGTATTCCTTATTATGAAGTATTTTTTATTTATATTTTGTGTTCATTATGCGCAGCGTTGTTGCTGCTCTATGTCTTTATTTCTTTGCTTTATATGTGGGTGTTCTGTGTATTATTTTGTCTGTTCTCGCTATTTGACTAATAGGCCGGTTTAATGTATTCACCATAAGGTGTATACCACGCACGTATGGATGTTTGCATCATCTGATATTCTCAATATTGCAATGCGTTGCCTATTTGGCAACAAGCATCATATTGTTGTCTCTTATGTATATTCAAATTTGAAATATCATGAGATCGCCACCTATTTTTTGTTACAAACTTTACAGTCTTGTTTGTTTTGAGTGTCTCTTGTGCCGCTGCATGGCGTTGTATGCATTTACGGTTTTTTGGTGGTAACATGACAAAATGTGGGAAATTTCAAGGGGGTATGAATACTTTTTCAAGGCACTGTATACTGCAGATTATCCCATCACTGACCCCTCTAGAGATCGGCAGAGGATTGCTCCGCCCCATTGAACACCATATCTATATATATATATATATATATATATATATATATATATATATATATATACATTTCGGGGAGGTGATCGTTACTTTCATACTTTGTGTGTTCCGGGTTGTGTTGTCGGTTTTCTCCCCAATAACACAGAATGGAAAGTGAAATCACTTTTGTACAAAGTATACAAAATAAAACAGAGAAGTCTTTGTTCTCCAGGGACGGCACACGTAGAACACCGGCCGGGGGATCATGCACAGAGCTCTGTCTCAGCCAATCAGAGGGGTGTGACCACACAGACCATAAAATGCAGGCTGTGGTCACCCTGCAGGACACGCTTCAAAATGATCAGCTTCTTGAAGACATGGGGAAGCTCAGGGCATGCTTGGAGATACAGGGCAAATAGGGTTGCAACTGGAGACGTGAATTACAGGGGGGCGCACTTGGAGACATAGGGTGCACAGGGGCGCACTTGGAGATATAGGGTGCACAGGGGCATACTTGGAGATATAGGGTGCACAGGGGCGCACTTGGAGATATAGGGTGCACAGGGGCATACTTGGAGATATAGGGTGCACAGGGGCGCACTTGAAGATATAGGGTACACAGGGGCGTACTTGGAGATATAGGGTGCACAGGGGCATACTTGGAGATATAGGGTACACAGGGGCATACTTGGAGATATAGGGTGCACAGGGGTGCACTTGGAGATATAGGGTACACAGGGGCACACTTGAAGACATGGGGTGCACAGAGGCGCACTTGGAGATATAGGGTGCACAGGGGCGCACTTGGAGATATAGGGTGCACAGGGGCATACTTGGCGATATAGGGTGCACAGGGGCGCACTTGGAGATATAGGGTGCACAGGGGCATACTTGGAGATATAGGGTGCACAGGGGCGCACTTGGAGATATAGGGTGCACAGGGGCGCACTTGGAGACATAGGGTGCACAGAGGCGCACTTGGAGATATAGGGTGCACAGGGGCGCACTTGGAGATATAGGGTGCACAGGGGCGCACTTGGAGATATAGGGTGCACAGGGGAACACTTGGAGATATAGGGTGCACAGGGGCGTACTTGAAGATATAGGGTGCACAGGGGCGCACTTGGAGATATAGGGTACATAGGGGCGTACTTGGAGATATAGGGTGCACAGGGGCGCACTTGGAGATATAGGGTGCACAGGGGCATACTTGGAGATATAGGGTGCACAGGGGCGCACTTGGAGACATAGGGTGCACAGAGGCGCACTTGGAGATATAGGGTGCACAGGGGCGCACTTGGAGATATAGGGTGCACAGGGGCGCACTTGGAGATATAGGGTGCACAGGGGCGCACTTGGAGATGTAGGGTGCACAGGGGAACACTTGGAGATATAGGGTGCACAGGGGCGTACTTGGAGATATAGGGTGCACAGGGGCGTACTTGGAGATATAGGGTGCACAGGGGCGCACTTGGAGACATAGGGTACATAGGGGCGCACTTGGAGATATAGGGTGCACAGGGGCGCACTTGGAAATATAGGGTGCACAGGGGCGCACTTGGAGATATAGGGTGCACAGGGGCGCACTTGGAGATATAGGGTGCACAGGGGAACACTTGGAGATATAGGGTGCACAGGGGTGTACTTGGAGATATAGGGTGCATAGGGGCGCACTTGGACTTGGAGATATAGGGTGCACAGGGGCGCACTTGGAGATATAGGGTACATAGGGGCATACTTGGAGATATAGGGTGCACAGGAGCGTACTTGGAGATATAGGGTGCACAGGGGTGCACTTGGAGATATAGGGTGCATAGGGGCGCACTTGGATATATAGGGTGCACAGGGGCACACTTGGAGATATAGGGTGCACAGGGGCGTACTTGGAGATATAGGGTACACAGGGGCGCACTTGGAGATATAGGGTGCACAGCAGCACACTTGGAGATATAGGGTGCACAGGGGCATACTTGGAGATAAAGGGTACACAGGGGCGTACTTGGAGATATAGGGTGCACAGGGGCGCACTTAGAGATATAGGGTACACAGGGGCGTACTTGGAGATATAGGGTGCACAGGGGCATACTTGGAGATATAGGGTACACAGGGGCGTACTTGGAGATATAGGTTACACAGGGGCGCACTTGGAGATATAGGGTACACAGGGGCGTACTTGGAGATATAGGGTGCACAGAGGCGCACTTGGAGATATAGGGTGCACAGGGGCATACTTGGAGATATAGGGTGCACAGGGGCACACTTGGAGATATAGGGTGCACAGGGGCGCACTTGGAGATATAGGGTGCACAGGGGCATACTTGGAGATATAGGGTGCACAGGGGCGCACTTGGAGATATAGGGTGCACAGGGGCATACTTGGAGATATAGGGTGCACAGGGGCGCACTTGGAGACATAGGGTGCACAGAGGCGCACTTGGAGATATAGGGTGCACAGGGGCGCACTTGGAGATATAGGGTGCACAGGGGCGCACTTGGAGATATAGGGTGCACAGGGGAACACTTGGAGATATAGGGTGCACAGGGGCGTACTTGGAGATATAGGGTGCACAGGGGCGCACTTGGAGACATAGGGTACATAGGGGCGCACTTGGAGATATAGGGTGCACAGGGGCGCACTTGGAGATATAGGGTGCACAGGGGCACACTTGGAGATATAGGGTGCACAGGGGCGTACTTGGAGATATAGGGTACACAGGGGCGCACTTGGAGATATAGGGTGCACAGCAGCACACTTGGAGATATAGGGTGCACAGGGGCATACTTGGAGATAAAGGGTACACAGGGGCGTACTTGGAGATATAGGGTGCACAGGGGCGCACTTAGAGATATAGGGTACACAGGGGCGTACTTGGAGATATAGGGTGCACAGGGGCATACTTGGAGATATAGGGTACACAGGGGCGTACTTGGAGATATAGGTTACACAGGGGCGCACTTGGAGATATAGGGTACACAGGGGCGTACTTGGAGATATAGGGTGCACAGAGGCGCACTTGGAGATATAGGGTGCACAGGGGCATACTTGGAGATATAGGGTGCACAGGGGCACACTTGGAGATATAGGGTGCACAGGGGCGCACTTGGAGATATAGGGTGCACAGGGGCATACTTGGAGATATAGGGTGCACAGGGGCGCACTTGGAGATATAGGGTGCACAGGGGCATACTTGGAGATATAGGGTGCACAGGGGCGCACTTGGAGACATAGGGTGCACAGAGGCGCACTTGGAGATATAGGGTGCACAGGGGCGCACTTGGAGATATAGGGTGCACAGGGGCGCACTTGGAGATATAGGGTGCACAGGGGAACACTTGGAGATATAGGGTGCACAGGGGCGTACTTGGAGATATAGGGTGCACAGGGGCGCACTTGGAGACATAGGGTACATAGGGGCGCACTTGGAGATATAGGGTGCACAGGGGCGCACTTGGAGATATAGGGTGCACAGGGGCGCACTTGGAGATATAGGGTGCACAGGGGCGCACTTGGAGATATAGGGTGCACAGGGGAACACTTGGAGATATAGGGTGCACAGGGGTGTACTTGGAGATATAGGGTGCATAGGGGCGCACTTGGACTTGGAGATATAGGGTGCACAGGGGCGCACTTGGAGATATAGGGTACATAGGGGCATACTTGGAGATATAGGGTGCACTGGAGCGTACTTGGAGATATAGGGTGCACAGGGGTGCACTTGGAGATATAGGGTGCATAGGGGCGCACTTGGATATATAGGGTGCACAGGGGCACACTTGGAGATATAGGGTGCACAGGGGCGCACTTGGAGATATAGGGTGCACAGGGGCGTACTTGGAGATATAGGGTACACAGGGGCGCACTTGGAGATATAGGGTGCACAGCAGCACACTTGGAGATATAGGGTGCACAGGGGCATACTTGGAGATAAAGGGTACACAGGGGCGTACTTGGAGATATAGGGTGCACAGGGGCGCACTTAGAGATATAGGGTACACAGGGGCGTACTTGGAGATATAGGGTGCACAGGGGCATACTTGGAGATATAGGGTACACAGGGGCGTACTTGGAGATATAGGTTACACAGGGGCGCACTTGGAGATATAGGGTACACAGGGGCGTACTTGGAGATATAGGGTGCACAGAGGCGCACTTGGAGATATAGGGTGCACAGGGGCATACTTGGAGATATAGGGTGCACAGGGGCACACTTGGAGATATAGGGTGCACAGGGGCGCACTTGGAGATATAGGGTGCACAGGGGCATACTTGGAGATATAGGGTACACAGGGGCATACTTGGAGATACAGGGCACACTGGGACATGCGTGGAGTTACAGGGCACACAGGGACATACTTGGAGATACAGGGCACACAGGGGTATACTTGGAGATATAGGGTACACAGGGGCATACTTGGAGATATAGGGTGCACAGGGGCATACTTGGAGATATGGGGTGCACAGGGGCGCACTTGGAGATATGGGGTGCACAAGGGCATATTTAAAAAACACTTGAAAACACTGAGTGGCACAGGAGGGCACTTGGAGACATGGGAACACCAGACACAGAGGGGCACACACCTGGAGACACAGTTGCAGATACGGGGGTGCTCAGGGCGCACTTGGAGATACAGGGCACACAAGGACATACGTGGAGTTACAGGGCACACGGGGCATACTTGGAGTTACAGGGCACATAGGGACATATGTGGAGATACAGGGCACACAGGGGCATACTTATAGATACAGGGCACACAGGGGCATACGTGGAGATACAGGGCACACAGGGGCATACGTGGAGATACAGGGCACACAGGGGCATACATGGAGATACAGGGCACACATGTGCATACGTGGAGATACAGGGCACAGAGGAGCATACGTGGAGATACAGGGCACACAGGGGCATACGTGGAGATACAGGGCACACAGGGGCATACGTGGAGATACAGGGCACACAGGGGCATACGTGGAAATGCAGGGCACACAGGGGCATACGTGGAGATACAGGGCACACAGGGGCATACGTGGAGATAAAGGGCACACAGGGGCATACGTGGAGATACAGGGCATACAGGGGCATACGTGGAGATACAGGGCACACAGGGGCATACGTGGAGATACAGGGCACACAGGGGCATACATGGAGATACAGGGCACACATGTGCATACGTGGAGATACAGGGCACACAGGAGCATACGTGGAGATACAGGGCACACAGGGGCATACGTGGAGATACAGGGCACACAGGGGCATACGTGGAGATACAGGGCACACAGGGGCATACGTGGAAATGCAGGGCACACAGGGGCATACGTGGAGATACAGGGCACACATGGGCATACGTGGAGATAAAGGGCACACAGGGGCATACGTGGAGATACAGGGCATACAGGGGCACACCACACTATCACAGTCACACTGTAAGTTGCTGTTCACCTTCATTACCAGTATAGCGTCTATAGCTGCATAAATTCCATTATATATCTCATAGTTTGTAGGCGCTATATACAGGGATGGCGAACCTTGGCACCCCAGATGTTTTGGAACTACATTTCCCATGATCCTCATGCACTCTGCAGTGTATTTGAGCATCATGAGAAAAGTAGTTCCAAAACATCTGCCAAGGTTCACCATCACTGCCCTATAACCTTCAGCCCAACCAATTAATATACACTTATTGGAATATTTTATTGTATTTTTTATAAATATAATCCCCTCCCCCTTAGATATTATATAATTATTGCTATAAATTTTAGCCATAAGTCCCTCCAAAAAATGTAACTTGTGAAGAAAAAAAATTAAAAGAAAAAATAAAATTTATTGTGGAAAAAAAATTATATATATATATATATATATATATATATATATATATAAATATATATATATATATATAAAAATATATTCCCCTTAGATATTATATAATTATTACTATAGATTTTAGCCAAAAGTCCCTCCAAAAAAATTAAACTTGTGAAGAAAAAAAATGTAAAGGAAAAAAAAATGTATTCTGAAAAAAATATTATATATATATATATATATATATATATATATATATATATATATATACATATATATATTCCCCTCCCCCTTAGATATTTTATAATTATTACTATAAATATTAGCCATAAGTCCCTCCAAAAAATGTAACTTGGGTTGTACTTGACCCCCATTGTCTTCTCAAATGTTCTCCAGCCTATTCAACCCTTTTGCTGGAGAGACTGTGGGCAAGTGAGCAACCTTCTCCACATTCCTTGGTCAAACAAAAAAATTGTTTATATATAAAATTTTCCCTAGAAATAATAATAAAAAAATATTTATATATATATATATATATATATATATATTTATATATATATATATATATATATATATATATATATATATATATATATATATATATATATCCACCCCTTGACATATAATTATTACTATAAATATTAACCACAAGTCCCTGCAAAAAATGATACTTCGATTGTACATGACCCCCATCTTCTTCCCAAATTGTCTCCAGCCTTTTCAACCCTTTTGGTGGAGACGCTATGTGCAAGCGGGCAACCTTCTCCACATTTTTTGGTCAACAAAATAAAATAATATATATATACTTGGGCGACTGTGACTTGGGTGAAAATGATATATATATATATATATATATATATATATATATATATATATATATATGTGTAAAATTTTCTCTAGAAATGAATTTTTTTTAATAAAAATATATCTATATATAATTTTTTTTTATCACTCCTGACCCCCCCCCCCCCCCCGACCTAGCTCTTTTCAATATGGGTATAGAAACCACCCTGTCAGATTACGGAACAACCGTCACCCAAGTTCTGTTGGTGGTCACACAGGCCAACGCCAAAATATTGGGGAAAATGCCAACGCCCCCCAATGCTTCCGAGGTCCTTGGGAATGTGAACCCACATGACTTTTATCTAAGAATGATAAAGTATGTGACCTTCCACAATGCGTGGTAGTGATGGACCTCCAGGCCCACAAGCCATTTTACATTCTATGGATGATAGTTCTGAAATCTCAAATTGGTCCTCCAGACATGGATTCTGCTGGTTCCACTGGTTGTTGTTCCTCCTTCGAAATCTGCTCCGCTACTTTGAATTTTATTTCTATTTTTTATTCTCTACTGTATATCATATCAACTCAACATAAACAAAGATTTAAATCTCTCTCGTACTTTTGTCTAAGTGCCACGTCATCTTATACTGATGCATTAAAGACATTTTTCATACTAGGTACTTGTTGTCAATGGCGTGATGTTATAATTCCGCCTTTTATTAACCTGTTACATTGTATTTTATTGTTGTTTTTTTTCATACTTTATAATTTATCAACTCAACGTGAACAAAGATGTAGATCTCTCTTGTAGCTTCATCTAAAGTGCCACATCATCTCCTCACACCGATGTATTCTTTGTGTTTCTCATACTACTATGTACCTGTCAACGGCGTGATCTTATAAAGTTACGCCCCCCCATTGAATGTACCGACTACGACCCTGTTTATATCTGAATTTATATGGAGATCCACCCAGGAAGACCCAAGGGTTGCCAACATCCCAATTCAAGGAACCATATAGGAAAGGTACCCCCCCCCCCCCCCAATATACTCGGGGGACTTTAAAGGCAACTGATAAGTAATAAAGTTATAGTAATATAGAAATCTGATAACTTCAAAAAACTTTAGCAAAGAAATATTGAAACTCAAAGGTTACGTGACTCATATGTTAAGCCGGTGTTCAGTGAAAACCTGATTATTTCAGGTGATAATTTTCAGAGAAATACATAACACAGAATTACATTAACCTTCATCAGAAACATGGAGAGGTGGAATTTTTTTTAATGCTGCTAGTCTGATTATTGCTATTCTATTTGTAATGTTCTCAAAATGTAATAAAATATTTAAAAGAACTATAAGAAAAAATAAATATATATATATAATTATTTTTCTCCTTAGAAATAATATAACAATTACTATAAATATTAATTAGAATACCAATAATTTATATTATAAGATAAACATTAAAAATAAAACAATAATATATATATATATATATATATATGTAAAATGGCATTAAAAATAAAATAACAATATATACAGAAAATTTTCCCAGAAATGTAATTTATTTATATATATATATATATACATATATATATATATATAAATTTAATTTCTATGATTTTTTTTCTCTAAATACTGTTCTTCTATTTTTAATGCTATATATATATATATATATATACAGATATAGATATATATTTTTTCCCCTTAGAAATGATATAATAATTGCTATGAATATTAATTAGAATAACAATAATATATATATTATAATATAAGCATTAAAAACAAAACAATAATAGCTATATATCTATATATATCTATATATATATATATCTATATATATATATATATATATATATATATATATATATAGATATATAGATATATATATATATAATGGCATTAAAAATAAAATAACAATATATATAGAAAAATTTCCCTAGAAATGTAATTTTACATATATATATATATATATATATATTTATAAATTTAATTTCTAGGAATTTTTTTTTCTATAAATGCTGTTCTTTTATTTTTAATGCTATATTTTATATATATATATATATATATATATATATATATATATATATTCCTTAGAAATTATATAATAATTACTATAAATATTAATTAGAATAACAATAATATATATTATAATATAAGCATTACAATTAAAACAATAATAGCTATATATATATATAGATATATCTATCTATATATATGTATATATAGATAGATAGATCTATCTATCTATCTATCTATCTATCTATCTATCTATCTATCTATCTATCTATCTATCTATCTATATATATATATATATATATAATGGCATTAAAAATAAAATAACAATATATATATAGAAAAATTTCCCTAGAAATATAATTTATATATATATTTAATTTCTAGGATTTTTTTTCTATATATACTGTTCTTTTAT
This sequence comes from Rana muscosa, assembly GCA_029206835.1. Taxonomy (NCBI): domain Eukaryota; kingdom Metazoa; phylum Chordata; class Amphibia; order Anura; family Ranidae; genus Rana; species Rana muscosa. The sequence goes on from CM055126.1 coordinate 65,320,727, forward strand.
TTTTAATGCTATATATTATATATGTACATATATATATATATATATATATATATATATATATATATATATATATATATATACTTTTATAGAAACTTAAACAGTTGTAAATATATTCATTCAAAAGAAAAGTTCAGCAATTCAGCCTTTGAAAACATCCATTCTAAAAGCAAATAAACATCTAAATACCAATAACACACGGGGAAGGAATTATATACACAACAAAGATGCATAAAAACACCCTAATCCAAAAAAACTAAACAAAAACACCCAAATCAGAAGGTAGTATATCTGTAAACAAGGTTCCAAACCTTTAGATTACTACAATAAAAAAAAAAAAAAAATACGCTTTGCATTTAAAAATAGAGCAGATTGCTGATTTGATAAATTGTTACTAAAAGGCACATCTTCAAATTATTATTTTTCAGTGATTTTTTATTTTTTATTTTTACGTGATCTCAATGTTTTCATGCCAGGTGTTGATGTTGGAAACTTTTTTGGATGAGTAAAAAAGATTCCTCTCGTACCTCCTTTTACATTTGGCCTTTCTCAGCCCTCCTGTACATGGCTTTGTTTTTTTAGGTATTTTAGTAACAAACCAGCAAATGTAATCAGTTTTTGTTTCATATGTGTTAAAAAAAAAAAATTATTGTAATAATAATAATGATAGGGATGTTAGGGTTACCTAAGAGGCACAAAATGGATTTGACTACAACTTTTTTGAAAATAAAATGAAGCTGACAATTGTTTTGTTTTTTTATTGTTTATAGATTTTAAAGATAAACACTTTGGTTGTTTTTTGTCTTTTATAAAAAAAGTTTTATATTGTGACTCTTAGAATTGTTTACAATGCTTTGTTTTACACATGCTGCATTCAATGACTTTATTGGAGGATTTAATTAAAAATGTATTTAAAAATGACAACGTTTCCTTTAGACATTAAATAAAATTTTAGAAAAAATTGGGGCGGACTCGATGGACCATTCGGTCTTTTTTTTTTGTTTTTTTTTTTTTTTAAGGCGTCTTTTTTCTGTGTCTCTTGTTCGGAAGCTTACCAAAAAAATTTGGAAGCGTACAGTATATCCAATGTATATCCTACCCCAGTGTTTAAGGACAATAGTAAATAGTGAATAATAAAAAAATCTATTAAAAAAATAAAACAATATTTTTTTACTTTCTGCTATAAAACACATCTAATTAAAAAAAAAAAAAATCTTCATAAATGTATTCTGTCTTTCATAAAAAAAATAAAAAATCACAAAAATTGTATATTACTTTATATTATATTAAGTTTTGTTTTTTATTTTTTTTCTTACACACATTCAAACAAAGCACATATACGGAACAAAACAAGACAAAAATAAATAAATAAATAATCATAAAAAAAATGTATATAAGCGTATATTAATTGGTTTTGGTGAAAGTTAACCATTTGACTTCTGGAAAGGTTTTACCCCCCCCCCTTCATGACCAGGCCATCTTTTGCTAGTCAGCACTGCGCTACTTTCACCGGTAATTGCGCGGTCATACAACGCTGTACCCAAATTTCATTTATATCCATTGCTGCTGCTTCTGCCAACACATCTCTTTGTTTCTTTTCCCCGTTTTGCAGGGATAAGAAACAGAGAGATCGTTCTCTCTGTACAGAGCTCTGTGTTGATTTCAACACAGAGCTTCCGGGCTGTGATTGGATACGGCCGATCAGCAGGTCCCAGCCATGAATTATTGGCTGTGACCTGCTGACAAACATCGCTGTGTAAAATCCCATAAAAAGATGAATCTTCACCCCAGCAAGAAATCTGAAAAGTTCTCAGAGGATATAGAGCCCTGGCGCCCAAACTGCAGCCCAAGGGCCACATGTGGCCCTTTGGTATAGGATGTGCGGCCCTCAGACCTCAGCGGTCTGTAGTGGGAATGTTGAATTGCATTGACCTCTACCAGCCCCGTGTAACATGTTCCCGGTATTGTCTTCTGCAGCCGGTCCCAGGATGGGTTCTCCTAGGATGGAGAACTGTGCTCCCTGCCTTAGAATGGGTTTACTGTCCTGTGTCCATTCTTTGACCCCTGGCTTCACTGTGCCCAGGGCAGCTGCCCTTCTTGCCCCCCCCCCCCCTTGTCCCGACCCTGTCTGTTGCATATCCCCAGCCAACAATGAGTGGCCCTCAACCTGTGGCCCTCCAGCTGTTGCGGAACTACAAGTCCCATGAGGCATTGCAAGGCCTACAGTTACAAGCATGACTCCCAAAAGTCTGAGGCATGATGGGACTTGTAGTTCTGACCCTCATTTCCATTATTAGTCTGACAGTCCTCTCCAGCATTACATATATTGAACATTATATGTGGCCCTTTGGTGATGTCAGGGGCCACATTCGAGGCCCTATTTGACAACTACTGACATAGAGGGACATTGAAGTGATACTTTCTATTGGATAACTAAGACCCAATCTTTCCGGGTCCAACGGATCCCACACTTCGGGCGTTTTACATTTCATTATAGAAGTTGTACAATGCTGGAAGAAGAATCTCGGAAAGTTTCCATCTCTAAATGGATTCACCTCGACCCCGAGCTTCCGCTACCAGCCAATGGCTGTCAGGTGGAGAACTCCACACTGCTCATTGGATGACCACACTGCTCATTGGAGGACTCCAAACTGCTCATTGGATGACCACACTGCTCATTGGAGGACTCCACACTGTTCAATGGATGACCACACTGCTCATTGGATGACCACACTGCTCATTGGAGGACTCCAAACTGCTCATTGGATAACCACACTGCTCATTAAAGGACTCCACACTGTTCAATGGATGACCACACTGCTCATTGGATGACCACACTGCTCACTGGATGGCCACACTGCTCACTGGAGGACTCCACACTGTTCAATTGATGACCACACTGCTCATTGGATGACCACACTGCTCATTGGATGATCACACTGCTCATTGGATGATCACACTGCTCACTGGATGACCACACTGCTCATTGGAGGACTCCACACTGTTCAATGGATAACCACACTGCTCACTGGATGACCACACTGCTCATGGGACAGACTTTAGAAGAAGACCAGAAACTCTTGTTACAATGTTTCTTCTTCTTCCTTCGTCTCATTATAGGCAGAGCTGAATTCGGTTTATGATCTTATCTGTGCGATACGACCTCAAACCCCCCAACCCCCCCCCCCCCGCTGTCTGAACGTTCCTCCACCTATCATCTCCCCATTACATTTCTCACAACGTTCGATGTGTCTTTACTAAAAACACGACTTTTCTACGTGTCTGACGAACCGTCTGACGAAATCCCCCTTCTACCTGCACCGTAGGGGGGGGGGGTGTCTGATCCCATATGTGCTGTGATGGGGGGGGGGGGGGGGCTAATACTAATATACAAAAAGATTCAATCTATTTATAAACACCAAAAAGATACAAAGAGTGCGAAATATTAAATATAACAAAAAGGAAAAGAGAGATACAAAGTTCTCAGACGAGGCGACAGCAAGATATCGATTAACAGTAAGAAAACATTTCACCTTCTTTACTTTTTCTTCATTTTTTACATTTTTATAAATAAATGTGGAATGAATTCTGTGATTTCTAATCATTCCGTAAAGTGCAAATTCTAAACGTTTCCTGCGATCTCCATTATTAGTGATAAGTGTTCCCCCCCCCCCCCCCCACATGAATATTGTTTCCAATAATGGAGCTTCACTATTGTCTATAGAAGTTTTATCTGTCTATCTATTATTTATTATCTGTCTATCTGTCTGTCTGTTTGTACAAATATTATCTTTTTTCTCTTTCTTTTCCTTTCTCTATCTATCAATCAATACTTTTTTTCTTTCTCTCTCTCTGTTTAATATCTATCTTCTTCCTTCCTTCCTTTCTTTCTTTCTCTTTCTTTCATTCTTTTTTATCTCTCCCCCCCTCCCTATATCTATCTATCTTCTTTCTTTCTTTCCTTTTCTCTTTTCTTTTCTTCTCTCTCTTTCTCTTTCTCTGTTTGCTATCTAACTTCTTTCTTTCTTTCTCCCATTCTCCCTATCTATCTGTTTTCTGTCTATCTTCCATCTTTTTATTTCTCTCCTATCTATCTTCTTCCTTCCTTCCTTCCTTCCTTCCTTCTTCTTTCTTTCTTTCTTCCCCCCCCCCTCTATCTTTTTTCTTTCCTTCCTTCTTTCTTTCTTTCTTCCCCCCCATCTTCTTTCTTTCCTTCTTTCTTCCCCCCCCCCCTCCTCTATCTTCTTTCTTTCCTTCTTTCTTTCTGTCTTTCTTTCCTTCTTTCTTTCTTCCTCCCCCATCTTCTTTCTTTCCTTCTTTCTTTCCTTCTTTCTTTCTTTCTCTTCCCCCTCTATCTTCTTTCTTTCTTTCTCTCCCCCCCCTCTGTCTTCTCTCTTTCTTTCTTTCTTTCTTTCTTTCTTTCTCTAACCCCCCTCTATCTTCTTTCTTTCCTTCTTTCCTTCTTTCTTTCTCTCCCACCCTCTATCTTCTTTCTTTCCTTCTTTCTTTTTTTTCTTTCTTTCTTCCCCCCCCCCTATCATCTTTCTTTCCTTCTTTCTTTCTTTCTCCCCCCCCCCTATCTTCTTTCTTTCCTTCTTTCTTTCTTTCTCCCCCCCCCCTTATCTTCTTTCTTTCCTTCTTTCTTTCTTTCTCCCCCCCCTATCTTCTTTATTTATTTTTCTCCCCCCCTCTATCTTCTCTATTTCTTTCTTTCTTTCTCTCCCCCCCCCCCTCTATCTTCTTTCTTTCTTTCTCTTCCCCCCCTCTTTCTTTCTTTCCTTCTTTATTTCTTTCTTTCTCTCCCCCCTCTATCTTCTTTCTTTCTTTCTTTCTCTCCCCCCCTCTATCTTCTTTCTTTCTTTCCTTCTTTCTTTGTTTCTTTCTCTCTCCCCCCCCCCCCTCTATCGTCTTTCTTTCCCTCTTTCTTTCTTTCTTTCTCTCCCCCCTCTATCTTCTTTCTTTCTTTCTTACTTTCCTTTTTTTTTCTCTCTCTCTCTCTATTTGCTATCTAACTTCTTTCCTTCTCTCTCCCGTTCTCCCTATCTGTTTTCGGTCTATCTTCTTCCTTCCTTTTCCTCCTTATTTTTTTCTTTCTTTCTCTTGCTATCTTTTTACTATCTATCTATCCTTTCTCTCTCTCTCTCTCTCTCTCTCTCTCTCTATCTATCTATCTATCTATCTATCTATCTCTCTCTCTCTATCTATCTATCTATCTATCTATCTATCTATCTATCTATCTATCTCTCTATCTCTCTATCTCTCTATCTCTCTATCTCTCTATCTCTCTATCTCTCTATCTCTCTATCTCTCTATCTATCGATCTATCGATCTATCTCCCTCTCTATCTATCTATCTATAGTGAGATCCAGACATCAGAAATCTCTCGACAAGCTGAACAGGTCAGGAAATTACAGACAATTAATAAAAAAAGATGTAAGAAATGAAAGGACTTCAGGATCAGAAAGATTTTGTGCTCCTGCTGAGTCCTGGAAATCCAGGGACCATCAATCCTCCTGGACCCCCCCCCCCCTCTGATAGAAATGTCTGCGTTGCCCCTGGTGATGTCGGTCGGGGTGACAGATAAGAATAAAATAGAAGTGATGTGGTGATAGAATAGCATTGTCCAGGGGTGAGGGACACTTACCTCTCATGGCTGGCTTGCTGTGCTGGTGGCCCTGAACCCCCAGGCGTCCAAGCTGACATGTGGGTCCCGGTTGACAGGTGATATTCTACGCTTCCACCTGCCCAGCAGCCAATGGGGTTCAGGGGGGGGCTGGGTTTCCTCACCACAAACTACCAATGACTAATCACATTTTAAACTTCAGAGGTTGCTGCTCAGGTTGTCTACCTATGGGAGCTGTGGGGCCCCCTACAGGTGAGCGTGGGAAGTGAGAAATGACAGGTCCTCACAGCTGTGCCGAGTCTCATCACCTCCCGAATAATAAGATGAAACAAAGCAATGATAACAAGTGTGGCGGGGGGTGGGGGGGGGGGGGCGGGGGGCAGAGAAAGGGCACAACGCACACCTGCACATAATATATATATATATATATATATATATATATACTGCATATATCACACACAGCGCTCACATCTTCTGATAACTTTTTTTGTTTTCTGATCTTATAAAGTCTATGGGACACGAACATGAAAAATCTAAAGTGCTAATTTTAAAGGCTTATATGCAAGTTATTTTCATAAAAAGGGTTTGAGGTCCCGGGTCCTGCCCCAGGGGACATGTATCAATGCAAAAAAAAAAGTTTTAAAAACTGAAGTTTTTTCGGGAGCAGTGATTTTAATAATGCTTAAAGTGAAACAATAAAAGTGAAATGCTCATTTAAATTTCGTACATGGGGGGTGTGTATAGTATGCCTGTAAAGCAGCGCTTTTTTCCCCTGCTTAGAACTGTTCCTGCACAAAATGTCATTTCTGAAGGAAAAAAAATCATTTAAAAGCACTCGCGGCTGTAATGAATTGTCGGCTCCCGGCAATACATAGAAAAGTCATTGAAAATCCCTTCAGGTCTGGTATGGATATTAAGGGGAACCCTGCGTCAAATTAAAAGAAAAATTGCGTGGAGTTCCCCCCAAAAATCCATACCAGACCCTTTATCCGAGCACGCAACCTGGCAGGCCTCAAGAAAAGAGGGGGGGATGAGAGAGTGCCCCCTCCTGAACCATACCAGGCCACATGCCCTCAGGATGCTTTGGGGTCTGGACCATGCACCAGCACCATGCCCGGTGGTTGTGGGGGTCTGCGGGTGGGGGGCTTATCGGAATCTGGAAGCCCCCTTTAACAAAGGGGACCCCCAGATTCCACCCCCCCATGTGAATTGGTAAGGCCCTACCATTTCACAAAAGAAAGTGTCAAAAAATATAAAAACCCCACAGACACCGTTGTGAAAAGTCCTTTATTAAAAATAAAAAAAGCTATTCCAGCGTTGTAATGCAGTCTGTCCAGCAACAATTCATGAATCATTCTCCAGCGAGGAACAACGCACATCTTCCCTGCACAGCTGCACACCAGTCTCAGGTACCCGGATGGACACAGCGTAATGTGCGTGGTTCCACCTTACGCACGTTTCGTATTGAACGTCTTCTGAGGCGCCTGATGTGCATGGTTCCGCCTTACGCACGTTTCGTATTGAACGTCTTCTAAGGCGCCTCAGAAGACGTTCAATGCGAAACGTGCGTAAGGCGGAACCACGCACATCAGGCCCCTCAGAGGACGTTCAATACGAAACGTGCGTAAGGCGGAATCACGCACATCAGGCCCCTCAGAAGACGTTCAATATGAAACGTGCGTAAGGTGGAACCACGCACATCAGGCGCCCCAGAAGACGTTCAATACGAAACGTGCGTAAGGCGGAACCACGCACATCAGGCCCCTCAGAAGACGTTCAATACGAAACATGCGTAAGGCGGAACCACGCAAATCAGGCCCCTCAGAAGACGTTCAATACGAAACGTGCATAAGGCGGAACCACGCACATCGGGCGCCTCAGAAGACTTTCAATACGAAACGTGCGTATGGCGGAACCACGCACATCACGCTGTGTCCATCCGGGTACCTGAGACTGGTGTGCAGCTGAGGCGCACGCTGCGATCCTAGTCATACGGATACCGTGAAGCTGTATTTTCGAAAATTACCACGCCTTGAAGGCAGCCTTTTATGTTTTGATTTTAACTTTATTTTTCAATAAACTATCCGAATTTTACTGCACTATGGGAGCCTATCACTTTCTTTACTGAGGGCACTGGACAATCGCTGTTTGTCAACCAAATCATCTCTGGATGTGAGAAACCGAGGATTTTTTGGAGACCCGCTGTGGATACATACCCTATCCCGGAAGTAAGAGATCGGGAAATCGGGACCCCGCCTGGATCCAGCCGTATATGCTGTCTACCCCTGTAGGGGTGCGAGGAGCTGGTGAGTAGGGACCCTTGAGGGGGAGCATCTGTCAAAGTCACTGGAAGATTTTTTTGTCATTTAATTCGTTTCACTGTGGACACTTTGAAATCACCATACACTGTGTGGACTATAAATTGATTTATTTGGACATTTTATAACCATTTGGTTCACAATATTTAAGGAATCAATTCCCCCTTTTTTGGTCACATGCATATCTATTGGGGTATATGACCCTTATGCAATTTAGCGAACTCATAGATACATCTAGTATTTATATTATTGAATATTTTCTGGCACTATTTTTGTTTAATACACTATTATTGTACCTTACACAGGGGCAATCCCAGCCTCTCATTGTGTTATCAGGCCTCTATTGGCTTTGGGAGGTGTGGGTATGTGATTGGAAGGCTTTGTCATTTATTATATATTTTTTCACCCACTTATACTGTTATCTCCCCACCGCAGGGGACTTTGGTTCAATGATTGGAACCCAGTAACCTTTTGGGGTGACAAGCAACTAGTCCCGATATTCCCATCTCCTTTTTTTTTTTTGAATAAGGCCCCTTTCACACTGAGGCGCTTTGCAGGCGCTATTGCGCTAAAAATAGCGCCTGCAATGCGCCCCAAAAAAGCCGCTCAATTGTATCCAATGTGAAAGCCCCCGAGGGGCTTTCACACTGGAGCGTTGCGCTTGCAGGAGGGTCAAAAAAACTCCTGCAAGCCGCATCTTTGAGGCGCAATAGGAGCGCTAAAAAAATACCGCTCCTATAGCGCCCCTGCCCATTGAAATCAATGGGCTAGTGCCTCCAAAATGCCGCGAAGAGGCGTTATTGCGGGCGTTTTTAACCCTTTTTCGGCCGCTAGCGGGGGGTTAAAATCACCCCGCTAGCGCCCGCAAATCGCGGCAAAAACGACGGTAGAGCGGCGCTAAAAATAGCGCCGCTATACCTCCAGCGCATCCGGCGCCTCAGTGTGAAAGTAGCCTAAGGTTAGCCTATCTTTATCTTCTGGGTCACACCCAGTGGCGGTACGTCCATAGAGGGCGCCGGAGCGCCGCCCCCTCTCGCTCCTGCACCGCCACTGAAAGACAATACACAGATTCATGCATTGCATGAATCTATGTATTGTCACCGCTGCCCACTATTCATATAGCCGGCCTCCTGGTGAGCGCCGGCCATATGAATTAGAGCGGTGGCCGGCGGTGGTCACACCTGAAGAGTGAGCAGCACCACACCCCACAGCAATTTTTTCATTTATCTAGGATCCTCTTGTAGGATCTTAATAGGGAGGCTGCAGCTCTACACACACATATATATAAACTCTCCTAAGCGCAGGAATACTACTTTTTCCATACAGACTGTACATTGTAACTTTGTAGAAGGAGGAGGAGGCATTTCCTCAGTCTCCCCTCCCCCCAGTGATCAGACTGTACATTGTAACTTTGTAGAAGGAGGAGGAGGAAGCATTTCCTTAGTCTCCCCTCCCCCCTGTGATCAGACTATACATTGTAACTTTGTAGAAGGAGGAGGAAGCATTTCCTCAGTCACCCCTCCCCCCAGTGATCAGACTGTACATTGTAACTTTGTAGAAGGAGGAGGAAGCATTTCCCGTTGTATATATTTTCATTCCCATTTATTTTGTTCCCTTTTTGATCAATGATGTCTTCCAGGATCCCGGGTTTACATTCAGCAGCTGGGGGATACCTGGTGATGTCATTGACCAATTATGGTCATGACCTGATTTGGTGAACAATATATTCTGGGATCCCCAGCTGTTTGTTTTCATTCAGCAGCCAAGGATCCTTGGTAAAGTAATTGACCACATTTAATCAATGATGTCTCCTGGGGTCCCCGGCTGTTTGTTTGCATACAGGAACCAGGGATCCTTGATGATGTCATTGACCATATTTGATCAACGACGCCTCCTGCCCCCCCAGCTGTTTGTTTGCATACAGTAGCTGTGGATCGCGGGTGATGTCATTGACCACATTAGGTTGTGACCATATTTGGTCAGTGATGTCATGCAGAATCTCTTGCTGTTGGTTTACATATAGCAGTTGGGGATCCTTTCTTTTATATCATTGGCCACACTTGGTCTTGACCATATTTGATCAATGACGTCTCCTGGGGTCCTCGGCTGTTTGTTTGCACACAGCAGCTAGGGATCCTTGGTGATGTCATTGACCGTATATGGTCATGACCATATTTAATCAATGAGTTTTTTTGGGGGCCCCAGTTGTTTGCTTACATACAGCAGCTGAAGATCCTCTGTGATGTCATTAACCATATTTGGGAAATGATGTACCGTGGGATCCCCAGGTGTTTGTTTACGTTCAGCAACAGGGGATCCTTGGTTGAGTCGTTGACCACATTTGGTCAATGACATCTCCTGGGCCCACCTAGCTGTTTTCGGTGACGCCATTACCCAAATATAGTCATGATCATATTTGGTGAACAACGTATTCTGAGGTCCCTGGCTGTTGGTTTACATTCAGCAGCCGAGGATCCTTGCTGATGTCTTTGACCATATTTTGATCAATGACACCTCCTGGGGTCCCCGTCTGTTTGTTTGCATACAGGAGCCAGGGATCCTTGACGATGTCATTGACCACAATAGGTCAACACCATAAGTGGTCAATGACATCTCCTGGGCCCACCAGCTGTTTTCGGTGATGCCATTAACCAAATATAGTCATGATGATATTTGGTGAACAATATATTCTGAGGTCCCTGGCTGTTGGTTTACATACAGCATCCGAGGATCCTTGGTGATGTCATTGACCATATTAGGTTGTGGCCATATTTGGGAAATAATGTACCGTGGGATCCCCAGGTGTTTGTTTACGTTCAGCAACAGGGGATCCTTGGTTGAGTCGTTGACCACATTTGGTCATGGCCATATTTGGTCAATGACATCTCCTGGGCCCACCTAGATGTTTTCAGTGACGCCATTAACCAAATATAGTCATGATCATATTTGGTGAACAACGTATTCTGAGGTCCCTGGTTTACATTCAGCAGCCGAGGATCCTTGGTGATGTCTTTGACCATATTTTGATCAATGACACCTCCTGGGGTCCCTGTCTGTTTGTTTGCATACAGGAGCCAGGGATCCTTGACGATGTCATTGACCACAATAGGTCAATACCATAAGTGGTCAATGACATCTCCTGGGCCCACCAGCTGTTTTCGGTGACGCCATTAACCAAATATAGTCATGATGATATTTGGTGAACAATATATTCTGAGGTCCCTGGCTGTTGGTTTACATACAGCATCCAAGGATCCTTGGTGATGTCATTGACCATATTAGGTGGTGGCCATATTTGGACAATGATGTACCGTGGGATCCCCAGGTGTTTGTTTACGTTCAGCAACAGGGGATCCTTGGTTGAGTCGTTGACCACATTTGGTCAATGACATCTCCTGGGCCCACCTAGCTGTTTTCGGTGACGCCATTACCCAAATATAGTCATGATCATATTTGGTGAACAACGTATTCTGAGGTCCCTGGCTGTTGGTTTACATTCAGCAGCCGAGGATCCTTGCTGATGTCTTTGACCATATTTTGATCAATGACACCTCCTGGGGTCCCCGTCTGTTTGTTTGCATACAGGAGCCAGGGATCCTTGACGATGTCATTGACCACAATAGGTCAACACCATAAGTGGTCAATGACATCTCCTGGGCCCACCAGCTGTTTTCGGTGACGCCATTAACCAAATATAGTCATGATGATATTTGGTGAACAATATATTCTGAGGTCCCTGGCTGTTGGTTTACATACAGCATCCAAGGATCCTTGGTGATGTCATTGACCATATTAGGTGGTGGCCATATTTGGACAATGATGTACCGTGGGATCCCCAGGTGTTTGTTTACGTTCAGCAACAGGGGATCCTTGGTTGAGTCGTTGACCACATTTGGTCATGGCCATATTTGGTCAATGACATCTCCTGGGCCCACCTAGATGTTTTCGGTGACGCCATTAACCAAATATAGTCATGATCATATTTGGTGAACAACGTATTCTGAGGTCCCTGGTTTACATTCAGCAGCCGAGGATCCTTGGTGATGTCTTTGACCATATTTGATCAATGATACCTCCTGGGGTCCCCGGCTGTTTGTTTGCATACAGGAGCCAGGGATCCTTGATGATGTCATTGACCATATCAGGTCAACACCATATGTGGTCAATGACATCTCCTGGGCCCACCAGCTGTTTTCTTGCATACAGTAGATGAGGATCCTCTGTGATGTCATTAACCAAATATAGTCATGATAATATTTGGTGAACAACATATAATGGGATCCCCAGCTGTTTGTTTACATACAGCATCCGAGGATCCTTGGTGATGTCATTGACCATATTTGATCAAGACCATATTTGGTCAATGACATCTCCTGGGCCCACCAGCTGTTTTCGGTGACGCCATTAACCAAATATAGTCATGATGATAATATTTGGTGAACAATGTATTCTGAGGTCCCTGGCTGTTGGTTTACATACAGCATCTGAGGATCCTTGGTGATGTCATTGACCATATTAGGTGGTGGCCATATTTGGACAATGACATTTCCCAGAATCCCCAGCGGCTGGTTTCCATACAGCCAATGAGGAATGGGGCAAACAGGCCAATTTTGGCTGGTCAACCAACAGTGAATGGGGCCGGCTCCGGGTGGAAGCCACACCCAACCCCAATCTTATCCCTGGACTCGTCGCCTTGAATAGTTCTTTCATTTTTTTTAGAAAAAAAAAGTTACAATTCGTTGACTATAAATAAAGATTGTGGGGTGCTCCCCCCTTCCCGCACCCCCCATCAGCTGCTCATCCCCGGAGTATATATAGAGACGTTGTGGCAGCACCTGCCCCATCCACAGTGCAGATGTCAGGAGATGGGGCCTCAGTGGTGGCGAGCTGCCCGCGCCGCGCATCCCCAGGACAGGTGCTGAGATGTCAGACTAACAGCTCAAAACTTCACACCTTACAAAGTGTTAACCACACAGAGAAGACATGAAAACCATCCTCACCGCAGATGTTCTCCCAGAACAGCTTACACAGCAAACCGAGCCCGAGCAACCTGACATGACAGACACACCGAGCAACATGCCTACCGAGGAACAGATACCGAGAATTACACCCGGCGTACAGGACAAGAGAAGTAGTACTGTGCAGAGTCCATACATACAGAATAAGAACAGATACCGAGAATTACACCCGACATACAGGACAGGAGAAGTAGTACTGTGCAGAGTCCATACATACAGAATAAGAACAGATACCGAGAATTACACCCGGCGTACAGGACAAGAGAAGTAGTACTGTGCAGAGTCCATACATACAGAATAAGAACAGATACCGAGAATTACACCCGACATACAGGACAAGAGAAGTAGTACTGTGCAGAGTCCATACATACAGAATAAGAAGAGATACCGAGAATTACACCCGACATACAGGACAAGAGAAGTGGTACTGTGCAGAGTCCATACATACAGAATAAGAACAGATACCGAGAATTACACCCGGGATACAGGACAGGAGAAGTAGTACTGTGCAGAGTCCATACATACAGAATAAGAACAGATACCGAGAATTACACCCGGCACAATACCACTTCTCATTCTGTATGTATGGACTCTGCACAGTACTACTTCTCTTGTCCTGTATGTCAGGTGTAATTCTCGGTATCTGTTGTTATTCTGTATGTATGGACTCTGCACAGTACTACTTCTCCTGTCCTGTATGTCAGGTGTAATTCTCGGTATCTGTTCTTATTCTGTATGTATGGACTCTGCACAGTACTACTTCTCTTGTCCTGTATGTCGGGTGTAATTCTCGGTATCTGTCCATGCTCTGTATGTATGGACTCTGCACAGTACTACTTCTCTTGTCCTGTATGCCGGGTGTAATTCTCGGTATCTGTTCTTATTCTGTATGTATGGACTCTGCACAGTACTACTTCTCTTGTCCTGTATGCCGGGTGTAATTCTCGGTATCTGTTCTTATTCTGTATGTATGGACTCTGCACAGTACTACTTCTCTTGTCCTGTATGTCGGGTGTAATTCTCGGTATCTGTTCTTATTCTGTATGTATGGACTCTGCACAGTACTACTTCTCTTGTCCTGTATGTCGGGTGTAATTCTCGGTATCTGTTCTTATTCTGTATGTATGGACTCTGCACAGTACTACTTCTCTTGTCCTGTATGTCGGGTGTAATTCTCGGTATCTGTTCTTATTCTGTATGTATGGACTCTGCACAGTACTACTTCTCCTGTCCTGTATGTCGGGTGTAATTCTCAGTATCTGTTCTTATTCTGTATGTATGGACTCTGCACAGTACAACTTCTCCTGTCCTGTATGTCGGGTGTAATTCTCGGTATCTGTTCTTATTCTGTATGTATGGACTCTCCACAGTACCACTTCTCTTGTCCTGTATGTCGGGTGTAATTCTCGGTATCTGTTCTTATTCTGTATGTATGGACTCTGCACAGTACTACTTCTCTTGTCCTGTATGTCGGGTGTAATTCTCGGTATCTGTCCATGCTCTGTATGTATGGACTCTGCACAGTACTACTTCTCTTGTCCTGTATGCCGGGTGTAATTCTCGGTATCTGTTCTTATTCTGTATGTATGGACTCTGCACAGTACTACTTCTCTTGTCCTGTATGCCGGGTGTAATTCTCGGTATCTGTTCTTATTCTGTATGTATGGACTCTGCACAGTACTACTTCTCTTGTCCTGTATGTCGGGTGTAATTCTCGGTATCTGTTCTTATTCTGTATGTATGGACTCTGCACAGTACTACTTCTCTTGTCCTGTATGTCGGGTGTAATTCTCGGTATCTGTTCTTATTCTGTATGTATGGACTCTGCACAGTACTACTTCTCTTGTCCTGTATGTCGGGTGTAATTCTCGGTATCTGTTCTTATTCTGTATGTATGGACTCTGCACAGTACTACTTCTCTTGTCCTGTATGTCGGGTGTAATTCTCAGTATCTGTTCTTATTCTGTATGTATGGACTCTGCACAGTACAACTTCTCCTGTCCTGTATGTCGGGTGTAATTCTCGGTATCTGTTCTTATTCTGTATGTATGGACTCTCCACAGTACCACTTCTCTTGTCCTGTATGTCGGGTGTAATTCTCGGTATCTGTTCTTATTCTGTATGTATGGACTCTGCACAGTACTACTTCTCTTGTCCTGTATGTCGGGTGTAATTCTCTGTATCTGTTCTTATTCTGTATGTATGGACTCTGCACAGTACTACTTCTCTTGTCCTGTATGTTGGATGTAATTCTCGGTATCTGTTCTTATTCTGTATGTATGGACTCTGCACAGTACTACTTCTCTTGTCCTGTATGTCGGGTGTAATTCTCAGTATCTCTTCTTATTCTGTATGTATGGACTCTGCACAGTACTACTTCTCTTGTCCTGTATGTCGGGTGTAATTCTCAGTATCTGTTCTTATTCTGTATGTATGGACTCTGCACAGTACTACTTCTCTTGTCCTGTATGTCGGGTGTAATTCTCGGTATCTGTTCTTATTCTGTATGTATGGACTCTGCACAGTACCACTTCTCTGGTCCTGTATGTCGGGTGTAATTCTCAGCATCTGTTCTTATTCTGTATGTATGGACTCTGCACAGTACTACTTCTCCTGTCCTGTATGTCGGGTGTAATTCTCGGTATCTCTCCTTATTCTGTATGTATGGACTCTGCACAGTACTACTTCTCTTGTCCTGTATGTCGGGTGTAATTCTCAGTATCTGTCCTTATTCTGTATGTATGGACTCTGCACAGTACTACTTCTCCTGTCCTGTATGTCGGGTGTAATTCTCAGTATCTGTTCTTATTCTGTATGTATGGACTCTGCACAGTACTACTTCTCTTGTCCTGTATGTCGGGTGTAATTCTCGGTATCTCTTCTTATTCTGTATGTATGGACTCTGCACAGTACTACTTCTCTTGTCCTGTATGTCGGGTGTAATTCTCGGTATCTGTTCTTATTCTGTATGTATGGACTCTGCACAGTACTACTTCTCCTGTCCTGTATGTCGGGTGTAATTCTCGGTATCTGTCCTTATTCTGTATGTATGGACTCTGCACAGTACTACTTCTCTTGTCCTGTATGTCGGGTGTAATTCTCGGTATCTGTTCTTATTCTGTATGTATGGAGATTTTTATTTGTATAAACAAAACAAGATACATAATAACAGACGGTCTTAAAATCGCATAAATACAACAATTACTGACATGTTATTTAGATCAAAAACTTAGCAGGTAAAAAGGGGCATCAATAGGAAAATATCACAATAAGACTCCTTCCCATAAGTCTGAACTTCTCCAACTTTTCCTCATTTCCAAACACTTTATCCATCGGAGGTCAGATAACACTAAACCTGCAATCTTCCTAGAGATAAACTGTTCATTCTGCATGGCTACTCTAGTCCTCGCATGCCATTGGTAGTACTTGGCTCCGCTCCTCTAGTCCTCGCATGCCATTGGTAGTACTTGACTACGGTAATGATCATGTACGTTGTCCCTCTGTCTATATTGTGTATTGTTGGGGGGACACCATAAAGCCTGTCTGAGCAACTTAGGTTTTCCAACCTTTGGATCCCGACTCCGGCAGCTACTTCCTTCCAGACTTCACGGCTTCCCCAACAATCCACCAAGAAATGTTCCATGGACTCCTCCTGATTACAGCCCAAAGGGCAGACCCTTTCAGATGCGGCCAGACCTTTCATATTCCCCCTCACATACATTTTCCCATGGAGAGACAGCCAGGCAATGTCATGAAACTTCAGGGGTAATCTGGGGCTATTCAGCAACTTTAAGCTTTCCTCCATAAGAGCCGTAGTGCAGTCTCTGAGTACAAGTGGAGAACAGAAAAAGGTCCTACAAATCCTCTGGTATAACAATTTCCTTGAGTTATTTTCAAGGTAGGATTTCTCAATCCCCCACCTCTTTAGAGACTTCAGAGCCGAGTCCAGATATGGTGGGAGATAACCCTGAGTACATCTCTTCCTCCTGAGAGAACCGCCCCGCATCCAGGACTCTGCACGAGGCAATATCCAGGCCCTAACACTGTCAACCCACGGAGGGCCAACACTGGAGTCCAAGCACCCAAAATTAACTTTAAGGAAAAGAGAATCAAAAAACACCTTTGGGTTTATCATATTCAGCCCCCCCTCTTTCCTCAGCAGGTAAGTAACCCCTCTTTTTATTGGATTCAGTCTATTACCCCAGAAGAGCTGAAAAAACAGACTGAAGAGCCTTGCAGAGAAAGATTCTGGCAGCGGAAAAACCATAGAGACATACAGAAAGATAGGAATTAAGTACGTTTTCAACATTGTGACTAGGGATGGGCCCGGTGCTCGATTCGAACCCATGTTCGAATCGAGCACCGGGCGTTCGCTCGCTCGTCGAGCCCAGAACTATTTGGGCCGTTCGCATCACATTTGTGTGATGCGAGCGGCCCCGCAATGCATTGCGGCCGGCGCGGCCGGCGCAGTGCATTGCTGGCTGATGATTGGCCAAGCATGCACTGTGACCCCGCATGCTTGGCCAATCACAGCGCCCGAAACTCGGAGAGCAATAATTGGCTACAGGCAGGACGCCTGTAGCCAATTACAGCTCAGGGGCTTTAGTACATGCCCCACCATTTAAAAGGCCGCCACGCCATCGGCCCCGGTCACATGAGTTCCGGCTTTAAGAGAGATCAGTCTGCTGATTCTGTCTTTGCTTGATACTGAAAGATTTGCTCTTCTTTGCTAAACCATTGGCTATTTCTTTGCTAAACCATTGCTACCTAAGTCATTGATCGTTCATTGCTGCTGATTGCACAGTTAGCGTGTTATTAGCTGCTGCTGGGGATTAGTCTGGTGCGTGCTTACTGTTAGTACAGTATTGCAGTAGTACCAACCGCAGTGCTGTTAGCACAGCATTGCACCCCAACAGCACCCATAGGACTTCTAGTGTGTTAGTGGCAGCAAACAGAGCTCCTATATTTTCTTCTCAGCAGCACCCATAGGACTTCTAGTGTGTTAGTGGCATCACACAGAGCTCCTATATTTTCTTCTCAGCAGCACCCATAGGACTTCTAGTGTGTTAGTGGCAGCAAACAGAGCTCCTATATTTTCTTCTCAGCAGCACCCATAGGACTTCTAGTGTGTTAGTGGCATCACACAGAGCTCCTATATTTTCTTCTCAGCAGCACCCATAGGACTTCTAGTGTGTTAGTGGCATCACACAGAGCTCCTATATTTTCTTCTCAGCAGCACCCATAGGACTTCTAGTGTGTTAGTGGCAGCAAACAGAGCTCCTATATTTTCTTCTCAGCAGCACCCATAGGACTTCTAGTGTGTTAGTGGCAGCAAACAGAGCTCCTATATTTTCTTCTCAGCAGCACCCATAGGACTTCTAGTGTGTTAGTGGCAGCAAACAGAGCTCCTATATTTTCTTCTCAGCAGCACCCATAGGACTTCTAGTGTGTTAGTGGCATCACACAGAGCTCCTATATTTTCTTCTCAGAAGCATCCATAGGACTTCTAGTGTGTTAGTGGCATCACACAGAGCTCCTATATTTTCATCTCAGCAGCACCCATAGGACTTCTAGTGTGTTAGTGGCATCACACAGAGCTCCTATATTTTCTTCTCAGCAGCACCCATAGGACTTCTAGTGTGTTAGTGGCATCACACAGAGCTCCTATATTTTCATCTCAGAAGCACCCATAGGACTTCTAGTGTGTTAGTGGCATCACACAGAGCTCCTATATTTTCTTCTCAGCAGCACCCATAGGACTTCTAGTGTGTTAGTGGCAGCAAACAGAGCTCCTATATTTTCTTCTCAGCAGCACCCATAGGACTTCTAGTGTGTTAGTGGCATCACACAGAGCTCCTATATTTTCTTCTCAGCAGCACCCATAGGACTTCTAGTGTGTTAGTGGCAGCAAACAGAGCTCCTATATTTTCTTCTCAGCAGCACCCATAGGACTTCTAGTGTGTTAGTGGCATCACACAGAGCTCCTATATTTTCATCTCAGAAGCACCCATAGGACTTCTAGTGTGTTAGTGGCATCACACAGAGCTCCTATATTTTCTTCTCAGAAGCACCCATAGGACTTCTAGTGTGTTAGTGGCATCACACAGAGCTCCTATATTTTCTTCTTAGCAGCACCCATAGGACTTCTAGTGTGTTAGTGGCATCACACAGAGCTCCTATATTTTCTTCTCAGAAGCACCCATAGGACTTCTAGTGTGTTAGTGGTATCACACAGAGTTCCTATATTTTCTTCTCAGCAGCACCCATAGGACTTTTAGTGTGTTAGTGGCAGCAAACAGAGCTCCTATATTTTCATCTCAGAAGCACCCATAGGACTTCTAGTGTGTTAGTGGCATCACACAGAGCTCCTATATTTTCATCTCAGAAGCACCAATAGGACTTCTAGTGTGTTAGTGGCAGCAAACAGAGCTCCTATATTTTCTTGTCAGCAGCACACATAGTACCTATAGTGTGTTAGTGTCAGCACCCATAGGACCTACAGTGTGTTGTGAGCACACATAGGAGTTCTATTTTTTATACTATATACACTACCGACTACAATGGCTGGAAGACCGCCAAGGAGAGGCAGAGCGTGCCGAGGCAAGAACACAGGGCAGGCAGGCTCTGTTTCTAGAGACAACAGTGCTGGCCGTGGACGTGGTCGTGCATCGTCATCAGCACGTGGCCATGGGACACGCTTGTCTTTGTTTTCGGCAGCTGGACATGTGGAGCCGCATCATGCCGAAGGCTTGGTAGAATGGATGACCAAGCCCTCCTCATCCTCCTCATCCTCTCTCACCCAGGCTCAGGGTACTGGCAGAGCAGCTGCCAACGCGTACTCAATGGCATCATCAGCCACCCCTTCCCTAGACCCACCATGTCCTCCTGAGGAGTCCCCCGAACTGTTTGAGCACAGTGTTGGGTACATGCGCCAGGAGGATGCCCAACGATTCGAAGGCTCGGATGATGATACCCAGCTTGAGGAAGTCAGTAGTGTGCGCGCAGAGAGAGGGGATGCTGAAGGACAGCAATCTGGCAGTAGTGTTCCACCAGCTGCAGCTTACTGCCAGGTTTGCTCTAGTGGTGAAGAGGGAGGGGATGATGAGGTCACTGACTCCACGTGGGTGCCTGAAGGGAGAGAGGAGGAGGAGGAGGAGGATGCAGCGTCACATGTCCAACGAGGCAGGATGCCCCCTGGAGGCCAGCTAGAGGCCAGCACAGCAACTGTACCACACCGCAGAGCTCTGCCTGTGCAGGGCGCTGCCTCTGCACGTTATCACAAAAGTTCTTTGGTGTGGGCCTTTTTTGAGACGAGTGCATCAGATCGCACCACTGCTATTTGCAATATTTGTCTCAAGCGTATCTCGCGTGGCCAAAACATCAGCCGCTTGGGCACCACAAGCATGAGCAGACATATGTCGACCTGCCATGCAGCTCGTTGGCAAGCACACATAAAAGACCCACACCAAAGAACAAAGCGGACCTCTCCTTGCTCCTCATCAGCTGGGATCTCCATCCCCACTATATCTTCAGTCCTCTCTGAAAGCTGCTCTGAGAGGACTGAAGGTGTAGAATTAGGTGTGTCACAACCAAGTACTTGCAGTACACCGACGTCCGATTGTAGCAGGCAAATTTCCCTGCCCCAGCTGCTGGACCGTCGAAAGAAGTATACTCCCAGCCATCCACATGCCCAGCGGTTGAATGCTAGCTTGGCTAAATTGCTAGCACTTCAACTGCTGCCTTTTCAGTTGATAGACTCGGCCCCCTTCCGTGAGTTTGTTCAATGTGCGGTTCCTCAGTGGCAGGTTCCCAAACGCCACTTTTTCTCACGGAAGGCGATTCCGTCTCTCTACTGGCATGTGGAAGGCAATGTCCATGCCTCGCTGGACAGGGCGGTCAGCGGTAAGGTGCATATTACCGCTGACTCATGGTCCAGCAGGCATGGACAGGGACGTTATCTTTCTTTCACGGCCCATTGGGTCACTCTATTGGCAGCTGGGAGGGATGCAGGACAAGGTGCAGTAGTGTTGGAGGTTGTTCCGCCACCACGCCTCCAAAATGCTACTACTGGTTGTGACACACCTCTCTCCTCCACCCCCTCCTCTTCTTCTTCCTCCATGTCCTCTTCGAGTGCTCTGTCCTCGGAACCAGCGGTGCTCCGTAGGCGTACAAGGGGCTACGCGAGTACGCAGGCAAAAAGATGCCATGCCGTGCTTGCGCTGGTGTGTTTGGGGGACAGGAGCCACACTGGGCCAGAGGTTCTGGCAGCTCTGCAGGGGCAGGCCGAGAGGTGGTTGACGCCACGCCAGCTTAAGCCAGGAATGGTCGTTTCTGATAATGGCACCAACCTCCTCTCCGCCCTGCGACAGGGGCAGCTCACCCATGTGCCCTGTATGGCTCACGTCCTCAACCTGGTGGTGCAGCGGTTCTTGGGCAGGTTCCCAGGCTTACAGGATGTCCTGAGGCAGGCCAGGAAAGTCTGTGTGCATTTCCGCCGATCTTATAATGCCAGTGCTCGGCTGACTGAGCTGCAAAAGGAGCTGAACCTGCCCAAGAACCGCCTAATATGTGACATGCCCACCAGGTGGAACTCAACGTTGGCCATGCTGCAGCGACTGCACACGCAGCAGAGGGCCATCAATGAGTACCTTTGCGACTACGGCACCAGGACAGGGTCAGGGGAGCTTGGCTTTTTTTCCCCACGCCAGTGGAGCATGATCAGGGATGCATGCACTGTCCTCTCACCATTTGAGGAGGCCACGAGGATGGTGAGCAGTGACAGTGCATGCATCAGTGACACTGTACCTCTTGTCCACCTGTTGGAGCATACGCTGCGTGGGATAATGGACAGGGCACTTGAGGCAGAACAGAGGCAGGAAGAGGAGGACTTCCTTGTCTCTCAAGGCCCCCTTTATCCAGACAATGTTCCTTCTGTCCCACCCATCACACAGGAAGAGGAGGAGGAGGAGGAGGAGGAGGAGGATTGTGTGAGCATGGAGGTGGAGCCTGGCACTCAGCATCAGCAGCAGCAGTCTTTTAGGGATGATGTACAGTCCCAACAAACCAGTGGACTTGTACGTGGCTGGGAGGAGGTGGCTGGCGATCATGTCATCCTCAGTGACCCAGAAGACTCCGGACCGAATGCCTCAGCTAACCTACGCTGCATGGCCTCCCTGATCCTGCAAAGCCTGCGGAAGGATCCTCGTGTTCTTCGGATCAAGGAGAGTGACCATTACTGGCTGGCCACTCTCCTTGATCCACGGGACAAGGGTAAGGTTGCGGACCTTATCTTGCCGTCGCAGAGGGAGCAGAGGATGAGACATCTCAGGGAGGCCTTGCAGAAAGGTCTGTGCAACGCGTTCCCAGAAACTGGGAGGTTACAAACTCCTGGTCCTGGACGACGAGTTGCTGAGGCTTCGATCAGTAGCAGAAGGAGCGGTGGGGAAGGTGGACGTCTGACCGATGCGTTCAGACAATTTTTTAGTCCGCAGCCCCAAGGTATGATCGGTTCCAGCAACCATCGCCAGCGTCTGATATACATGGTGCAGGAATACCTAGGGGCAAGGTCAGACTTGGACACCTTTCCCACCGAAAATCCTCTGGCTTACTGGGTCCTGAGGATGGATCACTGGCCAGAGCTTGCACAGTATGCAATTGAGCTACTGGCCTGTCCTGCATCCAGCGTTCTTTCCGAACGCACATTCAGTGCTGCTGGAGGATTTGTCACCGATCATAGGGTGCGCCTGTCCACCGACTCGGTTGATCGACTGACCTTCATAAAAATGAATCAGTCTTGGATCACCACCAGCTACCAGACACCTGAAGCGGATATAACGGAATAATTTATAATGTCACATCCCTTCAAGACTGCCTATGCTGATGCTGAGTGACTGTCCTGTTATGTTCACTGACTATCCTCTTCCTCCTCCTCAATGATCCATGCCACCACACCAGTGCCTAAGGCACAATTTTTCAGCCCCTGTATAACAGGGGCGTGTAATTACAATTTTTTAAAAAGATGCTTCGCAACAGGTGTGACTGCTGTGCTCCAAGTACAGTATCTGTGAGGGGTTGCAGTGTTGTGGCACCAGCACCAATGCCTAAGGCACAATTTTTCAGCCCCTGTTTAACAGGGGCGTGTAATTACAAATCTTGATCTAATAGTTCACAGCAGGGCCCATTCCTGCGCCCACCAAGAGTAACTATGAGGGCCTACAGTCTTGTGGCAACACCGTCCACCACCACCACCACCACCAAAGGCCCAATTTTTCTGCCCTGTTCAACAGGTGCATGCAATTACAAATCTTGATCTAATAACTCACAGCAGGGCCCATTCCTGCACCCACCAAGAGTAACTGTGAGGGCTTACAGTCTTGTGGCAACACCGTCCACCACCACCACCACCACCACCAAAGGCCCAATTTTTCTGCCCGGTTCAACAGGTGCATGCAAGTACAAATCTTGATCTATTAACTCACAGCAGGGCCCATTCCTGTGCCCACCAGTCTTGTGGCTACACCAACATCTAATAGGGCAAATTTCTGCAGAGTATATACGGCAGGCCCCTACTTTCAAACATCCAACTTACAAACGACTCCTACTTGCAAACGGCAAGAGAAAACAGGAAGTGAGAGGAAATCTACCCCTAGGAAGGAAAATTCTATCCTGTTAGATTTAATTTGGGAAAAAGGTATCTCCTCTCTACTGATGCTTTATCACCAATCCTTGTTTCAATTAAAACCCCACTTTTCCAAAAACATTTGTCATTGGGACGGAAAGTGAGGTGACATGTTCTGAACAGATGTGCAAAGACAGCAAATGTTACAGGGGTGATAACCCCTCCCTATGTTCTCCAAAAAGCTTAAAAATTGATTTTTTTGGGATGTAGCTACACTTCATAATGTACCTGTTCAGATTCTACTTAAGAACAAACCTACAGTCCATGTCTTGTTTGCACCACCTATATACTGCTGTTCAGAGTATATAGGGTTGTAGGTATAGGGTTTTATTTTGGGTGCGGGGTCCCCCTTAGTATCCATACAAGACCCAAAGGGGCTGGGGTGGGGGGGGGGGGTGATGGGGTAGCCATGCCATTTTTCTCAAGGATTTTCAGCCATATGGCGGCCAGGACAAGACATGACATTAAAGCCGCAAGTGGTTTTAAATGGCTTCTTTTTTTCCTTTACAAATGTCATTTTGTGCAAGGACAGTTCTAAACACGGGAAACACATGCCACTTCACAGGCATACTTTAGACACCCCCCAGGTACCATATTTAAAGGAAAATTTCACTTTTTTTTTTTTCACTTTATGCATCATTAAAATGACTGCTCCCGAAAAAACTTTAGTTTTTAAAATTTCTTTTTGCATTGATATATGTCCCCTGGGGCAGGACCCGGGTCCCCAAACCTGTTTTATGACATTAACATGCATATTGGCCGTTGTAATTAGCAATTTTGATTTTGAACGTTCGCGTCCATTATAACGAATAGGGTTCGAAAATTCGCGCGAACTTTCGGTCCGTTCGAAGGTTCTGGTGCGAACCGAACCCGGGGGTGTTCGGCTCATCCCTAATTGTGACCCTCTCTCTGTAGGTCAGCTTGCAATTCTTCCATCGCTGAACCTTTGCATTCCCAGCATCCAATTTCTCCTCCCAATTTAGCCTGGCATTATCCTCCCTTCCAAACTTAACCCCTAAGATCTTAAGACAACTTGGAGCTATTGCAAACTGGGGCAGATCAAAATCTGGATCACCCTGCAGTGTCCAGAGAGCTTCACACTTCTCAAGGTTGACAAGAGACCCAGAGGCCTCAGAGTAAGCTCCAATGGAAGCTGCTAGCAACTGGGCCTCATGGGAGGCAGACACCACTACAGTGACATCATCTGCATAAGCGAATACGGATAGGGCCGAGGCATGGGGCACATGTACCCCCCGAAATCCACACTCCTGCAACGATCTTAAAAAAGGATCAATGGCAAAAACATATAAGAGGGGACTCAAGGGGCAACCCTGCCTCACCCCAGCCTCAACCCCAAAGGTACCGCCCCGCCACCCATTGATAAGTGGAAAGCTCTCAGCCTTCCAGTATAAAGTCCTCAGCCAATCGACAAATAACCTCGGGATGCCATACTTTAACAAAGTCGCCCACAGATACCCATGGTCAACCCTGTCAAAGGCTTTAGCTTGGTCTAAACTCACCATATACTTCCCGTGCCTAAGAACCTTACACCTCTCAAAAGCTTCCCTTAAGGAAATGAGAGCACCAAAAATATTCCGCCCTTTTACCGTGCCATACTGACAGTCTGTCAACAGTGCTGGAGAAAAACACTTCAACCTAGAAAATAATATTTTTGCCAGAATTTTACGGTCTACATTCAAAAGGGCTATAGGCCTCCAGTTCTTGACGTCATTAGGTTCTCTACCCTTGAACAGCAGAACTAAGGATGATACTCTCATGGATGGAGGCATCAGGCGTTTCTCCAAACAACTTTTAAACACATCCACCAGAATCGGAGCTAGGAGCTCTTTAAACTTTTTATAAAATTCGGCTGTAATGCCATCGGGTCCTGGTGCCTTCTTTTGACGTAATTTGTCAATAGCCTCCCTAACTTCCTCCACCGTTATTTCTGCTGTCAAAGGAGAAAAGTCCAAATCATCCACAACAGGACCTGGAACTGCCTCTAAGAACTGTGCCATCTTCTCCCTATCCAAATCCTTCTCCCGAAACAAGTCAGCATAGTATGATCTTACTACTCCCAGAATACCCTCCTGAGACTCCTGCACAATCCCCTGGGAATCCTTCAGGCCCGTTATTAATTTTCTAGTCACCTTGTCTCTGCAATTTTCAAAGGGATCAGGTGTCCCTGGGGATCCATAATCCCGTTCAAATACTAGGGAGTTGTATCTGCTATATTGATATTGGCTTAGCTCAGATTTTACTTGATCAATTTTTCTCCCTGCCCCCCACCCACCTGAATAAAGCAGTTCCAACTCTTTCCGCAGCCTGAGATAATGACTATATCTACTTCTTCCCATTCTAGCCGACAACTTCCTCAAGAGAGAAGAGATGTCCTTTTTAACATCCTCCCACCAATCGGCAGTACAGTCATAGAAGTCTAGTCTCTCTGAATGGTGTTGCAAGAGGTTCTGTACTTGTTGCTGAACAGACGCATCTTCCAAAAGATTGGAGTTGAGCCTCCATAGCCCCCTGCCCATGTCAGGATGCTTACAGGTTCCCAGGCAAAAGTAGAGGGCCGCATGATCTGAGTAAGGTACCAGCTTCTCACTCATATTGGTCACCAATTCCGTAGGACTTACCAGTGCCATATCTAGTCTGCTTTTTATATTACCACGAAAGAAGGTGAAGCCTGGCTTCCTGCCATTTTGTGCAAAAACATCACTTAACCCGGTCTGTAAAATAATACGATTAAGGACTTTGGAGTCACTACCCACCACCCTACCAGAAGAACGGTCACTTAGTGTCCTAGTGACATTAAAGTCTCCTACCATAACCACAGGGACTGATGTAAAAAGATATGATTTCACATCATTAAATAACCCAATTCTTCCTGATATTGTTTGAGGCCCATATATGTTAATTAATCGGAGTCTCCTACCATGGATTGTTACTTCCAACATAAGACATCTTCCCATTGACACCTCAGTGAGTCTGTGCACCGTCACATCCTTAGTATTAAAAAGGATGGCAACACCCGCATAAGACTCCACCGCCAAGGACCAAAATGAGGGTCCCGTGTGCCACTCCCTCTCTGCCCCCCGCATGAGTCCAACAGATGTTAGATGTGTCTCCTGTAAAAAATAGACATCAGCATCCAGGTACCTGAGGTGTTCAAAAACTGCATGCCTTGTCCTCCTGTTTTTAATGCTGTTCACATTGCTGGAGACAATGTTTAGAGAAAAACCTGCCATCACAGCAAAGAGGAGAAAAAATAAGACCCCCATCATTATAAGTCCGAATCGGAGTCACTCTGCCGACTACCAGTTTCCATATCAGATTCTGCAGATACAGGATCAGGGGGCGGGCGCCTTTTAGTGGGCGGGTCATCCTCTGAGCCAGTCGCATACTCCTTTTCCACTCTTTTTAATTCCTGCTCCAGTTCATGGGCCTCTAAAGAATAGGAGTCGGCGTCCGAATCTGATAACGCTTCATACCTATTGGTAGTAACTGTCGTACCCACTTCTGGTGCCCCTTTCACTTTTTTAGCTGGCTTCTGCACTAATGTCCAGTCACTTTCGGGTTTACGGCTGGTTTTGTCTTTTTTATTCCTCCTCTTCTGATCAGTGATCTTCACAGAGACAGGAACAGAAGAAGAGTGTGCGGCCGGCTGCTCCTCAGCCTGCTGAACACTGTCCGCCCGCCCGGGGGTAGTCTCCTGGACCTCTCCACCCACCTCCTCCCTAGTCACTGCAGCCCCATTCATTAAGGCCTCCTCCTCTAGTCCATCTGCTGCAGCCAACAATTCACTGTCTGCAGATTCCCCATTCATATTATGGAAGGCCTCCGGGCAATCCCTGTGGAAATGGCCAAACCTTCCACATAGATTGCACTTAACCGTCTCACAGGTAGAACTGATGTGGCCGACCCCCCCACAGAGATTACACTTCAAGATGGAGCAAACGCTCGCCACGTGGCCAGATTTCCCACATTTGAAGCATAACCTGGGCTGACCTGCATAGAAGCAAACTCCTCTCTCCCGCCCAATGAAAAAGGAGTTTGGCAGGTGATGGGTAACATTGTTAGTTTGCCTCAACTTGACAAGAACCCTCCAACCCCCCGTCCAGATCTCATCACTGTCTTTAGTTTTTGTCAACTCAGAAACCATCTCACAATGTCTTCTAAGCCAGATGACAATATCCTGGGGGGGCACAGACTCATTCCAGAAAATGATGCTAACATTTGCCGTGTCAGGTTTGGAGATGGGAATAAAGATGAAATTCCTCCAACCCTCTTTGTCCCGCAACCCACTGAAGCTGGCCCAAAATTTGTCCAGGTCAGACATGAGCTTAAAGCTGACATCATAACCTTGTCTGTCAGGAAGATTGATGACTGCCAGTATGTCTGCAGGCGCAAACCCCATCTGCTGACACAGCAACTCCCTTACTACAAACCTCCGATCAGGGAGCTCCTCTCTGGAACCCCTATGCTTAAATCTGACCACATTCCTCCTCTTAAAGGCCTGACCAGTATAATTGTTACTGGAAGAAAACGAAGGGGACCCGCGGCTCCAGGCATTCCGAGGAGGGACATGACCAGATGGACCAGCATTTCCCTGTGGAGCAGGTGGTGGGTCCACCACAGGGGGGGAGTCCTGAGGGTTATTCTGAGCTGACTCCTCCATCACTATATTCTCAGAGTTCTCTGACTGCTGATGACCCCATTCAGATATACCAGCATTAGTATCAACATTATCAGAATTATTCACCACATCAATATTAGTGACATCATCACTGCACATCATGTCATTACTAGCAGCATCATTACTAGTTACCCCAGTATTAGTCCCGCCATGATCACCAGTCCCCCCAACATGGATCCCACCATGAACACCAGTCCCCCCAGCATGGATCCCACCATGAACACCAGTCCCCCCAACATGGCTCCCACCATGAACACCAGTCACCCCAGCATGGATCCCACCATGAACACCAGTCCCTCCAGCATGGCTCCCACCATGAACACCAGTCCCCCCAGCATGGCTCACACCATGAACACCAGTCCCCCCAGCATGGCTCACACCATGAACACCAGTCCCCCCAGCATGGCTCCCACCATGAGTACTGGTGGCAGCAGCACTGTTCTCACAATCCATGTGCTGGGAGTCCACCATGCCACTCCTCTGAGTCTCCTGTACTGTGAATGTCTGCTGGGTTGGACTGACGCTCCCACTATCCCCCAGAACTGGAAGTCCAGCAGGAAAATCTGCCCCAACCTGGTGTTGCTCCTCACTGTCCTCCAGAGGCTGCACAGTCTTCCCTTCAGGAGACACCTTTGGTGGCAGGGTGCGCTGGACTGGCTCCCCAGAGTCTGACTCTGTAGAGGATTCAATCCTCACACTCAATGCCGCCTCAAATCGATCACGATTGCGGTACACCTCCCCCACTGGTCCCAGTTCTTCCAAAGTAGCATCAATGTCCCTTGATACACCGGCCAGTTCAATGCCCAGGGAGTTCAGATTGCTGTCATATAACGTTTCCCTCCTGGGGTTGGCAGCTTTAAGTCTATAGACAGAGTCAATCTGCTTCTGGATCCTAGTCTTGGCTTTTCTCAGGGACTCTATTTGTTTTACCAGGGAAGGAATTTTATCAGCCAGGTGCAGCGCAGGTTCAGGCTTTAACTTTTTCTTCTTTGCAGCTGCAGGACGCTTGAAATCCTGATCCACCTTCCCATTACTGGTACTGGGCTGAGGGTTTCTACTGGGTGTAGATGGTTTCACTGGGCCAGATTGTGGAAAATTATTACCACCCTCCTCTTTATTCTGCTGCGGCTTAGAGCGCGATGAACGTCTCTGGCTGCTGCCCACCATTACACTCTGCTGTAAGTTCTCTTTAATTGTTTTCTGTTCCAAAGAAGTTCTGGAATTTTTGCGAGGAGTACTGGGAGAAACCAATGTCTCTGCTCCACTCTGCTGAGCTTGCTGTGGTTGTAATGGCTGACTGTCCTGGATCATGCTTCCAGAAACTGGACTAGACTGGGTGACATTGGTATGTTGCTGGACTAAATGAGCCCCACTCTGCAGGGTTTGCCTTGTCTGTAATGACTGGCTGGATTGGGTTGCCTTTCCAGAGCTTGGACTGTGCTGTACAATAACATGTTGCTGTACTGACTGAGCTGCACTGTGCTGGGCTTGCTGGGCCTGCAATGGCTGGCTGGACTGAGAACTCTTTGGCTGAACAACATTACCAGACTTCCTCTTATCTGTACAATCGGTACTTTCCACACAAACATTTCCATGTCTACTTACAGTCTCTGCAAGTGTCTTTCCATTCCCAGAGCTCCGTCCTCCTGCTTCACCACCAACCACAGCTTCACCTGACAGTCCTTGTGTAGGCCCAAAAGCCTGGGACTCTCCTGGGAGAGATCCCAGCCCAGGGGAGCCCAACCCTGGGCTTGTTCCAGACATCAGAGCAGCTCAGCACCACACAGGCTTCAGCTACTGCACAAGCAGCCACACCCTCTGCACAGTACTACTTCTCCTGTCCTGTATGTCGGGTGTAATTCTCGGTATCTGTTCTTATTCTGTATGTATGGACTCTGCACAGTACTACTTCTCTTGTCCTGTATGTCGGGTGTAATTCTCAGTATCTGTTCTTATTCTGTATGTATGGACTCTGCACAGTACTACTTCTCCTGTCCTGTATGTCGGGTGTAATTCTCAGTATCTCTTCTTATTCTGTATGTATGGACTCTGCACAGTACTACTTCTCTTGTCCTGCATGTCGGTGTAATTCTCGGTATCTGTCCTTATTCTGTATGTATGGACTCTGCACAGTACTACTTCTCTTGTCCTGTATGTCGGGTGTAATTCTCGGTATCTGTTCTTATTCTGTATGTATGGACTCTGCACAGTACTACTTCTCTTGTCCTGTATGTCGGGTGTAATTCTCGGTATCTCTTCTTATTCTGTATGTATGGACTCTGCACAGTACCACTTCTCTTGTCCTGTATGTCGGGTGTAATTCTCAGTATCTCTTCTTATTCTGTATGTATGGACTCTGCACAGTACTACTTCTCTTGTCCTGCATGTCGGTGTAATTATCGGTATCTGTCCTTATTCTGTATGTATGGACTCTGCACAGTACTACTTCTCTTGTCCTGTATGTCGGGTGTAATTCTCGGTATCTGTTCTTATTCTGTATGTATGGACTCTGCACAGTACTACTTCTCTTGTCCTGTATCCCGGGTGTAATTCTCAGTATCTCTCCTTATTCTGTATGTATGGACTCTGCACAGTACTACTTCTCTTGGCCTGTATGTCGGGTGTAATTCTCGGTATCTCTTCTTATTCTGTATGTATGGACTCTGCACAGTACTACTTCTCCTGTCCTGTATGTCGGGTGTAATTCTCAGTATCTGTTCTTATTCTGTATGTATGGACTCTGCACAGTACCACTTCTCTTGTCCTGTATGTCGGGTGTAATTCTCGGTATCTCTTCTTATTCTGTATGTATGGACTCTGCACAGTACCACTTCTCTTGTCCTGTATGTCGGGTATAATTCTCAGTATCTCTTCTTATTCTGTATGTATGGACTCTGCACAGTACTACTTCTCTTGTCCTGCATGTCGGTGTAATTCTCGGTATCTGTCCTTATTCTGTATGTATGGACTCTGCACAGTACTACTTCTCTTGTCCTGTATGTCGGGTGTAATTCTCGGTATCTGTTCTTATTCTGTATGTATGGACTCTGCACAGTACCACTTCTCTTGTCCTGTATGTCGGGTGTAATTCTCAGTATCTGTCCTTGCTCTGTATCTATGGACTCATGTAGCGCCCCCCCCATCCCCCGCGTGCTGTGCAGGGCGCCCCCCTTCCTGCGGTCGGAAGGGAGAGTGATTGAGGACAGGAGATGGAGTTGGCAGTTATTGTGGTCACCTCGGAGACGCTCTTTGCAGCACGGACAGGTTACACAGCTCGGGCTCCTCGGCGTCCAGAAGATTACTCAACCCGGCTCACCTCCACGGTGACACTTCCTCTGAGCCCACCACACGGCCCCCCGGACACCCACCTCACCTGCATTGCGTAAAACCTGAGTCAATCTCTCAGGAGGATCGCTGATAAGCGACCGCCTGACCCACGTTTAACCCGTTCCCTGCCTGGCTCTGCAACGACGCTCCCTGGACCGCCAACCAGAAGAAGAGCCCTTCCAGGGTCCCTCCACCCAGAACTGCCATTCAGTTCATTTTTGTCATCACACAAGAGGTTCCCACCATCCTTGCTGGACTCTTTTATTACTTAGTATATACAATAAAGATTGCAACATGAGGAGTGAGAAGACACCAAGATGAGTAGGACTTATGGCAGGGAGGTCCTCCTGCCGGAGTGGCCATAGCAGTCCCGGGATATAACATATGGGTGGGGTGCCGGGCTGCCATTGGATACGTTGTTATGGGGCATCACGCTTCACTTTGGAACATTCACATGACGCTACATAGGCAGCAGAACAAAGGGTGGGCAGGCTGGCCACAAATGGCCCCAGGAAACAGGCTGGCCATGGGGGACAAGCTAGCCATGAATAGCCATGGGGGACAAGCTAGCCATGAATGGCCATGGGGGACAGGCTAGCCATGAATGGCCATGGGGGACAGGCTAGCCATGAATGGCCATGGGGGACAAGCTAGCCATGAATGGCCATGGAGGACAAGATAGCCATGAATGGCCATGGAGGACAAGCTAGCCATGCATGGCCATGGGGGACAAGCTAGCCATGAATGGCCATGGGGGACAGGCTAGCCATGAATGGCCATGGGGGACAGGCTAGCCATGAATGGCCATGGGGGACAAGCTAGCCATGAATGGCCATGGAGGACAAGATAGCCATGAATGGCCATGGAGGACAAGCTAGCCATGCATGGCCATGGGGGACAAGCTAGCCATGAATGGCCATGGGGGACAAGATAGCCATGAATGGCCATGGAGGACAAGCTAGCCATGCATGGCCATGGGGGACAGGCTGGCCTTTAATTTCTATTGGGGGTCAGGCGGGGCATGAATGACCACAGGGAACATACTGTCCTTTAGTTGCCATTGGGGAAGGCTGGACATAAACGGCCATGGAGGGTCAGGCTGGCCTTTAATTGCCAAGGAGGTTAGGCTGGCCATGAATGGCCATAGGGAACAAACTAGTAATGAATGGCTATAGGGGGGCAGGCTGGTTTTGAATGCCCATGGGGAAAATCTGGCCTACTAATAGCCATGAGGGACAAGCTAGACAAGAATGGTCATGGAGACAGGCTGGCCTTTAGTTTCCATGGGGGTCAGGCTGGCCATAAATGGCCATGGGGGTGAGGCTGGTACAGAATAATACAGGGCTTTACACGTTTTGGCGTGTAGCCTTAGTCGCAGCCTGGGTGGCAGGCTGGTCATGAATGGCCATGGGGATCAAACTATCCATGAATGGCCATGAGGGGCAATCTGGCCTATGAAAAGACATGGGGGACAGACTGGCCATGAATGGTCATGGGGCCAGGCTGGCCTTTAGTTGCCATGGGGGTCAGGCTGGCCATGAATGACAGGCTGGCCATGAATGGTCATTGGGGACAATATGGCCTTTAATTAATATGGGGGTCAGGCTGGCCATGATTGCCATGAGGGATAGCCTGGTAATAAATGCCCATGGGGGACAAGCTGGCCATAAACGCCACAGAGGACAGGTGGGCCATAAATGGTCATGGAGGATAGGCTGGTCATAAATGGCCATGGGGGAGGGGCAGGCTGGTCATGAATGGCCAGAAGGGGCCAAACTAGCTATGAACAGCCATGGGTTACAGACTGGCTATGAATGCCAATTGGGGACAATCTGGCCTATGAATGGCCATGGGGGACAGGCTGGCTATGAATGCCAATGGGGAACAATCTGGCCTATAAATCGCCATGGGGTACAGGCTGGTCATAAATGGCCATGGTGGACAGGCTGGTCATGAATGGCCTTGAGGGACAGGCTGGCCTTTAGTTGCCATAGGGGACAGGCTAGCCATGATTGGTCATGGGGGTCAGGCTGGCCTTTAATTGTCATGGAGTTTCAGGCTGGCCCTAAACAGACATTGGAGGCAGGCTGGTCATGAATGGCAACCCGTGGCACTATAGCTAATCTCTCACTCAGGCACCCGCAAGTTTCACAACTACCGCCCGCCCAGACTCTCAGGAACCCGCAAGTTCCGCAACTACTGCCCGCCCAGACTCTCAGGTGCTGCAAGTTACGCAACTACCGCCCGCCCAGACTCTGAGGCACCCGCAAGTTCCGCAACTACCGTCCGCTCAGACTCTCAGACTCTTCCGCAACTAAAACTAATTTCTCGGGGGTGGCAATTGCCCCGTTGCCCCCCCCCCCTGGATCCACCCCTGCCTGCAGGCTCAGGGAGCATCAGTGTCAGCGCCAACAATCCATCGACATTTAAATGAAATTAAACGCTATGGCAGGAGACCCAGGAGGACCCCACTGCTGACACAGAGACAGAAAAAAGCAAGACTACAGTTTGCCAAAATGTACTTGAGTAAGGCCAAAATCCTTCCGGAAAAAGTCTTGTGGACAGATGAGACCAAGATAGAGCTTTTTGGTAACGCACATCATTCTACTGTTTACCGAAAATGGAATGAGGCCTACAAAGAAAAGAACACGGTACCTACTGTGAAATATGGTGGAGGTTCAATGATGTTTTGGGGTTTGTTTTGCTGCCTCTGGCACTGGGTGCCCTGAATGTGTAGAAACAAACACAAAAGTTTCTGCGCTGCTACTAAATACAAAAAAGCGGCTGCAAAACCTGTGGACAAAAAGGTGCATAGAACAAAAAAAAGGAAAAAATTGCAGCGCTAAATAGGTAAGTGTCAAACAAATAAATGAATAAGTGAAATAAACAAACAAATGTGCAAGGGAACTAAATATTTCCCTATGTGAATAACAATACAGTTTTTGAAAGAGTCCTTGATGGATGGTCCTCAAAAACACATGCAAACAATTGCAAAAATTAAAGTCCAATAGTGTTCCACAATAATCCCAAAAAAATTTTTTTTGTGAGATGATTGGACTACAAATACTTCCAAATCAATATTGAAGAAAAAAAGCCGCAACCAATATAAAGGAGGCTTACCAGACTTAGTGGACCCTACTGAACATATGTCCAGAGGATCAACATAGGCTTTTGATGTATATTCCTGAAGGGTCAACAGTTGATAGTTGAACCAAAGAATGTCTCTCACGACAGCTCCCAATGAAGAGGTTGATGAAAACTTGAGAGACGATGACTCAATGATGTTTAAACCGAATCAATATCACAATGTGAAAGGAAAAGAAGAAGGCACATAGCGTGATACTGCTAAAAACAGTGTATTTAATGTAGGTAATTGCACTTACATTTAGGTGGTTAAAAAGCGCTTCATAAAAATTAATGGCAACAGTGGAAATCCCGACGCGTTTCGCAAGAAATTTGCATCATCTGGGGTATACATCCACTGCTGCCTCCACACATTATATAGACAACATAACCCCCTAATGGGGTAAGAATAACCTCACCTGTGAATTCATCACATGAGCAATCAATTCCTGGATCATCCAAAATGGCTCCTCAACGTCTACTTCCTGCCTCTACGTGGGGTCGTGAATGATGTTCAATGTTGATAAATATTCCAGGGGTATGTGGTCTTTTAGAGTAATGTGACAGCAGGAAGGTAAAGTCACCTGGTTGCATCCAGGGGGGTAGATATATTTCGCCCAGATTCAGGCTTTACGCTGACTTATACAACTAGGTGGAGAGTTGTATAGGCCCAGCTAAGGCTAGTGGGCTCATGGATGACTCATACCTCTAGGGAGAGTGTGGGGCGTCGTGCAGACAGAGATGAGGAGACCAGCTGAACCTTGTCAGCTCATTTAGGCCTCTATAAGAACTCCCAGCTTCATTAGATGTTAGCTCATGCCTGGAACCAGACCTGTGTGGACTGTCTAGGGAGAGTGAACCCCTGTGCGGTGAGGCAAAGCCTGTGTGGCTATTTGTTTGGACTTTTACTAAACCAGGGACTAGGAC
Organism: Rana muscosa; assembly: GCA_029206835.1. Lineage (NCBI taxonomy): Eukaryota > Metazoa > Chordata > Amphibia > Anura > Ranidae > Rana > Rana muscosa. Next base: position 65,356,437 of record CM055126.1, read on the forward strand.
AGCACTAGGCTGATCCCAGTTGTTAGTTAGGAAACCTGTATGTTTAGTCAGAGGTCAACTTGACCAGGATTTATTTTGGTTATGTTTCTTTTGCTTTGCTGTGTTTTGTCACTGTAAATAGAAAATAAACCGCACCTTTTTGATTTTGAAAACCACAACCTCCGTTTGCTGGGCCTGTTTTGTGTGGGGAGCCCATCCCGGGGGTCACACACACCCGCTGCCGAGCTAACCCCCTCACAGTTGGTGGAGAATGCGGGCAGTTTTTTTTTAAGCCAGCATGGAGGAGATACTGAAGCAGCTGGCTCTAGCAAATGCCAATCAACAGCAGACAAATGCAGGTTTGCAAAAGAGCCTTGCAGCTCAACAACAGAGCCTTGCAGCCCAGCAGCAGACAAACGCAACTTTGCAACAGAGTCTGGAGGCTCAGCAACGAGCCCAGCAGCAATCTGAGGCCCGCTTCATAGACCTGTTGCAGAAGCAAGAGCAGAGACTACAACAACAGATGGAAGCAGTAATGCAGCAACGTCCGCAGACCAGTGAGGAAAGCCGTCCCACTAATACCGCGTCCTTTGGGGTGAGTCGTTTATTGACAAAAATGACTGGAGAGGATGATCCAGAGGTATTTTTGACCACATTTGAAAGGACCGCTGAAAGAGAAAAGTGGCCTGAGGAGCAGTGGGCTGGACTGGTGGCTCCTCTGTTAACTGGTGAATCGCAGAAAGCTTACTATGACCTAGAGCCTAACCAAGCAAAAGACTATGTGATGCTAAAAGCTGAAATATTGGCAAGGCTGGGTGTCACCCAGGCTGTCCGGGCTCAGCGTGTGCATAACTGGACTTTCCAGCTTGGAAAACCCCCCAGGTCTCAAATGTATGATCTCATTCACCTGAGCAGAAAGTGGCTACAGCCAGAGACTTTGTCCGCACCAAAGATTGTGGAACGTGTTGTAATGGATCGGTTTTTGAGAGCTCTTCCTACTGCCATCCAAAAGTGGGTAAGCCATGGAGACCCAGAGACGGCCGATGGTCTTGTGGATCGTGTGGAGAAATACTTGGCTACAGAGAACCTGACGGCCTCTTCCAGAGACACTCGGACTTTCCACCCTAAGACCAGACCATCCCCAGGGGCGGATAAGAGGATTCCAAGGGGTGAGGGTGGAGAGAGTGAGAGGGTGGGAGCTCTACCCCAAGTTTGGCGAGAACAGCCTGGGAAATCAGCGGCTCAAGAGGCGGCAAGAAGGATCGTTTGCTACCGCTGCCGGCAAGCGGGACATATTGCAGCCAATTGCCCGGTTGTGGAGGAACCCATGCAGTGTGACTTTCTGACGGGCAGACGTCAGTCGCTGTGTGCGACAGTCGCATGCACTGCCATTCGAGGAACTGAGAAACATTTATGCAAAATGTGTGTTAATGGTAGAAATGTTGTGGTATTGCTGGATTCAGGTAGCCTTGTGACCCTGATAAAGGCTGAGTTAGTTAAAACAGAGGTCTCTGGGAATAGCAAGGTAGCTGTTATTTGTGTGCATGGGGACACCCGAGAGTATCCAGTGACTACAGTGTGTTTCGAGACCCCCAAAGGTACCCTCTCTCATCCAGTGGGCTTAGTATCTCAGTTACCGCATGACGCCATTGTGGGAAGGGATTTTCCGAAGTTCTGGGAACTGTGGGATGATCCTGAGCCCCTCACTGGTGCCCCTATGTACCAGGAATGTGATAGCCAGAACTCCCCTGAGAGTGGTGAGGACTCTCCGGAATTTCCCTTATCAGTATTGGCAGGGGAGACTCAAGAAACTGGAGAGGAGCCCACCTCCTCAGACGAAAACCTACCGTCTGTGGAGTTTTCTGATCTTGAGGTTCACAGGGAAAACTTTGCCACAGAACAGTTGAAAGACCCCGCCCTAATAAAGGCACGGGAAAACGTAGTGAAAATAGATGGCGAGTTAGTGAACCCAGATAATACCTGCACTTACCCATACTTCAGCGTAGAGAAGGACCTACTGTATCGGGTGGCAAAAAGGGCAGAAGAAACCGTTGAGCAGCTTGTGGTGCCCAAACCTTACAGGAAGTTGGTGTTGGAGTTGGCCCATGGGCACATTCTTGGAGGTCATCTGGGGACAGAGAAAACCCGAGAGAGGGTATTACAGAGATTCTATTGGCCGGGGGTGATGAAGGACGTAGAAAATTATTGTTCCTCCTGCCCTGTGTGTCAGAGGTTGGCCCCGATGCCACATTTCCGTAGCCCGCTGGTCCCTCTACCCATCATTGAGGTCCCGTTTGAGAGGATCGCCATGGATTTGGTAGGTCCTATAATCAAGTCCGCTAGGGGGCACCAGTACATATTAGTTATAATGGACTATGCCACCCGTTATCCAGAAGCGATCCCTCTCCGAAATACCTCGGCCAAAACCATAGCCAAAGAGCTATCTCTTGTTTTTAGCCGGGTGGGTATTTGTAAAGAACTGCTTACGGACCAAGGTACACCCTTTATGTCCCGGGTTATGAAAGAGCTGTGTAAATTGTTCAAAGTGACGCAATTGCGTACGTCTGTGTATCACCCCCAAACCGATGGGCTGGTTGAAAGATTCAACAAAACCCTAAAACAAATGTTGAAGAAAGTGGTGGATAGAGATGGAAAGGATTGGGACTGTTTACTTCCTTATTTGATGTTTGCTATTAGGGAGGTGCCCCAATCCTCTACGGGATTCTCCCCCTTTGAGTTACTGTATGGGAGACACCCAAGAGGGCTGTTGGATATTGCCAAGGAAACTTGGGAAAGTGAGAGTTCTCCCCACAGGAGTGTGATTGAGCATGTCGCCCTGATGCAAGATCGAATTGCACAGGTAATGCCCATCGTGAAGGAACATTTGGCCCAAGCGCAGTTGGCACAGCAGAGAGTGTACAACCGTGGAGCCAAGACCCGTACCTTTTCCCCGGGGGATAGGATATTGGTACTTGTCCCTACGGTTGAAAGTAAATTCCTTGCCAAATGGCAAGGCCCCTACGAGATAATGGAAAAAGTGAGCGAAGTGAATTACAAGGTCAGACAACCAGGAAGGCGAAAGCCCAAACAGATCTATCACGTTAATCTGTTGAAAGCCTGGAGGGATAGAGAGTCCCTAGTCGCAGACACTTGGTCACCAGCTCAAACTGGTTGCGTGATTCCTGAGGTTGGAATAGCAGCCACCTTGTCACAACCCCAACAACAGGAGGTTAAGGAGTTTGTGCTTCGCAACAAGGAGGTATTCTCTGAGCTGCCGGGACAAACATCTGGGGTAGAGCATGACATCATTACCCCGCCCGGTGAAAGGGTGAAGTTAAAACCCTATCGGATCCCAGAGGCTCGACGGGAGGCAATACGGGAGGAAGTACAGAAAATGCTGAACTTAGGGGTGATAGAGGAGTCCCAAAGTGATTGGTCTAGTCCCATCGTGTTGGTGCCTAAACCGGATGGGAGCTGGCGATTTTGTAACGATTTTCGTCAGTTGAACAAAGTTACAAAATTTGACACCTACCCCATGCCACGTATAGATGAGTTGATCGACCGGCTGGGAACAGCCCGATACATGACGACTCTTGACCTCACAAAAGGGTATTGGCAAATCCCCCTGGCCAAGTCGGCCAAAGAGAAAACCGCATTTGTAACCCCAGACGGGGCGTTCCAATATAAAAGAATGCCGTTCGGGTTACAGAATGCGCCGGCCACATTCCAGCGGAAAATGGACCAGATGCTGAGGCCCCATCGGAAGTATGCTGCGGCTTACCTGGATGACGTAATTGTCCATAGCACAGATTGGGCCTCACATCTGCCAAAAGTGCAAGCAGTCCTGGACTCTGTTCGGGAAGCGGGGTTTACGGCTAACCCCAAGAAGTGTACCATTGGGCAGGAGGAGGCCAAATATCTTGGGTACACCATTGGGAGGGGAGTAATAAAACCCCAACTCAACAAAGTCAAGGCCATCCAGAGTTGGCCACGTCCCAACAGCAAGAAGCAGGTACGAGCCTTTCTGGGAATCGCTGGGTATTATCGGCGATTCATTCCCCACTTTGCTTCTAAGGCTGTGCCCCTAACCAACCTGACGAAGGGGAAAGGGTCGGTCATGATTAAATGGACCCCCGAGGCTGAGGCAGCATTCCAATTCTTGAAACAAGCCTTATGTAGCCAGCCAGTGTTGTACTCACCCGACTTCTCTAAAGACTTTGTCGTACAAAGTGATGCGTCAGATGTGGGGTTAGGAGCAGTATTGTCCCAGGTCTGGAACGGGGAAGAGCACCCAGTCATTTACCTCAGCAGGAAATTGAAGTCCCATGAGGTAAATTACGCCACCGTTGAAAAGGAGTGTTTAGCGGTGAAGTGGGCTCTAGATTCCCTTCGGTACTACCTGCTAGGTAGGCACTTTGACATGGTTACGGATCACGCTCCGTTAAAGTGGATGGCTCAAAACAAGGAAACAAATAGAAGAGTGAATAGGTGGTTCCTGGCCCTCCAGGAATTCAACTTCACAGTAAAGCATCGCCCTGGCGTTCAAATGGGGAATGTGGATGCTTTGTCTCGAGTACATGAATGCCTGATTGCTGGTGTTCCAACCCTGAGGTTAAAACAAGAGGGGGGGGTATGTGACAGCAGGAAGGTAAAGTCACCTGGTTGCATCCAGGGGGGTAGATATATTTCGCCCAGATTCAGGCTTTACGCTGACTTATACAACTAGGTGGAGAGTTGTATAGGCCCAGCTAAGGCTAGTGGGCTCATGGATGACTCATACCTCTAGGGAGAGTGTGGGGTGTCGTGCAGACAGAGATGAGGAGACCAGCTGAACCTTGTCAGCTCATTTAGGCCTCTATAAGAACTCCCAGCTTCATTAGATGTTAGCTCATGCCTGGAACCAGACCTGTGTGGACTGTCTAGGGAGAGTGAACCCCTGTGCGGTGAGGCAAAGCCTGTGTGGCTATTTGTTTGGACTTTTACTAAACCAGGGACTAGGACAGCACTAGGCTGATCCCAGTTGTTAGTTAGGAAACCTGTATGTTTAGTCAGAGGTCAACTTGACCAGGATTTATTTTGGTTATGTTTCTTTTGCTTTGCTGTGTTTTGTCACTGTAAATAGAAAATAAACCGCACCTTTTTGATTTTGAAAACCACAACCTCCGTTTGCTGGGCCTGTTTTGTGTGGGGAGCCCATCCCGGGGGTCACACACACCCGCTGCCGAGCTAACCCCCTCACAGTAAATATATATGGAATTTTAAAAAGCCATACATAAATGAGAGGGGGGTGGACAGACAAAATTCTGGCCACCACATTTGGCTTATATATTAAATATGACCAACATGATGTATCATGTGCACAAGCATGCAGGCCTGGCACAGGAAATGGACCAAATGTGGTCTATGGGGTGACCGTACACAGACTAGTGTGTAAAAAGCAGAACGTCCGCGCTAATCGCGTCACATCCCGCAACACACCGTCATGTGTTTCACGCATGGCTAATGTACTAACTCATGTTGGTCATATTTAATATATAAGCCAAATGTGGTGGCCAGAATTTTGTCTGTCCACCCCCCTCTCATTTATGTATGGCTTTTTAAAATTCCATATATATTTACTCTAAAAGACCACATACCCCTGGAATATTTATCAACATTGAACATCATTCACGACCCCACGTAGAGGCAGGAAGTAGACGTTGAAGAGCCATTTTGGATGATCCAGGAATTGATTGCTCATGTGATGAATTCACAGGTGAGGTTATTCTTACCCCATTAGGGGGTTATGTTGTCTATATAATGTGTGGAGGCAGCAGTGGATGTATACCCCAGATGATGCAAATTTCTTGCGAAACGCGTCGGGATTTCCACTGTTGCCATTAATTTTTATGAAGCGCTTTTTAACCACCTAAATGTAAGTGCAATTACCTACATTAAATACACTGTTTTTAGCAGTATCACGCTATGTGCCTTCTTCTTTTCCTTTCACATTGTGATATTGATTCGGTTTAAACATCATTGAGTCATCGTCTCTCAAGTTTTCATCAACCTCTTCATTGGGAGCTGTCGTGAGAGACATTCTTTGGTTCAACTATCAACTGTTGACCCTTCAGGAATATACATCAAAAGCCTATGTTGATCCTCTGGACATATGTTCAGTAGGGTCCACTAAGTCTGGTAAGCCTCCTTTATATTGGTTGCGGCTTTTTTTCTTCAATATTGATTTGGAAGTATTTGTAGTCCAATCATCTCACAAAAAAAATTTTTTGGGGATTATTGTGGAACACTATTGGACTTTAATTTTTGCAATTGTTTGCATGTGTTTTTGAGGACCATCCATCAAGGACTCTTTCAAAAACTGTATTGTTATTCACATAGGGAAATATTTAGTTCCCTTGCACATTTGTTTGTTTATTTCACTTATTCATTTATTTGTTTGACACTTACCTATTTAGCGCTGCAATTTTTTCCTTTTTTTTGCCCTGAATGTGTGCCAGGCATCATGAAATCTGAGGATTACCAAAGGATTTTGGTGTCGCTCTGTAGAGCCCAGTGTCAGAAAGCTGGGTTTGCGTCCGAGATCTTGGGTCTTCCAGCAGGACAATGACCCCAAACATACGTCAAGAACAGTGGCGGCTGGTGCTCAAAATTTTTGGGGGGGGCGCAAACAAACTGAAAAGAAAAAATCATCAATTGCCGCCACTGTGCCCATTAAACGCAGCCACTGTGCCCAAACGCCACCAGTTTGCCCCTTCAAATGCAGCCAGTTTGTCTGCAGCCAGTTTGTCTGCAGCCAGTTTCCCCCCAAATACAGCCAGTTTGTCCCCAAATGCAGCCAGTTTGTCCCCAAATACAGCCAGTTTGTCTGCAGCCAGTTTGTCCCCAAATACAGCCAGTTTGTCCCCAAATGCAGCCAGTTTCCCCCCAAATACAGCAAGTTTGTCCCCAAATGCAGCCAGTTTGTCTGCAGCCAGTTTGTCCCCAAATACAGCCAGTTTGTCCCCAAATACAGTCAGGTTCCCCCCAAATACAGCCAGTTTGTCCCCAAATACAGCCAGTTTCCCTTCAAATATAGCCAGTTTCCCCCCAGCCCTGCACTTACCTTCCTCTGGTCAGCGCCGTCCTTCTTCCGTCCTCGATGTCTTCTCCCGCCCTCGATGTCCCTTCAGCCAATCAGGTTACCGGTAACCAGACCCGGTGAACCTGATTGGCTGAGACGCCTGTCAGTGTTAACCAAGGAACACACAGCCCGTGCGTCCTCTGGTTAACTATTTGGAAGCTGATTACATCCCTCGGGCTGTAATCGGGAAGCCTGTCAGAGCCGCTGGCTCTGATAGACACTTCCAAACACCAACCAGCCGCTGTTATTCAGAGGGCCGGCGCTCAACAGGGGGCCGGCCATCTGAATAGTGGGCAGCAGCGGCGACAATACATACATGCAATGCATGAACCTATGTATTGTTGTGAGTGACGGGCGCAGGAGAGAGAGGGGGCGGCGCTCCTGCGCCCACTATGGACGCACCGGCACTGGTCAAAAAGCACCCAGAAATGGATGGCAACAAAGCGCTGGAGAGTTCTAAAGTGGCCAGCAATGAGTCCAGATCTAAATCCCATTGAACACCTGTGGAGAGATCTTAACATTGCTGTTGGGGAAAAGGCGCCTGTGACGAACGCACGTGTCAGATCCCCGCCCTCCGCGCTAATCTTGCGTCGATTGGACCGGCCAATCCTCACAGTACGCTGTCACTTGCGTAACAATGCCCCTCTCAGCTGCGTCCAGCCCAAAGGTTTTCCAGCTTGCGGGACGACAATCTGAGTGCCAGCAGCCTGAGAGCGATTTTTACCAGGCTAATGTCACAATTATCCCTTTCTCTGCCACCACCCCGGTTTAAACAACGCCGAGCCAGGGGATACTCGTGATTTCAACAATACCAATTATGATTTTAGAATGAGCGTCTGCAGCCTACACTGTCACCACAGACAGGTCTGCGCAGAGCCCTACAGTAGCGCTCTTCAAGAGGCAGGTTCGTTATAGCTTGCATTAAGAGTTTCAGAGGCAAGAGTAACACCTTTCAACATAAGGGTTTATTTTGAAAAGGGTCAAGTTGATGCAATAAAATGTTACAGAAAAATATGTTTCAAGAGATAATACTACACAGCCACAAGGTTAAGGTAGAAATTAGAAGTAGAAGAATACTTGCAATTAAATGTCCAAAGGTTGATCAGCGTTCGATCAATGAATCCGGTTCTCAACTTGCAGAAGGTTCCTGCTTAAATGTTAAAAGGGAACTCCACAGATCTTGCTTGTTTGATGGTGAAAGGAGAACTGCCTGTGTGATCTGAGAGCTCCTTTTTCTCTCAAACTCCAGGGGGGTGTTGACAGTGACCAATGACCAATGGCTGGTCGTTCTGAAATAGGGCTGAGCCCTGGGAGGGGTCTCACTCATGTACCCCTTTTGAGATACATATTTATAACTCTGCAACTATACGTTTTATATACTAACAATCTTCATATTCTTATTCAGTGTTATTTAACTTTTCATTTGACTCCAAACATGCCCAACTTGTCAGCTCCAGTTGACCCAGGGGCAATAACGGTCACTACTCGGGTTCCCTATGGCCTAACCTATCCATGTCTGGACTTGACGCGTTACAAATTCGCTGAGGAGACTGAATATATTTATGTTATGACAGTGTGTTTTGTTATTTGGAAGTTATGAAACATGTTGAATTTCCATACTCAATTCTTCCTGTGTAAAGCTTGAGGGTCACTCAGGGTTTTATGACCCTGGCCTGTTATAACTCTGAGGCTTTACAAAGGTGAACTTTTGGAGAGCCCACACGATCGCCAGACACTCCTTTTCGATCGTGGCATATGCTACTTCCCTGGGGAGCAGCTTCCGGCTCAGATAGAGGATGGGATGCTCCTCTCCGGCCTCATCCACCTGGCTCAGAACTGCACCCAATCCATAGACAGAGGCATCCGTCTGCACTAGGAAGAGACGGGTGAAGTCGGGAGCCTGTAGGACAGGGGCGCTGGCCAGCGCCTCCTTCAAGGCCTGGAATGCCTGCTCACATTCTGGTGTCCAGGACACCACCTTGGGCAGTTTCTTTTTGGTTAGGTCAGTCAGAGGTTTGGCCAAGCTGCTATAGTTACATACAAATTTCCTATAGTAGCCAGCAGTCCCCAAGAAAGACATAACCTGCTTCTTGGTTTGGGGGGTAGGCCAGGCCAGGATGGCCTCAACCTTCCCCGTCTCGGGTTTCAGGGTACCTCCTCCTGCCTGGTGTCCCAAGTAATGCACATCAGTCATGCCGATCTGACACTTACTGGGTTTGACAGTCAGATTGGCAGCTGTCAACCGGTCCAGGACCTGTGACAGGTGCACCAGGTGTTCTTCCCGGGTAGGGCTGAACACAGCGATGTCATCCAGGTAGGCTACGGCAAAAGTTTCCAGCCCCTCCAGTAAGTCATTCATGACTCTCTGGAAGGTAGCTGGGGCATTCTTCATCCCAAACGGCATGACGGTAAATTCGAACAAGCCGAATGGGGTGATGAAAGCCGACTTTTCCCGAGCCTCAGGGGCCAGAGGAATTTGCCAGTACCCCCTACTCAAATCCATGATTGTTATATAGTGGGCAGCCGCCAACCTATCTAACAACTCATTGATCCTGGGCATGGGGTAGGCATCTGCAGTGGTGATGATATTCAGCTTCCGATAGTCCACACAGAACCTGGTCGTCTGATCCTTTTTGGGGACCAGGACTACTGGGGACGCCCAGGCGCTGTGGGACTTCTGAATCACCCCCAGCTGCAGCATTTCCTCCACTTCCCTTTTCATGTCGGCCAGCACCTCCAGGGAGACGCGATATGCTGACTGTCTAATAGGAGGATGTGCCCCCGTGTCCACCTGGTGGATAGCGAGGTGCGTCCTCCCAGGTTTCCCTGTAAACCTGCTACCATGTACTGCCAGCACTCTCTTTAGTCCAGGTATCTGGGTGGGGGTCAGCTTGGGGCTTATCAGGAGTTCCGAGTAAACCTCCCTGGTGTCAGCTAACAGGTCTAAAAGTGGATCAGCCTCCTCAGGCTCTGGCCTGCTGCAGACCGGCATGACATAGGCCGTGCGCTCATGATGGGCTTTGAGCATGTTCACATGAATGGCCCTCTGCCTTCTACTCCCTTCTCCCAACCTGACCAAGTAGGTGACCTCATTCAGACGCTTGGTGATGGTGTATGGGCCTTCCCATGCTACTTGGAGTTTGTTCTTCCGCAGGGGAAGCAGAACATACACCTGTTGACCAACACTATAGGTCCGCTCCCTAGCATTATGGTCATACCACTGTTTCTGCCGGGCCTGGGCCCTTCCCATGTTTTCCCGCACCATTCCCACCAGCGTCTCCATTCGGTCTCTGAATTTTAGGACGTAATCCACAACAGAGACCTCTGGGTCGGCAAGTTTGCCCTCCCAGTTCTCGCGGATTAGGTCCAGGGGCCCTCTTACCCTCCGTCCGTACAGAAGTTCAAATGGCGAAAAGCCTGTGGACTCCTGAGGCACCTCTCTATAAGCAAACAGCAGATGAGGCAGATGTCGTTCCCAGTCCTTGCCCTGGGAGTGCACAAAGGTGCACAACATTTGTTTCAGGGTACCATTGAAACGCTCGCACAAGCCGTTGGTTTGTGGGTGATAGGCACTAGCCATGATATGCGTCATCTGTATTTGCCGACAGAGAGCTTGCATCAAGTCAGACACAAACTGAGGGCCTTGATCGCTAATGAGCTCGGCCGGGAACCCCACTCTTGTGAAGATTCCCAGCAGAGCATCAGCGACCTTGTCTGCCCGGAGGCAGGAGAGAGCCACCGCCTCTGGATAGCGAGTGGCATAGTAGACAACTGTCAGGATGTAACGTTTGCCTGAACTGCTAGGGATGGCCAAAGGCCCAATAATATCCACCACCACCCTCTTAAAAGGTTCGTCAATCACAGGCAAAGATTTTAGCGGAGCCCGCTGTACATCCCCTGCCTTACCCACTCGCTGGCAGGTAACACAGGACCGACAGTAGTCAGCTATGTCAGTGTGCATCGTAGGCCAGTAAAAGTCATGCACCAACCGACTTCGGGTCTTCTTGATCCCCAAGTGCCCTGCTAGGGGAATCTCATGAGCCACTTTTAGCAGCTGTCCTCTAAATTCACTGGGTACAACTAGCTGCATGCTACCTGTGTCAGCCTTATCCCTCTCTGCAGGCAGATTTTCCCTGTACAGCTTCCCTTTTTCCCAGTATACCTTTTGTTTGTCATTCTCTGCAGGGGGCCGATCAGCTGAACTCCTGAGCTGTGCTAGTGTTTGGTCTGTCTGCAGTGCTGTTTCAAAGGCGGAACCACAAGTCCCAGCCAGCAGTCCTGTGGCAAACAAGGACGGCTGCTGAGGCTCACCAGAGGTGGGGTCCGCTGAGTCAGAACAGGGAGAGGGCCCAGAGACCTCCTCCTGCTGTTCTGCGATCAGGGCTGGCACCTCGGCCGCCTTAGCCGCACTGCGAGTACACACCAATACTGGCAATACATTATCATCATTACCATCATCATTACCATCATCATCATCATCATCATCATATTTAACATCTACCATTGCAGTGTCATTGGAACATACATCATTTAACTTCCCAAGCAAGGGGGTCTCCTCTCCTGTTGGTACATCAGGGGGACCTTGCACTTCAAATTCACTCTCCCCCTCCCTCTGTCCATCCACAGGTTTCGCAGACATTACCCCAACATCTGTAAACAGTACCTTAGTAGATCCAGAGAGTTCCGCGGGAGCATCCTGAGTGCTCTCAGCAGGGCCATAGTGAGAGTGCATGGGGCCTAAATCAGTACCCAACAACACAGGAGTGGGGATCTCTTCCGAGACGCCCACCTCCCTCATCCCACTTCCGGCACCCCAATCGAGGAACACATAGGCACGGGGCACACAGGAACGGGTTCCCCCAACTCCCTTGAGGGTAAGAAACTTTTCTGGGATGATGTCTGTTTCTTCTATCACCTCTGGTCTGACCAAAGTGACTTCAGCTCCGGTGTCACGAAAGCCCACTACGGTCCGGTGGCCCACGATGACTGGCTGCAAGTTGGCATTGGTTCCTGGAGGATTGCCACTGACGAACATCACAGCAGAAGGGTGGCTGGCCGGATGGCCAGGTGATGTCAGCTTCTTCTGCTCAGGGCACTGGTTCCTGAGATGTCCGGCTTTCCCACAGGTGTAGCATTTGCGGTTGTCAGTCGGGGATGCCTTTGCACCAGGAACTGCAGGTACCGACCGCTGAGGAACTTGGTTGGCCGGCAGAGGAGAGGTTGTCACGTGCGATTTCCCTCCTTTCCAGCCACTCGGAGGAGCCTTGTGATGATCAGGTACCCGAGAGTGGATATAGGTATCTGCCAGTTCTGCTGCTACTTTGGCAGAGGTTGGCTTTCGCTCCAGCACAACTCTGTCTGACGTCCGCAGGACAGATGTGCAAAAGTTGATCTTCAATCATAAGATCTTCCAGGGATTCAAAAGAATCGGCATTCATGCCTTTAGTCCATTGCCTGAATGTGGTGCGTAAGCGACTTTTCACATCCAGGTATGAGTCCCAAGGCCCTTTTTGCAAGAACCTAAAACGCTTCCGGTACACTTCCGGGGTTAGCTGAAACTTTTGGATGATTGCAGTCTTTAGGGCCTCATAATCGTTGCACTGCCCTTCTGACAGTTCAACATAAGCATCCAGGGCCTTGCCTCGTAGCCCTGGCGTCAGGTACCGGGCCCATTGTGCTGGGGGCAGATGGTACTGACAGCAAGTTTTTTCAAACAACAGTAGATACACGTCAATGTCACTGTCCTTTTCCATAACAGGAAATTTTGCTGCCGGGATCACTGGCAGAGAGGCATCCCTGTGCTCTAGGGATCCGAGGTTCTGAACTTGTTGCTGCTGCTGGAGCCTAGCCATCTCCAGTTCGTGACGACGATCAGCCTCCCTCTGTGCAGCCTCTCTCTCAGCCTGGCGTTCCTCTCGCTCAGCCGCAGCCCTGCGCTCCTCTCGCTCAGCCGCAGTCTGGCGTTCGAGAAACTGCAGGTACCCCAAAGGGTCCGTCTCCCTAAGGCGTTGTAGCGTTTCCTGCACTTGAGGAGAGTCTATGCTGGTTGCAGACAATCTGAGGCTGGCCTGCTCAGGCAGTGGCTTGGAGGTGACAATCCATGGTATTTCAGTGTCAGTTACTGCTGGCTCATCCGGTGAAGCCGCCTCTGATCCACTGAGCTCTGGAGTAGTGGAAACCCCTTCTGGTCCAGTTTCCTCCAGGTTCTCGTTTGCCTGGATATCAAACTCCTGTAGGGCATGTATCAAGCCTTCACGATTTTTGCCACCAACGTCAATTCCTCTTCCTGCACACTCAGCAATCAGTTCATTTTTGTTCATCTTCTTATATGCTGGTAACCCAGACATTTTGCAAGCAGAAAAGATAGCAAAGAAAGCAGAGGTAGGAAAAAGGGGTAGGAAAGAGCTGTTGCTGTATGTCTCTCTTTAAAATAAAAAATAAAAATAAAAAATAAAATAAAATATGCACCAGCTTGTCTCTAAAGACTGTTTCCACAAAGGTTACAATCCTTCAGTGCAGGGCTAATTCCTAACAATGCACTGAATACTCCCAATGCGAAACTATCCCGCTACGCTGCCAGCCAAATGTGACGAACGCACGTGTCAGATCCCCGCCCTCCGCGCTAATCTTGCGTCGAAGGACCGGCCAATCCTCACATTACGCTGTCACTTGCGTAACAATGCCCCTCTCAGCTGCGTCCAGCCCAAAGGTTTTCCAGCTTGCGGGACGACAATCTGAGTGCCAGCAGCCTGAGAGCGATTGTTACCGGGCTAATGTCACAATTAACCCTTTCTCTGCCACCACCCCGGTTTAAACAACGCCGAGCCAGGGGATACTCGTGATTTCAACAATACCAATTATGATTTTAGAATAAGCGTCTGCAGCCTACACTGTCACCACAGACAGGTCTGCGCAGAGCCCTACAGTAGCGCTCTTCAAGAGGCAGGTTCGTTATAGCTTGCATTAAGAGTTTCAGAGGCAAGAGTAACACTTTTCAACATAAGGGTTTATTTTGAAAAGGGTCAAGTTGATGCAATAAAATGTTACAGAAAAATATGTTTCAAGAGATAATACTATACAGCCACAAGGTTAAGGTAGAAATTAGAAGTAGAAGAATACTTGCAATTAAATGTCCAAAGGTTGATCAGCGTTCGATCGATGAATCCGGTTCCCAACTTGCAGAAGGTTCCTGCTTAAATGTTAAAAGGGAACTCCACAGATCTTGCTTGTTTGATGGTGAAAGGAGAACTGCCTGTGTGATCTGAGAGCTCCTTTTTCTCTCAAACTCCAGGGGGGTGTTGACAGTGACCAATGACCAATGGCTGGTCGTTCTGAAATAGGGCTGAGCCCTGGGAGGTGTCTCACTCATGTACCCCTTTTGAGATACATATTTATAACTCTGCAACTATACGTTTTACAGGTCCTTCTCAAAAAATTAGCATATTGTGATAAAGTTCATTATTTTCTGTAATGTACTGATAAACATTAGACTTTCATATATTTTAGATTCATTACACACAACTGAAGTAGTTCAAGCCTTTTCTTGTTTTAATATTGATAATTTTGGCATACAGCTCATGAAAACCCAAAAATCCTATCTCAAAAAATTAGCATATTTCATCCGACCAATAAAAGAAAAGTGTTTTTAATACAAAAAAAGTCAACCTTCAAATAATTATGTTCAGTTATGCACTCAATACTTGGTCGGGAATCCTTTTGCAGAAATGACTGCTTCAATGCGGCGTGGCATGGAGGCAACCAGCCTGTGGCACTGCTGAGGTGTTATGGAGGCCCAGGATGCTTCGATAGCGGCCTTAAGCTCATCCAGAGTGTTGGGTCTTGCGTCTCTCAACTTTCTCTTCCCAATATCCCACAGATTCTCTATGGGGTTCAGGTCAGGAGAGTTGGCAGGCCAATTGAGCACAGTAATACCATGGTCAGTAAACCATTTACCAGTGGTTTTGGCACTGTGAGCAGGTGCCAGGTCGTGCTGAAAAATGAAATCTTCATCTCCATAAAGCTTTTCAGCAGATGGAAGCATGAAGTGCTCCAAAATCTCCTGATAGCTAGCTGCATTGACCCTGCCCTTGATAAAACAGAGTGGACCAACACCAGCAGCTGACATGGCACCCCAGACCATCACTGACTGTGGGTACTTGACACTGGACTTCAGGCATTTTGGCATTTCCCTCTCCCCAGTCTTCCTCCAGACTCTGGCACCTTGATTTCCGAATGTACTTTGGACCACTGAGCAACAGTCCAGTGCTGCTTCTCTGTAGCCCAGGTCAGGCGCTTCTGCCGCTGTTTCTGGTTCAAAAGTGGTTTGACCTGGGGAATGCGGCACCTGTAGCCCATTTCCTGCACACGCCTGTTCACGGTGGCTCTGGATGTTTCTACTCCAGACTCAGTCCACTGCTTCCGCAGGTCCTCCAAGGTCTGGAATCGGTCCTTCTCCACAATCTTCTTCAGGGTCCGGTCACCTCTTCTCGTTGTGCAGCGTTTTCTGCCACACTTTTCCCTTCCCACAGACTTCCCACTGAGGTGCCTTGATACAGCACTCTGGGAACAGCCTATTCGTTCAGAAATTTCTTTCTGTGTCTTACCCTCTTGCTTGAGGGTGTCAATGATGGCCTTCTGGACAGCAGTCAGGTCGGCAGTCTTACCCATGATTGCGGTTTTGAGTAATGAACCAGGCTGGGAGTTTTTAAAAGCCTCAGGAATCTTTTGCAGGTGTTTAGAGTTAATTAGTTGATTCAGATGATTAGGTTAATAGCTCGTTTAGAGAACCTTTTCATGATATGCTAATTTTTTGAGATAGGATTTTTGGGTTTTCATGAGCTGTATGCCAAAATCATCAATATTAAAACAAGAAAAGGCTTGAACTACTTCAGTTGTGTGTAATGAATCTAAAATATATGAAAGTCTAATGTTTATCAGTACATTACAGAAAATAATGAACTTTATCACAATATGCTAATTTTTTGAGAAGGACCTGTATATACTAACAATCTTCATATTCTTATTCAGTGTTATTTAACTTTTCATTTGACTCCAAACATGCCCAACTTGTCAGCTCCAGTTGACCCAGGGGCAATAACGGTCACTACTCGGGTTCCCTATGGCCTAACCTATCCATGTCTGGACTTGACGCGTTACAAATTCGCTGAGGAGACTGAATATATTTATGTTATGACAGTGTGTTTTGTTATTTGGAAGTTATGAAACAAGTTGAATTTCCATACTCAATTCTTCCTGTGTAAAGCTTGAGGGTCACTCAGGGTTTTACGACCGTGGCCTGTTATAACTCTGAGGCTTTACAAAGGTGACAGCTTTACGACCGGTCAGGAACTGCTAAGCCCCTTATCAAACCTAGCTTCCTCTGCTGAGATAAGGGATGTTTGATGTAGAAAGCTTGAAATTCCAGATACCCTCTGAAATAGCAAGCTGCAAATTCCTTGAGGATGGGGGGGGGGGGGGGTTGGAGAGTTCAATTCAAATGTACAAGGTTTAGCTAAAACTTTCATGGGAGCTTCTAACACAAAATGGATGCCTGCCCAACCAAAATGGTTGCACTAATGCTCTAGGCAGGTGTCCATTTTGTGAGATCGTCACAGCGCCCTTCCAATAAGAGAGACCCGGAGCAGTTTGCAAAGGAAGAGTGGTCCAAACTTCCGGGTGAGAGGCGTAAGAAGCTTATTGATGGTTATAGGAAGCGACTGATTTCAGTTATTTTTTTCAAGCGGTGTGCAACCAAATATTAAGTTAAGAATTTTGACCAGCCCATTATTGGAGTTTTGTGTGACAATTATGTCCAATTTTCTTTTTTTCCTCCTTTTTTTGTTTGTTTTGTTCCAATACACACAAAGGGAATAAACATGTGTTACTGCAATACTTTTCTGTAAGAAATACTTGATTTCTGGGGTGCCAACAGTTTCGGCCATGACTGTAGAGGCGCCTTCCTTTAGTTTTTGTTTTTTTTTCCTGCTGAAGAAAAGCATCCCCACCACATGATGCTGCCACCACCATGTTTCACAGTGGGGATGGTGTGTTCAGGGTGATGTGCGGTGTTAGTTTTCCTCACACATCGCGTTTTGTTTTTTGGCCAAAAAGTTGAATTTTGGTGTCATCTGACCAGAGCACCTTCTTCCACACGATTGCTGTGTCCCCCACATGTTTGCTGTGTCCCCCACATGTTTGCTGTGTCCCCCACATGGCTTCTCACAAACGACAAACAGGACTTCTTATGACTTTCTATCACCAATGTCTTTCTTCTTGTCACTCTTCCATAAAGGGCAGATTTGTGGAGAAGCACGACTAATAGTTGTCCTGTGGACAGATTCTCCCCCCTGAGCTGTGGATCTCTGCAGCTCCTCCAGAGTTACCATGGGCCTCTTGGCTGCTTCTCTGATGAATGCTCTTCTTGCCCGGCCCGGTCAGTTTAGGTGGACGGCCATGTCTTGGTAGGTTTGCAGTTGTGCCATACTCTTTCCATTTTCCGATGATGGATTGAACAGAGCTCCGTGAGATGTTCAAAGCTTGGGAGATTTTTTTTTATAACCTAACCCTGCTTTATACTTCTCCACAACTTTATCCCTGACCTGTCTGGTGTGTTCCTTGGCCTTCATGATGCTGTTTGTTCACTAAGGGTCTCTAACAAACCTCTGAGGGCTTCACAGAACAGCTGTATTTATACTGAGATTACATGACACACAGGTGGACTCTGTTTACTAATTAGGTGACTTCTGAAGGCAATTGGTTCCTCTAGATTTTAGTTATCAGAGTAAAGGGGGCTGAATACAAATGCCCCCCCACACACACACACACACTTTTCACATATTTATTTGTATCATTTATCAATTTCCTTCCACTTCACAATTATGTGACACTTTGTGTTGGTCCATCACATAAAATCCCAATAAAATACATTTACGTTTTTGGTTGTAACATGAGAAAATGTGGGAAATTTCAAGGGGTATGAATACTTTTTTAAGGCATTGTATGTATCCTCCACGCATACTCCATGTATCCTCCACGTATACTCTATGTATCCTCCATGCATACTCCATGCATACTCCATGCATCCTCTATGTATCCTCTATGTATCCTCTATGTATCCTCTATGTATCCTCTATGTATCCTCCATGCATACTCCGTGTATCCTCTATGTATCCTCTATGTATCCTCCACACATACTCCATGTATCCTCTATGTATCCTCCAGTCATACTCCATGTATCCGCTATGTATCCTCCATGCATACTCCATGTATCCTCTATGTATCCTCCATGTATCCTCCATGTATCCTATATGTATCCTATATGTATCCTCTATGTATCCTCTATGTATCCTCCATGTATCCTCCACGCATACTCCATGTATCCTCTGTATTTCTATCTGTCTTTGTTTTGGAAATTTCTTTCTCATTTCCTGTCTGTTGTCACCGCCACAGTGTCAGTTGTGAGTATGGGTGGAGGGGTGGAGGGGTACAAGATTCTGGGGTCTCCTGGTTGCCCCCAGACATTGTGTAGGAGATATATTGTACATTTGTAGGATTATCTCGCTGTGTTTAGCTCAGAGAGAGAACTTTTGTCATATGTGTGGACCTGGATGTGTTTCATTGTAGGGGGGGTGGGGGGGAGGGGAGAGCGGAGTATTGCTGAGAGATATACTCTTAGTTGGCAGCTCTAGTGACAAAGCCACAGATGTACCCTGATAAGATTGGGGGGGGGGAGCCGGCCACATCCTCCACTCCATACACCACCATTGTCTCTCATCTGTCATACCGCCTGTCCGAGGAGGAGCAGGGCATGCTGGGTAAGGACACACCGCATGTTCTCTACAAATAGCTCCGAGAGGTTCAGCTGCCCATCCGGGTGAAGAGGACCTGTCATCCAATCCCACCGCACACCACATGTCAGCATCGCCCAACCACATGCCAACTTTTTAGCAAAAAGATTAACGTTTTAATTTTTTATCCTGAATAAAAATAAAAAGTCACCAGCTTCATCGTAACAAGGCGAGGCGCGGATGATGTCATCTCTGGTGCCATTGTGGGGGTTTCATATCATTAGAGACTGCGGTGATCCTCAACATACCTAGGCTAGGCACCGATGGCGTCATTTGTAATGTATTCTCTATGTACTGTATGTATCCTCTATGTATCCTCTATGTATCCTCCATGTATCCTCTATGTATCCTCTATGTATCATCTATGTATCCTCCATGTATCCTCCATGTATCCTCCATGTATCCTCTATGTATCCTCTATGTATCCTCTATGTATCCTCTATGTATCCTCTATGTATCCTCCATGTATCCTCTATGTATCCTCCATGTATCCTCCATGTATCATCTATGTATCATCTATGTATCATCTATGTATCCTCCATGTATCCTCCGTGTATCTTCCACATATCCTCCACATATCCTCCATGTATCCTCCATGTATCATCTATGTATCATCTATGTATCCTCCATGTATCCTCCGTGTATCTTCCACGTATCTTCCATATATCCTCCATGTATCCTCCATGTATCATCTATGTATCATCTATGCATCCTCCATGTATCCTCCGTGTATCTTCCACGTATCTTCCATATATCCTCCATGTATCCTCCATGTATCCTCTATGTATCCTCTATGTATCCTCCATGTATCCTCCGTGTATCTTCCACGTATCTTCCATATATCCTCCATGTATCCTCTATGTATCTTTCATGTATCCTTTATGTATCCTCTATGTATCCTCTATGTATCCACTATGTATCCTCTATGTATCTTTCATGTATTCTCCATGTATAATCTATGTATCCTCTATGTATCCTCTATGTATCCTCCATGTATCCTCCATGTATCCTCCATGTATCCTCCATGTATCCTCCATGTATCCTCTATGTATCCTCCACGTATCTTCCATATATCCTCCATGTATCCTCTATGTATCTTTCTTGTATCCTCTATGTATCCTCTATGTATCCTCCATGTATCTTTCATGTATCATCTATGTATCCTCCATGTATCCTCCGTGTATGTTCCACGTATCTTCCATGTATCCTCCATGTATCCTCTATGTATCTTTCATGTATCCTCTATGTATCCTCTATGTATCCACTATGTATCCTCTATGTATCTTTCATGTATTCTCCATGTATCCTCTATATATCCTCCATGTATCCGCTATGTATCTTTCTTGTATCCTCCATGTATCTACTATGTATCTTCCATGTATTCTCTGCCAAAAACGTAAATGTATTTTATTGGGATTTTATGTGATAGACCAACACAAAGTGTCACATAATTGTGAAGTGGAAAGAAAATGATAAATGATACAAATAAATGTGTGAAAAGTGTGGGGGAGGGGCACATCCCCAAAAAGACTTGCAGCTATAATTGTAGAGAAAGGGGGTTTTACAAAGTAGAAAAATTCCTCAATACCATAAATAATAATGCCGCGTACACACGATCATTATTCACGGCGGTTAAAAAACCGCCGTGAATAATGACAGGAAAAACGAGGGAACCGCTTGGTACCCTACACACGGTCGTTTTTCCCGTCATTTTTTCTCTTGACGAGAAAAACGACCGTCTGTGGGCTCCGCGGCAGTGTTTCCCTATGGGAAAACTGCCGCGGAAAAAAATGCTGGAAAAAACGATGAGAAAATTTAGAACATGTTCTAAATTTTCTCGTCGTTTTTTATGCCGTTTTTCTAGACGAGAAAAACGACATAAAGCCCACAGACGATCGTTTTTCTCGGCGAAAAAAAAAAATGCAGTTTTTCTCGTCGAGAAAAGCGGTCGTGTGTACGCGGCTTCACATATTCAATTCTTCACTCCAGCAGTATATAATGAGTTTGGAAATTGTAGAAAATTGTTAACTAATGCATTACAATTTAATTACACCCATTAGATTTTAGATGACTAAAATGAGTTTTAGTCGACTAAATTGTACTGGAGATTTAGTAGACTAAATATGACTAAAACTAAAACAATTGCAGAAGACTAAAATGGGACTAAAACTAAAATGCCATTTTAGTCCGACTGAAGCCTCGTACACACGACCGAGTTTCTCGGCAAGAACCAGCAAGAAACTTCCTGGCAGAGCTTTCTTGTTGAGTAAATCGGTCGTGTGTACGCGGCTATCATGTTTCTCATCAAGAAAACCGACAAGAATCTCGACGAGAAAAATAGAGAACCTGCTTACAATTTTCTCGTCAAGATTCTCGTCAGCCTGTTTCTCGACGAGAAAAGTGTGTGTGTGTACACTTACCTGTCCTCCGGGAAGCCCGCGCATGCTCGAAATGACTTTGACGCATGCGCGGTAGCTTTCTAGGCATAGGTAGGGTGTAGCAAGATGGCGGCGACGGCATTGAATGTGACGAGCGCACGCTCGTCGTAGTCGATGACATCACCGCGTTCGCTCCATTCAAAGAACCGCGGGTTCTTTGAATGGAGCGTCCGTACACTCGGCCGGGACAAGTTTCTTATCCAAGAATCTCGTCAAGAAAAACGACGTGTTTTTTTCCTGACGAGATTCTCGGTCGTCTGTACGAGGCTTGAGACTAAAACTAAATCGAAATTTGCTGCCAAAATTAACACTGTAATACATAGAGGATGCATAGTAGATACATGGAGGTTACATAGAAGATACATAGAGATTACATGGAGGATACATGGGGGATACAGAGAGAATACATAGAGGATACATGGGGGATACAGAGAGAATACATAGAGGATACATGGGGATACAGAGAGAATACATAGAGGATACATGGGGGATACAGAGAGAATACATAAAGGATACATGGGGGATACAGAGAGAATACATAGAGGATACATGGGGGATACATAGTGGCTATATGGAAGATACATAGAGATTACATAGAGGATACATAGAGGATACAAGAAAGATACATAGAGGATACAAGAAAGATACATAGGGGATACATGGAGGATACAAAGAAGATATATAGAGATTACATGGAGGATTTATAGAGGATACAAGAAATATACATAAAGGATACATGGAAGATACATAGAGTATAAATAGAGGATACATAAAGGATGCATAGTAGATACATGGAGGATACATAGAGGATACAAGAAAGATACATGGAATCCATGGGAGACGATTGGACCCGCCCATCCAGCAATCACAGCGCCTTCCGGGAAAATTATCTTCTCCATCGAGCAATTAATTAAAAGTTCCCTTGGATCTCTCGCTGTTCTGGTTGCTTCTGTTAATTGAGATTCTTGTAACTGATCTCCAATATCAGCGAGAACACAAAACCCGATCCGCCGCGTCACCGGATCCACCGCGCCGATCGCTTCCCCGGCAACCCAACACCGCGACAAAGCCAGCCGACTGTCCAAACCGAGGGGGAGGGGGGGGGTACCCCGATATAAGATATATTATACAGGAGTGACATCACCGCTCTCCAGATATCAGATATATTATACAGGAGTGACATCACCGCTCTCCAGATATAAGATATATTATACAGGAGTGACATCACCGCCCTCCAGATATAAGATATATTATACAGGAGTGACATCACCGCTCTCCAGATATGAGATATATTATACAGGAGTGACATCACCGCTCTCCAGATATAAGATATATTATACAGGAGTGACATCACCGCCCTCCAGATATAAGATATAATATACAGGAGTGACATCACCGCTCTCCAGATATAAGATATATTATACAGGAGTGACATCACCGCCCTCCAGATATAAGATATATTATACAGGAGTGACCTCACCGCTCTCCAGATATAAGATATATTATCTAGGAGTGACATCACCGCCCTCCAGATATAAGATATATTATACAGGAGTGACATCACCGCTCTCCAGATATAAGATATATTATACAGAGTGACATCACCGCTCTCCAGATATAAGATATATTATACAGAGTGACATCACCGCCCTCCAGATATAAGATATATTATACAGGAGTGACATCACCGCTCTCCAGATATAAGATATATTATCTAGGAGTGACATCACCGCCCTCCAGATATAAGATATATTATACAAGAGTGACATCACCGCTCTCCAGATATATTATACAGGAGTGACATCACCGCTCTCCAGATATAAGATATATTATACAGGAGTGACATCACCGCTCTCCAGATATAAGATATATTATACAGGAGTGACATCACCACTCTCCAGATATAAGATATATTATCTAGGAGTGACATCACCGCTCTCCAGATATAAGATATATTATACAAGAGTGACATCTCCGCTCTCCAGATATAAGATATATTATACAGGAGTGACATCACCACTCTCCAGATATAAGATATATTATACAAGAGTGACATCACCGCCCCCCCCCCCCCCGATATAAGAATTATTATACAGGAGTGACATCACCGCTCTCCAGATATAGTTCTGATGGGGAGTGTACCATGTATATTGGGGGGAGGAGTCAGTAGTAGATCTGTCCGGTGGCGCACACGCGGCGTTATCTCGGCACCCATCTCTCTCTCTCTCTCTCTTGTCCGTGTGAAGCGCGATGGAAAATAAAGTTGGGTTCTCTCGCCTCTCACCACCACAGAAGCAGTCACACGACAGAGGAGGGAAACCACAGCCCCCTCCCCCCCTCTACTTCTCAGACTCACATCACCACTTTCCCCCTTTCTAAGCACAATCGTGTCCCCAGGAAACCCATCTGGGGGGAGGGGGAGGGGGTCACCGGCTCTTCCCAGACTACAGATGCTAAAAATGGCACAGTCACTCTTACCGGCATTAAAGGGGCACTCCGCCACCCAGCAAGACAAAGGCTCAAAATAGTGACAAATAACGCCTACTTATCTCTTACCTTCCCGGTTCCTTTGACTTCAAGGAACTCCCCAAATTCTAGCCTAGCACCGAACTCACACCTATCCCATAATACCTAACCCCTCAAATCTAAACCTGACCCTTCACCCTCTAACCAAAAATTGAACCCTAACATTTAACTGGAGACATAACCTTCACGATCTCCCTAAGTCTCAACCTTCACCCCGATACTAACCCCTCTACATTATCCTCTACCATAAACCCCAACCATAACCTTCACCCCGATACTAACCCTTCTACATCATCCTCTACCATAAACCCCAACCATAACCTTCACCCCGACACTACCCCTCTACATTATCCTCTACCATAAACCCCAACCATAACCTTCACCCCGATACTAACCCCTCTACATCATCCTCTACCATAAACCCCAACCATAACCTTCACCCCGACACTACCCCTCTACATCATCCTCTACCATAAACCCCAACCATAACCTTCACCCCGATACTAACCCCTCTACATCATCCTCTACCATAAACCCCAACCATAACCTTCACCCCGACACTACCCCTCTACATCATCCTCTACCATAAACCCCAACCATAACCTTCACCCCGATACTAACCCTTCTACATCATCCTCTACCATAAACCCCAACCATAACCTTCACCCCGACACTACCCCTCTACATTATCCTCTACCATAAACCCCAACCATAACCTTCACCCCGATACTAACCCCTCTACATCATCCTCTACCATAAACCCCAACCATAACCTTCACCCCGACACTACCCCTCTACATCATCCTCTACCATAAACCCCAACCATAACCTTCACCCCGATACTACCCCTCTACATTATCCTCTACCATAAACCCCAAACATAACCTTCACCCCGACACTAATCCCTCTACATCATCCTCTACCATAAACCCCAACCATAATCTTCACCCCGACACTAACCCCTCTACATCATCCTCTAACATAAACCCCAACCATAACCTGAACCCTGACACTACCCCCTCTACATTATCCTCTACCATAAACCCCAACCATAACCTTCACCCTGACACTAACCCCTCTACATCATCCTCTACCATAAACCCCAACCATAACCTTCACCCCGACACTAACCCTCTACATCATCCTCTACCATAAACCCCAACCATAACCTTCACCCCGACACTAACCCTCTACATCATCCTCTACCATAAACCCCAACCATAACCTTCACCCCGACACTACCCCCTCTACATCATCCTCTACCATAAACCCCAACCATAACCTTCACCCCGACACTAACCCTCTACATCATCCTCTACCATAAACCCCAACCATAACCTTCACCCCGACACTACCCCCTCTACATCATCCTCTACCATAAACCCTAACCATAACCTTCACCCCGACACTACCCCCTCTACATCATCCTCTACCATAAACCCCAACCATAACCTTCACCCCGACACTAACCCCTCTACATCATCCTCTACCATAAACCCCAACCATAACCTTCACCCCGACACTACCCCCTCTACATCATCCTCTACCACGGGCGTCACTAAATGGCGGACCGCGAGCCGGATCCGGCCCCAGTGGCCATTCTGTCCGGACCGCAGCCTCGCCAAGTAGCGTCCTCTCCCTGTCGCCGGCTCTCCCGCCTGCCGCTGTCGATGCTGCTATATACACAGCATGGCAGGTGCGGCGGGTCCGTGCCTTCTTTAATATCTCTGCACTGCCCCTCCCCATACTGCCTGTCTAAAATCACACAAAACATGAGGCGCGGCCGCTCTGGACAAAGGGCGGGACTTTTAAGTTAAAAAGTGGGTGATTGGTTGCTAGGCAGCGGGGCGGTCCCAGCAATAAATCACTCACTTTTAACGTGAAAAGTCCTGCCCATTGTCCAGAGCGCCCACGCTTCAAGTCCTGTGTGAAAAAGGTAGGGTTTTGTGGGGAGGGGAGGAGTGCTGTGCTGTAAAGGACAGTGGTTTTTGATATCGAGAGAGGTCTGTGATGGGGGGTCAGTCTGTGATGAGGGGTCTGTGATGGGGGGGAGGGTCAGTCTGTAATAAGGGGTCTGTGATGGGGGGTCAGTCTGTGATGAGGGGACTGTGATGGGGGTCAGTCTGTAATAAGGGGTCTGTGATGGGGGGTCAGTCTGTGATGAGGGGTCTGTGATGGGGGGTCAGTCTGTGATGAGGGGACTGTGATGGGGGGGTCAGTCTGTGATGAGGGGTCTGTGATGGGGGGGTCAGTCTGTGATGAGGGGTCTGTGATGGGGGGTCAGTCTGTGATGAGGGGTCTGTGATGGGGGGTCAGTCTGTGATGAGGGGTCTGTGATGGGGGGTCAGTCTGTGATGAGGGGTCTGTGATGGGGGGTCAGTCTGTGATGCGGGGACTGTGATGGGGGGTCAGTCTGTGATGAGGGGTCTGTAATAAGGGGTCTGTGATGGGGGGTCAGTCTGTGATGAGGGGTCTGTGATGGGGGGGAGGGTCAGTCTGTAATAAGGGGTCTGTGATGGGGGGTCAGTCTGTGATGAGGGGTCTGTGATGGGGGGTCAGTCTGTGATGAGGGGTCTGTGATGGGGGGTCAGTCTGTGATGAGGGGTCTGTGATGGGGGGTCAGTCTGTGATGAGGGGTCTGTGATGGGGGGTCAGTCTGTGATGAGGGGTCTGTGATGGGGGGTCAGTCTGTGATGAGGGGTCTGTAATGGGGGGTCAGTCTGTAATGAGGGGACTGTGATGGGGGGTCAGTCTGTAATGAGGGGTCTGTGATGGGGGGGTCAGTCTGTAATGAGGGGTCTGTGATGGGGGGTCAGTCTGTAATGAGGGGTCTGTGATGGGGGTCAGTCTGTAATGAGGGGACTGTGATGGGGGGTCAGTCTGTGATGAGGGGACTGTGATGGGGGGTCAGTCTGTGATGAGGGGTCTGTAATAAGGGGTCTGTGATGGGGGTCAGTCTGTAATGGGGGGTCAGTCTGTGATGAGGGGTCTGTAATGGGGGGTCAGTCTGTAATGAGGGGACTGTGATGGGGGGTCAGTCTGTAATGAGGGGTCTGTGATGGGGGGTCAGTCTGTAATGAGGGGTCTGTGATGGGGGTCAGTCTGTAATGAGGGGACTGTGATGGGGGGTCAGTCTGTGATGAGGGGACTGTGATGGGGGGTCAGTCTGTGATGAGGTGACTGTGATGGGGGGTCAGTCTGATTTGGGCGGTCAGTCTGTGATGGGGGGTTTGTGAAGAGGCAGGGGGGATGTGACGTAAGTGGGGGCTGAGGACACTAATGTAAAGGGGGGCTGTGATGTGAAGTGGGGGACTGAAGACACTGATGTAAAAGGAGGTCTAATTTCTGCACTAGCAAAACACGTCTCTGCAAGGGCAATAGAAAACAATTGTTTTCTATGTGTCCTGTTCACACTGAAACAGCGCCCCTGCGTACTGAGCAGTGTGGTGCAAAATGCATACTGTTTCTTTGCACCGCAACTGAGCTGTGGTGCATAAAAATGAATTAAATGTATTTTGACATTTCAATAAAGTTGAAAGAAAAAAAGCACAAATTGTGATGTGTGTGGATCGTAAAGGTGTGTGCATGTGTGTGGTGGTGGGGGGGGGGGGGGCGCTGTGAAGTGGAGGACATCATGTGGAGTCATAGCACCAATATGGCATTCGGACCTCCGCTGGAACAAAATTTTTCCGACCGGACCCCCGTGAATTTTAATTCAGTACCCCTGCTCTACCATAAACCCCAACCATAACCTTCACCCCGACACTAACCCTCTACATCATCCTCTACCATAAACCCCAACCATAACCTTCACCCCGACACTACCCCCTCTACATCATCCTCTACCATAAACCCTAACCATAACCTTCACCCCGACACTACCCCCTCTACATCATTATCTACCATAAACCCCAACCATAACCTTCACCCCGACACTAACCCCTCTACATCATCCTCTACCATAAACCCCAACCATAACCTTCACCCCGACACTTCCCCTCTACATCATCCTCTACCATAAACCCTAACCATAACCTTCACCCCGACACTACCCCCTCTACATCATCCTCTACCATAAACCCAACCATAACCTTCACCCCGACACTACCCCTCTACATCATCCTCTACCATAAACCCCAACCATAACTTTCACCCCGACACCACCCCTCTACATTATCCTCTACCATAAACCCAACCATAGCCTTCACCCCGACACCACCCCTCTACATCATCCTCTACCATAAACCCCAACCATAACCTTCACCCCGACACTGCCCCTCTACATTATCCTCTACCATAAACCCCAACCATACCTTTCACCCCTACACTAACCCCTCTACATCATCCTCTACCATAAACCAACCATAACCTTCACCCCGACACTAATCCCTCTACATCATCCTCTACCATGAACCCCAACCATAACCTTTACCCTGACACTAACCCCTCTACATCATCCTCTACCATAAACCCCAACCATAACCTTCACCCCGACACTATCCCCTCTACATCATCCTCTACCATAAACCCCAACCATAACCTTCACCCCGACACTAATCCCTCTACATCATCCTCTACCATAAACCCCAAATATAACCTTCACCCCGACACTAACCCCTCTACATCATCCTCTACCATAAACCCCAACCATAACCTTCACCCCGACACTAATCCCTCTACATCATCCTCTACCATAAACCCCAACCATAACCTTCACCCCGACACTACAACCTCTACATTATCCTCTACCATCAACCCCAACCATAACCTTCACCCCGACACTACCCCCTCTACATCATCCTCTACCATAAACCCCAACCATAACCTTCACCCCGACACTAATCCCTCTACATCATCCTCTACCATAAACCGCAACCATAACCTTCACCCCGACACTAACCACTCTACATCATCCTCTACCATAAACCCCAAATATAACCTTCACCCCGACACTACCCCTCTACATCATCCTCTACCATAAACCCCAACCATAACCTTCACCCCGACACTACCCCTCTACATCATCCTCTACCATAAACCCCAACCATAACCTTCACCCCGACACTACCCCTCTACATCATCCTCTACCATAAACCCCAACCATAACCTTCACCCCGACACTAACCCTCTACATCATCCTCTACCATAAACCCCAACCATAACCCTTACCCCGACACTAACCCCTCTACATCATCCTCTACCATAAACCCCAACCATAACCTTCACCCCGACACTACCCTCTCTACATCATTATCTACCATAAACCCCAACCATAACCTTCACCCCGACACTAACCCCTCTACATCATCCTCTACCATAAACCCCAACCATAACCTTCACCCCGACACTACCCCTCTACATCATCCTCTACCATAAACCCTAACCATAACCTTCACCCCGACACTACCCCCTCTACATCATCCTCTACCATAAACCCAACCATAACCTTCACCCCGACACTACCCCTCTACATCATCCTCTACCATAAACCCCAACCATAACTTTCACCCCGACACCACCCCTCTACATTATCCTCTACCATAAACCCAACCATAGCCTTCACCCCGACACCACCCCTCTACATCATCCTCTACCATAAACCCCAACCATAACCTTCACCCCGACACTGCCCCTCTACATTATCCTCTACCATAAACCCCAACCATACCTTTCACCCCGACACTAACCCCTCTACATCATCCTCTACCATAAACCAACCATAACCTTCACCCCGACACTAATCCCTCTACATCATCCTCTACCATGAACCCCAACCATAACCTTTACCCTGACACTAACCCCTCTACATCATCCTCTACCATAAACCCCAACCATAACCTTCACCCCGACACTATCCCCTCTACATCATCCTCTACCATAAACCCCAACCATAACCTTCACCCCGACACTAATCCCTCTACATCATCCTCTACCATAAACCCCAAATATAACCTTCACCCCGACACTAACCCCTCTACATCATCCTCTACCATAAACCCCAACCATAACCTTCACCCCGACACTAATCCCTCTACATCATCCTCTACCATAAACCCCAACCATAACCTTCACCCCGACACTACAACCTCTACATTATCCTCTACCATCAACCCCAACCATAACCTTCACCCCGACACTACCCCCTCTACATCATCCTCTACCATAAACCCCAACCATAACCTTCACCCCGACACTAATCCCTCTACATCATCCTCTACCATAAACCGCAACCATAACCTTCACCCCGACACTAACCACTCTACATCATCCTCTACCATAAACCCCAAATATAACCTTCACCCCGACACTACCCCTCTACATCATCCTCTACCATAAACCCCAACCATAACCTTCACCCCGACACTACCCCTCTACATCATCCTCTACCATAAACCCCAACCATAACCTTCACCCCGACACTACCCCTCTACATCATCCTCTACCATAAACCCCAACCATAACCTTCACCCCGACACTAACCCTCTACATCATCCTCTACCATAAACCCCAACCATAACCCTTACCCCGACACTAACCCCTCTACATCATCCTCTACCATAAACCCCAACCATAACCTTCACCCCAACACTACCCTCTCTACATCATCCTCTACCATAAACCCCAACCATAACCTTCACCCCAACACTACCCCCTCTACATTATCCTCTACCATAAACCCCAACCATAACCTTCACCCCGACACTAACCCCTCTACATCATCCTCTACCATAAACCCCAACCATAACCTTCACCCCGACATTAACCCTCTACATCATCCTCTACCATCAACCCCAACCATAACCTTCACCCCGACACTAACCCTCTACATCATCCTCTACCATAAACCCCAACCATAACCTTCACCCCGACACTACCCCCTCTACATCATCCTCTACCATAAACCCCAACCATAACTTTCACCCCAACACTAACCCTCTACATCATCCTCTACCATAAACCCCAACCATAACCTTCACCCCGACACTACCCCCTCTACATCATCCTCTACCATAAACCCTAACCATAACCTTCACCCCGACACTACCCCCTCTACATCATCCTCTACCATAAACCCCAACCATAACCTTCACCCCGACACTAACCCCTCTACATCATCCTCTACCATAAACCCCAACCATAACCTTCACCCCGACACTACCCCCTCTACATCATCCACTACCATAAACCCCAACCATAACCTTCACCCCGACGCTAACCCTCTACATCATCCTCTACCATAAACCCCAACCATAACCTTCACCCCGACCCCAACACTAACCCTCTACATCATCCTCTACCATAAACCCCAACCATAACCTTCACCCCGACACTACCCCCTCTACATCATCCTCTACCATAAACCCTAACCATAACCTTCACCCCGACACTACCCCCTCTACATCATTATCTACCATAAACCCCAACCATAACCTTCACCCCGACACTAACCCCTCTACATCATCCTCTACCATAAACCCCAACCATAACCTTCACCCGACACTACCCCTCTACATCATCCTCTACCATAAACCCTAACCATAACCTTCACCCCGACACTACCCCCTCTACATCATCCTCTACCATAAACCCCAACCATAACCTTCACCCCGACACTAACCCCTCTACATCATCCTCTACCATAAACCCCAACCATAACCTTTACCCCGACACTACCCCTCTACATCATCCTCTACCATAAACCCTAACCATAACCTTCACCCCGACACTACCCCCTCTACATCATCCTCTACCATAAACCCAACCATAACCTTCACCCCGACACTACCCCTCTACATCATCCTCTACAATAAACCCCAACCATAACCTTCACCCCGACACCACCCCTCTACATTATCCTTTACCATAAACCCAACCATAGCCTTCACCCCGACACCACCCCTCTACATCATCCTCTACCATAAACCCCAACCATAACCTGAACCCCGACACTACCCCCTCTACATTATCCTCTACCATAAACCCCAACCATAACCTTCACCCTGACACTAACCCCTCTACATCATCCTCTACCATAAACCCCAACCATAACCTTCACCCCGACACTAACCCTCTACATCATCCTCTACCATAAACCCCAACCATAACCTTCACACTGACACTAACCCTCTACATCATCCTCTACCATAAACCCCAACCATAACCTTCACCCTGACACTACCCCCTCTACATCATCCTCTACCATAAACCCCAACCATAACCTTCACCCCGACACTAACCCTCTACATCATCCTCTACCATAAACCCCAACCATAACCTTCACCCCGACACTACCCCCTCTACATCATCCTCTACCATAAACCCTAACCATAGCCTTCACCCCGACACTACCCCCTCTACATCATCCTCTACCATAAACCCCAACCATAACCTTCACCCCGACACTAACCCCTCTACATCATCCTCTACCATAAACCCCAACCATAACCTTCACCCCGACACTACCCCCTCTACATCATCCTCTACCATAAACCCCAACCATAACCTTCACCCCGACACAAACCCTCTACATCATCCTCTACCATAAACCCCAACCATAACCTTCACCCCGACCCCGACACTAACCCTCTACATCATCCTCTACCATAAACCCCAACCATAACCTTCACCCCGACACTACCCCCTCTACATCATCCTCTACCATAAACCCTAACCATAACCTTCACCCCGACACTACCCCCTCTACATCATTATCTACCATGAACCCCAACCATAACCTTCACCCCGACACTAACCCCTCTACATCATCCTCTATCATAAACCCCAACCATAACCTTCACCCCGACACTACCCCTCTACATCATCCTCTACCATAAACCCTAACCATAACCTTCACCCCGACACTACCCCCTCTACATCATCCTCTACCATAAACCCCAACCATAACCTTCACCCCGACACTAACCCCTCTACATCATCCTCTACCATAAACCCCAACCATAACCTTCACCCCGACACTACCCCTCTACATCATCCTCTACCATAAACCCTAACCATAACCTTCACCCCGACACTACCCCCTCTACATCATCCTCTACCATAAACCCAACCATAACCTTCACCCCGACACTACCCCTCTACATCATCCTCTACCATAAAACCCAACCATAACTTTCACCCCGACACCACCCCTCTACATTATCCTCTACCATAAACCCAACCATAGCCTTCACCCCGACACCACCCCTCTACATCATCCTCTACCATAAACCCAAACCATAAACTTCACCCCGACACTGCCCCTCTACATTATCCTCTACCATCAACCCCAACCATACCTTTCACCCTGACACTAACCCCTCTACATCATCCTCTACCATAAACCCCAACCATAACCTTCACCCCGACACTAACCCTCTACATCATCCTCTACCATAAACCCCAACCATAACCTTCACCCCGACACTAACCCTCTACATCATCCTCTACCATAAACCCCAACCATAACCTTCACCCCGACACTAACCCTCTACATCATCCTCTACCATAAACCAACCATAACCTTCACCCCGACACTAATCCCTCTACATCATCCTCTACCATAAACCCCAACCATAACCTTTACCCTGCCACTAACCCCTCTACTTCATCCTCTACCATAAACCCCAACCATAACCTTCACCCCGACACTATCCCCTCTACATCATCCTCTACCATAAACCCCAACCATAACCTTCACCCCGACACTAACCCCTCTACATCATCTTCTACCATAAACCCCAAATATAACCTTCACCCCGACACTAACCCCTCTACATCATCCTCTACCATAAACCCCAACCATAACCTTCACCCCGACACTAATCCCTCTACATCATCCTCTACCATAAACCCCAACCATAACCTTCACCCCGCCACTACACCCTCTACATTATCCTCTACCATCAACCCCAACCATAACCTTCACCCCGATACTAACCCCTCTACATCATCCTCTACCATAAACCCCAACCATAACCTTCACCCCGACACTAATCCCTCTACATCATCCTCTACCATAAACCCCAACCATAACCTTCACCCCGACACTAACCCCTCTACATCATCCTCTACCATAAACCCCAAATATAACCTTCACCCCGACACTACCCCTGTACATCATCCTCTACCATAAACCCTAACCATAACCTTCACCCCGACACTACCCCCTCTACATCATCCTCTACCATAAACCCAACCATAATCTTCACCCCGACACTACCCCTCTACATCATCCTCTACCATAAACCCCAACCATAACTTTCACCCCGACACCACCCCTCTACATTATCCTCTACTATAAACCCAACCATAACCTTCACCCCGACACTAACCCTCTACATCATCCTCTACCATAAACCCCAACCATAACCTTCACCCCGACACTAACCCTCTACTTCATCCTCTACCATAAACCCCAACCATAACCTTCACCCCGACACTAACCCTCTACATCATCCTCTACCATAAACCAACCATAACCTTCACCCCGACACTAATCCCTCTACATCATCCTCTACCATAAACCCCAAATATAACCTTCACCCCGACACTAACCCCTCTACATCATCCTCTACCATAAACCCCAACCATAACCTTCACCCCGACACTAATCCCTCTACATCATCCTCTACCATAAACCCCAACCATAACCTTCACCCCGACACTACACCCTCTACATTATCCTCTACCATCAACCCCAACCATAACCTTCACCCCGACACTACCCCCTCTACATCATCCTCTACCATAAACCCTAACCATAACCTTCACCCCGACACTACCCCCTCTACATCATCCTCTACCATAAACCCCAACCATAACCTTCACCCCGACACTAACCCCTCTACATCATCCTCTACCATAAACCCCAACCATAACCTTCACCCCGACACTACCCCCTCTACATCATCCTCTACCATAAACCCCAACCATAACCTTCACCCCGACACAAACCCTCTACATCATCCTCTACCATAAACCCCAACCATAACCTTCACCCCGACCCCGACACTAACCCTCTACATCATCCTCTACCATAAACCCCAACCATAACCTTCACCCCGACACTACCCCTCTACATCATCCTCTACCATAAACCCTAACCATAACCTTCACCCCGACACTACCCCCTCTACATCATCCTCTACGATAAACCCCAACCATAACCTTCACTCCGACACTAACCCCTCTACATCATCCTCTACCATAAACCCCAACCATAACCTTCACCCCGACACTACCCCTCTACATCATCCTCTACCATAAACCCTAACTATAACCTTCACCCCGACACTACCCCCTCTACATCATCCTCTACCATAAACCCAACCATAACCTTCACCCCGACACTACCCCTCTACATCATCCTCTACCATAAACCCTAACCATAACCTTCACCCCGACACTACCCCTCTACATCATCCTCTACCATAAACCCCAACCATAACCTTCACCCCGACACTAATCCCTCTACATCATCCTCTACCATAAACCCCAACCATAACCTTCACCCCGCCACTACACCCTCTACATTATCCTCTACCATCAACCCCAACCATAACCTTCACCCCGACACTACCCCCTCTACATCATCCTCTACCATAAACCCCAACCATAACCTTCACCCCGACACTAATCCCTCTACATCATCCTCTACCATAAACCCCAACCATAACCTTCACCCCGACACTAACCCCTCTACATCATCCTCTACCATAAATCCCAAATATAACCTTCACCACGACACTACCCCTGTACATCATCCTCTACCATAAACCCTAACCATAACCTTCACCCCGACACTACCCCCTCTACATCATCCTCTACCGAAAACCCAACCATAATCTTCACCCCGACACTACCCCTCTACATCATCCTCTACCATAAACCCCAACCATAACTTTCACCCCGACACCACCCCTCTACATTATCCTCTACCATAAACCCAACCATAGCCTTCACCGCGACACCACCCCTCTACATCATCCTCTACCATAAACCCCAACCATAACCTTCACCCCGACACTGCCCCTCTACATTATCCTCTACCATCAACCCCAACCATACCTTTCACCCCGACACTAACCCCTCTACATCATCCTCTACCATAAACCCCAACCATAACCTTCACCCCGACACTAACCCTCTACATCATCCTCTACCATAAACCCCAACCATAACCTTCACCCCGACACTAACCCTCTACATCATCCTCTACCATAAACCCCAACCATAACCTTCACCCCGACACTAACCCTCTACATCATCCTCTACCATAAACCAACCATAACCTTCACCCCGACACTAATCCCTCTACATCATCCTCTACCATAAACCCCAAATATAACCTTCACCCCGACACTAACCCCTCTACATCATCCTCTACCATAAACCCCAACCATAACCTTCACCCCGACACTAATCCCTCTACATCATCCTCTACCATAAACCCCAACCATAACCTTCACCCCGACACTACACCCTCTACATTATCCTCTACCATCAACCCCAACCATAACCTTCACCCCGACACTACCCCCTCTACATCATCCTCTACCATAAACCCCAACCATAACCTTCACCCCGACACTAATCCCTCTACATCATCCTCTACCATAAACCCCAACCATAACCTTCACCCCGACACTAACCCCTCTACATCATCCTCTACCATAAACCCCAAATATAACCATCACCCCGACACTACCCCTCTACATCATCCTCTACCATAAACCCCAACCATAACCTTCACCCCGACACTACCCCTCTACATCATCCTCTACCATAAACCCCAACCATAACCTTCACCCCGACACTACCCCTCTACATCATCCTCTACCATAAACCCCAACCATAACCTTCACCCCGACACTAACCCTCTACATCATCCTCTACCATAAACCCCAACCATAACCCTTACCCCGACACTAACCACTCTACATCATCCTCTACCATAAACCCCAACCATAACCTTCACCCCGACACTAACCCTCTACATCATCCTCTACCATAAACCCCAACCATAACCTTCACCCCGACACTAACCCTCTACATCATCCTCTATCATAAACCAACCATAACCTTCACCCCGACACTAATCCCTCTACATCATCCTCTACCATAAACCCCAACCATAACCTTTACCCTGACACTAACCCCTCTACATCATCCTCTACCATAAACCCCAACCATAACCTTCACCCCGACACTACCCCCTCTACATCATCCTCTACCATAAACCCCAACCATAACCTTCACCCAGACACTAATCCCTCTACATCATCCTCTACCATAAACCCCAACCATAACCTTCACCCCGACACTAACCCCTCTACATCATCCTCTACCATAAACCCCAAATATAACCTTCACCCCGACACTACCCCTGTACATCATCCTCTACCATAAACCCTAACCATAACCTTCACCCCGACACTACCCCCTCTACATCATCCTCTACCATAAACCCAACCATAACCTTCACCCCGACACTACCCCTCTACATCATCCTCTACCATAAACCCCAACCATAACTTTCACCCCGACACCACCCCTCTACATTATCCTCTACCATAAACCCAACCATAGCCTTCACCCCGACACCACCCCTCTACATCATCCTCTACCATAAACCCCAACCATAACCTTCACCCCGACACTGCCCCTCTACATTATCCTCTACCATCAACCCCAACCATACCTTTCACCCCGACACTAACCCCTCTACATCATCCTCTACCATAAACCCCAACCATAACCTTCACCCCGACACTAACCCTCTACATCATCCTCTACCATAAACCCCAACCATAACCTTCACCCGACACTAACCCTCTACATCATCCTCTACCATAAACCCCAACCATAACCTTCACCCCGACACTAACCCTCTACATCATCCTCTACCATAAACCAACCATAACCTTCACCCCGACACTAATCCCTCTACATCATCCTCTACCATAAACCCCAACCATAACCTTTACCCTGATACTAACCCCTCTACATCATCCTCTACCATAAACCCCAACCATAACCTTCACCCCGACACTATCCCCTCTACATCATCCTCTACCATAAACCCCAACCATAACCTTCACCCCGACACTAACCCCTCTACATCATCTTCTACAATAAACCCCAAATATAACCTTCACCCCGACACTAACCCCTCTACATCATCCTCTACCATAAACCCCAACCATAACCTTCACCCCGACACTAATCCCTCTACATCATCCTCTACCATAAACCCCAACCATAACCTTCACCCCGACACTACACCCTCTACATCATCCTCTACCATAAACCCCAACCATAACCTTCACCCCGACACTAATCCCTCTACATCATCCTCTACCATAAACCCCAACCATAACCTTCACCCTGACACTAACCCCTCTACATCATACTCTACCATAAACCCCAAATATAACCTTCACCCCGACACTACCCCTCTACATCATCCTCTACCATAAACCCCAACCATAACCTTCACCCCGACACTACCCCTCTACATCATCCTCTACCATAAACCCCAACCATAACCTTCACCCCGACACTACCCCTCTACATCATCCTCTACCACAAACCCCAACCATAACCTTCACCCGACACTAACCCCTCTACATCATCCTCTACCATAAACACCAACCATATCCTTCACCCCGACACTACCCCCTCTACATCATCCTCTACCATAAACCCCAACCATAACCTTCACCCCGACACTAATCCCTCTACATTATCCTCTACCATAAACCCCAACCCCATAACCTTCACCCCGACACTACCCCTCTACATGATCCTCTACCATGAACCCCAACCATAACCTTCACCCCGACACTACCCCTCTACATCATCCTCTACCATAAACCCCAACCATATCCTTCACCCCGACACTACCCCCTCTACATCATCCTCTACCATAAACCCCAACCATAACCTTCACCCCGACACTAACCCCTCTACATCATCCTCTACCATAAACCCAACCATAACCTTCACCACGACACCACCCCTCTACATCATCCTCTACCATAAACCCCAACCATAACCTTCACCCCAACACTACCCCTCTACATCATCCTCTACCATAAACCCCAACCATAACCTTCACCCCGACACTAAACCCTCTAAATCATCCTCTACCATAAACCCCAACAATATCCTTCACCCCGACACTACCCCCTCTACATCATCCTCTACCATAAACCCCAACCATAACCTTCACCCCGACACTAATCCCTCTACATTATCCTCTACCATAAACCCCAACCATAACCTTCACCCCGACACTACCCCTCTACATGATCCTCTACCATAAACCCCAACCATAACCTTCACCCTGACACCACCCGTCTACATCATCCTCTACCATAAACCCTAACCATAACCTTCACCCTGACACTACCCCCTCTACATCATCCTCTACCATAAACCCAACCATAACCTTCACCCCGACACTACCCCTCTACATCATCCTCTACCATAAACCCCAATCATAACTTTCACCCCGACACCACCCCTCTACATTATCCTCTACCATAAACCCAACCATAACCTTCACCCCGACACTAACCCCTCTACATCATCCTCTACCATAAACCCCAAACATACCCTTCACCCCGACACTAACCCCTCTACATTATCCTCTACCATAAACCCCAACCATAACCTTCACCCCAACACTAACCCCTCTACATCATCCTCTACCATAAACCCAACCATAACCTTCACCCCGACACTACCCCTCTACATCATCCTCTACCATAAACCCCAACCATAACTTTCACCCCGACACCACCCCTCTACATTATCCTCTACCATAAACCCAACCATAACCTTCACCCCGACACTAACCCCTCTACATCATCCTCTACCATAAACCCCAAATATAACCTTCACCCCGACACTACCCCTCTACATCATCCTCTACCATAAACCCCAACCATAACCTTCACCCCGACACTAATCCCTCTACATCATCCTCTACCATAAACCCCAACCATAACCTTCACCCCGACACTACCCCTCTACATCATCCTCTACCATAAACCCCAACCATAACCTTCACCCCGACACTAACCCTCTACATCATCCTCTACCATAAACCCCAACCATAACCCTTACCCCGACACTAACCCCTCTACATCATCCTCTACCATAAACCCCAACCATAACATTCACCCCGACACTACCCCCTCTACATCATCCTCTACCATAAACCCCAACCATAACCTTCACCCCGACACTAACCCTCTACATCATCCTCTACCATAAACCCCAACCATAACCTTCACCCCAACACTACCCCCTCTACATCATCCTCTACCATAAACCCTAACCATAACCTTCACCCCGACACGACCCCCTCTACATCATCCTCTACCATAAACCCCAACCATAACCTTCACCCCGACACTAACCCCTCTACATCATCCTCTACCATAAACCCCAACCATAACCTTCACCCCGACACTACCCCCTCTACATCATCCTCTACCATAAACCCCAACCATAACCTTCACCCCAACACTAACCCTCTACATCATCCTCTACCATAAACCCCAACCATAACCTTCACCCGACCCCGACACTAACCCTCTACGTCATCCTCTACCATAAACCCCAACCATAACCTTCACCCCGACACTACCCCCTCTACATCATCCTCTACCATAAACCCTAACCATAACCTTCACCCCGACACTACCCCCTCTACATCATTATCTACCATAAACCCCAACCATAACCTTCACCCCGACACTAACCCCTCTACATCATCCTCTACCATAAACCCCAACCATAACCTTCACCCGACACTACCCCTCTACATCATCCTCTACCATAAACCCTAACCATAACCTTCACCCCGACACTACCCCCTCTACATCATCCTCTAGCATAAACCCCAACCATAACCTTCACCCCGACACTAACCCCTCTACATCATCCTCTACCATAAACCGTAACCATAACCTTTACCCCGACACTACCCCTCTACATCATCCTCTACCATAAACCCTAACCATAACCTTCACCCCGACACTACCCCCTCTACATCATCCTCTACCATAAACCCAACCATAACCTTCACCCCGACACTACCCCTCTACATCATCCTCTACAATAAATCCCAACCATAACTTTCACCCCGACACCACCCCTCTACATTATCCTCTACCATAAACCCAACCATAGCCTTCACCCCGACACCACCCCTCTACATCATCCTCTACCATAAACCCCAACCATAACCTGAACCCCGACACTACCCCCTCTACATCATCCTCTACCATAAACCCTAACCATAACCTTCACCCCGACCCCGACACTAACCCTCTACATCATCCTCTACCATAAACCCCAACCATAACCTTCACCCCGACACTACCCCCTCTACATCATCCTCTACCATAAACCCTAACCATAACCTTCACCCCGACACTACCCCCTCTACATCATTATCTACCATAAACCCCAACCATAACCTTCACCCCGACACTAACCCCTCTACATCATCCTCTACCATAAACCCCAACCATAACCTTCACCCCGACACTACCCCTCTACATCATCCTCTACCATAAACCCTAACCATAACCTTCACCCCGACACTAACTCGTCTACATCATCCTCTACCATAAACCCCAACCATAACCTTCTCCCCGACACTACCCCTCTACATCATCCTCTACCATAAACCCTAACCATAACCTTCACCCCGACACTACCCCCTCTACATCATCCTCTACCATAAACCCAACCATAACCTTCACCCCGACACTACCCCTCTACATCATCCTCTACCATAAACCCCAACCATAACTTTCACCCCGACACCACCCCTCTACATTATCCTCTACCATAAACCCAACCATAGCCTTCACCCCGACACCACCCCTCTACATCATCCTCTACCATAAACCCCAACCATAACCTTCACCCCGACACTGCCCCTCTACATTATCCTCTACCATCAACCCCAACCATACCTTTCACCCCGACACTAACCCCTCTACATCATCCTCTACCATAAACCCCATCCATAACCTTCATCCCGACACTAACCCTCTACATCATCCTCTACCATAAACCCCAACCATAACCTTCACCCCGACACTAACCCTCTACATCATCCTCTACCATAAACCAACCATAACCTTCACCCCGACACTAATCCCTCTACATCATCCTCTACCATAAACCCCAACCATAACCTTTACCCGGACACTAACCCCTCTACATCATCCTCTACCATAAACCCCAACCATAACCTTCACCCCGACACTATCCCCTCTACATAATCCTCTACCATAAACCCCAACCATAACCTTCACCCCGACACTAACCCCTCTACATCATCTTCTACCATAAACCCCAAATATAACCTTCACCCCGACACTAACCCCTCTACATCATCCTCTACCATAAACCCCAACCATAACCTTCACCCCGACACTAATCCCTCTACATCATCCTCTACCATAAACCCCAACCATAACCTTCACCCCGACACTACACCCTCTACATTATCCTCTACCATCAACCCCAAATATAACCTTCACCCCGACACTAACCCTGTACATCATCCTCTACCATAAACCCTAACCATAACCTTCACCCCGACACTACCCCCTCTACATCATCCTCTACCATAAACCCAACCATAACCTTCACCCCGACACTACCCCTCTACATCATCCTCTACCATAAACCCCAACCATAACTTTCACCCCTACAACACCCCTCTACATTATCCTCTACCATAAACCCAACCATAGCCTTCACCCCGACACCACCCCTCTACATCATCCTCTACCATAAACCCCAACCATAACCTTCACCCCGACACTGCCCCTCTACATTATCCTCTACCATCAACCCCAACCATACCTTTCACCCCGACACTAACCCCTCTACATCATCCTCTACCATAAACCCCAACCATAACCTTCACCCCGACACTAACCCTCTACATCATCCTCTACCATAAACCCCAACCATAACCTTCACCCCGACACTACCCCCTCTACATCATCCTCTACCATAAACCCCAACCATAACCTTCACCCCGACACTACCCCTCTACATCATCCTCTACCATAAACCCCAACCATAACCTTCACCCCGACACTACACCCTCTACATCATCCTCTACCATAAACCCCAACCATAACCTTCACCCCGACACTACCCCCTCTACATCATCCTCTACCATAAACCCCAACCATAACCTTCACCCCGACACTACCCTTCTACATCATCCTCTACCATAAACCCCAACCATAACCTTCACCCCGACACTAACCCTCTACATCATCCTCTACCATAAACCCCAACCATAACCTTCACCCCGACACTAGCCCTCTACATCATCCTCTACCATAAACCAACCATAACCTTCACCCCGACACTAATCCCTCTACATC
The DNA here is from genome assembly GCA_029206835.1 of Rana muscosa. Taxonomy (NCBI): domain Eukaryota; kingdom Metazoa; phylum Chordata; class Amphibia; order Anura; family Ranidae; genus Rana; species Rana muscosa. The sequence goes on from CM055126.1 coordinate 65,399,779, forward strand.
ATCCTCTACCATAAACCCCAACCATAAACTTTACCCTGACACTAACCCCTCTACATCATCCTCTACCATAAACCCCAACCATAACCTTCACCCCGACACTATCCCCTCTACATCATCCTCTACCATAAACCCCAACCATAACCTTCACCCCGACACTAACCCCTCTACATCATCTTCTACCATAAACCCCAAATATAACCTTCACCCCGACACTAACCCCTCTACATCATCCTCTACCATAAACCCCAACCATAACCTTCACCCCGACACTAATCCCTCTACATCATCCTCTACCATAAACCCCAACCATAACCTTCACCCCGACACTACACCCTCTACATCATCCTCTACCATAAACCCCAACCATAACCTTCACCCCGACACTAATCCCTCTACATCATCCTCTACCATAAACCCCAACCATAACCTTCACCCCGACACTAACCCCTCTACATCATCCTCTACCATAAACCCCAAATATAACCTTCACCCCGACACTTCCCCTCTACATCATCCTCTACCATAAACCCCAACCATAACCTTCACCCCGACACTACCCCTCTACATCATCCTCTACCATAAACCCCAACCATAACTTTCACCCCTACACCACCCCTCTACATTATCCTCTACCATAAACCCAACCATAGCCTTCACCCCGACACCACCCCTCTACATCATCCTCTACCATAAACCCCAACCATAACCTTCACCCCGACACTGCCCCTCTACATTATCCTCTACCATCAACCCCAACCATACCTTTCACCCCGACACTAACCCCTCTACATCATCCTCTACCATAAACCCCAACCATAACCTTCACCCCGACACTAACCCTCTACATCATCCTCTACCATAAACCCCAACCATAACCTTCACCCCGACACTACCCCCTCTACATCATCCTCTACCATAAACCCCAACCATAACCTTCACCCCGACACTACCCCTCTACATCATCCTCTACCATAAACCCCAACCATAACCTTCACTCCGACACTACACCCTCTACATCATCCTCTACCATAAACCCCAACCATAACCTTCACCCCGACACTACCCCCTCTACATCATCCTCTACCATAAACCCCAACCATAACCTTCACCCCGACACTACCCCTCTACATCATCCTCTACCATAAACCCCAACCATAACCTTCACCCCGACACTAACCCTCTACATCATCCTCTACCATAAACCCCAACCATAACCTTCACCCCGACACTAGCCCTCTACATCATCCTCTACCATAAACCAACCATAACCTTCACCCCGACACTAATCCCTCTACATCATCCTCTACCATAAACCCCAACCATAACCTTTACCCTGACACTAACCCCTCTACATCATCCTCTACCATAAACCCCAACCATAACCTTCACCCCGACACTATCCCCTCTACATCATCCTCTACCATAAACCCCAACCATAACCTTCACCCCGACACTAACCCCTCTACATCATCTCCTACCATAAACCCCAAATATAACCTTCACCCCGACACTAACCCCTCTACATCATCCTCTACCATAAACCCCAACCATAACCTTCACCCCGACACTAATCCCTCTACATCATCCTCTACCATAAACCCCAACCATAACCTTCACCCCGACACTACACCCTCTACATCATCCTCTACCATAAACCCCAACCATAACCTTCACCCCGACACTAATCCCTCTACATCATCCTCTACCATAAACCCCAACCATAACCTTCACCCCGACACTAACCCCTCTACATCATCCTCTACCATAAACCCCAAATATAACCTTCACCCCGACACTTCCCCTCTACATCATCCTCTACCATAAACCCCAACCATAACCTTCACCCCGACACTACCCCTCTACATCATCCTCTACCATAAACCCCAACCATAACCTTCACCTGACACTAACCCCTCTACATCATCCTCTACCATAAACACCAACCATATCCTTCACCCCGACACTACCCCCTCTACATCATCCTCTACCATAAACCCCAACCATAACCTTCACCCCGACACTACCCCCTCTACATCATCCTCTACCATAAACCCCAACCATAACCTTCACCCCGACACTAACCCCTCTACATCATCCTCTACCATAAACCCAACCATAACCTTCACCACGACACCACCCCTCTACATCATACTCTACCATAAACCCCAACCATAACCTTCACCCCAACACTACCCCTCTACATCATCCTCTACCATAAACCCCAACCATAACCTTCACCCCGACACTAAACCCTCTACATCATCCTCTACCATAAACCCCAACAATATCCTTCACCCCGACACTAATCCCTCTACATCATCCTCTACCATAAACCCCAACCATAACCTTCACCCCGACACTACACCCTCTACATTATCCTCTACCATCAACCCCAAATATAACCTTCACCCCGACACTAACCCTGTACATCATCTTCTACCATAAACCCTAACCATAACCTTCACCCCGACACTACCCCCTCTACATCATCCTCTACCATAAACCCAACCATAACCTTCACCCCGACACTACCCCTCTACATCATCCTCTACCATAAACCCCAACCATAACTTTCACCCCGACACCACCCCTCTACATTATCCTCTACCATAAACCCAACCATAGCCTTCACCCCGACACCACCCCTCTACATCATCCTCTACCATAAACCCCAACCATAACCTTCACCCCGACACTGCCCCTCTACATTATCCTCTACCATCAACCCCAACCATACCTTTCACCCCGACACTAACCCCTCTACATCATCCTCTACCATAAACCCCAACCATAACCTTCACCCCGACACTAACCCTCTACATCATCCTCTACCATAAACCCCAACCATAACCTTCACCCCGACACTAACCCTCTACATCATCCTCTACCATAAACCAACCATAACCTTCACCCCGACACTAATCCCTCTACATCATCCTCTACCATAAACCCCAACCATAACCTTTACCCTGACACTAACCCCTCTACATCATCCTCTACCATAAACCCCAACCATAACCTTCACCCCAACACTAACCCCTCTACATCATCTTCTACCATAAACCCCAACCATAACCTTCACCCCGACACTAATCCCTCTACATCATCCTCTACCATAAACCCCAACCATAACCTTCACCCCGACACTACACCCTCTACATCATCCTCTACCATAAACCCCAACCATAACCTTCACCCCGACACTAATCCCTCTACATCATCCTCTACCATAAACTCCAACCATAACCTTCACCCCGACACTAACCCCTCTACATCATCCTCTACCATAAACCCCAAATATAACCTTCACCCCGACACTACCACTCTACATCATCCTCTACCATAAACCCCAACCATAACCTTCACCCCGACACTACCCCTCTACATCATCCTCTACCATAAACCCCAACCATAACCTTCACCTGACACTAACCCCTCTACATCATCCTCTACCATAAACACCAACCATATCCTTCACCCCGACACTAACCCCTCTACATCATCTTCTACCATAAACCCCAACCATAACCTTCACCCCGACACTAATCCCTCTACATCATCCTCTACCATAAACCCCAACCATAACCTTCACCCCGACACTACACCCTCTACATCATCCTCTACCATAAACCCCAACCATAACCTTCACCCCGACACTAATCCCTCTACATCATCCTCTACCATAAACTCCAACCATAACCTTCACCCCGACACTAACCCCTCTACATCATCCTCTACCATAAACCCCAACCATGACCTTCACCCCGACACTAATCCCTCTACATCATCCTCTACCATAAACCCCAACCATAACCTTCACCCCGACACTACACCCTCTACATCATCCTCTACCATAAACCCCAACCATAACCTTCACCCCGACACTAATCCCTCTACATCATCCTCTACCATAAACCCCAACCATAACCTTCACCCCGACACTACACCCTCTACATCATCCTCTACCATAAACCCCAACCATAACCTTCACCCCGACACTAATCCCTCTACATCATCCTCTACCATAAACTCCAACCATAACCTTCACCCCGACACTAACCCCTCTACATCATCCTCTACCATAAACCCCAAATATAACCTTCACCCCGACACTACCACTCTACATCATCCTCTACCATAAACCCCAACCATAACCTTCACCCCGACACTACCCCTCTACATCATCCTCTACCATAAACCCCAACCATAACCTTCACCTGACACTAACCCCTCTACATCATCCTCTACCATAAACACCAACCATATCCTTCACCCCGACACTACCCCCTCTACATCATCCTCTACCATAAACCCCAACCATAACCTTCACCCCGACACTACCCCCTCTACATCATCCTCTACCATAAACCCCAACCATAACCTTCACCCCGACACTAACCCCTCTACATCATCCTCTACCATAAACCCAACCATAACCTTCACCACGACACCACCCCTCTACATCATCCTCTACCATAAACCCCAACCATAACCTTCACCCCAACACTACCCCTCTACATCATCCTCTACCATAAACCCCAACCATAACCTTCACCCCGACACTAAACCCTCTACATCATCCTCTACCATAAACCCCAACAATATCCTTCACCCCGACACTACCCCCTCTACATCATCCTCTACCATAAACCCCAACCATAACCTTCACCCCGACACTAATCCCTCTACATTATCCTCTACCATAAACCCCAACCATAACCTTCACCCCGACACTACCCCTCTACATGATCCTCTACCATAAACCCCAACCATAACCTTCACCCTGACACCACCCTTCTACATCATCCTCTACCATAAACCCTAACCATAACCTTCACCCTGACACTACCCACTCTACATCATCCTCTACCATAAACCCAACCATAACCTTCACCCCGACACTACCCCTCTACATCATCCTCTACCATAAACCCCAATCAAAGCTTTCACCCCGACACCACCCCTCTACATTATCCTCTACCATAAAACCCAACCATAACCTTCACCCCGACACTAACCCCTCTACATCATCCTCTACCACAAACCCCAACCATAACCTTCACCCCGACACTACCCCTCTACATCATCCTCTACCATAAACCCCAACCATAACCTTCACCCCGACACTAACCCCTCTACATTATCCTCTACCATAAACCCCAACCATAACCTTCACCCCAACACTAACCCCTCTACATCATCCTCTACCATAAACCCAACCATAACCTTCACCCCGACACTACCCCTCTACATCATCCTCTACCATAAACCCCAACCATAACTTTCACCCCGACACCACCCCTCTACATTATCCTCTACCATAAACCCAACCATAACCTTCACCCCGACACTAACCCCTCTACATCATCCTCTACCATAAACCCCAACCATAACCTTCACCCCGACACCACCCCTCTACATCATCCTCTACCATAAACCCCAACCATAACCTTCACCCTGACACTACCCCTCTACATTATACTCTACCATAAACCCCAACCATAACCTTGACCCCGACACTAACCCTCTACATTATCCTCTACCATAAACCCCAACCATAACCTTCACCCAAACACCACCTCTCTACATCAACCTCTACCATAAACCCCAACCATAACCTTCACCCCGACACTACCCCTCTACATTATCCTCTACCATAAACCCCAACCATAACCGTCGACCCGACACTAACCCCTAAACATCATCCTCTACCATAAACCCCAACCATAATCCTCACCCTGACACTAACCCCTCTAGATCATCCTCTACCATAAACCCCAACCATAACCTTCACCCCGACACTACCCCTGTACATCATCCTCTACCATAAACCCTAACCATAACCTTCACCCCGACACTACCCCCTCTACATCATCCTCTACCATAAACCCAACCATAACCTTCACCCCAACACTACCCCTCTACATCATCCTCTACCATAAACCCCAACCATAACTTTCACCCCGACACCACCCCTCTACATCATCCTCTACCATAAACCCCAACCATAACCTTCACCCCGACACTGCCCCTCTACATTATCCTCTACCATCAACCCCAACCATACCTTTCACCCCGATACACTAACCCTCTACATCATCCTCTACCATAAACCCCAACCATAACCTTCACCCCGAGACTAACCCTCTACATCATCCTCTACCATAAACCAACCATAACCTTCACCCCGACACTAATCCCTCTACATCATCCTCTATCATAAACCCCAACCATAACCTTTACCCTGACACTAACCCCTCTACATCATCCTCTACCATAAACCCCAACCATAACCTTCACCCCGACACTGCCCCTCTACATTATCCTCTACCATCAACCCCAACCATACCTTTCACCCCGACACTAACCCCTCTACATCATCCTCTACCATAAACCCCAACCATAACCTTCACCCCGACACTAACCCTCTACATCATCCTCTACCATAAACCCCAACCATAACCTTCACCCCGACACTAACCCTCTACATCATCCTCTACCATAAACCCCAACCATAACCTTCACCCCGACACTAACCCTCTACATCATCCTCTACCATAAACCAACCATAACCTTCACCCCGACACTAATCCCTCTACATCATCCTCTACCATAAACCCCAACCATAACCTTTACCCTGACACTAACCCCTCTACATCATCCTCTACCATAAGCCCCAACCATAACCTTCACCCCGACACTAACCCCTCTACATCATCTTCTACCATAAACCCCAACCATAACCTTCACCCCGACACTAATCCCTCTACATCATCCTCTACCATAAACCCCAACCATAACCTTCACCCCGACACTACACCCTCTACATCATCCTCTACCATAAACCCCAACCATAACCTTCACCCCGACACTAATCCCTCTACATCATCCTCTACCATAAACTCCAACCATAACCTTCACCCCGACACTAACCCCTCTACATCATCCTCTACCATAAACCCCAAATATAACCTTCACCCCGACACTACCACTCTACATCATCCTCTACCATAAACCCCAACCATAACCTTCACCCCGACACTACCCCTCTACATCATCCTCTACCATAAACCCCAACCATAACCTTCACCTGACACTAACCCCTCTACATCATCCTCTACCATAAACACCAACCATATCCTTCACCCCGACACTAACCCCTCTACATCATCTTCTACCATAAACCCCAACCATAACCTTCACCCCGACACTAATCCCTCTACATCATCCTCTACCATAAACCCCAACCATAACCTTCACCCCGACACTACACCCTCTACATCATCCTCTACCATAAACCCCAACCATAACCTTCACCCCGAGACTAATCCCTCTACATCATCCTCTACCATAAACTCCAACCATAACCTTCACCCCGACACTAACCCCTCTACATCATCCTCTACCATAAACCCCAACCATAACCTTCACCCCGACACTAATCCCTCTACATCATCCTCTACCATAAACCCCAACCATAACCTTCACCCCGACACTACACCCTCTACATCATCCTCTACCATAAACCCCAACCATAACCTTCACCCCGACACTAATCCCTCTACATCATCCTCTACCATAAACCCCAACCATAACCTTCACCCCGACACTACACCCTCTACATCATCCTCTACCATAAACCCCAACCATAACCTTCACCCCGACACTAATCCCTCTACATCATCCTCTACCATAAACTCCAACCATAACCTTCACCCCGACACTAACCCCTCTACATCATCCTCTACCATAAACCCCAAATATAACCTTCACCCCGACACTACCACTCTACATCATCCTCTACCATAAACCCCAACCATAACCTTCACCCCGACACTACCCCTCTACATCATCCTCTACCATAAACCCCAACCATAACCTTCACCTGACACTAACCCCTCTACATCATCCTCTACCATAAACACCAACCATATCCTTCACCCCGACACTACCCCCTCTACATCATCCTCTACCATAAACCCCAACCATAACCTTCACCCCGACACTACCCCCTCTACATCATCCTCTACCATAAACCCCAACCATAACCTTCACCCCGACACTAACCCCTCTACATCATCCTCTACCATAAACCCAACCATAACCTTCACCACGACACCACCCCTCTACATCATCCTCTACCATAAACCCCAACCATAACCTTCACCCCAACACTACCCCTCTACATCATCCTCTACCATAAACCCCAACCATAACCTTCACCCCGACACTAAACCCTCTACATCATCCTCTACCATAAACCCCAACAATATCCTTCACCCCGACACTACCCGCTCTACATCATCCTCTACCATAAACCCCAACCATAACCTTCACCCCGACACTAATCCCTCTACATTATCCTCTACCATAAACCCCAACCATAACCTTCACCCCGACACTACCCCTCTACATGATCCTCTACCATAAACCCCAACCATAACCTTCACCCTGACACCACCCTTCTACATCATCCTCTACCATAAACCCTAACCATAACCTTCACCCTGACACTACCCACTCTACATCATCCTCTACCATAAACCCAACCATAACCTTCACCCCGACACTACCCCTCTACATCATCCTCTACCATAAACCCCAATCAAAGCTTTCACCCCGACACCACCCCTCTACATTATCCTCTACCATAAAACCCAACCATAACCTTCACCCCGACACTAACCCCTCTACATCATCCTCTACCACAAACCCCAACCATAACCTTCACCCCGACACTACCCCTCTACATCATCCTCTACCATAAACCCCAACCATAACCTTCACCCCGACACTAACCCCTCTACATTATCCTCTACCATAAACCCCAACCATAACCTTCACCCCAACACTAACCCCTCTACATCATCCTCTACCATAAACCCAACCATAACCTTCACCCCGACACTACCCCTCTACATCATCCTCTACCATAAACCCCAACCATAACTTTCACCCCGACACCACCCCTCTACATTATCCTCTACCATAAACCCAACCATAACCTTCACCCCGACACTAACCCCTCTACATCATCCTCTACCATAAACCCCAACCATAACCTTCACCCCGACACCACCCCTCTACATCATCCTCTACCATAAACCCCAACCATAACCTTCACCCTGACACTACCCCTCTACATTATACTCTACCATAAACCCCAACCATAACCTTGACCCCGACACTAACCCTCTACATTATCCTCTACCATAAACCCCAACCATAACCTTCACCCAAACACCACCTCTCTACATCAACCTCTACCATAAACCCCAACCATAACCTTCACCCCGACACTACCCCTCTACATTATCCTCTACCATAAACCCCAACCATAACCGTCGACCCGACACTAACCCCTAAACATCATCCTCTACCATAAACCCCAACCATAATCCTCACCCTGACACTAACCCCTCTAGATCATCCTCTACCATAAACCCCAACCATAACCTTCACCCCGACACTACCCCTGTACATCATCCTCTACCATAAACCCTAACCATAACCTTCACCCTGACACTACCCCCTCTACATCATCCTCTACCATAAACCCAACCATAACCTTCACCCCAACACTACCCCTCTACATCATCCTCTACCATAAACCCCAACCATAACTTTCACCCCGACACCACCCCTCTACATCATCCTCTACCATAAACCCCAACCATAACCTTCACCCCGACACTGCCCCTCTACATTATCCTCTACCATCAACCCCAACCATACCTTTCACCCCGATACACTAACCCTCTACATCATCCTCTACCATAAACCCCAACCATAACCTTCACCCCGAGACTAACCCTCTACATCATCCTCTACCATAAACCAACCATAACCTTCACCCCGACACTAATCCCTCTACATCATCCTCTATCATAAACCCCAACCATAACCTTTACCCTGACACTAACCCCTCTACATCATCCTCTACCATAAACCCCAACCATAACCTTCACCCCGACACTATCCCCTCTACATCATCCTCTACCATAAACCCCAACCATAACCTTCACCCCGACACTAACCCCTCTACATCATCTTCTACCATGAACCCCAAATATAACCTTCACCCCGACACTAACCCCTCTACATCATCCTCTACCATAAACCCCAACCATAACCTTCACCCCGACACTAATCCCTCTACATCATCCTCTACCATAAACCCCAACCATAACCTTCACCCCGACACTACACCCTCTACATCATCCTCTACCATAAACCCCAACCATAACCTTCACCCCGACACTAATCCCTCTACATCATCCTCTACCATAAACCCCAACCATAACCTTCACCCCGACACTAACCCCTCTACATCATCCTCTACCATAAACCCCAAATATAACCTTCACCCCGACACTACCCCTCTACATCATCCTCTACCATAAACCCCAACCATAACCTTCACCCCGACACTACCCCTCTACATCATCCTCTACCATAAACCCCAACCATAACCTTCACCCGACACTAACCCCTCTACATCATCCTCTACCATAAACACCAACCATATCTTTCACACCGACACTACCCCCTCTACATCATCCTCTACCATAAACCCCAACCATAACCTTCACCCCGACACTAATCCCTCTACATTATCCTCTACCATAAACCCCAACCATAACCTTCGCCCCGACACTACCCCTCTACATGATCCTCTACCATAAACCCCAACCATAACTTTCACCCCGACACTACCCCTCTACATCATCCTCTACCATAAACCCCAACCATATCCTTCACCCCGACACTACCCCCTCTACATCATCCTCTACCATAAACCCCAACCATAACCTTCACCCCGACACTAACCCCTCTACATCATCCTCTACCATAAACCCAACCATAACCTTCACCACGACACCACCCCTCTACATCATCCTCTACCATAAACCCCAACCATAACCTTCACCCCAACACTACCCCTCTACATCATCCTCTACCATAAACCCCAACCATAACCTTCACCCCGACACTAAACCCTCTACATCATCCTCTACCATAAACCCCAACAATATCCTTCACCCCGACACTACCCCCTCTACATCATCCTCTACCATAAACCCCAACCATAACCTTCACCCCGACACTAATCCCTCTACATTATCCTCTACCATAAACCCCAACCATAACCTTCACCCCGACACTACCCCTCTACATGATCCTCTACCATAAACCCCAACCATAACCTTCACCCTGACACCACCCTTCTACATCATCCTCTACCATAAACCCTAACCATAACCTTCACCCTGACACTACCCCCTCTACATCATCCTCTACCATAAACCCAACCATAACCTTCACCCCGACACTACCCCTCTACATCATCCTCTACCATAAACCCCAATCATAACTTTCACCACCGACACCACCCCTCTACATTATCCTCTACCATAAACCCAACCATAACCTTCACCCCGACACTAACCCCTCTACATCATCCTCTACCATAAACCCCAACCATAACCTTCACCCTGACACTACCCCTCTACATCATCCTCTACCATAAACCCCAACCATAACCTTCACCCCGACACTAACCCCTCTACATTATCCTCTACCATAAACCCCAACCATAACCTTCACCCCAACACTAACCCCTCTACATCATCCTCTACCATAAACCCAACCATAACCTTCACCCCGACACTACCCCTCTACATCATCCTCTACCATAAACCCCAACCATAACTTTCACCCCGACACCACCCCTCTACATTATCCTCTACCATAAACCCAACCATAACCTTCACCCCGACACTAACTCCTCTACATCATCCTCTACCATGAACCCCAACCATAACCTTCACCCCGACACCACCCCTCTACATCATCCTCTACCATAAACCCCAACCATAACCTTCACCCTGACACTACCCCTCTACATTATACTCTACCATAAACCCCAACCATAACCTTGACCCCGACACTAACCCTCTACATTATCCTCTACCATAAACCCCAACCATAACCTTCACCCGACACTAACCCCTCTACATTATCCTCTACCATAAACCCCAACCATAACCTTCACCCCGACACTACCCCTCTACATTATCCTCTACCATATACCCCAACCATAACCGTCACCCCGACACTAACCCCTAAACATCATCCTCTACCATAAACCCCAACCATAATCCTCACCCTGACACTAACCCCTCTAGATCGTCCTCTACCATAAACCCCAACCATAACCTTCACCCCGACACTACCCCTCTACATCATCCTCTACCATAAACCCCAACCATAACCTTCACCCTGACACTACACCCTCTACATCATCCTCTACCATAAACCCCAACCATAACCTTCACCCCGACACTAATCCCTCTACATTATCCTCTACCATAAACCCCAACCATAATCTCCACCCCGACACTAACCCCTCTACATCATCCTCTATCATAAACCCCAACCATAATCTCCACCCCGACACTAACCCCTCTACATCATCCTCTACCATAAACCCCAACCATAACCTTCACCCCGACACTAACCCTCTACATCATCCTCTTCCATAAACCACAACCATAACCTTCACCCCGACACTACCCTTCTACATTATCCTCTACCATAAACCCCAACCATACCTTTCACCCCGACACTACCCCTCTACATCATCCTGTACCATAAACCCCAACCATAACCTTCACCCCGACACTAACCCCTCTACATTATCCTCTACCATAAACCCCAACCACACCTTTCACTCCGACACTACCCCTCTACATCATTCTCTACAATAAACCCCAACCATAACCTTCACCCTGACACTAATCCCTCTACATCATCCTCTACCATAACCCCTAACCATAACCTTCACCCCGACACTAATCCCTCTACATCATCCTCTACCATAAACCAACCATAACCTTCACCCTGACACTAATCCCTCTACATCATCCTCTACCATAAACCCCAACCATAACCTTTACCCCGACACTAACCCCTCTACATCATCCTCTACCATAAACCCCAACCATAACCTTCACCCCGACACTATCCCCTCTACATTATCCTCTACCATAAACCCCAACCATAACCTTCACCCCGACACTACACCTCTACATCATCCTCTACCATAAACCCCAAGCATAACCTTCACCCCGACACTAATCCCTCTACATCATCCTCTACCATAAACCCCAACCATAACCTTCACCCCGACACTAACCCCTCTACATCATTCTCTACCATAAACCCCAAATATAACCTTCACCCCGACACTAACCCCTCTACATCATCCTCTACCATAAACCCCAACCATAACCTTCACCCCGACACTAATCCCTCTACATCATCCTCTACCATAAACCCCAACCATAACCATCACCCCGACACTACCCCTCTACATCATCCTCTACCATAAACCCCAACCATAACCTTCACCCCGACACTACACCATCTACATTATCCTCTACCATCAACCCCAACCATAACCTTCACCCCGACACTACCCCCTCTACATCATCCTCTACCATAAACCCCAACCATAACCTTCACCCGACACTAATCCCTCTACATCATCCTCTACCATAAACCCCAACCATAACCTTCACCCCGACACTAACCCCTCTACATCATCCTCTACCATAAACCCCAAATATAACCTTCACCCCGACACTAACCCCTCTACATCATCCTCTACCATAAACCCCAACCATAACCTTCACCCCGACACTACCCCTCTACATCATCCTCTACCATAAACCCCAACCATAACCTTCACCCCGACACAACCCCTCTACATCATACTCTACCATAAACACCAACCATATCCTTCACCCCGACACCACCCCCTCTACATCATCCTCTACCATAAACCCCAATCATAACTTTCACCCCGACACCACCCCTCTACATTATCCTCTACCATAAACCCAACCATAACCTTCACCCCGACACTAACCCCTCTACATCATCCTCTACCATAAACCCCAATCATAACCTTCACCCCGACACTACCCCTCTACATCATCCTCTACCATAAACCCCAACCATAACTTTCACCCCGACACCACCCCTCTACATTATCCTCTACCATAAACCCAACCATAACCTTCACCCCGACACTAACCCCTCTACATCATCCTCTACCATAAACCCCAACCATAACCTTCACCCAGACACCACCCCTCTACATCATCCTCAACCATAAACCCCAACCATAACCTTCACCCCGACACTACCCCTCTACATTATACTCTACCATAAACCCCAACCATAACCTTCACCCCGACACTAACCCTCTACATTATACTCTACCATAAACCCCAACCATAACCTTCACCCGACACTAAGCCCTCTACATTATCCTCTACCATAAACCCCAACCATAACCTTCACCCCAACACCACCCCTCTACATCATCCTCTACCATAAACCCCAACCATAACCTTCACCCCGACACTACCCCTCTACATTATCCTCTACCATAAACCCCAACCATAACCGTCACCCCGACACTAACCCCTAAACATCATCCTCTACCATAAACCCCAACCATAATCCTCACCCTGACACTAACCCCTCTACATCATCCTCTACCATAAACCCCAACCATAACCTTCACCCCGACACTACCCCTCTACATCATCCTCTACCATAAACCCCAACCATAACCTTCACCCCGACACTACACCCTCTACATCATCCTCTACCATAAACCCCAACCATAACCTTCACCCCGACACTAATCCCTCTACATTATCCTCTACCATAAACCCCAACCATAATCTCCACCCCGACACTAACCCTCTCTACATCATCCTCTATCATAAACCCCAACCATAATCTCCACCCCGACACTAATCCCTCTACATCATCCTCTACCATAACCCCTAACCATAACCTTCACCCCGACACTAATCCCTCTACATCATCCTCTACTATAAACCCCAACCATAACCTTGACCCCGACACTAACCCCTCTACATCATCCTCTACCATAAACCCCAACCATAACCTTCACCCAGACACTAACCCCTCTACATCATCCTCTACCATAAACCTCAACCATAACCTTCACCCCGACACTACCCCTCTACATCATCCTCTACCATAAACCCCAACCATAACCTTCATCCCCACACTACCCCTCTACATTATCCTCTACCATAAACCCAACCATAACCTTCACCCCGACACTACCCCTCTACATTATTATCTACCATAAACCCCAACCATAACCTTCACCCCGACACTACCCTTATACATTATCCTCTACCATAAACCCCAACCACACCTTTCACTCCGACACTACCCCTCTACATCATCCTCTACAATAAACCCCAACCATAACCTTCACCCCAACACTTATCCCTCTACATCATCCTCTACCATAACCCCTAACCATAACCTTCACCCCGACACTAATCCCTCTACATCATCCTCTACTATAAACCCCAACCATAACCTTGACCCCGACACTAACCCCTCTACATCATCCTCTATCATAAACCCCAACCATAATCTCCACCCCGACACTAACCCCTCTACATCATCCTCTACCATAAACCCCAACCATAACCTTCACCCCAACACTAACCCTCCACATCATCCTCTACCATAAACCCCAAACATTACCTTCACCCCGACACTACCCTTCTACATTATCCTCTACCATAAACCCCAACCATACCTTTCACCCCGACACTACCCCTCTACATTATCCTCTACCATAAACCCAAACCATAGCCTTCACCCCGACACTAACCCCTCTACATTATCCTCTACCATAAACCCCAACCACACCTTTCACTCCGACACTACCCCTCTACATCATCCTCTACAATAAACCCCAACCATAACCTTCACCCCGACACTAATCCCTCTACATCATCCTCTACCATAACCCCTAACCATAACCTTCACCCCGACACTAATCCCTCTACATCATCCTCTACTATAAACCCCAACCATAACCTTGACCCCGACACTAACCCCTCTACATCATCCTCTACCATAAACCCCAACCATAACCTTCACCCAGACACTAACCCCTCTACATCATCCTCTACCATAAACCTCAACCATAACCTTCACCCCGACACTACCCCTCTACATCATCCTCTACCATAAACCCCAACCATAACCTTCATCCCCACACTACCCCTCTACATTATCCTCTACCATAAACCCAACCATAACCTTCACCCCGACACTACCCCTCTACATTATTATCTACCATAAACCCCAACCATAACCTTCACCCCGACACTACCCTTATACATTATCCTCTACCATAAACCCCAACCATACCTTTCACCCCAACACTACCCCTCTACATTATCCTCTACCATAAACCCCAACCATAACCTTCACCCCGACACCACCCTCTACATTATCCCCTACCATAAACCCCAACCATAACCTTCACCGACACTAACCCCTCTACATCATCCTCTACCATAAACCCCAACCATAACCTTCACCCCGACACTACACCCTCTACATCATCCTCTACCATAATCCCCAACCATAACCTTCACCCCGACACCAACCCTCTACATCATCCTCTACCATAAACCCCAACCATAACCTTCACCCCGATACTACCCCTCTGCATTATTATCTACCATAAACCCCAACCATAACCTTCACCCCAACACTACACCCTCTACATCATCCTCTACCATAAACCCCAACCATAACCTTCACCCCGACACCACCCCTCTACATCATCCTCTACCATAAACCCCAACCATAACCTTCACCCCGACACTACCCCCTCTACATTATCCTCTACCATAAACCCAACTATAACCCATAACCTGAACCCCAACACTAATCCATCTACATCATCCTCTACCATAAACCCCAACCATAACCTTCACCCCGACAATACCCCCTCTACATCATCCTCTACCATAAACCCCAACCATAACCTTCACCCCAACACTAACCCCTCTACATTATCCTCTACCATAAACCCCAACCATAGCCTTCACCCTGACACTACCCCTCTACATCATCCTCTACCATAAACCCCAACCATAACCTTCACCCCAACACTAACCCCTCTACATTATCCTCTACCATAAACCTAACCATAACCCTTAACCTTTACCCCGACACTACCCCTCTACATCATCCTCTACCATAAACCCCAACCATAACCTTCACCCCAACACTAACCCCTCTACATCATCCTCTACCATAATCCCCAATCATAACCTTCACCCCGACACTACCCCCTCTACATCATCCTCTACCATAAATTCCAACCATAACCTTCACCCCAACACTAACCCCTCTACATTTTCCTCTACCATAAACCCCAACCATAACCTTCACCCGGACACTACCCCCTCTACATCATCCTCTATCATAAACCCCAACCATAACCTTCACCCCGACACTACGCCCTCTACATAATCCTCTACCATAAACCCAACCATAACCCTTAACCTTTACCCCGACACTACCCCTCTACATCATCCTCTACCAGAAACCCCAACCATAACCTTCACCCTGACACTATCCCTCTACATCATCCTCTACCATAAACCCCAACCATAACCTTCACCCCGACACTACCCCCTCTACATCATCCTCTACCATAAACCCCAACCATAACCTTCACCCCAACACTAACCCTTCTACATTTTCCTCTACCATAAACCCCAACCATAACCTTCACCCGGACACTACCCCCTCTACATCATCCTCTACCATAAACCAACCATAACCTTCACCCCGACACTAATCCCTCTACATCATCCTCTACCATAAACCAACCATAACCTTCACCCTGACACTAATCCCTCTACATTATCCTCTACCATAAACCCCAACCATAACCTTTACCCCGACACTAATCCCTCTACATCATCCTCTACCATAAACCCCAACCATAACCTTCACCCCGACACTACACCTCTACATCATCCTCTACCATAAACCCCAACCATAACCTTCACCCCGACATTAACCCCTCTACATTATCCTCTACCATAAACCCCAACCATAACCTTCACCCCGACACTAACCCCTCTACATCATCCTCTACCATAAACCCCAACCATAACCTTCACCCCGACACTAATCCCTCTACATCATCCTCTACCATAAACCCCAACCATAACCTTCACCCCGACACTAACCCCTCTACATCATCCTCTACCATAAACCCCAAATATAACCTTCACCCTGACACTAACCCCATTACATCATCCTCTACCATAAACCCCAACCATAACCTTCACCCCGACACTAATCCCTCTACATCATCCTCTACCATAAACCCCAACCATAACCTTCACCCCGACATTAACCCCTCTACATTATCCTCTACCATAAACCCCAACCATAACCTTCACCCCGACACTAACCCCTCTACATCATCCTCTACCATAAACCCCAACCATAACCTTCACCCCGACACTAATCCCTCTAAATCATCCTCTACCATAAACCCCAACCATAACCTTCACCCCGACACTAACCCCTCTACATCATCCTCTACCATAAACCCCAAATATAACCTTCACCCTGACACTAACCCCATTACATCATCCTCTACCATAAACCCCAACCATAACCTTCACCCCGACACTAATCCCTCTACATCATCCTCTACCATAAACCCCAACCATAACCATCACCCCGACACTACCCCTCTACATCATCCTCTACCATAAACCCCAACCATAACCTTCACCCCGACACTACACCCTCTACATTATCCTCTACCATCAACCCCAACCATAACCTTCACCCCGACACTACCCCCTCTACATCATCCTCTACCATAAACCCCAACCATAACCTTCACCCCGACACTAATCCCTCTACATCATCCTCTACCATAAACCCCAACCGTAACCTTCACCCCGACACTAACCCCTCTACATCATCCTCTACCATGAACCCCAAATATAACCTTTACCCCGACACTACCCCTCTACATCATCCTCTACCATAAACCCCAACCATAACCTTCACCCCGACACTACCCCTCTACATCATCCTCTACCATAAACCCCAACCATAACCTTCACCCCGACACTACCCCTCTACATCATCCTCTACCATAAACACCAACCATAACCTTCACCCCGACACTACCCCTCTACATTATCCTCTACCATCAACCCCAACTATAACCTTCACCCCGACACTACCCCCTCTACATCATCCTCTACCATAAACCCCAATCATAACTTTCACCCCGACACCACCCCTCTACATTATCCTCTACCATAAACCCAACCATAACCTTCACCCCGACACTAACCCCTCTGCATCATCCTCTACCATAAACCCCAATCATAGCCTTCACCCCGACACTACCCCTCTACATCATCCTCTACCATAAACCCCAACCATAACTTTCACCCCGACACCACCCCTCTACATTATCCTCTACCATAAACCCAACCATAACCTTTACCCCGACACTAACCCCTCTACATCATCCTCTACCATAAGCCCCAACCATAACCTTCACTCCAACACCACCCCTCTACATCATCCTCTACCATAAACCCCAACCATAACCTTCACCCTGACACTACCCCTCTACATTATACTCTACCATAAACCCCAACCATAACCTTCACCCCGACACTAACCCTCTACATTATCCTCTACCATAAACCCCAACCATAACCTTCACCCGACACTAAGCCCTCTACATTATCCTCTACCATAAACCCCAACCATAACCTTCTCCCCAACACCACCCCTCTACATCATCCTCTACCATAAACCCCAACCATAACCTTCACCCCGACACTACCCCTCTACATTATCCTCTACCATAAACCCCAACCATAACCGTCACCCCGACACTAACGACTAAACATCATCCTCTACCATAAACCCCAACCATAATCCTCACCCTGACACTAACCCCTCTACATCATCCTCTACCATAAACCCCAACCATAACCTTCACCCCGACACTAATCCCTCTACATCATCCTCTACCATAAACCCCAACCGTAACCTTCACCCCGACACTAACCCCTCTACATCATCCTCTACCATGAACCCCAAATATAACCTTTACCCCGACACTACCCCTCTACATCATCCTCTACCATAAACCCCAACCATAACCTTCACCCCGACACTACCCCTCTACATCATCCTCTACCATAAACCCCAACCATAACCTTCACCCCGACACTACCCCTCTACATCATCCTCTACCATAAACACCAACCATAACCTTCACCCCGACACTACCCCTCTACATTATCCTCTACCATCAACCCCAACTATAACCTTCACCCCGACACTACCCCCTCTACATCATCCTCTACCATAAACCCCAATCATAACTTTCACCCCGACACCACCCCTCTACATTATCCTCTACCATAAACCCAACCATAACCTTCACCCCGACACTAACCCCTCTGCATCATCCTCTACCATAAACCCCAATCATAGCCTTCACCCCGACACTACCCCTCTACATCATCCTCTACCATAAACCCCAACCATAACCTTCACCCCGACACTACCCCTCTACATCATCCTCTACCATAAACACCAACCATAACCTTCACCCCGACACTACCCCTCTACATTATCCTCTACCATCAACCCCAACTATAACCTTCACCCCGACACTACCCCCTCTACATCATCCTCTACCATAAACCCCAATCATAACTTTCACCCCGACACCACCCCTCTACATTATCCTCTACCATAAACCCAACCATAACCTTCACCCCGACACTAACCCCTCTGCATCATCCTCTACCATAAACCCCAATCATAGCCTTCACCCCGACACTACCCCTCTACATCATCCTCTACCATAAACCCCAACCATAACTTTCACCCCGACACCACCCCTCCACATTATCCTCTACCATAAACCCAACCATAACCTTTACCCCGACACTAACCCCTCTACATCATCCTCTACCATAAGCCCCAACCATAACCTTCACTCCAACACCACCCCTCTACATCATCCTCTACCATAAACCCCAACCATAACCTTCACCCCGACACTACCCCTCTACATTATACTCTACCATAAACCCCAACCATAACCTTCACCCCGACACTAACCCTCTACATTATCCTCTACCATAAACCCCAACCATAACCTTCACCCGACACTAAGCCCTCTACATTATCCTCTACCATAAACCCCAACCATAACCTTCTCCCCAACACCACCCCTCTACATCATCCTCTACCATAAACCCCAACCATAACCTTCACCCCGACACTACCCCTCTACATTATCCTCTACCATAAACCCCAACCATAACCGTCACCCCGACACTAACGACTAAACATCATCCTCTACCATAAACCCCAACCATAATCCTCACCCTGACACTAACCCCTCTACATCATCCTCTACCATAAACCCCAACCATAACCTTCACCCCGACACTACCCCTCTACATCATCCTCTAAAAGAAAAGAAAATCACTTCTGGAAGCAGCACTCCGATTAAAAAGCCTTTATTCCAAAAGGTTCAGGAAACAAAAAACACACTGCACGACACGGCAAACTGGTCACATCTAGCTGACGCGTTTCACACTATTATAGTGCTTACTCATAGCTGGTTATTGTACAAAAGTTACCTAAGATATACCCTAAAATGGGGGAAGTCATAGGATCCAACCCCAAGGTGAAAATAATTAATTAATTAATTGGAGATTGATGGACATGAAGTGATTCAAGTGAAATGGGTGTGGTCCACTAACCACGATAATAAAAAAAGGGAAAAGTGCCTCACCATGCATACAATCTTGTGAGAAAGTGTGTGAGAAGGGTGTGTGTGTAAAATATAAGGTGTAGGGTAGTGAAATGAAAAGATATCCCATGAAACATATATATATTAGTGAAAAGTATATTGAAAATATATATTAGAACTTGTAAATAAAAGTGTATCATGTGTTTAATTAATCTAGACCATTTAGTATGTATTAATGCTGACTGGTCCGTAGTGATATGTCCATGTGACTTTTTATTTTTATTTCTATTTTATTTTCTATTTTTTGTTAATTCTATTAATATATTTTTTATATTTTTTATGTTTTATGATGGTTTGTGACGTAAAAAATACTGTGAAGAAAAACAGATGTTTTAAATAAACCGATATCTGAACAAATTGTGATTGTATGTGAGTGTTTGTCCCTTTTGTCTGTTGGGATGACGGTCGTCCCATGGGGTATGCAATGTATAGCAATAAACTGCTGTAAATGCATTCAGTAGATGGATGTATGTGAGTAAACAGTGTGCATGTGTAAAAACACACATATATATATATGCATGTATGCTTAAAAGCTGCACAAAGGTGCTCAATGCATGTACCTCCCCTGGAGTCCTAAATGCAAAATGTTCTCAGCATATGCTCTAAACGGAAATTAAATACAGACTAAAATTATGTATAAAAGTGCAAATATGCTGATGTGAATATGGTATGATATAATATGGTGTGGAGGGACATTGGACCCATGCAGCGTGCATGATAGATGGACACACATGCACGAATAAATTTGTTTAAATTGATTGAAATTGGCCAATGTCAATAGCCATCACCAGTCCATATAAAGCATGCATAAAGGGGCTTAATAAGATGATATGTAAAGTGTTTAGGTAGTCTAGGTAATAGGTATGCATTTGGCGAACTAACAAACTATAAAGGTTATGAATATGTCCATATATGTAAGTAATAAATATAAGGATAAAGGTAGAGATAATGAGAGAGCGTGTGCAGGTGTGCCTGTCTGTTTCGGGACAAAAATGCATGTGAATCCCGGGCCAACAAGAATATGTCATTGTAAACCCACAGATTTAAGTATACACACATAGATAGCCCGCTATAGACGTGTGTCTATGTAAGTAGTCGTTCCAAAATTATGTGTATCAGTTTAAGATGCACATCCGACCATAGACACCTCGATGGAAGTCAATATGTCCAATCAAGGTGTGGAAAGGTACACAGAATGGTTCTGTGTGAACGGTTTTATACTGGAGCAAGTATCTGTGTGGAAAATGTTTATTAAGAAAATGACCATAATGATAATAGCCTTGTGGTTGGATCCCGACTAGAATAGGCATACATGATACCGACATGATTGTAGACGCTCAACAAATACCAATATAGTGTTGCATCTATTGCATCTGTTACATCTATGATAGGATTCAGAATGCAGTTTGAAATGCAGTTTTCCTGCATGTATATGCATATTTTTACTTCCAAGATGGAAGATTATAGTTATGTCGCCTGCATATACATAATTATGTCTGTATACATCCAAAGCAATACATGCTATCAAAAATGACATGACAGTACCAACATGAACTAAAAAGATAAGACTATGAAACACTCGAAACAAAACCGAAAAAGATGTGTAAAACATGTAATGACACAACCTAATCGTTACAATCTACCACTAAACGATAATTTGTACAAATGAGAGACCAAGTCCATGTTGTTTCTTCAAGACCATGTGAATTATAATTCAATGCTAAAAAAAGCAATAAAAGAAGAAAAAATGAGGAGATTGGTCCCAATAAAATAGTAGAACTTTCATGTTCCATAAATATTGTGGATAATACTACTAAGACCACGAAAATTGAAACATGCAAAAAGCAATCAATAAGCAATCAATGTCATGGTAACTAAGTAAAATAAATAAAATGAAATGAAATGGAAGCCTCTGACAGCATTCCGAATGTGTAAATGCACGTCAGGGACAAAACACAGTCCAAACCTCAGCAAACCTACATAGATGACAGACATTGAAAAGGACACCGTGCAGGACGTGAGGACTAGTCATAGTAATGGGATACATCCCATTCAAAGTTGAGGCCCGCCGGTATCCTAGTATCCAACGAGAAAATCCAATAGACCTCACGCCTGCACAGTGTCCTGAACTTGTCTCCCCCCCTGGCAGGCGAGCTGATTTTTTCCATGCCTTGTATGGAAAGGCATGAGACATTTTTTTGGTGTACAGATACCCAGTGCCTCGCGACATTTGTGTTTCTGTCTTTCTGTATGTCATACAGGTGATCATACAGTCTATCCTTGAGTCTCCTAGTAGTTCTTCCGACATATTGGATATCGCACTGTTCGCATTTAATCACATATACCAAAAACTTTGTGTTGCAATTAATAAATTGCTTGATGTCAAAAGAATTGTGATTGGTGCTTGACAAAACTGTATCACCTGTTTTTATGTGTCTACAGTAGTTACAGTGGGGCATTCCACATCTAAAGGTGCCCTGAAAGTGCAACCAATTAGTGGCCGAAGATTTACTTGAGAAAAGACTGGGGGAGAGACGGCTGCCCAAGGTGGGGGCTCTACGGGACACTGATTTGACCCCCCTAGAGAGTATTTCGTGATAGGCAGGGTCATTCAGTAGAATGGGAAGGTATTTCTCGATAGTAGATTTTATTTTGCTAAATTCAAAGCTGTACGGTATAGAGAATACCGGAATTCCACTGAAGGGCAGTGCCGCTCGGTTTTTATGTTTATTCGGATAATTCCGAAGTAAAGTCTCCCTAGGAATGACACTCGCAGCTTTGGAGGCTTTTTTTACAATGTTAGGGGGATAACCCCTACTGATGAACCGTTGGGTCATGTTTACTGCCTCAGTGGCAAAATCCTCAGGTCTGCTGCACAAACGGCGGAGCCTGAGGAATTGTCCAACCGGGACTCCGCGAATAGTGTGGCTGGGGTGACCCGAGTCTGCTCTAAGGAGGGCATTGCCTGCTGTGGGTTTTCTGTAAATGCCTGTGACTACCACATCATTGGCAGCCGACAAATAGACATCCAAAAAATCTATGGAAGTGATGCCTAATTTCCCCGTAAAGCAAAGGTTCATGGAATTGTCATTAAAATGATCCAACCAGTCCTGTAAGTTTGTCTCCTCATTAGAGGAAACAAACAGGAGGTCATCAATGAACCTGCAAAAGAAAACCGTATCTGAACGACGGGGGCTATCATGTCCAAAAATGCGGGACCTCTCCCAAAATCCCATATAAAGATTGGCCAGGGAAGGTGAAAATTTCGCTCCCATGGAGGCCCCGCACTTTTGGAGATAATAACCCCCGTCGAACATAAAAAAATTATGTGTGAGTAGGTAATGCAATGACAACAGGATGAACTCCTGTAATGCCAATGAATACCTCCCGGATTCTTTGAGAAAGGTGGACACCGCCAAAACACCCAGGTCATGAGGAATACTCGAATAAAGACTAGTCACGTCGCAAGTGATCCACCTATACTCTGCTTTCCACTGAAAATCCCTAAGTTTTATGAGCAGTTGTTTGGTGTCGCGTAGGTAGCCTGGGAGATTGACAACTAATGGCTGGAGTTGGCCATCGATCCATTCTCTCAGGCGCTCATTGAGCGATCCAATACCTGCCACTATGGGCCTGCCCATAAGTGGGTCCAGGCCTTTGTGAATTTTTGGCAGGTGATGGAACACTGGCATCACGGGATCAGTGGGAATGAATAACAGTTTTTCTTTGTCTGAGAAAATTCCCGCATGGACTGCTATGTCCAACAAAGAGGAAAGTTTGGCAGAGAAAGTAGTGGTGGGATCACCTTTGAGTGGAGTGTAGGTATTGCTGTCAGACAACTGACGTAGGGCCTCGCTTTGGTAAGTGTCAGAGTCAAGAACCACCACCAGCCCACCCTTATCCGCATTGCGAATGACAATGTTCTTGTCCATTTCTAAATTCCTGAGGGCCTTATGTTCTAATGGAGACAAGTTGTGGGAAGCAGACCTCCTACGGCAATCGCGAGCCAGATGGGTGAGATCCTTCTCGACCATTCGTTGAAAGAGGTCGAGATCCTTGCCCCGCGACCCCACCGGATAAAAGTCCGATCTGAGTTTAAATGAAATACTATTAGGGACATCAGTGGGGTCAACGGGGCAAGGACTGGACTCAGTGGCCAAATCCACAAGCTCTTGGAGAGCGCATACTTCGGAAAACAATACTGGAGAAGAAGGACACTCACCCATATCCCGATCACCGCAGGAGGTATCCTCTGCTTCCATGGGAAAATCAAAATAGTGTTTTTTAAGTGTTAAGGAACGGGAGAACCTTCACCCCGACACTACCCCTCTACATCATCCTCTTCCATAAACCCCAACCATAACCTTCACCCCGACACTACCCCTCTACATCATCCTCTACCATAACCCCCAACCATAACCTTCACCCCAACACTAACCCCTCTACATTTTCCTCTACCATAAACCCCAACCATAAACTTTACCCGGACACTACCCCCTCTACATCATCCTCTACCATAAACCCCAACCATAACCTTCACCCCGACACTACGCCCTCTACATAATCCTCTACCATAAACCCAACCATAACCCTTAACCTTTACCCCGACACTACCCCTCTACATCATCCTCTACCATAAACCCCAACCATAACCTTCACCCCGACACTACCCCTCTACATCATCCTCTACCATAAACCCCAACTATAACCTTTACCCCGACACTACCCCTCTACATCATCCTCTACCATAAACCCCAAACATAACCTTCACCCCGACACTAGCCCCTCTACATCATCCTCTACCATAAACCCCAACCATAATCCTCAGCCCAACACTAACCCCTCTACATTATCCTCTACCATAAACCCCAACCATAACCTTCACCCCAATATTAAGCCCTCTACATTATCCTCTACCATAAACCCCAACCATAACCTTCACCCCAACACTAACCCCTCTACATTATCCTCTACCATAAACCCCAACCATAACCTTCACCCCAACACTAACCCCTCTACACCATCCTCTACCATAAACCCCAACCATAACCATCACAACCATTACCTTTAACCTTCACCCCAACACTAACCCCTCTACATTATCCTGTACCATTAACCCCAACCATAACCGTCAAAACCATAACCCTTAACCTGAACCCCGACACTAGTCTCTCTACATATTGCTCTCCCATAAACCCAACCATTATCCTTAACCTGAACCCTGACACTTACCACTCTACATCATCCTCTACCATAAACCCAACCATTATCCTTATCCCCGACACTAACCCCTCTACATATTCCTCTACCATAAACCCAACCATAACCTTCTCCCTGACACTAACCCCTCTACACCATCCTCTAACATTAATCACAACCATAACCCATAACCTGAACCCTGACACTAACCCCTCTACATAATCCTCTACCATTAACCCCAACCATTATCCTTAACCTTTACCTTGACACTAATCCCTCTACATATTCCTCTACCATAAACCCAACCATAACCTTCTCCCCGACACTAACCCCTCTACATCATCCTCTACCATAAACCCCAACCATAACCTGAACCCCGACACTAACCCCTCTACATTATCCTCTACCATAAATCCCAACCATAACCTTCACCCCGACACTAACCCCTCTACATTATCCTCTACCATAAACCCCAACTATAACCTTCTCCCCAACATTAACCCCTCCACATTATCCTCTACCATAAACCTAACTATAATCTTCACCCCAACACTAACCCATCAACATCATCCTCTACCATAAACCCCAACCATAACCCTTAACCTAAACCCCAACACTAACCCCTCTACATAATCCTCTACCATAAACCCCAACCATTATTCTTAACCTTTACCCCAACACTAACCCCTATACATAATCCTCTACCATAAACCCCAACCATAACCCTTAACCTGAACCCCAACACTAACCCCTCTACATAATCCTCTAAAATAAACCCCAACCATTATCCTTAACCTTCACCCTGACACTAACCCCTCTACATTATCCTCTACCAAAAAACCCAACCATTATCCTTAGCCCGAACCCCGACACTAACCCCTATACATTATCCTTAGCTAACCCTCTAAATCCCAACCCTCACCCCATACATTATCCTCTACCATGAACCCAACCATAACCCTCAACCTGAACCCTGAGGCTGGATTCACACTTGTGCATTGCGTTTTTGAGCTCTGGAGTCTTTGGCAAGATATCAATCAGTGGTTCAGTGGTTCGTCTGTGTTCTAGCTGTGGATTTGCTGACCTGGGAGAGGAGAGGGGAGGGGAGGGAAGTCGCTGTTATCATGAGGGGGGAACTCCACGCCAAATTTTAAATAAAAACCGACATGGGTTCCCCTCCAGGAGCATACCAGGTCCCGGGGAATGATGGGACTGTGACGTCATACGGGGCGGCGTCACCGGGCGGCATCACCTGGTGGCATCACCAGGTGACCACGCCCCATGCCTATATAAATCGTTGCGCACCGCACACACAGCATTACAGCGGGAGGCAGCGTTGTGTCAACATCGAAGAAGAGAAGAGGGAAGAAGACTACGGAGAAAACCGGGCCGCCGCTAGCAAAAGAGCTGGAAGAAGATAGCGGAGGCGCCCGGCAGAAGGAAGAAGGCACAGGAGAGCGGAAGAAGAACCATAGAGTGCGGAGACGACACCGGAGAGCAGAAGAAGAGACCCCCGAAGTCGGGAGAAGACCCCCGGAGCCTAATAAATTACTTTATAAACCTGTGTAGTGTGTTTTTTTATTGACATTTTTTTTCCACCAGGTGAATGGGTAGGGGTACGATGTACCCCATACTCATTCACATAGGGTGGGGGGCCAGGATCTGGGGGCCCCCTTATTAAAGGGGGCTCCCGGATTCCGATAAGCCCCCCGCCCGCAGACCCTGACAACCAACGGCCAGGGTTGTCAGGTAGAGGCCCTTGTCCTCATCAACATGGGGGCATGGTGCTCTGGGGAGGGGGGGCCGCAGATCCCCCTGCCCCAAAGCACCCACCCCCCCATGTTGAGGGCATGCAGGCTGGTACGGTTCAGGAGGGGGGGGCGCTCGCTCGTCCCCACTCGCTTTCCTGACCGGCCGGGCTGCGTGCTCGGATAAGGGTCTGGTATGGATTTTGGGGGGACCCCCCACGCCGTTTTTTCGGCGTAGGGGTTCCGCTTAAAATCCATACCAGACCTAAGGGCCTGGTATGCTCCTGGAGGGGAACCCATGCCGGTTTTTTATTTAAAATTTGGCATGGAGTTCCCCCTCATGATTCATATGTACTGTGTTCAGAACGCAACACATCTGAGAATCAGATGCATTCCCATAGAACATAATGGGCAGACAATTCGCACCGCAATGCCTAGAAAACGCACACGTTTTTTGGGCAATGCGCAGTGCGAATGCATCGCACATATGTGAACCAGTCCCATTGAAATCAACATATTTTAAAATGTTATGCGAATTGGATGTGGTTTAAGCCGCAACCAATTTGCATAGGTGTGAACGGGGCCTAAAACTGATCTTAGCACATAACTTAAACTATCCCTCTAATCCTAACCCCCACCCCTATACCAGTGGCGTCACTAGGGTTGGTGTCACCTGGTGCGGTAAAATATGGTGTATTCTCTCTCTCTCTCTCTCTATCCATCTTTCTTGGTCTTTCTATCCCTTCTTCTTTCTCTCCCTTTTTCTTTGTCTTTGTCTTTTTCTTTGTCTTTCACATCTCTGGAGCCTATAGGCACTGGAATCGGAAGCGCCCCCTCCCCCAAACAGCGTTGCCAACCCCCCACAACTTTTTTTTATACACTGAGAAAACATAGAAAAACTACTAACAGAATGCATTTCTTTTTTGAGAACCTGAAATGACAGCGTGCTGCCCGTCATTCTGGAGAATAAAATGTACATTATATACACTTCAAACAAAGTACACAAAAAAAAACAGGGGGGAAGTATGATGGTAATTGTACTGCCCCCTAGCAGCCTGCAATGCAGAGTGGCTGGAGTGCCAAATTGCTCCGGCTGCTCTTTGATTTCATGCTGACTAAGTGTGAATTTGCCCTAAAAGGGAAAGAGGGGGTGGAAGGTTAGAGACAGAAGAGGGAGAGAGAGAGGAGGGTGGGGGTGATAGAGAGGGGGTGAGAGAGATAAAGGGGGTGGGGTCGAGAGAAAGGGAGAGGGGTGGGACAGAGATGGTGGGGGGGAGACAGAGATGGAGGGGGTGGGGGTGAGACAGAGAGGGGGTGAGATAGAGAGGGAGGGGATGGGGGTAAGACAGAGATGGAGGGGTGGGGGTGAGACAGAGATGGAGGGGGTGGGGGTGAGACAGAGAGGGAGGGAGGGGTCGGGGTGTGACAGAGAGGGGGGGTGACAGAGAGGGAGGGGGTGGGGGTGAGACAGAGAGGGGGGGTGACAGAGAGGGAGGGGTTGGGGTGAGACAGAGAGGGAGGGGGTGGGGGTAAGACAGAGATGAAGGGGTGAGGGTGAGACAGAGATGGAGGGGGTGAGGGTGAGACAGGGAGGCAGGGGTGGGGGTGAGACAGAGGGAGGGGGTGGGTGAGACAGAGGGGGGGTGGGGTGAGACAGAGGGGGTGTGGGGTGAGACAGAGGGGGGGGGGTGGGGGTGAGACAGAGAGGGGGGTGGGGGTGAGACAGAGATGGAGGGGGTGGGGTGAGACAGAGGGAGGGGCTGGGGGTGAGACAGAGGGAGGGGGTGGGGGTGAGACAGAGATGGAGGGGGTGGGGGGGTGACAGAGAGGGGGGTCGGGTGAGACAGAGAGGAAGGGGGTGTTATAGGGAGGGGGTGGGGGTGACACAGAGAGGGAGGTGGTGGGGGTGGAACAGAGATGGAGGGGGTGGGGGGGTGACAGAGAGGGAGGGGGTGAGACAGAAGGGGGGTGGGGGTGTGACAGAGGGGGGTGACAGAGAGGGAGAGGGGGGGTGTGACAGAGGGGGGTGACAGAGAGGGAGGGGGTGGGGGTGTGACAGAGGGGGGTGACAGAGAGGGAGGGGGTGGGGGGTGACAGAGAGGGAGGGGGTGGGGGGTGTGACAGAGATGGGTGAGACTCCCCCCCTCCTTCTCACCTTTCCCCGGCTTTTTACCCCTCAGCTCTTTCCTGCACATTCTGTACATGCACACAGCCGGCACTGCCATTCTCACTGGTGGCACAGACAGCACAGCTTGAGGCTTTATCTGAGGGAATGGCATGTGCTGTGTGTGTGTGCACGGACCGAGTGTTTAGTGCCGCT
This sequence comes from Rana muscosa, assembly GCA_029206835.1. NCBI lineage: Eukaryota > Metazoa > Chordata > Amphibia > Anura > Ranidae > Rana > Rana muscosa. The sequence goes on from CM055126.1 coordinate 65,430,806, forward strand.
GCCGTGTACTGTAGGATAGGCTCCTTGTCAGGGTCACCTGTGGCCAGGTGACAGATGCACACCGTAGGGGGACAGGAGTGCACCGCGAGGTAGTGAACCCTATGGCTGGCTTCTGTGGATAGGAAACTGGGTGGTTGTGGAAAGCGGGACCAGAGGAGCACAACCGGGATCCCAACGGAAGCGAGAGCCAAGATTCCCCAGGGCGCGGAGTCTAAGACCCAGCTGGTCTTCTCCAGGGCCTCTAGTGGTGAGGATGTTACGCTGCAGGCTGGGACCAGGTCGCGGCCCCTGGAGTTTCCTAGCTCACGCCCCGTAGGATAAGGGGAAGCAGCAGCACACGATAGAGAGAACCGAATAACAAGCCGAAGGTCAGGGGCCACAAGCAGACAAGGATAACGAAGAACGAGCCGAAGGTCAAGGGTCACGAGCAGACAGGGATGGTCGGGGACAAGCCAATAACGTAACAGAGAGACAGACGTAGCACACGGCAGGCAGGAACCCAAACACACAATGCCTAACAAACACGTTGATCAGCCAAGCAGGCTTGCAGTGCACAGGTTAATATAGTGTTCAGTGATAGGGCCTGGGGTGGAGTCAGGCTGGGAGGAGATTATAAAGGAAGCCAGGTGAAGGAGGTCTGGTCTCTAGATGAACACATGAGGAGGAAGGTAAGATGGCAGACAGACATTAATGCATATCCATGACAGTACCCTCCCTCTTACGAGGCCTCCCCCTTCCCCGCCTGGGCCCAGGTTTAGAGGGAAACTTCAGATGAAACTCCTTTAACAGACGAGGTGCAAAGACCTCAGATGCAGTGATCCAAGACCTCTCCTCAGGACCAAACCCTTTCCAATGAACGAGGTACTGAAGAACGCCTTTACAGAGTCGGGAGTCCAGAATTTGACTGATCTCGTACTCCTGATTATCCTCAGAGACAGGCGCCACGGTAGGAAGAGGACGAGAGAATTTATTGAGGACTAAAGGCTTTAGAAGAGCAACATGAAAGGAGTTAGTGATTTTAAGGCTCTTAGGAATCTGGAGTTTGAAACAAACCGGATTCAGTTTAGCAGTTACCGTGTATGGACCGATGAATCGTGGAGCAAACTTCAGAGAAGGAACTCGGAGCTTGATGTTCCTGGTAGAGAGCCAGACTTTGTCCCCTGGCTGAAGAGAAGGCGGTTTACGCCTGCGGCGGTCGGCAAAGCCTTTGAATTTTTCAGCAGCTGCCCGGAGGGAATCATGAACGTGACCCCAAACGGAATTGAGAGACTCCTGAACCGAAGCCAAAGCTGGAATGTCTGGAGAACAGATCATAGGAAGAGGAAGTTGAGGGTGTTTTCCATAAACTGTGAAAAAGGGTGTCTTCTGCGAACTGGTATTCACATGATTGTTATGGGAGAATTCTGCCCACGGGAGTAGAGAGGACCAATCGTCATGGTGAGAAGACACAAAGGTGCGAAGAAAGACCTCTAACTCCTGATTAACCCTCTCAGTCTGTCCATTGGATTGGGGATGGTAAGAAGAAGAAAAATCCAAGACAATATTGAGGGATTTGCAAAAGGCTCTCCAAAAACGAGACGTGAATTGGACTCCCCTGTCGGAAACAATATGAGAAGGGACCCCATGTAGGCGGAGAATTTCTCGAATGAAAATGGGAACCAAGGCAGGGGCAGAAGGAAGACCAGGAAGAGGAACAAAATGAGCCATCTTGGAGAATCGATCGATTACCACCCAAATGACTGTATTATTCTCAGACAGTGGGAGATCGGTGATAAAATCCATGGCAATATGGGCCCAGGGTTCCTTAGGAATAGGCAAGGGCATGAGGAGACCAGCAGGAGCTTGTGTGGAGGATTTGGACTGAGCACAGACATGACAAGCTTTAACGTAGTCTTTGACGTCTGAGCGGAGATTAGGCCACCAGTAGTGACGACTGATGAGTAGGAAGGATCGGAGGAATCCAGAATGCCCTGCCACCTTGGAATCATGTCCCCAACGAAGGATCTTAGCTCTTAGCCCAGTGGGGACAAAGGTCTTACCAGGCGGAATTTTAGACTTCAGGGTGGTAGAGTGGGCAACAATGCATGAGGTGGGAATGATCGGCTCAGGTTCAGGGGCGGACTCCTCGTCCAAAGTGTCAAATGACCTAGAGAGCGCATCAGCCCGACCGTTGCAGGAACCAGGTTTGTAGGTAATCGTGAAATTAAAACGGGCAAAGAAGAGACTCCACCTGGCCTGTCTAGGATTCAGACGTTTAGCATTCTGTAGATACTGTAAATTCTTGTGATCGGTAAAGATCATTATGGAGTGAGGGGAACCCTCCAAGAGATGACGCCACTCCTCTAACGCCAATTTAATTGCGAGAAGTTCCCGATCACCGATGGCATAATTCCTCTCTGCCTGAGAAAATTTTTTGGAGAAGAACGCACATGGTTGGCGTCTCTTCTCAAAGATTTGAAGAAGCACAGCTCCCACCCCCATTGAGGAAGCGTCCACTTCAATAAAAAATGCATTCCCAGGATTTGGTCTCCTCAAGAGGGGGCCAGAAACAAAGGCCTGTTTCAGGTTGTGAAATGCAGAGACAGCTTCGGGAGGCCAGTCTCTGGCATTCACACCCTTCTTGGTCAAAGCGATAATAGGCGCGGCAATGGAAGAGTAATTCCTTATGAACTGCCTATAATAATTAGTGAAGCCAAGAAAGCGCTGTGTGGCCTTGAGGCTAGCAGGAAGAGGCCAGTTGGTGATAGCCAAGACCTTCCCAGGGTCCATACGAAGCCCCGAACATGAGACAAAGCACCCCAAAAACAGGACCTCAGAACATTCAAAGGAACATTTCTCCAGCTTGGCATAGAGATTGTTCTCTCTAAGACGTTGAAGTACAGTGCGGACATGGTTTCTGTGGACGAGCAGATTTTCAGAAAAGATCAGAATGTCATCCAGATAGATGACAACAAACTGGTACAGCAGATCTCTGAAGATTTCATTGACAAAGTTTTGAAACACGGCTGGAGCATTACACAGACCAAAAGGCATCACCAGATATTCGTAATGCCCGTCTCTAGTGTTAAATGCAGTCTTCCATTCGTCACCCTCCCGTATTCGAATGAGATTGTACGCGCCTCTGAGATCCAACTTGGTGAAAATGGAGGCACCCTTCAACCTATCGAATAGCTCAGATATTAAGGGTAAGGGGTATCGATTTTTAATAGTAACCGCATTTAAACCCCGATAATCGATGCAGGGTCTTAAGGTACCATCCTTTTTGGCAACGAAAAAGAACCCTGCCCCTGCAGGCGATGAGGATTTCCGGATGAACCCTCTCTCCAGATTCTCTGCTACATACTCCGACATGGCCTGGGTCTCTGGGATGGACAGAGGGTAGGTACGACCCCTGGGTAGAGTTGCTCCGGGGACAAGATCAATAGCACAGTCAAAAGACCTGTGGGGAGGAAGCACCTCAGCTGATTTTTTACAGAACACATCCCGGTAATCGCTGTATGCGGCGGGAAGATCAGAAGAAACAGAAGTGGCAGCAACCGGAAGACTCTCCTTGGGGGTCACCTTGAGAAGACACGACGAGAAACATGAGGAACCCCAGGCCAGGATCTGCCCAGAGACCCAGTCCACATGTGGAGAGTGGAGCTGTAGCCAAGGGAGGCCCAATACAACTGGGGTAGAGGCCTTGGGTAGAATAAGAAAGGATATCCACTCCTGGTGGAGAATCCCTACCGACATCCTAATGGGTAGCGTCTGGAAGCGAATAGGGCCCCCTGGGAGAACAGTGCCATCAATTGCCGAGACTACCAATGGGGTAGTGAGAGGTGAAAGGGTAAGCTTCATAGAAGAAGCAGTTCTCCAATCCATGAAATTGCCGGCAGCCCCGGAATCCAGGTATGCAAGGGTTGACTGAGGAGAAGTGCCTACATGAAGGGACACCGGCAAGAGCAGGCGAGAAGGTGATGTTTCTGGGTCCAATACTCCACCTTCCAAATGTATTAGACCCGAGCGTTTCCCGGACGAAGCGAGCAGGAGTCACGAAAATGACCCTTGCCCCCACAATAGAGGCACAAGCCCAGAGTTCTGCGCCTAGCACGTTCTTCGGGGGTTAGTCTGGTCCGGCCCAGCTGCATAGGTTCTTCAGCAGGTAGAGGATGCTCCACGGAATGAAGGGAGGGGAGCTCAGACTGGCTAGGACCCAGAGAGTGCTGGCGTCTTTTTTCTAAGGACCTCTCTTGAAAACGAATGTCGATCTGGTTGCATAATGAAATTACATCGTCCAGACCGACGGGAATGGCTCTTCCCGCTAATTCGTCTTTCACTCGGTCAGAGAGGCCATGTAAAAAGGTAGCGACCAGGGCCTCATTATTCCAGCTCAATTCAGCTGTGTGGATACGGAACTGAAGAGCATATTGCCCCACTGAACTAGATTCTTGGCGAAGACGTAAGACAGCACTAGCCGCTGAAGAAGCCCGAGCCGGCTCTTCGAAGATATTACGAAAGAGCTTCAAGAATTCGGACAGACTGGAAACCACCGGATCGTTCCTCTCCCACAGGGGGGCAGCCCAGGCCAAAGCTTCACCGGAGAGGAGGGAAATGATATAGGCTACCTTAGCCCGGTCAGATAGGAAGCTTTGAGGCTGAAGCTCAAAATGAATAGTGCATTGGCTGAGAAACCCCCTGCAGGCCTTGGAGTCCCCAGAGAAACGGAACGGAGCTGGCAATCTTAGTGAGTGTGAGGCTGCGACTGGTGCGATAGGTACAGCCGCTGGTTGTACTTGGGGTTGCGGATTCGGGGTTCCCAAGGAGACCTGAAGCTGCTCGAATCGAGAAGCCAGATCCTGGAGGAATCGCATCACCTGGGTCTGATTTGATTCCTGGGTCTCAAGTCTGCGAACAATGCCCTGCAATGGATCATCCGCGGGAAGCGGGATGTCAGCCGGGTTCATGGCTGATCAAACTGTCAGGGTCACCTGTGGTCAGGTGACAGATGCACACCGTAGGGGGACAGGAGTGCACCGCGAGGTAGTGAACCCTATGGCTGGCTTCTGTGGATAGGAAACTGGGTGGTTGTGGAAAGCGGGACCAGAGGAGCACAACCGGGATCCCAACGGAAGCGAGAGCCAAGATTCCCCAGGGCGCGGAGTCTAAGACCCAGCTGGTCTTCTCCAGGGCCTCTAGTGGTGAGGATGTTACGCTGCAGGCTGGGACCAGGTCGCGGCCCCTGGAGTTTCCTAGCTCACGCCCCGTAGGATAAGGGGAAGCAGCAGCACACGATAGAGAGAACCGAATAACAAGCCGAAGGTCAGGGGCCACAAGCAGACAAGGATAACGAAGAACGAGCCGAAGGTCAAGGGTCACGAGCAGACAGGGATGGTCGGGGACAAGCCAATAACGTAACAGAGAGACAGACGTAGCACACGGCAGGCAGGAACCCAAACACACAATGCCTAACAAACACGTTGATCAGCCAAGCAGGCTTGCAGTGCACAGGTTAATATAGTGTTCAGTGATAGGGCCTGGGGTGGAGTCAGGCTGGGAGGAGATTATAAAGGAAGCCAGGTGAAGGAGGTCTGGTCTCTAGATGAACACATGAGGAGGAAGGTAAGATGGCAGACAGACATTAATGCATATCCATGACACTCCTCCTCTCCGGTCTCTTCCCTTATCCCAGGCTCCCGGGCGGTCAGCCTCCTCCTGGTTCCTCAAGTCCTTTCTTCCTACCGCTGACTGTTGTTCATTCCCTCACCGCGCTTCTCTGCCTATGGATCATGATGTCACATCAGCCGGAACTAGATAGCTCCTGTCGGGCAGAGATCACTCTGCCTGACAGGGAAGTGACTGAAAGACTTGTGCCGGCTCGATGCAGGAGCGCGGTGAGCACACTCGCAACGCTCCGCTGCAGCTCTGCAAGTAACAACTTGTGTAGTGGCGGCCCGGGTGTCACCCCTCTGGCGGGTGTCACCCGGGTGCGGCCCGCACCCCCCGCACCCCCATAGCAACGCCACTGCCCTATATATTATCCTCTACCATGAACTCCAACCATTACCCTTAACCTGAACCCTGAAACTGATCTTAGCATGTAACCTTGGTTAACCCTCTAATCATAATCCTAACCCCTATCCATTGTCCTCCACCCAAAACCCACAACTATAACCCTTAACCTGAACCCTAACACTGATCTAAGCACGTAACCTTTACTATTCCTCTAACCCTTACCCCTATACATTATCCTCTACCATAAACCCCAACCATAACCCCTAACCTGAACCCTGAAACTGATCTATGCACGTAACCTTTATTATCCCTCTAAACCTAACCCCTATACATTATCCTCTACCATAAACCCCAACCTGAACCCTGAAACTTATCTTGGCACATAACCTTAGCTAACCCTCCAATCCTAACCCTAACCCCTAAACACGCAATACCGATGGACATCCAGATTAGCGGAGGGCAGATCATAGGACGAGGCCTCATCCTACACTAGAGTAGTGATAAGTAGCCACAAGAAGGTTAGCTTAGTGCAGTGATTCTCAATCAGGGTTCAGTGGAACCCTAGGGTTCCTCCAGAGGTTGCTAGGGGTTCCTTCAGCATTGGGCAATTTTGGCCTCTCAGATAAGTTCCCACTGACACCATTGATCTTTTTAGCCATCTGTAAGGAGGCAATTCTTCCCAATGACCACAAGTGTAAGGACCATTCTTCCCACTGGCCATCACACTAATGTATCATGAGTTGTAGATTTCTGATTTTTAGCAGGCGTTCCCTGAGACCAGAGAACTATTTCAAGGGTTCCTATGTGTTAAAAAGGTTGAGAAAGGCTGGCTTAGTGTATCTTAGTGTAGGCCCCACCCTAGAGGAGCCAACCATGTCATTGTGGGTGAGCTCTGGGGAGTACTACTCCCCAGAGCCTACCCATAATGACATGGTTGGCTCCTCTGGGGTGGGGCCTACACTAAGATACACTAAGCTAACCTTCTTGTGGTTACTTATAGCTATGAGATTAGAGATTAGATAAGGGGGCAAAACTTCCCCCAGAGCTCAGCACCAGCAGGGCATCACAAGTGCCAAGCACCCAGGCCACGTGCTCTGCATTTCTTGTTGGGTTACCCGAGTCTTGAACCTACAATTGCCCATATTTCTTATAATATTTTCCTGCCTCTGCTGTGTTGCTCGGGCATATTACTTCTGGACAACATTACCCTCTATGCTGTTCCCTGTCCTTAGCCTGTAGGCAGATGTAAATGCTCAGGGCGTTATTAGGCTCAACCCCACTCACTGCTCACAGCCCAATGCACTCTCCAGCAGCAAATAAATTCCTGATCCAACTCTTTAGGTGAGCTGTTCACAATGGTGGAAGGGGGTGCAGAGATGGAACTGGTTGCATTGGTTGAATAGGATGGAAGAGGGGTCCAGTGGAGGCAAATATGGATGTGGTGGGGTTCAAAGGTAACAGTGGTGGAAAAGAAGTGTAGAGTAGAGGTGAGTGGTAGATGAGGGTTGCAGGGGTGAACAGTGGAGAAGGGGTGCAATGGTAAGCAGTAAGCTATGGGTTCACAGATGAACAGTACACAAAGGGGTGCAGATGTTAGCAGAGGGGAGTGGTAGAGGAGGGTGTATTGTAGAGAACAGTGAACAAGGGGGTGCAATGGTGAGCAGTAAGCTTTGGGTTTACAGATGAGCAGCATAGAAAGGGGTCCAGAGGTGAGCGATAGGCAGTAGGGTGCTGTGGTGAACAGTGGACAAAGGTGTGCAAATGTAAGCAGTAATCCTGGGGTTCACAAATGAGTAGGGATGAGCTCGGTGTTCGAGTCGAACATACGTTCGACTCGAACATCGGCTGTTCGATCGTTCGACGAAGATCGAACGATTTGGGCCGTTCGCGCCTAATTCGAGTGACGCGAACGGCCCACAATGCACTACGCCATCGCAGTGTCATCCAGGCGCTGTGATTGGCCAAGCATGCACTGTGACCCTGCATGCTTGGCCAATCACAGCGCCGGCAGCGAGGAGAGCAATGATTGGCCACAGGCAGGATGCCTGTGGCCAATTATTGCTGAGGGTGTTTAGTACACGCCCCACACTATAAAAGGCCGCCAACACGGCGGCCTAGTGTAGTGTGTTCCGGAGCAGGGAAAGAGAAGCATAGGCAGGGACAGTGACATTTTTTTTCTTGCTTAACCTGGATTCCTTTGTTTAGGGAAAGAGAAGGATAGGTAGGGAGAGTGTCAGTGTGTTTTACTGTGCTAATCCTTGTTTGTAGGGACAGGGAAGGACAGTGAGGGAAATTCTCCTTGTGCTATACTGTGCTAAAGCATTGATCATCAACCATCTTTAAAAAAACATTTTTTCTAGGGACAGAAAACTATAGGTAGGGAGAGTGTCAGTGTGTTTTACTGTGCTAATCCTTGTTTGTAGGGACAGGGAAGGACAGTGAGGGAAATTCTCCTTGTGCTATAGTGTGCTAAAGCATTCCTCATCAAGCATCTTTAAAAAAAAAAAATTTATAGGGACAGAAAACTATAGGTAGGGAGAGTGTCAGTGTGTTTTACTGTGCTAATCCTTGTTTGTAGGGACAGGGAAGGACAGTGAGGGAAATTCTCCTTGTGCTATACTGTGCTAAAGCATTGATCATCAACCATCTTTAAAAAAACATTTTTTATAGGGACAGAAAACTATAGGTAGGGAGAGTGTCAGTGTGTTTTACTGTGCTAATCCTTGTTTGTAGGGACAGGGAAGGACAGTGAGGGAAATTCTCCTTGTGCTATAGTGTGCTAAAGCATTGATCATCAACCATCTTTAAAAAAAAAATTTTTATAGGGACAGAAAACTATAGGTAGGGAGAGTGTCAGTGTGTTTTACTGTGCTAATCCTTGTTTGTAGGGACAGGGAAGGACAGTGAGGGAAATTCTCCTTGTGCTATACTGTGCTAAAGCATTGATCATCAACCATCTTTAAAAAAACATTTTTTATAGGGACAGAAAACTATAGGTAGTGTGAGGGGGTTAACTCGGTAGCGGGTGTGTGTGACCCCCTGGTTGGGCTCCCCACACAAAAACAGGCCCAGCAGACGGAGGTTGTGGTTTTCAAAATCAAAAGGTGCGGTTTATTTCTCTATGTACAGTGACAAAAACACAGCAAAGCCAAAAAGAAACATACACAAAATAAATCCTGGTCAGCTTGACCTCTGACTAAACATGCAGGTTTCCTAACTAACAACTGGGATCAGCCTGGTGCTGTCCTAGTCCCTAAATCCCTGGTTTAGTCAATGTCCAAACAAATAGCCACACAGGCTTTGCCTCACCGCACAGGGGTTCACTCTCCCTAGACAGTCCACACAGGTCTGGGTCCAGGCATGAGCAAACACCTAATGAAGCTGGGAGTTTTTATAGAGGCCTTAAACGAGCTGACAAGCTTCAGCTGGTCTCATCAACTCCCTGCCTGCACGACGCCCAGCACTCTCCCTAGAGGTATGAGTCATCCATGAGCCCACTAGCCTCAGCTGGGCTTCATCAACTCCCTCCCTAGTTGTATAAGTCGGCATAAAGCCTGAATCTGGGAGAAATATACCTACCCCCCTGGATGCAACCAGGTGACTTTACCTTCCTGCTGTCACATACCCCCCCCTCTTGTTTTAACCTTGGGGTTGGAACACCAGCAATCAGGCATTCATGTACTCGAGACAAAGCATCCACATTCCCCATTTGAACGCCAGGGCGATGCTTTACTGTGAAGTTGAATTCCTGTAGGGCCAGGAACCACCTATTCACTCTTCTATTTGTCTCCTTGTTTTGAGCCATCCACTTTAACGGTGATCCGTAACCATGTCAAAGTGCCTACCTAGCAGATAGTACCAAAGGGAATCTAGAGCCCACTTCACCGCTAAACACTCCTTTTCAACGGTGGCGTAATTTACCTCATGGGACTTCAACTTCCTGCTGAGGTAAATGACTGGGTGCTCTTCCCCGTTCCAGACCGGGGACAATACTGCTCCTAACCCCACATCTGACGCATCACTTTGTACGACAAAGTCTTTAGAGAAGTCGGGTGAGTACAACACTGGCTGGCTACGTAAGGCTTGTTTCAAGAATTGGAATGCTGCCTCAGCCTCGGGGGTCCATTTCTTGCTGTTGGGACGTGGCCAACTCTGGATGGCCTCGACTTTGTTGAGTTGGGGTTTTATCACTCCCCTGCCAATGGTGTACCCAAGATATTTGGCCTCCTCCTGCCCAATGGTACACTTCTTGGGGTTAGCCGTAAACCCCGCTTCCCGGATAGAGTCTAGGACTGCTTGCACTTTTGGCAGATGTGAGGCCCAATCTGTGCTATGGACAATTACGTCATCCAGGTAAGCCGCAGCATACTTCCGATGGGGCCTCAGTATCTGGTCCATTTTCCGCTGGAATGTGGCCGGCGCATTCTGTAACCCGAACGGCATTCTCTTATATTGGAACGCCCCGTCTGGGGTTACAAATGCGGTTTTCTCTTTGGCTGACTTGGCCAGGGGAATTTGCCAATACCCTTTTGTGAGGTCAAGAGTCGTCATGTATCGGGCTGTTCCCAGCCGGTCGATCAACTCATCTATACGTGGCATGGGGTAGGTGTCAAATTTTGTAACTTTGTTCAACTGACGAAAATCGTTACAAAATCGCCAGCTCCCATCCGGTTTAGGCACCAACACAATGGGACTAGACCAATCACTTTGGGACTCCTCTATCACCCCTAAGTTCAGCATTTTCTGTACTTCCTCCCGTATTGCCTCCCGTCGGGCCTCTGGGATCCGATAGGGTTTTAACTTCACCCTTTCACCGGGCGGGGTAATAATATCATGCTCTACCCCAGATGTTTGTCCCGGCAGCTCAGAGAACACCTCCTTGTTGCGAAGCACAAACTCCTTAACCTCCTGTTGTTGGGGTTGTGACAAGGTGGCTGCTATTCCAACCTCCGGAATCACGCAACCAGTTTGAGCTGGTGACCAAGTTTCTGCGACTAGGGACTCTCTATCCCTCCAGGCTTTCAACAGATTAACGTGATATATCTGTTCGGGCTTTCGCCTTCCTGGTTGTCTGACCTTGTAATTCACTTCGCTCACTTTTTCCATTATCTCGTAGGGGCCTTGCCATTTGGCAAGGAATTTACTTTCAACCGTAGGGACAAGTACCAATATCCTATCCCCCGGCGAAAAGGTACGGGTCTTGGCTCCACGGTTGTACACTCTCTGCTGTGCCAACTGCGCTTGGGCCAAATGTTCCTTCACGATGGGCATTACCTGTGCAATTCGATCTTGCATCAGGGCGACATGCTCAATCACACTCCTGTGGGGAGAACTCTCACTTTCCCAAGTCTCCTTGGCAATATCCAACAGCCCTCTTGGGTGTCTCCCATACAGTAACTCAAAGGGGGAGAATCCCGTAGAGGATTGGGGCACCTCCCTAATAGCAAACATCAAATAAGGAAGTAGACAGTCCCAATCCTTTCCATCTCTATCCACCACTTTCTTCAACATTTGTTTTAGGGTTTTGTTGAATCTTTCAACCAGCCCATCGGTTTGGGGGTGATACACAGATGTACGCAATTGCGTCACTTTGAACAATTTACACAGCTCTTTCATAACCCGGGACATAAAGGGTGTACCTTGGTCCGTAAGCAGTTCTTTACAAATACCCACCCGGCTAAAAACAAGAGATAGCTCTTTGGCTATGGTTTTGGCCGAGGTATTTCTGAGAGGGATCGCTTCTGGATAACGGGTGGCATAGTCCATTATAACCAATATGTACTGGTGCCCCCTAGCGGACTTGATTATAGGACCTACCAAATCCATTGCGATTCTCTCAAACGGGACCTCAATGATGGGTAGAGGGACCAGCGGGCTACGGAAATGTGGCATCGGGGCCGACCTCTGACACACAGGGCAGGAGGAACAATAATTTTCTATGTCCTTCATCACCCCAGGCCAATAGAATCTCTGTAATACCCTCTCTCTGGTTTTCTCTGTCCCCAGATGACCTCCAAGAATGTGCCCATGGGCCAACTCCAACACCAACTTCCTGTAAGGTTTGGGCACCACAAGCTGCTCAACGGTTTCTTCTGCCCTTTTTGCCACCCGATACAGTAGGTCCTTCTCTACGCTGAAGTATGGGTAAGTGCAGGTATTATCTGGGTTCACTAACTCGCCATCTATTTCCACTACGTTTTCCCGTGCCTTTATTAGGGCGGGGTCTTTTAACTGTTCTGTGGCAAAATTTTCCCTGTGAACCTCCAGATCAGAAAACTCCACAGACGGTAGGTTTTCGTCTGAGGAGGTGGGCTCCTCTCCAGTTTCTTGAGTCTCCCCTGCCAATACTGACAAGGGAAATTCTGGAGAGTCCTCACCACTCTCAGAGGAGTTCTGGCTATCACATTCCTGGTACATAGGGGCACCAGTGGGGGGCTCAGGATCATCCCACAGTTCCCAGAACTTCGGAAAATCCCTTCCCACAATGGCATCATGCGGTAATTGAGATACTAACCCCACTGGATGAGAGAGGGTACCTTTGGGGGTCTCGAAACACACTGTAGTCACTGGATACTCTCGGGTGTCCCCATGCACACAAATAACAGCTACCTTGCTATTCCCAGAGACCTCTGTTTTAACTAATTCAGCCTTTATCAGGGTCACAAGGCTACCTGAATCCAGCAATACCACAACATTTCTACCATTAATACACATTTTGCATAAATGTTTCTCAGTTCCCCGAATGGCAGTGCATGCGACTGTCGCACACAGCGACTGACGTCTGTCCGTCAGAAAGTCACATTGCATGGGTTCCTCCACAACCGGGCAATTTGCTGCAATATGTCCCGCTTGCCGGCAGCGGTAGCAAACAATCCTTTTGGCTGCCTCTTGAGCCCCTGACTTCCCAGGCTGTTCTCGCCAAACTTTGGGCAGAGCTCCCACCCTCTCACTCTCTCCACCCTCACCCCTTGGAATCCTCTTATCCGCCCCTGGGGATGGTCTGGTCTTAGGGTGGAAAGTCCGAGAGTCTCTGGAAGAGGCCGTCAGGTTCTCTGTAGCCAAGTATTTCTCTACACGATCCACAAGACCACCGGCCGTCTCTGGGTCTCCATGGCTTACCCACTTTTGGATGGCAGTAGGAAGAGCTCTCAAAAACCGATCCATTACAACACGTTCCACAATCTCTGGTGCGGACAAAGTCTCTGGCTGTAGCCACTTCCTGCTCAGGTGAATGAGATCATACATTTGAGACCTGGGGGGTTTTCCAAGCTGGAAAGTCCAGTTATGCACACGCTGAGCCCGGACAGCCAGGGTGACACCCAGCCTTGCCAATATTTCAGCTTTTAGCATCACATAGTCTTTTGCTTGGTCAGGCTCTAGGTCATAGTAAGCCTTCTGCGATTCACCAGTTAACAGAGGAGCCACCAGTCCAGCCCACTGCTCCTCAGGCCACTTTTCTCTTTCAGCAGTCCTTTCAAATGTGGTCAAAAATACCTCTGGATCATCCTCTCCAGTCATTTTTGTCAATAAACGACTCACCCCAAAGGACGCGGTATTAGTGGGACGGCTTTCCTCACTGGTCTGCGGACGTTGCTGCACTACTGCTTCCATTTGTTGTAGTCTCTGCTCTTGCTTCTGTAACAGGTCTATGAAGCGGGCCTCAGATTGCTGCTGGGCTTGTTGCTGAGCTTCCAGACTCTGTTGGTGAGCTTGCTGCTGGGCTGCAAGGCTCTGTTGATGAGCTTGCTGCTGGGCTGCAAGGCTCCTTTGCAAACCTGCATTTGTCTGCTGTTGATTGGCATTTGCTAGAGCCAGCTGTTTCAGTATCTCCTCCATGCTGGCTTAAAAAAAACTGCCACTGGTTCTCCACCAACTGTGAGGGGGTTAACTCGGTAGCGGGTGTGTGTGACCCCCTGGTTGGGCTCCCCACACAAAAACAGGCCCAGCAGACGGAGGTTGTGGTTTTCAAAATCAAAAGGTGCGGTTTATTTCTCTATGTACAGTGACAAAAACACAGCAAAGCCAAAAAGAAACATACACAAAATAAATCCTGGTCAGCTTGACCTCTGACTAAACATGCAGGTTTCCTAACTAACAACTGGGATCAGCCTGGTGCTGTCCTAGTCCCTAAGTCCCTGGTTTAGTCAATGTCCAAACAAATAGCCACACAGGCTTTGCCTCACCGCACAGGGGTTCACTCTCCCTAGACAGTCCACACAGGTCTGGGTCCAGGCATGAGCAAACACCTAATGAAGCTGGGAGTTTTTATAGAGGCCTTAAACGAGCTGACAAGCTTCAGCTGGTCTCATCAACTCCCTGCCTGCAGGACGCCCAGCACTCTCCCTAGAGGTATGAGTCATCCATGAGCCCACTAGCCTCAGCTGGGCTTCATCAACTCCCTCCCTAGTTGTATAAGTCGGCATAAAGCCTGAATCTGGGAGAAATATACCTACCCCCCTGGATGCAACCAGGTGACTTTACCTTCCTGCTGTCACAGTAGGGAGAGTGTCAGTGTGTTTTACTGTGCTAATCCTTGTTTGTAGGGACAGGGAAGGACAGTGAGGGAAATTCTCCTTGTGCTATACTGTGCTAAAGCATTGATCATCAACCATCTTTAAAAAAACATTTTTTATAGGGACAGAAAACTATAGGTAGGGAGAGTGTCAGTGTGTTTTACTGTGCTAATCCTTGTTTGTAGGGACAGGGAAGGACAGTGAGGGAAATTCTCCTTGTGCTATAGTGTGCTAAAGCATTGATCATCAACCATCTTTAAAAATAATTTTTTTATAGGGACAGAAAACTATAGGTAGGGAGAGTGTCAGTGTGTTTTACTGTGCTAATCCTTGTTTGTAGGGACAGGGAAGGACAGTGAGGGAAATTCTCCTTGTGCTATACTGTGCTAAAGCATTGATCATCAACCATCTTTAAAAAAAAATTTTTTATAGGGACAGAAAACTATAGGTAGGGAGAGTGTCAGTGTGTTTTACTGTGCTAATCCTTGTTTGTAGGGACAGGGAAGGACAGTGAGGGAAATTCTCCTTGTGCTATACTGTGCTAAAGCATTGATCATCAACCATCTTTAAAAAAACATTTTTTATAGGGACAGAAAACTATAGGTAGGGAGAGTGTCAGTGTGTTTTACTGTGCTAATCCTTGTTTGTAGGGACAGGGAAGGACAGTGAGGGAAATTCTCCTTGTGCTATAGTGTGCTAAAGCATTGATCATCAACCATCTTTAAAAAAAAAAAATTATAGGGACAGAAAACTATAGGTAGGGAGAGTGTCAGTGTGTTTTACTGTGCTAATCCTTGTTTGTAGGGACAGGAAAGGACAGTGAGGGAAATTCTCCTTGTGCTATACTGTGCTAAAGCATTGATCATCAACCATCTTTAAAAAAAAAATTTTTATAGGGACAGAAAACTATAGGTAGAGAGAGTGTCAGTGTGTTTTACTGTGCTAATCCTTGTTTGTAGGGACAGGGAAGGACAGTGAGGGAAATTCTCCTTGTGCTATACTGTGCTAAAGCATTGATCATCAACCATCTTTAAAAAAACATTTTTTATAGGGACAGAAAACTATAGGTAGGGAGAGTGTCAGTGTGTTTTACTGTGCTAATCCTTGTTTGTAGGGACAGGGAAGGACAGTGAGGGAAATTCTCCTTGTGCTATAGTGTGCTAAAGCATTGATCATCAACCATCTTTAAAAAAAAAAATTTTATAGGGACAGAAAACTATAGGTAGGGAGAGTGTCAGTGTGTTTTACTGTGCTAATCCTTGTTTGTAGGGACAGGGAAGGACAGTGAGGGAAATTCTCCTTGTGCTATACTGTGCTAAAGCATTGATCATCAACCATCTTTAAAAAAACATTTTTTATAGGGACAGAAAACTATAGGTAGGGAGAGTGTCAGTGTGTTTTACTGTGCTAATCCTTGTTTGTAGGGACAGGGAAGGACAGTGAGGGAAATTCTCCTTGTGCTATAGTGTGCTAAAGCATTGATCATCAACCATCTTTAAAAAAAAAATTTTTATAGGGACAGAAAACTATAGGTAGGGAGAGTGTCAGTGTGTTTTACTGTGCTAATCCTTGTTTGTAGGGACAGGGAAGGACAGTGAGGGAAATTCTCCTTGTGCTATACTGTGCTAAAGCATTGATCATCAACCATCTTTAAAAAAAAATTTTTTATAGGGACAGAAAACTATAGGTAGGGAGAGTGTCAGTGTGTTTTACTGTGCTAATCCTTGTTTGTAGGGACAGGGAAGGACAGTGAGGGAAATTCTCCTTGTGCTATACTGTGCTAAAGCATTGATCATCAACCATCTTTAAAAAAACATTTTTTATAGGGACAGAAAACTATAGGTAGGGAGAGTGTCAGTGTGTTTTACTGTGCTAATCCTTGTTTGTAGGGACAGGAAAGGACAGTGAGGGAAATTCTCCTTGTGCTATACTGTGCTAAAGCATTGATCATCAACCATCTTTAAAAAAACATTTTTTATAGGGACAGAAAACTATAGGTAGGGAGAGTGTCAGTGTGTTTTACTGTGCTAATCCTTGTTTGTAGGGACAGGGAAGGACAGTGAGGGAAATTCTCCTTGTGCTATAGTGTGCTAAAGCATTGATCATCAACCATCTTTAAAAAAACATTTTTTATAGGGACAGAAAACTATAGGTAGGGAGAGTGTCAGTGTGTTTTACTGTGCTAATCCTTGTTTGTAGGGACAGGGAAGGACAGTGAGGGAAATTCTCCTTGTGCTATAGTGTGCTAAAGCATTGATCATCAACCATCTTTAAAAAAAATGTTTTTATAGGGACAGAAAACTATAGGTAGGGAGAGTGTCAGTGTGTTTTACTGTGCTAATCCTTGTTTGTAGGGACAGGGAAGGACAGTGAGGGAAATTCTCCTTGTGCTATAGTGTGCTAAAGCATTGATCATCAACCATCTTTAAAAAAAAATTTTTTATAGGGACAGAAAACTATAGGTAGGGAGAGTGTCAGTGTGTTTTACTGTGCTAATCCTTGTTTGTAGGGACAGGGAAGGACAGTGAGGGAAATTCTCCTTGTGCTATACTGTGCTAAAGCATTGATCATCAACCATCTTTAAAAAAACATTTTTTATAGGGACAGAAAACTATAGGTAGGGAGAGTGTCAGTGTGTTTTACTGTGCTAATCCTTGTTTGTAGGGACAGGGAAGGACAGTGAGGGAAATTCTCCTTGTGCTATAGTGTGCTAAAGCATTGATCATCAACCATCTTTAAAAAAAAATTTTTTATAGGGACAGAAAACTATAGGTAGGGAGAGTGTCAGTGTGTTTTACTGTGCTAATCCTTGTTTGTAGGGACAGGGAAGGACAGTGAGGGAAATTCTCCTTGTGCTATACTGTGCTAAAGCATTGATCATCAACCATCTTTAAAAAAATTTTTTTTATAGGGACAGAAAACTATAGGTAGGGAGAGTGTCAGTGTGTTTTACTGTGCTAATCCTTGTTTGTAGGGACAGGGAAGGACAGTGAGGGAAATTCTCCTTGTGCTATACTGTGCTAAAGCATTGATCATCAACCATCTTTAAAAAAACATTTTTTATAGGGACAGAAAACTATAGGTAGGGAGAGTGTCAGTGTGTTTTACTGTGCTAATCCTTGTTTGTAGGGACAGGAAAGGACAGTGAGGGAAATTCTCCTTGTGCTATACTGTGCTAAAGCATTGATCATCAACCATCTTTAAAAAAACATTTTTTATAGGGACAGAAAACTATAGGTAGGGAGAGTGTCAGTGTGTTTTACTGTGCTAATCCTTGTTTGTAGGGACAGGGAAGGACAGTGAGGGAAATTCTCCTTGTGCTATAGTGTGCTAAAGCATTGATCATCAACCATCTTTAAAAAAACATTTTTTATAGGGACAGAAAACTATAGGTAGGGAGAGTGTCAGTGTGTTTTACTGTGCTAATCCTTGTTTGTAGGGACAGGGAAGGACAGTGAGGGAAATTCTCCTTGTGCTATAGTGTGCTAAAGCATTGATCATCAACCATCTTTAAAAAAAATGTTTTTATAGGGACAGAAAACTATAGGTAGGGAGAGTGTCAGTGTGTTTTACTGTGCTAATCCTTGTTTGTAGGGACAGGGAAGGACAGTGAGGGAAATTTTCCTTGTGCTATACTGTGCTAAAGCATTGATCATCAACCATCTTTAAAAAAAAATTTTTTATAGGGACAGAAAACTATAGGTAGGGAGAGTGTCAGTGTGTTTTACTGTGCTAATCCTTGTTTGTAGGGACAGGGAAGGACAATGAGGGAAATTCTCCTTGTGCTATACTGTGCTAAAGCATTGATCATCAACCATCTTTAAAAAAACATTTTTTATAGGGACAGAAAACTATAGGTAGGGAGAGTGTCAGTGTGTTTTACTGTGCTAATCCTTGTTTGTAGGGACAGGGAAGGACAGTGAGGGAAATTCTCCTTGTGCTATAGTGTGCTAAAGCATTGATCATCAACCATCTTTAAAAAAAAAATTTTTATAGGGACAGAAAACTATAGGTAGGGAGAGTGTCAGTGTGTTTTACTGTGCTAATCCTTGTTTGTAGGGACAGGGAAGGACAGTGAGGGAAATTCTCCTTGTGCTATACTGTGCTAAAGCATTGATCATCAACCATCTTTAAAAAAACATTTTTTATAGGGACAGAAAACTATAGGTAGGGAGAGTGTCAGTGTGTTTTACTGTGCTAATCCTTGTTTGTAGGGACAGGGAAGGACAGTGAGGGAAATTCTCCTTGTGCTATAGTGTGCTAAAGCATTGATCATCAACCATCTTTAAAAAAAAAATTTTTATAGGGACAGAAAACTATAGGTAGGGAGAGTGTCAGTGTGTTTTACTGTGCTAATCCTTGTTTGTAGGGACAGGGAAGGACAGTGAGGGAAATTCTCCTTGTGCTATACTGTGCTAAAGCATTGATCATCAACCATCTTTAAAAAAACATTTTTTATAGGGACAGAAAACTATAGGTAGGGAGAGTGTCAGTGTGTTTTACTGTGCTAATCCTTGTTTGTAGGGACAGGGAAGGACAGTGAGGGAAATTCTCCTTGTGCTATAGTGTGCTAAAGCATTGATCATCAACCATCTTTAAAAAAAAAAATTTTATAGGGACAGAAAACTATAGGTAGGGAGAGTGTCAGTGTGTTTTACTGTGCTAATCCTTGTTTGTAGGGACAGGGAAGGACAGTGAGGGAAATTCTCCTTGTGCTATACTGTGCTAAAGCATTGATCATCAACCATCTTTAAAAAAACATTTTTTATAGGGACAGAAAACTATAGGTAGGGAGAGTGTCAGTGTGTTTTACTGTGCTAATCCTTGTTTGTAGGGACAGGGAAGGACAGTAAGGGAAATTCTCCTTGTGCTATAGTGTGCTAAAGCATTGATCATCAAGCATCTTTAAAAAAAAATGTTTTATAGGGACAGAAAACTATAGGTAGGGAGAGTGTCAGTGTGTTTTACTGTGCTAATCCTTGTTTGTAGGGACAGGGAAGGACAGTGAGGGAAATTCTCCTTGTGCTATACTGTGCTAAAGCATTGATCATCAACCATCTTTAAAAAAAAATTTTTTATAGGGACAGAAAACTATAGGTAGGGAGAGTGGCAGTGTGTTTTACTGTGCTAATCCTTGTTTGTAGGGACAGGGAAGGACAGTGAGGGAAATTCTCCTTGTGCTATACTGTGCTAAAGCATTGATCATCAACCATCTTTAAAAAAACATTTTTTATAGGGACAGAAAACTATAGGTAGGGAGAGTGTCAGTGTGTTTTACTGTGCTAATCCTTGTTTGTAGGGACAGGGAAGGACAGTGAGGGAAATTCTCCTTGTGCTATAGTGTGCTAAAGCATTGATCATCAACCATCTTTAAAAAAACATTTTTTATAGGGACAGAAAACTATAGGTAGGGAGAGTGTCAGTGTGTTTTACTGTGCTAATCCTTGTTTGTAGGGACAGGGAAGGACAGTGAGGGAAATTCTCCTTGTGCTATAGTGTGCTAAAGCATTGATCATCAAGCATCTTTAAAAAAAAATGTTTTATAGGGACAGAAAACTATAGGTAGGGAGAGTGTCAGTGTGTTTTACTGTGCTAATCCTTGTTTGTAGGGACAGGGAAGGACAGTGAGGGAAATTCTCCTTGTGCTATACTGTGCTAAAGCATTGATCATCAAGCATCTTTAAAAAAAAAATTTTTATAGGGACAGAAAACTATAGGTAGGGAGAGTGTCAGTGTGTTTTACTGTGCTAATCCTTGTTTGTAGGGACAGGGAAGGACAGTGAGGGAAATTCTCATTGTGCTATACTGTGCTAAAGCATTCCTCATCAACCATCTTTGAAATCCTTGTTTTTTGGACAGTCAGGGAAATTGTCATTGTGCTATTCTGTGCGAAAGCAATCATCCTCAACCATATTTAGAAATCCTTAAGTAAAGGGACAGAGAAGGACACCTGAAGGTAGCCCTTATTGCTTTTTTCCCATCTCCCTGCAGGCCATCTATTAGAATGTCTGGAAGGCAAACAAGGAGAGGCAGACAGTCAGGAGGCAATAAAAGAGGGCAAGCAGGCTCTGTGTCTGGGGACAACAGTGCTGGTCGTGGACGCGGTGCATTGTCATCAGCACATGGCCATGGGACACGCTTGTCCTTCTTTTCGGCAGCTGGACATGTTGAGCCACATCATGCCGAAGACTTGGTAGAGTGGATGACCAAGCCCTCCTCCTCCTCCTCATCCTCTCTCACCCAGGCTCAGGGTACTGGCAAAGCAGCTGCCAAAGCGTCCTCTTCCCTGGTATCAATGTCAGACTCATTATCAGTCACTCCTTCCCTAGACCCACCATGTCCTCCTCCTGAGGAGTCCCCCGAACTGTTTGAGCACAGTGTTGGGTACATGCTCCAGGAGGATGCCCAGCGTTTCGAAGGGTCTGATGATGAAACCCAGCTACAGGAAGGCAGTAGCGTGAGAGCAGACAGAGGGGATGCTCAAGAAGGACACCAATCTGGCAGTCACGTTCCAGCAGCTGCAGCATACTGCCAGATTGGCTCCAGTGATGAGGAGGGAGGGGATGATGAGGTCACTGACTCCACGTGGGTGCCTAATAGGAGAGAGGAGGAGGAGGAGGATGAGGAGGAGGCACATCTCCAACGAGGCAGGATGCCCTTTGGTGGCCAGCGTAAGGGCAGTACACCGACGGAATCACACCGCAGAGCTCCGCCTGTGCAGGGCGCTGCCTCTGCCCGTCATTCAAAAAGTTCTTTGGTGTGGGCCTTTTTTGAGGCTAGTGCATCAGATCGCACAGCTGCTGTTTGCAACATATGTCTCAAGCGTATATCGCGTGGCCAAAACATCAGCCGCTTGGGTACCACATGCCTGACCAGACATATGTTGACCTGCCATGCAGCTCGTTGGCAAGCCTACCTCAAAGACCCACACCAAAGAACAAAGCGGACCTCTCCTTGCACCGCATCAGCTGGGATCTCCAACCCCACTATAACTTCAGTCCTCTCTGAAACATGCACTGAGAGGAATGAAGGTGTAGAATTAGGTGTGTCACAGCCAAGTACTTGCGGCCACTCTGCTAGCAGTACACCGACGTCCGATTCTAGCAGGCAAATTTCCCTGCCCCAGCTGCTGGACCGTCGAAAGAAGTTCACTCCCAGCCATCCACATGCCCAGCGGTTGAATGCTAGCTTGGCTAAATTGCTAGCGCTTCAACTGCTGCCTTTTCAGTTGGTAGACTCGGCCCCCTTCCGTGAGTTTGTGCAATGTGCGGTTCCTCAGTGGCAGGTTCCCAAACGCCACTTTTTCTCACGGAAGGCTATTCCGGCTCTCTACCGGCATGTGGAAGGCAATGTCTTGGCCTCGCTGGACAGGGCGGTCAGCGGTAAGGTGCATATTACCGCTGACTCATGGTCCAGCAGGCATGGACAGGGACGTTACCTTTCTTTCACGGCCCATTGGGTCACTCTTTTGGCAGCTGGGAAGGATGCAAGACAAGGTGCAGTAGTGTTGGAGGTTGTTCCACCGCCACGCCTCCAAAATGCTACTACTGGTTGTGACACACCTCTCTCCTCCACCCCCTCCTCTTCTTCTTCCTCCATGGCCTCTTCCTGTGCTTTGTCCTCTGAACCAGCGGTGCTCCGTAGGCGTTCAAGGGGCTACGCAAGTACGCAGGCAAAAAGATGCCATGCCGTGCTTGCGCTGGTGTGTTTGGGGGACAGAAGCCACACTGGGGCAGAGGTCCTGTCTGCTCTGCAGGGCCAGGCCGAGAGGTGGTTGACGCCACGCCAGCTTAAGCCAGGAATGGTGGTTTGCGACAATGGCACCAACCTCCTCTCCGCCCTCCGACAGGGACAACTGACCCATGTGCCCTGTGTGGCTCACGTCCTTAACCTGGTGGTGCAGCGGTTCTTGGGCAGGTACCCGGGCTTACAGGATGTCCTGAGGCAGGCCAGGAAAGTCTGTGTGCATTTCCGCAGATCTTATAATGCCAGTGCTCGCCTGGCTGAGCTGCAAAAGGAGTTGAACCTGCCCAAGAACCGCCTTATATGTGACATGCCCACCAGGTGGAACTCAACGTTGGCCATGCTGCAGCGGCTGCACACGCAGCAGAGGGCCATCAATGAGTACCTGTGCGACTACGGCACCAGGACAGGGTCAGGGGAGCTTGTTTTTTTTCTCCACGCCAGTGGGGCATGATCAGGGATGCATGCACTGTCCTGGCACCATTTGAGGAGGCCACGAGGATGGTGAGCAGTGACAGTGCATGCATCAGTGACACTGTACCTCTTGTCCACCTGTTGGAGCACACGCTGCGTGGAATAATGGACAGGGCACTTGAGGCAGAACAGAGGCAGGAAGAGGAGGACTTCCTTGCCTCTCAAGGCCCCCTTTACCCAGACAGTGTTCCTTCTGTCCCACCCATCGCACAGGAAGAGGAGGAGGAGGAGGAGGAGGAGGATTGTGTCAGCATGGAGGTGGAGGCTGGCACTCAGCATCATCAGCAGCAGTCTTTTAGGGATGATTTACAGTCCCAAGAAACCAGTGGACTTGTACGTGGCTGGGAGGAGGTGGCTGCGGATCATGTCGTCCTTAGTGACCCAGAGGACTCCGGACCGAATGCCTCAGCTAACCTACGCTGCATGGCCTCCCTGATCCTGCAAAGTCTGCGGAAGGATCCTCGTATTCTTCGGATCAAGGAGAGGGACCATTACTGGCTGGCCACTCTCCTTGATCCACGGTACAAGGGTAAGGTTGCGGACCTTATGTTACCGTCGCAGAGGGAGCAGAGGATGAGACAACTCCGGGAGGCCTTGCAGAAAGGTCTGTGCAATGCGTTCCCAGAGACTGGGAGGTTACAAACTCCTGGTCCTGGACAACGAGTTGCTCAGGCTTCGGCCAGTCAAAGAAGGAGCGGTGGGGAAGGTGGCCGTCTGACCGATGCGTTCAGACAATTCTTTAGTCCGCAGCCCCAAAGTATGATCGGTTCCAGCAACCATCGCCAGCGTCTGATAAACATGGTGCAGGAATATCTAGGGGCAAGGTCAGACTTGGACACCTTCCCCACCGAAAATCCTCTGGCTTACTGGGTCTTGAGGATGGATCACTGGCCAGAGCTTGCACAGTATGCAATTGAGCTACTGGCCTGTCCTGCATCCAGCGTTCTTTCGGAACGCACATTCAGTGCTGCTGGAGGATTTGTCACGGATCACAGGGTGCGCCTGTCCACCGACTCGGTTGATCGACTGACTTTCATCAAGATGAACCAGTCTTGGATCACCACCAGCTACCACACACCTGATGCTGATATAACAGACTAATTGATTTTAACATGTCACATCCCTTCAAGACTGATGCTGATGCTGAGTGCCTGTGCTGTTATGTTGACTGGCTATCCTCCTCCTCCGAGTCCTCAATGATACGATTGATGATGATAGCTTGGAAGATCATTTTTGTTTATGGGTGCCGCCACCAGTGGCTAAGGCCCAATTTTTCAGCCCCTGTTTAACAGGGGCGTGTAATTACAATTTTTGAAGCAATACTTTGCAACAGGGCTCATTGCTGTGCTCCAAGTACAGTATCTGTGAGGGGTTGGAGTGTTGTGCCACCAGTGCCTAAGGCCCAATTTTTCAGCCCCTGTTTAACAGGGGCGTGTCATTACAATTTTTGAAGCAATACTTTGCAACAGGGCTCATTGCTGTGCTCCAAGTACAGTATCTGTGAGGGGTTGCAGTGTTGTGCCACCAGTGCCTAAGGCCCAATTTTTCAGCCCCTGTTTAACAGGGGCATGTAATTACAATTCTTGATCTAATAATTCACAGCAGGGCCCATTGCTGCACCCACCAAGAGTAACTCTGAGGGCTTACAGTGTTGTGGCAACGCCACCACCACCACCACCACGAAAGGCCCAATTTTTCAGCCCCTGTTCAAAAGGGGCATGTAATTACAATTCTTGATCTAATAATTCACAGCAGGGCCCATTCCTGCACCCACCAAGAGTAACTCTGAGGGCTTACAGTGTTGTGGCAACACCACCACCACCACCACCACCACGAAAGGCCCAATTTTTCAGCCCCTGTTCAACAGGGGCATGCAATTACAATTCTTGATCTAATAATTCACAGCAGGGCCCATTGCTGCACCCACCAAGAGTAACTGTCAGGGCTTACAGTGTTGTGGCACCAGCACCACCATCAAAGGCCCAATTTTTACTACCACTGTTCAACAATTATATGTAATTACAATTCCTGATATAATAGTTGACAGCAGGGCGTTCCAGCACCAACCAAGAGTAACTGTGAGTGCTTACAGTGTTGTGCCAACACCAACAACTAAGGGGCCTATTTCTGCAGAGTATATACGGCAGGTCCCTACTTTCAAACATCCAACTTACAAACGACTCCTACTTGCAAACGCAAGAAGACAACAGGAAGTGAGAGGAAATCTACCCCTTGGAAGGAAAATTCTCTCCTGTAAGAATTAATATGGGAGAAAGGTGTCTCCTCTGTACTGATGCTTTATCACCAATCCTTGTTTCAAGAAAAACACCACATTTCAAAAACAGTTGTCATTAGGACGGAAAGTGAGGTGAAATGTTCTGAACAGGGGCACAGACAGCAAAACAAATGTTACAGGGGTGATAACCCTTCCCTATGTTTTCCAAAAAGTTTAAAAATAGATTTTTGGGCTGGAGCTACACTTAAACAATGTACCTGTTCAAAATTACAAACAGATTCTACATAAGAACAAACCTACAGTCCCTGTCTTGTATGCACCGCCTGTATACGGCTGTTCAGAGTATATAGGGCCTTTTTTATTTTGTGTGCGGTGTTCCCCTTAATATCCATACAAGACCCAAAGGGGCTGGTAATGGGCTGGGGTAGGGGGGGGGGGGGTCATGGGGTAGCTATGCCATTTTTCTTAAAGATTTTCATCCATATTACCGGGACCAGACATTACATTAAAGCCGCAAGCAGTTTTAAATGTTTTTTTTTTCCTTTAGAAGTGTCATTTTGTGCAGGGACAGTTCTAAACACGGGAAACACGTGGCACTTCACAGGCATACTTTAGACACCCCCCAGGTACGATATTTAAAGGAATATTTGACTTTTTTTTTTTCACTTTATGCATCATTAAAATGACTGCTCCCGAAAAACGACCGTTTTTAAAACTTCTTTTTGCATTGATACATGTCCCCTGGTGCACAACCCGGGTTCCCAAACCCTTTTTAGGACAATAACATGCATAATAGTCGTTATAATTAGCACTTTAGAATTCGAACGTTCGCATCCATTGTATTTAATAGGGTTCTAATGTTCGTACGAACTTTCGGTCCGTTCGCGGGTTCTGGTGCGAACCGAACCCGGGGGTGTTCGGCTCATCACTACAAATGAGCAGTATACAAAGGGGTGCAGATATAATTAGTGGATGATGGGTGCAGAGGTGAGCAGAAGAAGAGGGGGAGCTGTGGTAAACAGCGGGTGAGGGGTGCAATGGTAGGCAGCAAGCTAAGGGTTCACAGATGAGCAACATACAAAGGGGTGCAGTCTACAAAGGGGTGCAGAGAGGAGTAGTAGATGAGGGGGTGCTGTAGTGAACAGTGGAAGAGGGATGCAAAGGTGGGCAAAGGGGTGAAAACTTAAAGCCAGGGGTTCACCTGTGAGTAGTATACAAAGGGGTGCAGATATAAGTAGTGGATGATGGCTGCAGAAGCGAGAGGGTGCTGTAGTCTTTCACTGTTCACTACAGAACCCCCTCATCTACTACTCACCTCTGCACCCCCTTGTAGACAGCTCCCCTCTGCACCCCCTTATGTTCAGGGGGTGCTATAGTGAACAGTGGATTAGGGGTGCAATGGTAAGCAGTAACCCAGGAGTTGGCAGGTGAGCAGCAGAGGTAAGTGGTAGACAAGAGGGCAGTGACGGCCTGTCCTAATTTCCATGCGCTCGGCCCCCCAATCTACATGCAGGGCGCCAGACGCATCGATTCCAGCTGGGTTTTTAGAGCCAGAGGGTCTAATCG
This sequence comes from Rana muscosa, assembly GCA_029206835.1. Classification (NCBI taxonomy): domain Eukaryota; kingdom Metazoa; phylum Chordata; class Amphibia; order Anura; family Ranidae; genus Rana; species Rana muscosa. Next base: position 65,457,332 of record CM055126.1, read on the forward strand.
GCTTAAAAAAACGGTGGCCTTGGGGCGCAGAGCACTGTGCCTTGAGCCCACCCAGTTCTCCTCCCGGCCAATCCTGGCTCAGGAAGCGGGTCCCGATTGGCCAGAGGGGAGAAGCAATCCTATTGGCCGCCGAGGAGGGAGGAGACGCAGGGGAAGCCGCACCGCCATGAAGCCGAGGAAGGAGGAGACGCAGGGTGAAGCCGCTGCCCGCCGCCCGGAGGAACCTAAATGGGGTAAGTGCGGGGCTGGTGACCGACTGGGGGGGTGGCGTTGGATGGATTGCCGCACCTCCTAAAAAAAATATACCACCAGCCGCCACTGCAACGGGGTGCAGAGGTTAGTGGTAGACAGTGGGGAGCAGTATAGAAAGGGGTACAGGGGAGCAGTAGATGATGGGGTGCAGATGGGTGCAGAATAGAAAGGGGTGCAGAGGTGAGTGGTAGACAGAGGGGAGCAGTATAGAAAGGGGTGTAGAGGTTAGTGGTAGACAGTGGGGTGCAGAGGGGAGCAGTAGATGATGGGGTGCAGAGAGGAGCAGTATGGAAAGGGGTGCAGAGGGGAGCAGTATGGAAAGGGGTGCAGGGGGCGCAGTAGATGATGGGGTGCAGAGGGGAGCAGTATGAAAAGGGGTGCAGAGAGGAGCAGTATAGAAAGGGGTGCAGAGGGGAGCAGTAGATAATGGGGTGCAGAGGGGAGCAGTATAGAAAGGGGTTCCGAGAGGAGAAGTATAGAAAGGGGTGCAGAGGGGAGCAGTAGATGATGGGGTGCAGAGGGTAGCAGTATAAAAAGGGCTGCAGAGGGGAGCAGTATGGAAAGGGTGCAGAAGGGAGCTGTAGATGATGGGGTGCAGAGGGGAGCAGTATGGAAAGGTGTGCAGAGGGGAGCAGTATTGGAAGGGGTGCAGAGGGGAGCAGTATAGAAAGGGGTGCAGAAAGGAGCAGTATAGAAAGGGGTGCAGAGGGGAGCAGTAGATAATGGGGTGCAGAGGGGAGCAGTATAGAAAGGGGTTCCGAGAGGAGAAGTATAGAAAGGGGTGCAGAGGGGAGCAGTAGATGATGGGGTGCAGAGGGGAGCAGTATGAAAAGGGGTGCAGAGAGGAGCAGTATAGAAAGGGGTGCAGAGGGGAGCAGTAGATAATGGGGTGCAGAGGGGAGCAGTATAGAAAGGGGTTCCGAGAGGAGAAGTATAGAAAGGGGTGCAGAGGGGAGCAGTAGATGATGGGGTGCAGAGGGTAGCAGTATAAAAAGGGCTGCAGAGGGGAGCAGTATGGAAAGGGTGCAGAAGGGAGCTGTAGATGATGGGGTGCAGAGGGGAGCAGTATGGAAAGGTGTGCAGAGGGGAGCAGTATTGGAAGGGGTGCAGAGGGGAGCAGTATAGAAAGGGGTGCAGAAAGGAGCAGTATAGAAAGGGGTGCAGAGGGGAGCAGTAGATAATGGGGTGCAGAGGGGAGCAGTATAGAAAGGGGTTCCGAGGGGAGAAGTATAGAAAGGGGTGCAGAGGGGAGCAGTAGATGATGGGGTGCAGAGGGGAGCAGTATAAAAAGGGGTGCAGAGGGAAGCAGTATGGAAAGGGGTGCAGAGGGGAGCAGTATAGAAAGGGGTTCTGAGGGGAGAAGTATAGAAAGGGGTGCAGAGGGGAGCAGTAGATGATGGGGTGCAGAGGGGAGCAGTATAAAAAGGGGTGCAGAGGGGAGCAGTATGGAAAGGGGTGCAGAGGGGAGCAGTAGATAATGGGGTGCAGAGGGGAGCAGTATAGAAAGGGGTGCAGAGGGGAGCAATATGGAAAGGGGTGCAGAGGGGAGCTGTAGATGATGGGGTGCAGAGGGGAGCAGTATGGAAAGGGGTGAAGAGGGGAGCAGTATGGAAAGGGGTGCAGAGGGAAGCAGTAGATGATGGGGTGCAGAGGGGAGCAGTATAGAAAGGGGTGAAGAGGGGAGCAGTAGATGATGGGGTGCAGAGGGGAGCAGTGTAGAAAGGGGTTCAGAGGGGAGCAGTATAGAAAGGGGTGCAGAGGGGAGCAGTAGATGATGGAGTGCAGAGGGGAGCAGTATAGAAAGGGGTGCAGAGGGGAGCAGTAGATGATGGGGTGCAGAGGGGAGAAGTATGGAAAGGGGTGCAGAGGGGAGCAGTAGATGATGGGGTGCAGAGGGGAGCAGTATAGAAAGGGGTGCAGAGGGGAGCAGTATGGAAAGGGGTGAAGAGGGGAGCAGTATGAAAAGGGGTGCAGAGGGAAGCAGTAGATGATGGGGTGCAGAGGGGAGCAGTAGATGATGGGGTGCAGAGGGGAGCCGTATAGAAAGGGGTGCAGAGGGGAGCAGTAGATGATAGGTTGCAGAGGGGAGCAGTATAGAAAGGGGTGCAGAGGGAAGCAGTAGATGATGGGGTGCAGAGGGGAGCAGTATAGAAAGGGGTGAAGAGGGGAGCAGTAGATGATGGGGTGCAGAGGGGAGCCGTATAGAAAGGGGTGCAGAGGGAAGCAGTAGATGATGGGGTGCAGAGGGGAGCAGTATAGAAAGGGGTGAAGAGGGGAGCAGTAGATGATGGGGTGCAGAGGGGAGCAGTGTAGAAAGGGGTTCAGAGGGGAGCAGTATAGAAAGGGGTGCAGAGGGGAGCAGTAGATGATGGAGTGCAGAGGGGAGCAGTATAGAAAGGGGTGCAGAGGGGAGCAGTAGATGATGGGGTGCAGAGGGGAGCAGTATGGAAAGGGGTGCAGAGGGGAGCAGTAGATGATGGGGTGCAGAGGGGAGCAGTATAGAAAGGGGTGCAGAGGGGAGCAGTATGGAAAGGGGTGAAGAGGGGAGCAGTATGAAAAGGGGTGCAGAGGGAAGCAGTAGATGATGGGGTGCAGAGGGGAGCAGTAGATGATGGGGTGCAGAGGGGAGCCGTATAGAAAGGGGTGCAGAGGGGAGCAGTAGATGATAGGTTGCAGAGGGGAGCAGTATAGAAAGGGGTGCAGAGGGGAGCAGTAGATGATGGAGTGCAGAGGGGAGCAGTATAGAAAGGGGTGCAGAGGGGAGCAGTAGATGATAGGTTGCAGAGGGGAGCAGTATGGAAAGGGGTGCAGAGGGGAGCAGTAGATGATGGGGTGCAGAGGGGAGCAATATAGAAAGGGGTGCAGAGGGGAGCAGTATGGAAAGGGGTGAAGAGGGGAGCAGTATGAAAAGGGGTGCAGAGGGAAGCAGTAGATGATGGGGTGCAGAGGGGAGCAGTAGATGATGGGGTGCAGAGGGGAGCCGTATAGAAAGGGGTGCAGAGGGGAGCAGTAGATGATGGGGTGCAGAGGGGAGCAGTAGATGATGGGGTGCAGAGGGGGGCCGTATAGAAAGGGGTGCAGAGGGGAGCAGTAGATGATAGTTTGCAGAGGGGAGCAGTATAGAAAGGGGTGCAGAGGGAAACAGTAGATGACGGGGTGCTGTAGAGAACAGGGAAAGTGGGTTGAAAGGTAGAAAAGGGGTGCAGAGGTAATCAGTAATCCAGTGGACAAGAGATAGAAGTTATTTAAGTGACCTTATAGGTGAACCTCACCCAGGAAATAGTTTATATCTCTCTGTGATGACTTGTAATACAGCGTGTAATATTTTATTTTGTAATAAGTAAATGTGTATGATTGATTGCGTATGTCATATTATTTTATATGTTTCTAATTGATTACTGTATATAGTTTATTATTCATGTGGTTATATAGGAATAGAATGAATATGTCTGGGGTGCCACCTAGTGGGCACGGTACAAACTGCACTCTACAATTCACATTGCTACATTTTTCTATATTACATTTTGTTTCTTTTATAATCTGATTTGTTTTGGTTGTTTTTTTAATTGTATCCATTTGTTTCCGTACACATCCCTTACAAAGGTTTTTCACCCCCTGACCTTGGGAGAAAAGAGAAATCAGTGTAGTGCGCCCTCTAGTGGTCACATATGAAACCATTAAATATTTTTAGGAAAATATGACAGAACGAGCTCGCAATGTTCCATGTGCTTCTGTAGGTGAGAACCAAGCCTGACATTTGGATGCTTTCCAAGAACTTTGCATGGTTGTTGGCAGCCTCAGGACCTGGAAAGGGTGGGCAACCCTCTTCTGAGTCATTAGTGTGTGTAATCTGATCTCTCCGGCTATTGAGCTCCGTTTTCACCCATCAACTTGGATCATCAAAAGAACATTTGTCTTCCCAATACTACAAATTAACCAATTCAAAGGAAAAAAAAATCAGTGACTCTGCCTGGGCCGAGATGATGTCATCAGTCTTCCCCGGCGAGCAGACTGTACATTGTAACTTTGTAGAAGGAGGGGGAGGCATTTCCTCAGTCTCCCCTCCCCCAGTGATCAGACTGTACATTGTAACTTTGTAGAAGGAGGAGGAGGAGGCATTTCCTCAGTCTCCCCTCCCCCAGTGATCAGACTGTACATTGTAACTTTGTAGAAGGAGGGGGAGGCATTTCCTCAGTCTCCCCTCCCCCAGTGATCAGACTGTACATTGTAACTTTGTAGAAGGAGGGGGAGGCATTTCCTCAGTCTCCCCTCCCCCAGTGATCAGACTGTACATTGTAACTTTGTAGAAGGAGGAGGAGGAGGCATTTCCTCAGTCTCCCCTCCCCCAGTGATCAGACAGTACATTGTAACTTTGTAGAAGAAGGAGGAGGAGTCATTTCCTCAGTCTCCCCTCCCCCAGTGATCAGACTGTACATTGTAACTTTGTAGAAGGAGGGGGAGGCATTTCCTCAGTCTCCCCTCCCCCAGTGATCAGACTGTACATTGTAACTTTGTAGAAGGAGGAGGAGGAGGCATTTCCTCAGTCTCCCCTCCCCCAGTGATCAGACTGTACATTGTAACTTTGTAGAAGGAGGACGAGGAGGCATTTCCTCAGTCTCCCCTCCCCCAGTGATCAGACTGTACATTGTAACTTTGTAGAAGGAGGAGGAGGGGGAGGCATTTCCTCAGTCTCCCCTCCCCCAGTGATCAGACTGTACATTGTAACTTTGTAGAAGGAGGAGGAGGAGGCATTTCCTCAGTCTCCCCTCCCCCCAGTGATCAGACTGTACATTGTAACTTTGTAGAAGGAGGAGGAGGAGGAGGCATTTCCTCAGTCTCCCCTCCCCCAGTGATCAGACTGTACATTGTAACTTTGTAGAAGGAGGAGGAGGCATTTCCTCAGTCTCCCCTCCCCCAGTGATCAGACTGTACATTGTAACTTTGTAGAAGGAGGAGGAAGAGGCATTTCCTCAGTCTCCCCTCCCCCAGTGATCAGACTGTACATTGTAACTTTGTAGAAGGAGGAGGAGGAGTCATTTCCTCAGTCTCCCCTCCCCCAGTGATCAGACTGTACATTGTAACTTTGTAGAAGGAGGAGGAGACATTTCCTCAGTCTCCCCTCCCCCAGTGATCAGACTGTACATTGTAACTTTGTAGAAGGAGGAGGAGACATTTCCTCAGTCTCCCCTCCCCCAGTGATCAGACTGTACATTGTAACTTTGTAGAAGGAGGAGGAGACATTTCCTCAGTCTCCCCTCCCCCAGTGATCAGACTGTACATTGTAACTTTGTAGAAGGAGGAGGAGTCATTTCCTCAGTCTCCCCTCCTCCAGTGGTCAGAGGAAATAGAGTCATTACTGAGCATGCATGTACCCGATGTACATAATTATATACCAATTAGGCTTCCCCTAATAATAAATAAAGTGTTCAAGCTTTCAATATTGTACTGCATGCATTGCACTAGTTCTGACACTTTTTGCCAAGCAGTGTTATTAAAGCGGAGTTCCACCCAAAATAACATCCATATATGATGATGATGACACACTATATAATATATTTTACTTTTATATGAAATCTATTATAACATTACATAATATGTATACAGTGTATTTATATAAATTATACAGACAGGTAATGACGTAGGAAGGGAGTTCCAGGCATGATACATTGTATATAAAGGACACACAGGCAGTATATTGGACACTAATTATATTATATACATTATCCCCCCCCCTTGTAAGCATTTCATCCCACTATCCCAGATCATTACCCCAATGGAAGGAATAATACCCCATCATTGGTGTCAGTGGGAGGAATAGTGCCCCATCATTGGTGTCAGTGGGAGGAATAGTGTCCCATCATTGGCGTCAGTGGGAGGAATAGTGCCCCATCATTGGTGTCAGTGGGAGGAATAGTGCCCCATCATTGGTATCAGTGGGAGGAATAGTGTCCCATCATTGGTGTCAGTGGGAGGAATAGTGTCCCATCATTGGTATCAGTGGGAGGAATAGTGTCCCATCATTGGTGTCAGTGGGAGGAATAGTGTCCCATCATTGGTGTCAGTGGGAGGAAAAGTGCCCCATCATTGGTGTCAGTGGGAGGAATAGTGTCCCATCATTGGCGTCAGTGGGAGGAATAGTGCCCCATCATTGGTGTCAGTGGGAGGAATAGTGCCCCATCATTGGTATCAGTGGGAGGAATAGTGTCCCATCATTGGTGTCAGTGGGAGGAATAGTGTCCCATCATTGGTATCAGTGGGAGGAATAGTGCCCCATCATTGGTGTCAGTGGGAGGAATAGTGCCCCATCATTGGTGTCAGTGGGAGGAAAAGTGCCCCATCATTGGTGTCAGTGGGAGGAATAGTGCCCCATCATTGGTATCAGTGGGAGGAATAGTGTCCCATCATTGGTGTCAGTGGGAGGAATAGTGTCCCATCATTGGTATCAGTGGGAGGAATAGTGCCCCATCATTGGTGTCAGTGGGAGGAATAGTGTCCCATCATTGTGTCAGTGGGAGGAATAGTGCCCCATCATTGGTGTCAGTGGGAGGAATAGTGTCCCATCATTGGTGTCAGTGGGAGGAATAGTGCCCCATCATTGGTGTCAGTGGGAGGAATAGTGTCCCATCATTGGTATCAGTGGGAGGAATAGTGTCCCATCATTGGTGTCAGTGGGAGGAATAGTGCCCCATCATTGGTGTCAGTGGGAGGAATAGTGTCCCATCATTGGTGTCAGTGGGAGGAATAGTGTCCCATCATTGGTGTCAGTGGGAGGAATAGTGTCCCATCATTGGTATCAGTGGGAGGAATAGTGTCCCATCATTGGTGTCAGTGGGAGGAATAGTGTCCCATCATTGGTGTCAGTGGGAGGAATAGTGCCCCATCATTGGTGTCAGTGGGAGGAAAAGTGCCCCATCATTGGTGTCATTGGGAGGAATAGTGTCCCATCATTGGCATCAGTGGGAGGAATAGTGCCCCATCATTGGTGTCAGTGGGAGGAATAGTGTCCCATCATTGGCGTCAGTGGGAGGAATAGTGCCCCATCATTGGTGTCAGTGGGAGGAATAGTGCCCCATCATTGGTATCAGTGGGAGGAATAGTGTCCCATCATTGGTGTCAGTGGGAGGAATAGTGTCCCATCATTGGTATCAGTGGGAGGAATAGTGTCCCATCATTGGTGTCAGTGGGAGGAATAGTGTCCCATCATTGGTGTCAGTGGGAGGAAAAGTGCCCCATCATTGGTGTCAGTGGGAGGAATAGTGTCCCATCATTGGCGTCAGTGGGAGGAATAGTGCCCCATCATTGGTGTCAGTGGGAGGAATAGTGTCCCATCATTGGCGTCAGTGGGAGGAATAGTGCCCCATCATTGGTGTCAGTGGGAGGAATAGTGCCCCATCATTGGTATCAGTGGGAGGAATAGTGTCCCATCATTGGTGTCATTGGGAGGAATAGTGTCCCATCATTGGCATCAGTGGGAGGAATAGTGCCCCATCATTGGTGTCAGTGGGAGGAATAGTGTCCCATCATTGGCGTCAGTGGGAGGAATAGTGCCCCATCATTGGTGTCAGTGGGAGGAATAGTGCCCCATCATTGGTATCAGTGGGAGGAATAGTGTCCCATCATTGGTGTCAGTGGGAGGAATAGTGTCCCATCATTGGTATCAGTGGGAGGAATAGTGTCCCATCATTGGTGTCAGTGGGAGGAATAGTGTCCCATCATTGGTGTCAGTGGGAGGAAAAGTGCCCCATCATTGGTGTCAGTGGGAGGAATAGTGTCCCATCATTGGCGTCAGTGGGAGGAATAGTGCCCCATCATTGGTGTCAGTGGGAGGAATAGTGCCCCATCATTGGTATCAGTGGGAGGAATAGTGTCCCATCATTGGTGTCAGTGGGAGGAATAGTGTCCCATCATTGGTATCAGTGGGAGGAATAGTGCCCCATCATTGGTGTCAGTGGGAGGAATAGTGCCCCATCATTGGTGTCAGTGGGAGGAAAAGTGCCCCATCATTGGTGTCAGTGGGAGGAATAGTGCCCCATCATTGGTATCAGTGGGAGGAATAGTGTCCCATCATTGGTGTCAGTGGGAGGAATAGTGTCCCATCATTGGTATCAGTGGGAGGAATAGTGCCCCATCATTGGTGTCAGTGGGAGGAATAGTGTCCCATCATTGTGTCAGTGGGAGGAATAGTGCCCCATCATTGGTGTCAGTGGGAGGAATAGTGTCCCATCATTGGTGTCAGTGGGAGGAATAGTGCCCCATCATTGGTGTCAGTGGGAGGAATAGTGTCCCATCATTGGTATCAGTGGGAGGAATAGTGTCCCATCATTGGTGTCAGTGGGAGGAATAGTGCCCCATCATTGGTGTCAGTGGGAGGAATAGTGTCCCATCATTGGTGTCAGTGGGAGGAATAGTGTCCCATCATTGGTGTCAGTGGGAGGAATAGTGTCCCATCATTGGTATCAGTGGGAGGAATAGTGTCCCATCATTGGTGTCAGTGGGAGGAATAGTGTCCCATCATTGGTGTCAGTGGGAGGAATAGTGCCCCATCATTGGTGTCAGTGGGAGGAAAAGTGCCCCATCATTGGTGTCATTGGGAGGAATAGTGTCCCATCATTGGCATCAGTGGGAGGAATAGTGCCCCATCATTGGTGTCAGTGGGAGGAATAGTGTCCCATCATTGGCGTCAGTGGGAGGAATAGTGCCCCATCATTGGTGTCAGTGGGAGGAATAGTGCCCCATCATTGGTATCAGTGGGAGGAATAGTGTCCCATCATTGGTGTCAGTGGGAGGAATAGTGTCCCATCATTGGTATCAGTGGGAGGAATAGTGTCCCATCATTGGTGTCAGTGGGAGGAATAGTGTCCCATCATTGGTGTCAGTGGGAGGAAAAGTGCCCCATCATTGGTGTCAGTGGGAGGAATAGTGTCCCATCATTGGCGTCAGTGGGAGGAATAGTGCCCCATCATTGGTGTCAGTGGGAGGAATAGTGTCCCATCATTGGCGTCAGTGGGAGGAATAGTGCCCCATCATTGGTGTCAGTGGGAGGAATAGTGCCCCATCATTGGTATCAGTGGGAGGAATAGTGTCCCATCATTGGTGTCATTGGGAGGAATAGTGTCCCATCATTGGCATCAGTGGGAGGAATAGTGCCCCATCATTGGTGTCAGTGGGAGGAATAGTGTCCCATCATTGGCGTCAGTGGGAGGAATAGTGCCCCATCATTGGTGTCAGTGGGAGGAATAGTGTCCCATCATTGGTGTCAGTGGGAGGAATAGTGCCCCATCATTGGTATCAGTGGGAGGAATAGTGTCCCATCATTGGTGTCAGTGGGAGGAATAGTGTCCCATCATTGGTATCAGTGGGAGGAATAGTGTCCCATCATTGGTGTCAGTGGGAGGAATAGTGTCCCATCATTGGTGTCAGTGGGAGGAAAAGTGCCCCATCATTGGTGTCAGTGGGAGGAATAGTGTCCCATCATTGGCGTCAGTGGGAGGAATAGTGCCCCATCATTGGTGTCAGTGGGAGGAATAGTGCCCCATCATTGGTATCAGTGGGAGGAATAGTGTCCCATCATTGGTGTCAGTGGGAGGAATAGTGTCCCATCATTGGTATCAGTGGGAGGAATAGTGCCCCATCATTGGTGTCAGTGGGAGGAATAGTGCCCCATCATTGGTGTCAGTGGGAGGAAAAGTGCCCCATCATTGGTGTCAGTGGGAGGAATAGTGCCCCATCATTGGTATCAGTGGGAGGAATAGTGTCCCATCATTGGTGTCAGTGGGAGGAATAGTGTCCCATCATTGGTATCAGTGGGAGGAATAGTGCCCCATCATTGGTGTCAGTGGGAGGAATAGTGTCCCATCATTGTGTCAGTGGGAGGAATAGTGCCCCATCATTGGTGTCAGTGGGAGGAATAGTGTCCCATCATTGGTGTCAGTGGGAGGAATAGTGTCCCATCATTGGTGTCAGTGGGAGGAATAGTGCCCCATCATTGGTGTCAGTGGGAGGAATAGTGTCCCATCATTGGTATCAGTGGGAGGAATAGTGTCCCATCATTGGTGTCAGTGGGAGGAATAGTGCCCCATCATTGGTGTCAGTGGGAGGAATAGTGTCCCATCATTGGTGTCAGTGGGAGGAATAGTGTCCCATCATTGGTGTCAGTGGGAGGAATAGTGTCCCATCATTGGTATCAGTGGGAGGAATAGTGTCCCATCATTGGTGTCAGTGGGAGGAATAGTGTCCCATCATTGGTGTCAGTGGGAGGAATAGTGCCCCATCATTGGTGTCAGTGGGAGGAAAAGTGCCCCATCATTGGTGTCATTGGGAGGAATAGTGTCCCATCATTGGCATCAGTGGGAGGAATAGTGCCCCATCATTGGTGTCAGTGGGAGGAATAGTGTCCCATCATTGGCGTCAGTGGGAGGAATAGTGCCCCATCATTGGTGTCAGTGGGAGGAATAGTGCCCCATCATTGGTATCAGTGGGAGGAATAGTGTCCCATCATTGGTGTCAGTGGGAGGAATAGTGTCCCATCATTGGTATCAGTGGGAGGAATAGTGCCCCATCATTGGTGTCAGTGGGAGGAATAGTGCCCCATCATTGGTGTCAGTGGGAGGAAAAGTGCCCCATCATTGGTGTCAGTGGGAGGAATAGTGCCCCATCATTGGTATCAGTGGGAGGAATAGTGTCCCATCATTGGTGTCAGTGGGAGGAATAGTGTCCCATCATTGGTATCAGTGGGAGGAATAGTGCCCCATCATTGGTGTCAGTGGGAGGAATAGTGTCCCATCATTGTGTCAGTGGGAGGAATAGTGCCCCATCATTGGTGTCAGTGGGAGGAATAGTGTCCCATCATTGGTGTCAGTGGGAGGAATAGTGTCCCATCATTGGTGTCAGTGGGAGGAATAGTGCCCCATCATTGGTGTCAGTGGGAGGAATAGTGTCCCATCATTGGTATCAGTGGGAGGAATAGTGCCCCATCATTGGTGTCAGTGGGAGGAATAGTGTCCCATCATTGGTGTCAGTGGGAGGAATAGTGCCCCATCATTGGTGTCAGTGGGAGGAATAGTGTCCCATCATTGGTGTCAGTGGGAGGAATAGTGCCCCATCATTGGTGTCAGTGGGAGGAATAGTGTCCCATCATTGGTGTCAGTGGGAGGAAAAGTGCCCCATCATTGGTGTCATTGGGAGGAATAGTGTCCCATCATTGGCATCAGTGGGAGGAATAGTGCCCCATCATTGGTGTCAGTGGGAGGAATAGTGTCCCATCATTGGCGTCAGTGGGAGGAATAGTGCCCCATCATTGGTGTCAGTGGGAGGAATAGTGCCCCATCATTGGTATCAGTGGGAGGAATAGTGTCCCATCATTGGTGTCAGTGGGAGGAATAGTGTCCCATCATTGGTATCAGTGGGAGGAATAGTGCCCCATAATTGGTGTCAGTGGGAGGAATAGTGCCCCATCATTGGTGTCAGTGGGAGGAAAAGTGCCCCATCATTGGTGTCAGTGGGAGGAATAGTGCCCCATCATTGGTATCAGTGGGAGGAATAGTGTCCCATCATTGGTGTCAGTGGGAGGAATAGTGTCCCATCATTGGTATCAGTGGGAGGAATAGTGCCCCATCATTGGTGTCAGTGGGAGGAATAGTGTCCCATCATTGGTATCAGTGGGAGGAATAGTGCCCCATCATTGGTGTCAGTGGGAGGAATAGTGTCCCATCATTGGTGTCAGTGGGAGGAATAGTGTCCCATCATTGGTGTCAGTGGGAGGAATAGTGCCCCATCATTGGTGTCAGTGGGAGGAATAGTGTCCCATCATTGGTATCAGTGGGAGGAATAGTGTCCCATCATTGGTGTCAGTGGGAGGAATAGTGTCCCATCATTGGTGTCAGTGGGAGGAATAGTGCCCCATCATTGGTGTCAGTGGGAGGAAAAGTGCCCCATCATTGGTGTCATTGGGAGGAATAGTGTCCCATCATTGGTATCAGTGGGAGGAATAGTGTCCCATCATTGGTGTCAGTGGGAGGAATAGTGCCCCATCATTGGTGTCAGTGGGAGGAATAGTGTCCCATCATTGGTGTCAGTGGGAGGAATAGTGTCCCATCATTGGTATCAGTGGGAGGAATAGTGTCCCATCATTGGTGTCAGTGGGAGGAATAGTGCCCCATCATTGGTGTCATTGGGAGGAATAGTGTCCCATCATTGGTGTCAGTGGGAGGAATAGTGTCCCATCATTGGTGTCAGTGGGAGGAATAGTGCCCCATCATTGGTGTCAGTGGGAGGAAAAGTGCCCCATCATTGGTGTCATTGGGAGGAATAGTGTCCCATCATTGGTATCAGTGGGAGGAATAGTGTCCCATCATTGGTGTCAGTGGGAGGAATAGTGCCCCATCATTGGTGTCAGTGGGAGGAATAGTGTCCCATCATTGGTGTCAGTGGGAGGAATAGTGTCCCATCATTGGTATCAGTGGGAGGAATAGTGTCCCATCATTGGTGTCAGTGGGAGGAATAGTGTCCCATCATTGGTATCAGTGGGAGGAATAGTGCCCCATCATTGGTGTCAGTGGGAGGAATAGTGTCCCATCATTGGTATCAGTGGGAGGAATAGTGCCCCATCATTGGTGTCAGTGGGAGGAATAGTGTCCCATCATTGGTATCAGTGGGAGGAATAGTGTCCCATCATTGGTGTCAGTGGGAGGAATAGTGCCCCATCATTGGTGTCAGTGGGAGGAATAGTGTCCCATCATTGGTGTCAGTGGGAGGAATAGTGTCCCATCATTGGTATCAGTGGGAGGAATAGTGTCCCATCATTGGTGTCAGTGGGAGGAATAGTGTCCCATCATTGGTGTCAGTGGGAGGAATAGTGCCCCATCATTGGTGTCAGTGGGAGGAAAAGTGCCCCATCATTGGTGTCATTGGGAGGAATAGTGTCCCATCATTGGCATCAGTGGGAGGAATAGTGCCCCATCATTGGTGTCAGTGGGAGGAATAGTGTCCCATCATTGGCGTCAGTGGGAGGAATAGTGTCCCATCATTGGTATCAGTGGGAGGAATAGTGCCCCATCATTGGTGTCAGTGGGAGGAATAGTGCCCCATCATTGGCGTCAGTGGGAGGAATAGTGCCCCATCATTGGTGTCTTTGGGAGGAATAGTGTCCCATCATTGGCATCAGTGGGAGGAATAGTGCCCCATCATTGGTGTCAGTGGGAGGAATAGTGCCCCATCATTGGCGTCAGTGGGAGGAATAGTGTCCCATCATTGGTGTCAGTGGGAGGAATAGTGCCCCATCATTGGTGTCAGTGGGAGGAATAGTGCCCCATCATTGGTATCAGTGGGAGGAATAGTGTCCCATCATTGGTGTCAGTGGGAGGAATAGTGTCCCATCATTGGTATCAGTGGGAGGAATAGTGCCCCATCATTGGTGTCAGTGGGAGGAATAGTGCCCCATCATTGGTGTCAGTGGGAGGAAAAGTGCCCCATCATTGGTGTCAGTGGGAGGAATAGTGCCCCATCATTGGTATCAGTGGGAGGAATAGTGTCCCATCATTGGTGTCAGTGGGAGGAATAGTGTCCCATCATTGGTATCAGTGGGAGGAATAGTGCCCCATCATTGGTGTCAGTGGGAGGAATAGTGTCCCATCATTGTGTCAGTGGGAGGAATAGTGCCCCATCATTGGTGTCAGTGGGAGGAATAGTGTCCCATCATTGGTGTCAGTGGGAGGAATAGTGTCCCATCATTGGTATCAGTGGGAGGAATAGTGTCCCATCATTGGTGTCAGTGGGAGGAATAGTGCCCCATCATTGGTGTCAGTGGGAGGAATAGTGTCCCATCATTGGTGTCAGTGGGAGGAATAGTGTCCCATCATTGGTGTCAGTGGGAGGAATAGTGTCCCATCATTGGTATCAGTGGGAGGAATAGTGTCCCATCATTGGTGTCAGTGGGGGGAATAGTGTCCCATCATTGGTGTCAGTGGGAGGAATAGTGCCCCATCATTGGTGTCAGTGGGAGGAAAAGTGCCCCATCATTGGTGTCATTGGGAGGAATAGTGTCCCATCATTGGCATCAGTGGGAGGAATAGTGCCCCATCATTGGTGTCAGTGGGAGGAATAGTGTCCCATCATTGGCGTCAGTGGGAGGAATAGTGCCCCATCATTGGTGTCAGTGGGAGGAATAGTGCCCCATCATTGGTATCAGTGGGAGGAATAGTGTCCCATCATTGGTGTCAGTGGGAGGAATAGTGTCCCATCATTGGTATCAGTGGGAGGAATAGTGCCCCATCATTGGTGTCAGTGGGAGGAATAGTGCCCCATCATTGGTGTCAGTGGGAGGAAAAGTGCCCCATCATTGGTGTCAGTGGGAGGAATAGTGCCCCATCATTGGTATCAGTGGGAGGAATAGTGTCCCATCATTGGTGTCAGTGGGAGGAATAGTGTCCCATCATTGGTATCAGTGGGAGGAATAGTGCCCCATCATTGGTGTCAGTGGGAGGAATAGTGTCCCATCATTGTGTCAGTGGGAGGAATAGTGCCCCATCATTGGTGTCAGTGGGAGGAATAGTGTCCCATCATTGGTGTCAGTGGGAGGAATAGTGTCCCATCATTGGTGTCAGTGGGAGGAATAGTGCCCCATCATTGGTGTCAGTGGGAGGAATAGTGTCCCATCATTGGTATCAGTGGGAGGAATAGTGTCCCATCATTGGTGTCAGTGGGAGGAATAGTGCCCCATCATTGGTGTCAGTGGGAGGAATAGTGTCCCATCATTGGTGTCAGTGGGAGGAATAGTGCCCCATCATTGGTGTCAGTGGGAGGAATAGTGTCCCATCATTGGTGTCAGTGGGAGGAAAAGTGCCCCATCATTGGTGTCATTGGGAGGAATAGTGTCCCATCATTGGCATCAGTGGGAGGAATAGTGCCCCATCATTGGTGTCAGTGGGAGGAATAGTGTCCCATCATTGGCGTCAGTGGGAGGAATAGTGCCCCATCATTGGTGTCAGTGGGAGGAATAGTGCCCCATCATTGGTATCAGTGGGAGGAATAGTGTCCCATCATTGGTGTCAGTGGGAGGAATAGTGTCCCATCATTGGTATCAGTGGGAGGAATAGTGCCCCATCATTGGTGTCAGTGGGAGGAATAGTGCCCCATCATTGGTGTCAGTGGGAGGAAAAGTGCCCCATCATTGGTGTCAGTGGGAGGAATAGTGCCCCATCATTGGTATCAGTGGGAGGAATAGTGTCCCATCATTGGTGTCAGTGGGAGGAATAGTGTCCCATCATTGGTATCAGTGGGAGGAATAGTGCCCCATCATTGGTGTCAGTGGGAGGAATAGTGTCCCATCATTGGTATCAGTGGGAGGAATAGTGCCCCATCATTGGTGTCAGTGGGAGGAATAGTGTCCCATCATTGGTGTCAGTGGGAGGAATAGTGTCCCATCATTGGTGTCAGTGGGAGGAATAGTGCCCCATCATTGGTGTCAGTGGGAGGAATAGTGTCCCATCATTGGTATCAGTGGGAGGAATAGTGTCCCATCATTGGTGTCAGTGGGAGGAATAGTGTCCCATCATTGGTGTCAGTGGGAGGAATAGTGCCCCATCATTGGTGTCAGTGGGAGGAAAAGTGCCCCATCATTGGTGTCATTGGGAGGAATAGTGTCCCATCATTGGTATCAGTGGGAGGAATAGTGTCCCATCATTGGTGTCAGTGGGAGGAATAGTGCCCCATCATTGGTGTCAGTGGGAGGAATAGTGTCCCATCATTGGTGTCAGTGGGAGGAATAGTGTCCCATCATTGGTATCAGTGGGAGGAATAGTGTCCCATCATTGGTGTCAGTGGGAGGAATAGTGCCCCATCATTGGTGTCATTGGGAGGAATAGTGTCCCATCATTGGTGTCAGTGGGAGGAATAGTGTCCCATCATTGGTGTCAGTGGGAGGAATAGTGCCCCATCATTGGTGTCAGTGGGAGGAAAAGTGCCCCATCATTGGTGTCATTGGGAGGAATAGTGTCCCATCATTGGTATCAGTGGGAGGAATAGTGTCCCATCATTGGTGTCAGTGGGAGGAATAGTGCCCCATCATTGGTGTCAGTGGGAGGAATAGTGTCCCATCATTGGTGTCAGTGGGAGGAATAGTGTCCCATCATTGGTATCAGTGGGAGGAATAGTGTCCCATCATTGGTGTCAGTGGGAGGAATAGTGTCCCATCATTGGTATCAGTGGGAGGAATAGTGCCCCATCATTGGTGTCAGTGGGAGGAATAGTGTCCCATCATTGGTATCAGTGGGAGGAATAGTGCCCCATCATTGGTGTCAGTGGGAGGAATAGTGTCCCATCATTGGTATCAGTGGGAGGAATAGTGTCCCATCATTGGTGTCAGTGGGAGGAATAGTGCCCCATCATTGGTGTCAGTGGGAGGAATAGTGTCCCATCATTGGTGTCAGTGGGAGGAATAGTGTCCCATCATTGGTATCAGTGGGAGGAATAGTGTCCCATCATTGGTGTCAGTGGGAGGAATAGTGTCCCATCATTGGTGTCAGTGGGAGGAATAGTGCCCCATCATTGGTGTCAGTGGGAGGAAAAGTGCCCCATCATTGGTGTCATTGGGAGGAATAGTGTCCCATCATTGGCATCAGTGGGAGGAATAGTGCCCCATCATTGGTGTCAGTGGGAGGAATAGTGTCCCATCATTGGCGTCAGTGGGAGGAATAGTGTCCCATCATTGGTATCAGTGGGAGGAATAGTGCCCCATCATTGGTGTCAGTGGGAGGAATAGTGCCCCATCATTGGCGTCAGTGGGAGGAATAGTGCCCCATCATTGGTGTCTTTGGGAGGAATAGTGTCCCATCATTGGCATCAGTGGGAGGAATAGTGCCCCATCATTGGTGTCAGTGGGAGGAATAGTGCCCCATCATTGGCGTCAGTGGGAGGAATAGTGTCCCATCATTGGTGTCAGTGGGAGGAATAGTGCCCCATCATTGGTGTCAGTGGGAGGAATAGTGCCCCATCATTGGTATCAGTGGGAGGAATAGTGTCCCATCATTGGTGTCAGTGGGAGGAATAGTGTCCCATCATTGGTATCAGTGGGAGGAATAGTGCCCCATCATTGGTGTCAGTGGGAGGAATAGTGCCCCATCATTGGTGTCAGTGGGAGGAAAAGTGCCCCATCATTGGTGTCAGTGGGAGGAATAGTGCCCCATCATTGGTATCAGTGGGAGGAATAGTGTCCCATCATTGGTGTCAGTGGGAGGAATAGTGTCCCATCATTGGTATCAGTGGGAGGAATAGTGCCCCATCATTGGTGTCAGTGGGAGGAATAGTGTCCCATCATTGTGTCAGTGGGAGGAATAGTGCCCCATCATTGGTGTCAGTGGGAGGAATAGTGTCCCATCATTGGTGTCAGTGGGAGGAATAGTGTCCCATCATTGGTGTCAGTGGGAGGAATAGTGCCCCATCATTGGTGTCAGTGGGAGGAATAGTGTCCCATCATTGGTATCAGTGGGAGGAATAGTGTCCCATCATTGGTGTCAGTGGGAGGAATAGTGCCCCATCATTGGTGTCAGTGGGAGGAATAGTGTCCCATCATTGGTGTCAGTGGGAGGAATAGTGTCCCATCATTGGTGTCAGTGGGAGGAATAGTGTCCCATCATTGGTATCAGTGGGAGGAATAGTGTCCCATCATTGGTGTCAGTGGGAGGAATAGTGTCCCATCATTGGTGTCAGTGGGAGGAATAGTGCCCCATCATTGGTGTCAGTGGGAGGAAAAGTGCCCCATCATTGGTGTCATTGGGAGGAATAGTGTCCCATCATTGGCATCAGTGGGAGGAATAGTGCCCCATCATTGGTGTCAGTGGGAGGAATAGTGTCCCATCATTGGCGTCAGTGGGAGGAATAGTGCCCCATCATTGGTGTCAGTGGGAGGAATAGTGCCCCATCATTGGTATCAGTGGGAGGAATAGTGTCCCATCATTGGTGTCAGTGGGAGGAATAGTGTCCCATCATTGGTATCAGTGGGAGGAATAGTGTCCCATCATTGGTGTCAGTGGGAGGAATAGTGTCCCATCATTGGTGTCAGTGGGAGGAAAAGTGCCCCATCATTGGTGTCAGTGGGAGGAATAGTGTCCCATCATTGGCGTCAGTGGGAGGAATAGTGCCCCATCATTGGTGTCAGTGGGAGGAATAGTGTCCCATCATTGGCGTCAGTGGGAGGAATAGTGCCCCATCATTGGTGTCAGTGGGAGGAATAGTGCCCCATCATTGGTATCAGTGGGAGGAATAGTGTCCCATCATTGGTGTCATTGGGAGGAATAGTGTCCCATCATTGGCATCAGTGGGAGGAATAGTGCCCCATCATTGGTGTCAGTGGGAGGAATAGTGTCCCATCATTGGCGTCAGTGGGAGGAATAGTGCCCCATCATTGGTGTCAGTGGGAGGAATAGTGCCCCATCATTGGTATCAGTGGGAGGAATAGTGTCCCATCATTGGTGTCAGTGGGAGGAATAGTGTCCCATCATTGGTATCAGTGGGAGGAATAGTGTCCCATCATTGGTGTCAGTGGGAGGAATAGTGTCCCATCATTGGTGTCAGTGGGAGGAAAAGTGCCCCATCATTGGTGTCAGTGGGAGGAATAGTGTCCCATCATTGGCGTCAGTGGGAGGAATAGTGCCCCATCATTGGTGTCAGTGGGAGGAATAGTGCCCCATCATTGGTATCAGTGGGAGGAATAGTGTCCCATCATTGGTGTCAGTGGGAGGAATAGTGTCCCATCATTGGTATCAGTGGGAGGAATAGTGCCCCATCATTGGTGTCAGTGGGAGGAATAGTGCCCCATCATTGGTGTCAGTGGGAGGAAAAGTGCCCCATCATTGGTGTCAGTGGGAGGAATAGTGCCCCATCATTGGTATCAGTGGGAGGAATAGTGTCCCATCATTGGTGTCAGTGGGAGGAATAGTGTCCCATCATTGGTATCAGTGGGAGGAATAGTGCCCCATCATTGGTGTCAGTGGGAGGAATAGTGTCCCATCATTGTGTCAGTGGGAGGAATAGTGCCCCATCATTGGTGTCAGTGGGAGGAATAGTGTCCCATCATTGGTGTCAGTGGGAGGAATAGTGTCCCATCATTGGTGTCAGTGGGAGGAATAGTGCCCCATCATTGGTGTCAGTGGGAGGAATAGTGTCCCATCATTGGTATCAGTGGGAGGAATAGTGTCCCATCATTGGTGTCAGTGGGAGGAATAGTGCCCCATCATTGGTGTCAGTGGGAGGAATAGTGTCCCATCATTGGTGTCAGTGGGAGGAATAGTGTCCCATCATTGGTGTCAGTGGGAGGAATAGTGTCCCATCATTGGTATCAGTGGGAGGAATAGTGTCCCATCATTGGTGTCAGTGGGGGGAATAGTGTCCCATCATTGGTGTCAGTGGGAGGAATAGTGCCCCATCATTGGTGTCAGTGGGAGGAAAAGTGCCCCATCATTGGTGTCATTGGGAGGAATAGTGTCCCATCATTGGCATCAGTGGGAGGAATAGTGCCCCATCATTGGTGTCAGTGGGAGGAATAGTGTCCCATCATTGGCGTCAGTGGGAGGAATAGTGCCCCATCATTGGTGTCAGTGGGAGGAATAGTGCCCCATCATTGGTATCAGTGGGAGGAATAGTGTCCCATCATTGGTGTCAGTGGGAGGAATAGTGTCCCATCATTGGTATCAGTGGGAGGAATAGTGCCCCATCATTGGTGTCAGTGGGAGGAATAGTGCCCCATCATTGGTGTCAGTGGGAGGAAAAGTGCCCCATCATTGGTGTCAGTGGGAGGAATAGTGCCCCATCATTGGTATCAGTGGGAGGAATAGTGTCCCATCATTGGTGTCAGTGGGAGGAATAGTGTCCCATCATTGGTATCAGTGGGAGGAATAGTGCCCCATCATTGGTGTCAGTGGGAGGAATAGTGTCCCATCATTGTGTCAGTGGGAGGAATAGTGCCCCATCATTGGTGTCAGTGGGAGGAATAGTGTCCCATCATTGGTGTCAGTGGGAGGAATAGTGTCCCATCATTGGTGTCAGTGGGAGGAATAGTGCCCCATCATTGGTGTCAGTGGGAGGAATAGTGTCCCATCATTGGTATCAGTGGGAGGAATAGTGTCCCATCATTGGTGTCAGTGGGAGGAATAGTGCCCCATCATTGGTGTCAGTGGGAGGAATAGTGTCCCATCATTGGTGTCAGTGGGAGGAATAGTGCCCCATCATTGGTGTCAGTGGGAGGAATAGTGTCCCATCATTGGTGTCAGTGGGAGGAAAAGTGCCCCATCATTGGTGTCATTGGGAGGAATAGTGTCCCATCATTGGCATCAGTGGGAGGAATAGTGCCCCATCATTGGTGTCAGTGGGAGGAATAGTGTCCCATCATTGGCGTCAGTGGGAGGAATAGTGCCCCATCATTGGTGTCAGTGGGAGGAATAGTGCCCCATCATTGGTATCAGTGGGAGGAATAGTGTCCCATCATTGGTGTCAGTGGGAGGAATAGTGTCCCATCATTGGTATCAGTGGGAGGAATAGTGCCCCATCATTGGTGTCAGTGGGAGGAATAGTGCCCCATCATTGGTGTCAGTGGGAGGAAAAGTGCCCCATCATTGGTGTCAGTGGGAGGAATAGTGCCCCATCATTGGTATCAGTGGGAGGAATAGTGTCCCATCATTGGTGTCAGTGGGAGGAATAGTGTCCCATCATTGGTATCAGTGGGAGGAATAGTGCCCCATCATTGGTGTCAGTGGGAGGAATAGTGTCCCATCATTGGTATCAGTGGGAGGAATAGTGCCCCATCATTGGTGTCAGTGGGAGGAATAGTGTCCCATCATTGGTGTCAGTGGGAGGAATAGTGTCCCATCATTGGTGTCAGTGGGAGGAATAGTGCCCCATCATTGGTGTCAGTGGGAGGAATAGTGTCCCATCATTGGTATCAGTGGGAGGAATAGTGTCCCATCATTGGTGTCAGTGGGAGGAATAGTGTCCCATCATTGGTGTCAGTGGGAGGAATAGTGCCCCATCATTGGTGTCAGTGGGAGGAAAAGTGCCCCATCATTGGTGTCATTGGGAGGAATAGTGTCCCATCATTGGTATCAGTGGGAGGAATAGTGTCCCATCATTGGTGTCAGTGGGAGGAATAGTGCCCCATCATTGGTGTCAGTGGGAGGAATAGTGTCCCATCATTGGTGTCAGTGGGAGGAATAGTGTCCCATCATTGGTATCAGTGGGAGGAATAGTGTCCCATCATTGGTGTCAGTGGGAGGAATAGTGCCCCATCATTGGTGTCATTGGGAGGAATAGTGTCCCATCATTGGTGTCAGTGGGAGGAATAGTGTCCCATCATTGGTGTCAGTGGGAGGAATAGTGCCCCATCATTGGTGTCAGTGGGAGGAAAAGTGCCCCATCATTGGTGTCATTGGGAGGAATAGTGTCCCATCATTGGTATCAGTGGGAGGAATAGTGTCCCATCATTGGTGTCAGTGGGAGGAATAGTGCCCCATCATTGGTGTCAGTGGGAGGAATAGTGTCCCATCATTGGTGTCAGTGGGAGGAATAGTGTCCCATCATTGGTATCAGTGGGAGGAATAGTGTCCCATCATTGGTGTCAGTGGGAGGAATAGTGTCCCATCATTGGTATCAGTGGGAGGAATAGTGCCCCATCATTGGTGTCAGTGGGAGGAATAGTGTCCCATCATTGGTATCAGTGGGAGGAATAGTGCCCCATCATTGGTGTCAGTGGGAGGAATAGTGTCCCATCATTGGTATCAGTGGGAGGAATAGTGTCCCATCATTGGTGTCAGTGGGAGGAATAGTGCCCCATCATTGGTGTCAGTGGGAGGAATAGTGTCCCATCATTGGTGTCAGTGGGAGGAATAGTGTCCCATCATTGGTATCAGTGGGAGGAATAGTGTCCCATCATTGGTGTCAGTGGGAGGAATAGTGTCCCATCATTGGTGTCAGTGGGAGGAATAGTGCCCCATCATTGGTGTCAGTGGGAGGAAAAGTGCCCCATCATTGGTGTCATTGGGAGGAATAGTGTCCCATCATTGGCATCAGTGGGAGGAATAGTGCCCCATCATTGGTGTCAGTGGGAGGAATAGTGTCCCATCATTGGCGTCAGTGGGAGGAATAGTGTCCCATCATTGGTATCAGTGGGAGGAATAGTGCCCCATCATTGGTGTCAGTGGGAGGAATAGTGCCCCATCATTGGCGTCAGTGGGAGGAATAGTGCCCCATCATTGGTGTCTTTGGGAGGAATAGTGTCCCATCATTGGCATCAGTGGGAGGAATAGTGCCCCATCATTGGTGTCAGTGGGAGGAATAGTGCCCCATCATTGGCGTCAGTGGGAGGAATAGTGTCCCATCATTGGTGTCAGTGGGAGGAATAGTGCCCCATCATTGGTGTCAGTGGGAGGAATAGTGCCCCATCATTGGTATCAGTGGGAGGAATAGTGTCCCATCATTGGTGTCAGTGGGAGGAATAGTGTCCCATCATTGGTATCAGTGGGAGGAATAGTGCCCCATCATTGGTGTCAGTGGGAGGAATAGTGCCCCATCATTGGTGTCAGTGGGAGGAAAAGTGCCCCATCATTGGTGTCAGTGGGAGGAATAGTGCCCCATCATTGGTATCAGTGGGAGGAATAGTGTCCCATCATTGGTGTCAGTGGGAGGAATAGTGTCCCATCATTGGTATCAGTGGGAGGAATAGTGCCCCATCATTGGTGTCAGTGGGAGGAATAGTGTCCCATCATTGTGTCAGTGGGAGGAATAGTGCCCCATCATTGGTGTCAGTGGGAGGAATAGTGTCCCATCATTGGTGTCAGTGGGAGGAATAGTGTCCCATCATTGGTGTCAGTGGGAGGAATAGTGCCCCATCATTGGTGTCAGTGGGAGGAATAGTGTCCCATCATTGGTATCAGTGGGAGGAATAGTGTCCCATCATTGGTGTCAGTGGGAGGAATAGTGCCCCATCATTGGTGTCAGTGGGAGGAATAGTGTCCCATCATTGGTGTCAGTGGGAGGAATAGTGTCCCATCATTGGTGTCAGTGGGAGGAATAGTGTCCCATCATTGGTATCAGTGGGAGGAATAGTGTCCCATCATTGGTGTCAGTGGGAGGAATAGTGTCCCATCATTGGTGTCAGTGGGAGGAATAGTGCCCCATCATTGGTGTCAGTGGGAGGAAAAGTGCCCCATCATTGGTGTCATTGGGAGGAATAGTGTCCCATCATTGGCATCAGTGGGAGGAATAGTGCCCCATCATTGGTGTCAGTGGGAGGAATAGTGTCCCATCATTGGCGTCAGTGGGAGGAATAGTGCCCCATCATTGGTGTCAGTGGGAGGAATAGTGCCCCATCATTGGTATCAGTGGGAGGAATAGTGTCCCATCATTGGTGTCAGTGGGAGGAATAGTGTCCCATCATTGGTATCAGTGGGAGGAATAGTGTCCCATCATTGGTGTCAGTGGGAGGAATAGTGTCCCATCATTGGTGTCAGTGGGAGGAAAAGTGCCCCATCATTGGTGTCAGTGGGAGGAATAGTGTCCCATCATTGGCGTCAGTGGGAGGAATAGTGCCCCATCATTGGTGTCAGTGGGAGGAATAGTGTCCCATCATTGGCGTCAGTGGGAGGAATAGTGCCCCATCATTGGTGTCAGTGGGAGGAATAGTGCCCCATCATTGGTATCAGTGGGAGGAATAGTGTCCCATCATTGGTGTCATTGGGAGGAATAGTGTCCCATCATTGGCATCAGTGGGAGGAATAGTGCCCCATCATTGGTGTCAGTGGGAGGAATAGTGTCCCATCATTGGCGTCAGTGGGAGGAATAGTGCCCCATCATTGGTGTCAGTGGGAGGAATAGTGCCCCATCATTGGTATCAGTGGGAGGAATAGTGTCCCATCATTGGTGTCAGTGGGAGGAATAGTGTCCCATCATTGGTATCAGTGGGAGGAATAGTGTCCCATCATTGGTGTCAGTGGGAGGAATAGTGTCCCATCATTGGTGTCAGTGGGAGGAAAAGTGCCCCATCATTGGTGTCAGTGGGAGGAATAGTGTCCCATCATTGGCGTCAGTGGGAGGAATAGTGCCCCATCATTGGTGTCAGTGGGAGGAATAGTGCCCCATCATTGGTATCAGTGGGAGGAATAGTGTCCCATCATTGGTGTCAGTGGGAGGAATAGTGTCCCATCATTGGTATCAGTGGGAGGAATAGTGCCCCATCATTGGTGTCAGTGGGAGGAATAGTGCCCCATCATTGGTGTCAGTGGGAGGAAAAGTGCCCCATCATTGGTGTCAGTGGGAGGAATAGTGCCCCATCATTGGTATCAGTGGGAGGAATAGTGTCCCATCATTGGTGTCAGTGGGAGGAATAGTGTCCCATCATTGGTATCAGTGGGAGGAATAGTGCCCCATCATTGGTGTCAGTGGGAGGAATAGTGTCCCATCATTGTGTCAGTGGGAGGAATAGTGCCCCATCATTGGTGTCAGTGGGAGGAATAGTGTCCCATCATTGGTGTCAGTGGGAGGAATAGTGTCCCATCATTGGTGTCAGTGGGAGGAATAGTGCCCCATCATTGGTGTCAGTGGGAGGAATAGTGTCCCATCATTGGTATCAGTGGGAGGAATAGTGTCCCATCATTGGTGTCAGTGGGAGGAATAGTGCCCCATCATTGGTGTCAGTGGGAGGAATAGTGTCCCATCATTGGTGTCAGTGGGAGGAATAGTGTCCCATCATTGGTGTCAGTGGGAGGAATAGTGTCCCATCATTGGTATCAGTGGGAGGAATAGTGTCCCATCATTGGTGTCAGTGGGAGGAATAGTGTCCCATCATTGGTGTCAGTGGGAGGAATAGTGCCCCATCATTGGTGTCAGTGGGAGGAAAAGTGCCCCATCATTGGTGTCATTGGGAGGAATAGTGTCCCATCATTGGCATCAGTGGGAGGAATAGTGCCCCATCATTGGTGTCAGTGGGAGGAATAGTGTCCCATCATTGGCGTCAGTGGGAGGAATAGTGCCCCATCATTGGTGTCAGTGGGAGGAATAGTGCCCCATCATTGGTATCAGTGGGAGGAATAGTGTCCCATCATTGGTGTCAGTGGGAGGAATAGTGTCCCATCATTGGTATCAGTGGGAGGAATAGTGCCCCATCATTGGTGTCAGTGGGAGGAATAGTGCCCCATCATTGGTGTCAGTGGGAGGAAAAGTGCCCCATCATTGGTGTCAGTGGGAGGAATAGTGCCCCATCATTGGTATCAGTGGGAGGAATAGTGTCCCATCATTGGTGTCAGTGGGAGGAATAGTGTCCCATCATTGGTATCAGTGGGAGGAATAGTGCCCCATCATTGGTGTCAGTGGGAGGAATAGTGTCCCATCATTGTGTCAGTGGGAGGAATAGTGCCCCATCATTGGTGTCAGTGGGAGGAATAGTGTCCCATCATTGGTGTCAGTGGGAGGAATAGTGTCCCATCATTGGTGTCAGTGGGAGGAATAGTGCCCCATCATTGGTGTCAGTGGGAGGAATAGTGTCCCATCATTGGTATCAGTGGGAGGAATAGTGTCCCATCATTGGTGTCAGTGGGAGGAATAGTGCCCCATCATTGGTGTCAGTGGGAGGAATAGTGTCCCATCATTGGTGTCAGTGGGAGGAATAGTGCCCCATCATTGGTGTCAGTGGGAGGAATAGTGTCCCATCATTGGTGTCAGTGGGAGGAAAAGTGCCCCATCATTGGTGTCATTGGGAGGAATAGTGTCCCATCATTGGCATCAGTGGGAGGAATAGTGCCCCATCATTGGTGTCAGTGGGAGGAATAGTGTCCCATCATTGGCGTCAGTGGGAGGAATAGTGCCCCATCATTGGTGTCAGTGGGAGGAATAGTGCCCCATCATTGGTATCAGTGGGAGGAATAGTGTCCCATCATTGGTGTCAGTGGGAGGAATAGTGTCCCATCATTGGTATCAGTGGGAGGAATAGTGCCCCATCATTGGTGTCAGTGGGAGGAATAGTGCCCCATCATTGGTGTCAGTGGGAGGAAAAGTGCCCCATCATTGGTGTCAGTGGGAGGAATAGCGCCCCATCATTGGTATCAGTGGGAGGAATAGTGTCCCATCATTGGTGTCAGTGGGAGGAATAGTGTCCCATCATTGGTATCAGTGGGAGGAATAGTGCCCCATCATTGGTGTCAGTGGGAGGAATAGTGTCCCATCATTGGTATCAGTGGGAGGAATAGTGCCCCATCATTGGTGTCAGTGGGAGGAATAGTGTCCCATCATTGGTGTCAGTGGGAGGAATAGTGTCCCATCATTGGTATCAGTGGGAGGAATAGTGCCCCATCATTGGTGTCAGTGGGAGGAATAGTGCCCCATCATTGGTGTCAGTGGGAGGAATAGTGCCCCATCATTGGTGTCAGTGGGAGGAATAGTGCCCCATGATTGGTGTCAGTGGGAGGAATAGTGCCCCATCATTGGTATCAGTGGGAGGAATAGTGTCCCATCATTGGTGTCAGTGGGAGGAATAGTGCCCCATCATTGGTGTCAGTGGGGGGAATAGTGTCCCATCATTGGTGTCAGTGGGAGGAAAAGTGCCCCATCATTGGTGTCAGTGGGAGGAATAGTGCCCCATCATTGGTGTCAGTGGGAGGAATAGTGCCCCATGATTGGTGTCAGTGGGAGGAATAGTGCCCCATCATTGGTATCAGTGGGAGGAATAGTGTCCCATCATTGGTGTCAGTGGGAGGAATAGTGCCCCATCATTGGTGTCAGTGGGAGGAATAGTGCCCCATCATTGGTGTCAGTGGGAGGAATAGTGCCCCATGATTGGTGTCAGTGGGAGGAATAGTGCCCCATCATTGGTATCAGTGGGAGGAATAGTGTCCCATCATTGGTGTCAGTGGAAGGAATAGTGTCCCATCATTGGTGTCAGTGGGAGGAATAGTGTCCCATCATTGGTGTCAGTGGGAGGAATAGTGCCCCATCATTGGTGTCAGTGGGAGGAATAGTGTCCCATCATTGGTGTCAGTGGGAGGAATAGTGTCCCATCATTGGTGTCAGTGGGAGGAATAGTGTCCCATCATTGGTGTCAGTGGGAGGAATAGTGTCCCATCATTGGTATCAGTGGGAGGAATAGTGCCCCATCATTGGTGTCAGTGGGAGGAATAGTGTCCCATCATTGGTGTCAGTGGGAGGAATAGTGCCCCATCATTGGTGTCAGTGGGAGGAATAGTGCCCCATCATTGGTGTCAGTGGGAGGAATAGTGCCCCATGATTGGTGTCAGTGGGAGGAATAGTGCCCCATCATTGGTCTCAGTGGGAGGAATAGTGCCCCATCATTGGTGTCAGTGGGAGGAATAGTGTCCCATCATTGGTCTCAGTGGGAGGAATAGTGTCCCATCATTGGTGTCAGTGGGAGGAATAGTGTCCCATCATTGGTGTCAGTGGGAGGAATCGTGCCCCATGATTGGTATCAGTGGGAGGAATAGTGTCCCATCATTGGTATCAGTGGGAGGAATAGTGTCCCATCATTGGTGTCAGTGGGAGGAATACTGCCCCATGATTGGTGTCAGTGGGAGGAATAGTGCCCCATCATTGGTATCAGTGGGAGGAATAGTGCCCCATCATTGGTGTCAGTGGGAGGAATAGTGTCCCATCATTGGTGTCAGTGGGAGGAATAGTGCCCCATCATTGGTGTCAGTGGGAGGAATAGTGCCCCATCATTGGTGTCAGTGGGAGGAATAGTGCCCCATCATTGGTGTCAGTGGGAGGAATAGTGCCCCATCATTGGTATCAGTGGGAGGAATAGTGTCCCATCATTGGTGTCAGTGGGAGGAATAGTGCCCCATCATTGGTGTCAGTGGGGGGAATAGTGTCCCATCATTGGTGTCAGTGGGAGGAATAGTGTCCCATCATTGGTGTCAGTGGGAGGAATAGTGCCCCATCATTGGTGTCAGTGGGAGGAAAAGTGCCCCATCATTGGTGTCAGTGGGAGGAATAGTGCCCCATCATTGGTGTCAGTGGGAGGAATAGTGCCCCATGATTGGTGTCAGTGGGAGGAATAGTGCCCCATCATTGGTATCAGTGGGAGGAATAGTGTCCCATCATTGGTGTCAGTGGGAGGAATAGTGCCCCATCATTGGTGTCAGTGGGAGGAATAGTGCCCCATCATTGGTGTCAGTGGGAGGAATAGTGCCCCATGATTGGTGTCAGTGGGAGGAATAGTGCCCCATCATTGGTATCAGTGGGAGGAATAGTGTCCCATCATTGGTGTCAGTGGAAGGAATAGTGTCCCATCATTGGTGTCAGTGGGAGGAATAGTGTCCCATCATTGGTGTCAGTGGGAGGAATAGTGCCCCATCATTGGTGTCAGTGGGAGGAATAGTGCCCCATCATAGGTGTCAGTGGGAGGAATAGTGTCCCATCATTGGTCTCAGTGGGAGGAATAGTGTCCCATCATTGGTATCAGTGGGAGGAATAGTGCCCCATCATTGGTGTCAGTGGGAGGAATAGTGTCCCATCATTGGTATCAGTGGGAGGAATAGTGCCCCATCATTGGTGTCAGTGGGAGGAATAGTGCCCCATCATTGGTGTCAGTGGGAGGAATAGTGTCCCATCATTGGTGTCAGTGGGAGGAATAGTGTCCCATCATTGGTGTCAGTGGGAGGAATAGTGCCCCATGATTGGTATCAGTGGGAGGAATAGTGCCCCATCATTGGTGTCAGTGGGAGGAATAGTGTCCCATCATTGGTGTCAGTGGGAGGAATCGTGCCCCATGATTGGTATCAGTGGGAGGAATAGTGTCCCATCATTGGTGTCAGTGGGAGGAATAGTGCCCCATCATTGGTATCAGTGGGAGGAATCATGCCCCATGATTGGTATCAGTGGGAGGAATAGTGTCCCATCATTGGTATCAGTGGGAGGAATCATGCCCCATGATTGGTATCAGTGGGAGGAATAGTGCTCCATCATTGATGTCAGTGGGAGGAATAGTGTCCCATCATTGGTGTCAGTGGGAGGAATCGTGCCCCATGATTGGTATCAGTGGGAGGAATAGTGCCCCATCATTGGTGTCAGTGGGAGGAATAGTGTCCCATCATTGGTGTCAGTGGGAGGAATAGTGTCCCATCATTGGTGTCAGTGGGAGGAATCGTGCCCCATGATTGGTATCAGTGGGAGGAATAGTGCTCCATCATTGATGTCAGTGGGAGGAATAGTGTCCCATCATTGGTATCAGTGGGAGGAATTCTGCCCCATTTTTGGTGTCATTTGCCCCTCCCCCCTCCCGTGCCGCAGTTTGGAGACCGTTGCCCTCAGCCAATAAATGTTGAATCACCGGGCTAAACAGTCGTTTTTGGAAGGTTCTCCCAACCCCTGACTCAAAAACAGTCCATTGAGCCATTCATCCTCCTTGACCAGAGGGGACCTAGCCTCGGCCTCTTTTGTGGTTGGGCCTCCCTGAAGGAGAATCACCCACTTATAGAATAAAATGGATTAGTCCAGGCCGGCCTTCTTCCGAATCACTAGGGCAGAATTGCAGAGAGTTGGATTTGGTTGCTCCCCAGTAAGACGTCCCTCTTCACACCTGTCCCTCTGTTGACCACCTTCACTTTTAGCCTGAGGTGGTCCAGTTCCCCTTTCCCGATACCTTCGAAGTAAAAGTCCTCGTTAAAAATGGGGTTCCTGCTCCGGCGGATGACGGTGCTCTTTTGCTTTTGAAGCTTCCCCGGCACGAGGCACATGGCCACGCAGCAGCTGATGGCCCTGGGGTCCTGGTACGAGAGATACAGGTCCTCGGCGTTGACTAACTTCACCCTGAGACGCCCCAAGTCCTTCACGTACTCAACGGACAAGCGGATAAGACCGCCCTTGTTTAGAGGGACCTCAGTCTCTTTGGTCAAGCGGTCCTGGCAACAGATAAAGTCCAAGTGGAAGATGGGCGGCGGGACCAGGTGGACCATGGAGGCTCGAGGGTTCTTCTCATGGTCCTCCTTGGTAGGCAGGTTGGGACTGGTGTCGGTTGAGCTGGTTTCCTCCGTGGACAGGGAGCTGGCCCGCGTCAGAGTCTTTACAGTCAAAGCGCGAGAAAAGGCAGAGGTTTGACTGACTAGACGCCGGTCGCAAGACCGGTTCAGAAGGGGGGAGCTGTACGGGGAAGACTCTGTAGAAGATGTGGTGTCGCTGTCCGGGGCCGCGAGATGGAGCTCATGGGAGCTCCAGCGCAAAGAACAGTCCGGATCGGATGGAGAGTGCCGCTTCAGCTCACAAGTTCCATGCGTGGGACACATCTGGTGGAAGAGCGACTCTCTCCGTCGGGTATGAGGGCTCTCCGACAGATATGGACCCCCCATAATGGAGGCTGCCATGGTGGAACTGTGCCCCTGCTTTGGACTAGCGGTTTCCGGCTCTACGTCTTCCACCTGAATGAGGTGACGGCTGGCTGACCTCAGCAAAGCCCTTGAGGTGGACTTGGATCCGGCCTCTGAAGCCTTCTTCTGGAACCACTTTCCAACGTTTCCACCTCTGTCCTGCAACGGGGACAGCTTCGGGGGGATGAAGAACGAAGGGATTTGGTCCGGGGTGAGAATATTTGGACACGTCGGCAGCAGTTTCTTTTTGGAGAAGAACATGATGATCTCAGGGTCTACCAGAAGATCTGAGAAGGAGGGAACAAAAAAAATAAAAATTAGTGTTGTGCGCCCTCTAGTGGCCACATATGAATCCATTAAACATTATTAGGAAAATATGACAAAACACGCTTGGAGTTTTCTACTAAACGTGTCAGTACACGGAAAGTTGTGCCGTTTCCCGAGATGCACCGAAACGCGTTGACATATGTTTTAGAAGACGTCATTAATTGTTAATGGCACCCCCACGCATCTGCAAATGTGCACACTTTTCGAGTGACTATTTCTGGTCCTCCATGTGACTCCGCTGCTCTTTTATCTCTAATTTCACCTCTAAAAGCTCCCATCATCTCCCCTCCCCCTTGGTAATGATCAGAGGAAATAGCATCTATTCAACCTCTTCCATTCACGGGGTAATCACCTTGCCCATTCCGGCGGGGGGCGATTAATTGCCGATCGTTTTTGTGTCATCGCACAGCTTTCTGCTTTACATTAACAATTTTCCTCTTTGATCCTCGAGTCCAAAATCAGGACGTCAGCATCAGACGAAGCGGGGGAGGGGGTTCTCCCACATTTATCTAGCACAAATAAAAAAAAATCGAGAAATTACGCAGAGATAATTTGGTGGCACAAAAAGAGTTTATGTATGAAGGACGTATATAGAATTCAATAGACTCTGAAATCGGTAAAAAGTTCTCAGTGGAAGAATCATGTGATGCGTGGCGTGCCGATTGCTGAGGGCGCTAATCTCTGACGTTCACTGAATATGGATCATGATGATCACATGGTCTACATGGATTTACCATTCATAATGATAAAGGTTCATAACGTGTTTCTCAGATAGACTTCATCGGGAGAACGGCAAATGAGCATGATCATCACATGGTCAAGATTGGATCCACCATTCAGAATAGTGAAGGTTCATACCCAACATGTCTCTCAGATAGACTTCATCAGGGGATCGGCAAATGAGCATGATCATCACATGGTCAAGATTGGATCCACCATTCAGAATAGTGAAGGTTCATACCCAACATGTCTCTCAGATAGACTTCATCAGGGGATCGGGAAATGAGCATGATCATGATAGTCACATGGTCAACATTGGATCCACCATTCATAATAGTGAAGGTTCATACCCAACGTGTTTCTCAGATAGACTTTGCTTCATCAGGTGATCAGGAAATGAGCATGATCATGAACATCACATGGCCTACACAAGCCGTGACATTGGATGAACCATATATAGAGGTGAAGGTTAATCTCAAACACGTTTCTCAGGTAGACGTAGCGTCATCAGGAGATGGGGATGTTGCTTTACTAAGGCATTGAGAAAGGAGCATGATCATGAACATCACATGGTCTACACGAGCCATGACATTGGATCAATCGTTCATAATGGTGAAGGTTAATTTCTTAAGCATTTCTCAGATAAACTTTGCTTCATCAGGGGATCAGGAAATGAGCATGATCATGAACATCACATGGCCTACACAAGCCGTGACATTGGATGAACAATACAGGCATATCCTGCTTTAAGTACACTCACTTTACATACACTCACGAGTAAGGACATACCCACGAGTGAATGTAAAGTGCCTCACAAGTACTGTACAGACATTTTGCAGCCGCAGTAGAAGTAGCTCCGAGAGCATAGCCCACCCTGTTCCAGTGTGTCCCTGACACCCCCACTACAGCCCCTGAGACCTCAACTACAGCTCCTGACACCCCCACTACAGCCCCTGACCCCCCACTACACCCCAGAAGTGAAAAAAGGTATTGTTTCACTTTAAGTACATTTTCATTTTACATACATGCTCTGGTCCCATTGTGTACTTAAAAGTGGGGTATGCCTGTATATAGTGGTGAAGGTTAATTTCCAACACGTTTCTCAGGTAGACGTTGCGTCATCAGGAGATGGGGATGTTGCTTTATTAAGGCATTGGGAAAGGAGCATGATCATGAACATCACATGGTCTACATGAGCCATGACATTGGATCAACCGTTCATAATGGAGAAGGTCCATTCCCAACATGTTTCTCAGACAAACTTTGCTTCATCGGGATGTGGGGAAAGGCGCATTATCATGAACATCACATGGTCTACATGAGCCGTGACATTGGATCAACCATTCATTATGGTAAAAGGTTCATTCCCAACACGTTTCTCAGACTGTGTCATCAAAAGATGAGGATGTTGCTTTATCAGGGGATGGGGAAAGGAACATGATCGTGAACATCACATGATCTGCACGTGCCATGACATTGGACCAACCGTTGATAATGATGAAGGTTCATTCCCAACATGTTTCTCAGATAAACTTTGCTTCATCAGGATGTGGGGGAAGATGCATTATCATGAACATCACATGGTCTACATGAGCCTTGACATTGGATGAACTATTCATAATAGTGAAAGTTAATACCAACACGTTTCTCAGATAAACTCTGCTTCATCAGGATGTGGGGAAAGGTGCGTTGATGAACCATTCATAATGATGAAGGTTCATTTCCAACACGTTTCTCAGGTAAACGTTGCGTCATCAGGAGATGGGGATGTTGCTTTAGTAATGGATGGGGAAAGAAGCATGATCATGAACATCACATGGTCTACATGAGCCTTGACATTGGATCAACCATTCGTAATGGTGTAGGTTAATTTCCAACGCATTTCTCAGATCAACTTTGCTTCATCAGGGTTCAGGAAAGGTGCATTATCATAAACATCACGTGGTCTACATGAGCCATGACATTGGATAAACCGTTTATAATGGTGAAAGTTCATTCCCAACATGTTTCTCAGGTAGACTTTGCATCATCAGGAGATGGGGACATTGCTTTATCAGGGGACAGGAAAAGGAGAATGATCATGAACATCACATGGTCTACACGAGTAGTGACATTGGCTCAACTGTTAATAATTGTAAAGGTTCCTACCCAATGTGTTTCTCAGATAAACTTTGCATCATCAGGGAACGGGGAAACGAGCGTGATCATGAATATCACATGGTCTACATTGGATCAACCATCCATAATGGTGAAGGTTCATTCCCAACACGTTTCTCAGATAAACTTTGCTTCATCAGGATGTGGGGAAAGATGCATTATCATGAACATCACATGGTTTACATGAGCCTTGACATTGGATGACCCATTCGTAATGGTAAAAGGTTCATTCCCAACACGTTTCTTAGGTAGACTGTGTCATCAGGAGATAGGGTTGTTGCTTTATCAGGGAACGGGGAAACGAGCGTGATCATGAACATCACATGGTCTACATTGGATCAACCATTCATAATGGTGAAGGTTCATTCCCAACACGTTTCTCAGAAAAACTTTGCTTCATCAGGGGATGAGGAAAGGAGTGTGATCATGAATGCACACCCAAAAGACCAACCAATACCCACAAGAGGTTAACCTCTCCAGCTCTCCTACCTGTACATCCGTTATGCACTGGAGCAGTTTTTGCCTTTCCACTGTGGCAATAAGTTATGAGAATAAAATTCCAACCTAAACCTAACTAGTCCTAAAAATGCTCTTACCCCCTCCCCCCCCCCCCCAACACCTCTCCTGATTAAGGTGTGTCACGTATAGGGCAGCCCATTCATTCTAAGAAAAAAAGTCCATGAAGCTTGGTTTACACTGTTGCTGTGTAGCAGAGCTGTGCAAATCTTAGGACTGGATGGACAAAAATGACACTATTTGGGAAGGTAGAATAGCCCCATCTGGGGGTATTCAGCTCTGTGCTTTGAGTTCAGCTTTAAGAAGACAAAGTAACAGAATTGAGACGGAATCAGTTTTGGGCACGTTCAGACCCAAATTGTTCTCTGTGCCAGAAAATTCCACACAAGACTGGCATCTCAGTATGTGGAGGCGGGGCTTCACAGGTGCCTAATGAAAAACTAAACGAGGGACAACGTGACCGGGTGACACGCCGGGAATTTTCTAATATACGAGTCACCACTCTGACCTTTATCCAAACCAAATAGTGTCAATTGAGTAACCACTGGGGAGATTTCCCCCACTTCCTGTCCTGGTGACCACACAGGAAGTGAAGGGGCAATGGCCCAATGGGGACGCAGACGACCTTTCATTACTTTATCTCAAGCAAAATAGAAGTTTTTGCTCCAGTTAAACTTTAACAAGACTCTAAATCGGCTTTATGTATATATATATATATATATATATATATATATATATATATATATATATATGTTGTTTGTTTATTTTTTATGATCAGGACTAAAAATGAAATTTTGGGGATTTTGTGTAGATATGAAACGTTGGATATCAATATGTTGCATTTTTAGACATAGCCAGCAGGGGGATATTGAGGACCCTAACTATATATTTTCCGGCTTCTTCTTACCTTCTTTTGTAAAAAGCCTAAAACTTATGGAGCTCAATAGCTAAAGCGTAAATTTACATTAGCAAGGCCATGCAGTGACTCCACCCCCTCTCTCTGTACGTCTCCTTCCGGGGTTTCAATCAGAGTCAGTGGAAGAGATGCAAACTACTGGGGGGAAATCTCCTCATTGTGGGAGGGGCAGAGACACAAACTACTGGGGGGAAATCTCCTCATTGTGGGAGGGGCAGAGACACAAACTACTGGGGGGAAATCTCCTCATTGTGGGAGGGGCAGAGACACAAACTACTGCAGGAAATCTCACCATTGTGGGAGGCGCAGAGACACAAACTACTGCAGGAAATCTCACCATTGTGGGAGGGGCAGAGACGCAATCTACTGCAGGAAATCTCACCATTGTGGGAGGGGCAGAGACACAAACTACTGCAGGAAATCTCACCATTGTGGGAGGGGCAGAGACACAAACTACTGCAGGGAAATCTCCTCATTGTGGGAGGGGCAGAGACACAAACTACTGGGGAATCTTCACTATTGTGGGAGGGGCAGAGACACAAACTACTGGGGGAACTTCACCATAGGGGGAGGGGCAGAGACACAAACTACTGCGGGAAATCTCCCCATTGTAAGAGGGGCAGAGACACAAACTACTGGGAGGAATCTCACCATTGCGGGAGGGGCAGAGACACAAACTCCTGTGGGAACTTCATCATAGGGGATGGGGCAGAGACACAAACTACTGCGGGAAATCTCCCCATTGTAAGAGGGGCAGAGACACAAACTACTGGGAGGAATCTCACCATTGCGGGAGGGGCAGAGACACAAACTCCTGTGGGAAGTTCATCATAGGGGATGGGGCAGAGACACAAACTCCTGTGGGAACTTCATCATAGGGGGAGGGGCAGAGACACAAACTACTGCGGGAAATCTCCCCATTGTAAGAGGGGCAGAGACACAAACTACTGGGAGGAATCTCACCATTGCGGGAGGGGCAGAGACACAAACTCCTGTGGGAACTTCATCATAGGGGGAGGGGCAGAGACATAAAATGCTGCCGGGAAATCTCCCCATTGTGGGAGGGGCAGAGACACAAACTACTGCAGGAAATCTCACCATTGTGGGAGGGGCAGAGACACAAACTACTGCAGGAAATCTCACCATTGTGGGAGGGGCAGAGACGCAAACTACTGCAGGAAATCTCACCATTGTGGGAGGGGCAGAGACACAAACTACTGCAGGAAATCTCACCATTGTGGGAGGGGCAGAGACGCAAACTACTGCAGGAAATCTCACCATTGTGGGAGGGGCAGAGACACAAACTCCTGGGGGAACTTCACCATAGGGGGAGGGGCAGAGACATAAACTACTGCCGGGAAATCTCACCATTTTGGGAGGGGCAGAGGCACAAACTACTGCAGGAAATCTCCCCATTGTGGGAGGGGCAGAGACACAAACTCCTGGGGGAACTTCACCATAGGGGGAGGGGCAGAGACATAAACTACTGCCGGGAAATCTCACCATTTTGGGAGGGGCAGAGGCACAAACTACTGCAGGAAATCTCATCTTTGTGGGAGGGGCAGAGACACAAACTACTGGGAGGAATCTCACCATTGCGGGAGGGGCAGAGACACAAACTCCTGTGGGAACTTCATCATAGGGGGAGGGGCAGAGACATAAAATGCTGCCGGGAAATCTCCCCATTGTGGGAGGGGCAGAGACACAAACTACTGCAGGAAATCTCCCCATTGTGGGAGGGGCAGAGACACAAACTACTGCAGGAAATCTCCCCATTGTGGGAGGGGCAGAGACACAAACTACTGCGGGAAATCTCCCCATTGTGGGAGGGGCAGAGACACAAACTACTGGGGGAAATCTCCTCATTGTAGGAGGGGCAGAGACACAAACTACTGGGAGGAATCTCACCATTGTGGGAGGGGCAGAGACACAAACTACTGCAGGAAATCTCACCATTGTGGGAGGGGCAGAGACACAAACTACTGCAGGAAATCTCACCATTGTGGGAGGGGCAGAGACACAAACTACTGCAGGAAATCTCACCATTGTGGGAGGGGCAGAGACACAAACTACTGCAGGAAATCTCCCCATTGTGGGAGGGGCAGAGACACAAACTACTGCAGGAAATCTCCCCATTGTGGGAGGGGCAGAGACACAAACTACTGGGGGAAATCTCCCCATTGTGGGAGGGGCAGAGACACAAACTACTGCAGGAAATCTCCCCATTGTGGGAGGGGCAGAGACACAAACTACTGGGGGAAATCTCAACATTGTGGGAGGGGCAGAGACACAAACTACTGGGGGAAATCTCAACATTGTGGGAGGGGCAGAGACACAAACTACTGCAGGGAAATCTCCCCATTAGGGGAGGGGCAGAGACACAAACTACTGCAGGGAAATCTCCCCATTGTGGGAGGGGCAGAGACACAAACTACTGAAAATTGAAGCCTATATCTGTCCTCTACAGTCATTCTCCTTGACATTTAAATAAATGTCTCAATTATAATTTGAGGGTGAGATGCTAATGAGCAGAATATCATACAGAGAGCAGAGATATAATGAATGAAGTGATCTTTACGGCGGTGATAATGAGGTCCCAATCTAATGTCCCCTTTTACTGATCTTTAACACGGTTACTTTGGCAACGCGTTCCCTTTGATCTGTGGCATAATAATAAGACCCCCGTGACTCAACCAGGTCCGGCGTATTGGCTGCAGAGCGAGCGTCTATAATCAGTGATAATCATCATAATAATAGAATGAATTGTATATATAATTTCCATACTAATAAAGATTGTAGCAATATTATACTCAGAACACAAAACAACAATAAAAGTATAATATTAACCCCTTCCTTACTGGGCACATATACCCCCTTCCTGCCCAGACGAAATTTCAGCTTTCAGCACTGTCACGCTTTGAATGACAATTGCGCGGTCGTGCGACGTGGCTCCCAAACAAAATTGACATCCTTTTTTTCGCACAAATAGAGCTTTCTTTTGGTGGTATTTGATCACCTCGGCGGTTTTTAT
Source organism: Rana muscosa (assembly GCA_029206835.1). NCBI lineage: Eukaryota > Metazoa > Chordata > Amphibia > Anura > Ranidae > Rana > Rana muscosa. Next base: position 65,495,601 of record CM055126.1, read on the forward strand.
TTTTTGCGCTATAAACAAAAATAGAGCGACAATTTTTTTGATTTTTGCTATAATAAATATCCCAATTTATTTTTTTTTTATATATTTTTTTCTCAGTTTAGGCCGATACATATTCTTCCACATATTTTTGGTCAAAAAAAAATCGCAATCGGCGTTTATTGATTGGTTTGCGCAAAAGTTATAGCGTTTACAAAATAGGGGGATAGTTTTATGGCATTTTTATATATTTTTTTTTATTATTAGTAATGGCGGCGATCAGTGATTTTTATCGTGACTGCGACATTATGGCGGACACATCGGACACTTTTGACACTAATTTGGGACCATTCACATTTATACAGCGAACAGTGCTATAAATATGCACTGATTACTGTATAAATGTGACTGGCAGGGAAGGGGTTAACACTAGGGGGCGAGGAAGGGGTTAAATGTGTTCCCTGGGAGTGATTGTTACTGTGGGGGGGGGAGTGGACTGACTGGGGGAGGTGACCAATCTGTGTCCCTATGTACAAGGGACACAGCATCGGTCTCCTCTCCCTGACAGGACATGGATCTCTGTGTTTACACACACAGATCCATATCCTTGTCTCTGTAACCGCCGATCGCGGGTGCCTGGCGGACATCGCGGCCGCCAGGCACGCGCATCGGCATTGCAGTGAAGCGCCGGGCACGTGCGCGCGCCGCCGGCGGCGCTCGCGCGTCCCCCAGTGGCCAAATAGCGATTATAAATCAGATACAGATCTGTGGTGTTCATATATATGCAACAATGATTAGAACAGTGTGTGTGAGAGCGCTACAGTATATGTCAGAGCTATATAAATGTATAATAATAATAATAGTGTGTGACTGGGGGGGGGGGGTGGGGACATTAGAGTGTAAGCTCCTCTGTATAGAGACTGATGTGATGTGGGGGGAGGGGACATTAGAGTGTAAGCTCCTCTGGTACAGAGACTGATGTGATGTGGGGGGAGGGGACATTAGAGTGTAAGCTCCTCTGTACAGAGACTGATGTGATGTGGGGGAGGGGACATTAGAGTGTAAGCTCCTCTGTATAGAGACTGATGTGACTGTGGGGGGAGGGGACATTAGAGTGTAAGCTCCTCTGTATAGAGACTGATGTGACTGTGGGGGGAGGGGACATTAGAGTGTAAGCTCCTCTGTACAGAGACTGATGTGATGTGGGGGGAGGGGTAATTAGAGTGTAAGCTCCTCTGTACAGAGACAGATGTGATGTGGGGGGAGGGGGCATTAGAGTGTAAGCTCCTCTGGTACAGAGACTGATGTGACTGTGGGGGGAGGGGACATTAGAGTGTAAGCTCCTCTGTACAGAGACTGATGTGATGTGGGGGGAGGGGACATTAGAGTGTAAGCTCCTCTGTACAGAGACTGATGTGACTGTGGGGGGGGGGGGGACATTAGAGTGTAAGCTCCTCTGGTATAGAGACTGATGTGATGTGGGGGGAGGGGACATTAGAGTGTAAGCTCCTCTGTACAGAGACTGATGTGATGTGGGGGGGGGGGGACATTAGAGTGTAAGCTCCTCTGGTACAGAGACTGATGTGATGTGGGGGGAGGGGACATTAGAGTGTAAGCTCCTCTGGTATAGAGACTGATGTGATGTGGGGGGAGGGGACATTAGAGTGTAAGCTCCTCTGTACAGAGACTGATGTGATGTGGGGGGGAGGGGACATTAGAGTGTAAGCTCCTCTGGTACAGAGACTGATGTGACTGTGGGGGGAGGGGACATTAGAGTGTAAGCTCCTCTGGTACAGAGACTGATGTGATGTGGGGGGAGGGGACATTAGAGTGTAAGCTCCTCTGTACAGAGACTGATGTGATGTGGGGGAGGAGACATTAGAGTGTAAGCTCCTCTGTACAGAGACTGATGTGATGTGGGGGGAGGGGACATTAGAGTGTAAGCTCCTCTAGTACAGAGACTGATGTGATGTGGGGGGAGGGGACATTAGAGTGTAAGCTCCTCTAGTACAGAGACTGATGTGATGTGGGGGGAGGGGACATTAGAGTGTAAGCTCCTCTGTATAGAGACTGATGTGATGTGGGGGGAGGGGACATTAGAGTGTAAGCTCCTCTGGTACAGAGACTGATGTGATGTGGGGGGAGGGGCCATTAGAGTGTAAGCTCCTCTGTACAGAGACTGATGTGACTGTGGGGGAGGGGACATTAGAGTGTAAGCTCCTCTGTATAGAGACTGATGTGATGTGGGGGGAGGGGACATTAGAGTGTAAGCTCCTCTGGTGCAGGGACTGATGTGACTGTGGGGGGAGGGGACATTAGAGTGTAAGCTCCTCTGGTGCAGGGACTGATGTGACTGTGGGGGGGAGGGGACATTAGAGTGTAAGCTCCTCTGTACAGTGACTGATGTGATGTGGGGGGGGGGACATTAGAGTGTAAGCTCCTCTGTACAGAGACAGATGTGACTGTGGGGGGAGGGGACATTAGAGTGTAAGCTCCCCTGGTACAGAGACTGGTGTGACTGTGGGGGGAGGGGACATTAGAGTGTAAGCTCCTCTGTATAGAGACTGATGTGATGTGGGGGGAGGGGACATTAGAGTGTAAGCTCCTCTGTACAGAGACTGATGTGATGTGGGGGAGGGGACATTAGAGTGTAAGCTCCTCTGTACAGAGACTGATGTGACTGTGGGGGGAGGGGACATTAGAGTGTAAGCTCCTCTGGTATAGAGACTGATATGACTGTGGGGGGAGGGGACATTAGAGTGTAAGCTCCTCTGTATAGAGACTGATGTGATGTGGGGGGGGGAGGGGACATTAGAGTGTAAGCTCCTCTGTACAGAGACTGATGTGATGTGGGGGGAGGGGACATTAGAGTGTAAGCTCCTCTGTACAGAGACTGATGTGACTGTGGGGGGGAGGGGACATTAGAGTGTAAGCTCCTCTGGTACAGAGACTGATGTGACTGTGGGGGGAGGGGACATTAGAGTGTAAGCTCCTCTGGTACAGAGACTGATGTGATGTGGGGGGAGGGGACATTAGAGTGTAAGCTCCTCTGTATAGAGACTGATGTGATGTGGGGGGAGGGGACATTAGAGTGTAAGCTCCTCTAGTACAGAGACTGATGTGATGTGGGGGGGAGGGGACATTAGAGTGTAAGCTCCTCTAGTACAGAGACTGATGTGATGTGGGGGGAGGGGACATTAGAGTGTAAGCTCCTCTGTATAGAGACTGATGTGATGTGGGGGGAGGGGACATTAGAGTGTAAGCTCCTCTGGTACAGAGACTGATGTGATGTGGGGGGAGGGGCCATTAGAGTGTAAGCTCCTCTGTACAGAGACTGATGTGACTGTGGGGGAGGGGACATTAGAGTGTAAGCTCCTCTGTATAGAGACTGATGTGATGTGGGGGGAGGGGACATTAGAGTGTAAGCTCCTCTGTACAGAGACTGATGTGATGTGTGGGGGGAGGGGACATTAGAGTGTAAGCTCCTCTGTATAGAGACTGATGTGACTGTGGGGGGAGGGGACATTAGAGTGTAAGCTTCTCTGTACAGAGACTGATGTGATGTGTGGGGGGAGGGGACATTAGAGTGTAAGCTCCTCTGTATAGAGACTGATGTGATGTGGGGGGGAGGGGACATTACAGTGTAAGCTCCTCTGTACAGAGACTGATGTGATGTGGGGGGGAGGGGACATTAGAGTGTAAGCTCCTCTGTATAGAGACTGATGTGATGTGGGGGGAGGGGACATTAGAGTGTAAGCTCCTCTGTATAGAGACTGATGTGACTGTGGGGGGGAGGGGACATTAGAGTGTAAGCTCCTCTGGTACAGAGACTGATGTGATGTGTGGGGGGGGGACATTAGAGTGTAAGCTCCTCTGTACAGAGACTGATGTGATGTGGGGGGAGGGGACATTAGAGTGTAAGCTCCTCTGTATAGAGACTGATGTGACTGTGGGGGGAGGGGACATTAGAGTGTAAGCTCCTCTAGTACAGAGACTGATGTGACTGTGGGGGGAGGGGACATTAGAGTGTAAGCTCCTCTGTACAGAGACTGATGTGATGTGGGGGAGGGGACATTAGAGTGTAAGCTCCTCTGTACAGAGACTGATGTGATGTGGGGGGGGAGGGGACATTAGAGTGTAAGCTCCTCTGTACAGAGACTGATGTGATGTGGGGGGGAGGGGACATTAGAGTGTAAGCTCCTCTGTACAGAGACTGATGTAATGTGGGGGAGGGGACATTAGAGTGTAAGCTCCTCTGGTACAGAGACTGATGTGACTGTGGGGGGAGGGGACATTAGAGTGTAAGCTCCTCTGGTACAGAGATTGATGTGACTGCGGGGGGAGGGGACATTAGAGTGTAAGCTCCTCTGGTACAGAGATTGATGTGACTGCGGGGGGAGGGGACATTAGAGTGCAATCTCCTCTGGTACAGAGATTGATGTGACTGGGGGGGGACATTAGAGTGTAAGCTCCTCTGTATAGAGACTGATATGATGTGGGGGGAGGGGACATTAGAGTGTAAGCTCCTCTGTACAGAGACTGATGTGACTGGGGGGGAGAGGGGACATTAGAGTGTAAGCTCCTCTGTACAGAGACTGATGTGATGTGGGGGGAGGGGACATTAGAGTGTAAACTCCTCTGTACAGAGACTGATGTGATGTGGGGGGAGGGGACATTAGAGTGTAAGCTCCTCTGTATAGAGACTGATGTGATGTGGGGGGGAGGGGACATTAGAGTGTAAGCTCCTCTGTACAGAGACTGATGTGATGTGGGGGGAGGGGACATTAGAGTGTAAACTCCTCTGTACAGAGACTGATGTGATGTGGGGGGAGGGGACATTAGAGTGTATGCTCCTCTGTACAGAGACTGATGTGACTGGGGGGGGGAGGGGACATTAGAGTGTAAGCTCCTCTGTACAGAGACTGATGTGACTGTGGGGGAGGGGACATTAGAGTGTAAGCTCCTCTGTACAGAGACTGATGTGATGTGGAGGAGGGGACATTAGAGTGTAAGCTCCTCTGTACAGAGACTGATGTGATGTGGGGGGAGGGGACATTAGAGTGTAAGCTCCTCTGTACAGAGACTGATGTGATGTGGGGGGAGGGGACATTAGAGTGTAAGCTCCTCTGTATAGAGACTGATGTGATGTGGGGGGAGGGGACATTAGAGTGTAAGCTCCTCTGGTACAGAGACTGATGTGATGTGGGGGGAGGGGGCATTAGAGTGTAAGCTCCTCTGTACAGAGACTGATGTGACTGTGGGGAGGGGACATTAGAGTGTAAGCTCCTCTGGTACAGAGACTGATGTGACTGTGGGGGGGGGGAGGGGACATTAGAGTGTAAGCTCCTCTGTACAGAGACTGATGTGACTGTGGGGAGGGGACATTAGAGTGTAAGCTCCTCTGGTACAGAGACTGATGTGATGTGTGGGGGAGGGGACATTAGAGTGTAAGCTCCTCTGGTACAGAGACTGATGTGATTGGCTCAGTGATCTCTTTACAGCGCTGCAGTATATGTCAGAGCCATATAAATGTAGATTTATAAAGCAGAGGCAACTCTTCCAGATCTCTGGACGCAGGAGCTGACAATCTATAAGAAGAAGCGTTCCCTAACGCAGTGCCTAGCGGAGCGAATGATTCAGTTCTGGGTGATGGAAGGTGAAATGAAGTAGCTGCTAATAGACACAGATCCTGCAATGTCACATACCTTCGGTGTCTCACCCGTTCTGCAGACAGCGGTGCGTTCTCTCTTCTGGCTCTCCTACAGTCCCGCCACCTTTTATAAAGCAACGCTGCGCTACGTCACACCCCCCCCCCCTCCTCCAACCACTGGCACAGCTGCCCAGCCCGCCTTGGATTTCCCACACTGTCCTCATCTTCCCGGAGGAAAATAATCGCCCTCCCCCCTCGTTCACATTTCCTCATAACAGTAAGCTGGAAAAGCTGCAGGAAACGAGAGCTGGCGGGGACGCCTCGGGGGCGCGATGATGTCCATTTTTTTGATACATTGTTTGCCAACAGAAATCCACTAAATGAAATATTTACATAATAAATACAAATATAAAGAGAACCTGTCATTGACCGGTCCGTTCCGGCACTTTTTGTTCACATGTAACAATCAGTATTTTTTTTTTTTTTTTTTGCTAGAAAATTCCTTAGAACCCCCAAACATTATATATTTTTAAAGCAGAGACCCTAGAGAATAAATTGGTGAAATTTGCTAATTTTTTATGTATTCGCGTAGCTGTGTTTCTAACACAATTTTTTTGGGGAAAAAAAATACACTTTTTATTTTATTTTAATGCAAACAAAAACACAAAGCATAACCCAATTTTTTGGTAAAATATAAAAGATGATGTTACGCATTAGATAGCAAACATGTCACACTTTAAAATTGCGCACGCGCCTGCGCAAAGGCGACAAACTATGTAAATCTGACTTTCCATAGGCGATGCTTTAAAAGCTTTTACAGGTTTTAGATTTACAGAGGAGATCTGGAGGTAGAATTATTGGCCATGATCATGTGTGGGACGTTCGCTGTTTGCGTGCGTGCGGGGGTGAGGTGCGCATTCACTTTTGTACGTGAGCACGGGGGGCATTTTATTTTATATATATATATTTTTTTTTTTTCCTCATTATGAATTTTTTATTTTATTTACTTTATTGTTTTTATTTTTACACTGTTGCTTTAAATTTTATATGTATGTATATATATATATCTATAAATCGCTGATTGCATGCATGCGGGGCTGAAGTGCGCGTTCGCTTTTGCATGTGAGCACGGGGGGGGGGGGGGTGGGCATTTTATTTTTATATTTTCCCCATTATGAATTTTTCCTTATTTACTCTATTGTTTTTATTTTTACACTGTTGCTTTAAATTTTATATATATATATATATATATATATATATATATATATATATATATATATATATATATATATATAATTCTACATAAAAATTGCTGATTGCATTCGGGGCTGAGGTGCGCGTTTGCTTTTGCATGTGAGCAGGGGGGGGGGGGGCATTTTATTTTTTATATATATTTTTTTTATTTTTTCCTCATTTTGAATTTTTTTATTTTATTTAATTTATTGTTTTTATTTTTACCCTGTTGCTTTAAATTTTATATATATATATATATATATATATATATATATATATATATATATACGGTATATATATAAATACATATATATATATATATATATATATATATATATATATATATATATAAATCGCTGATTGCGTGCGTGCAGGGCTGAGGTGCGCATTCACCTTTGCGCGCGAGCATGGGGGGGAGGCATTTTATTATATGTATATTATTTCTCCCATTATGATTTTATACATTTTTTTAATTTATGTTATTTTTTTTTTATTTTCACACTGTTGCTCTAAATTTTATATATCTCATAATTTTTCTTCTACTTTGAAACTGTTTCTTTAAATAAATAAATAATATATATATATATATATATATTTATATTTAAAATGCCGCCCCCTCATGCGCAATGGCATACACGTGCCTCAGCCTATTTTTTTAATATATGTTTGATTTTTTTTTAACACTGTTGCTTAAAAAAAAAAAATGTTATTATATCATTTTTTTTACTTTTAAACTGTTGCTTTAAATAATAATAAAAAAAAAAATATATATATATATATTTTATTTAAAGCAACAGTTTAAAAGTAAATAAAAAAATTATAATAACATTTCTTTTTAAAGCAACAGTGTTAAAAAAAAAAACAAACATATATTAAAAAAATAGGCTGAGGCACGTGTATGCCATTGCGCATGAAGGGGGCATTTGAAATATATATATATATATATATATATATAATTTATTTATTTAAAGCAACAGTTTAAAAGAAAAAAAAAATTATAATGGAAAAAAAATGTGTGTGTGTGTGTATATGTGTATATATGTATATATATATATATACACACATACACACACATATATATATATATATATATATATATATATAAATATATATACACACACACACATATACACATACATACACTATATTACCTAAAAAATTGGGACGCCTGGCTTTACACTCACATGAACTTTAATGGCATCCGAGTCTTAGTCCGTAGGGTTAAATATTGAGTAGGCCCTCCCTTTGTAGCTATAACAGCTTCTATCGTGTTGAAGGCCAGGACTCTGTGCAGGTCAGTCAAGTTCCTCCACCCCAAACTCACTCATCCATGTCTTTATGGACCTTGCTTTGTGCACTGGTCCCAATCATTTGGTGGAGGGGGGATTATTGTGTGGTCGTTGTTTTTCAGGGGTTGGGTTTGGCCCCTTAGTTGCAGTGAAGGGAACTCTTAAGGTGTCAGCATACCAAGACATTTTGGACAATTTCATGCTCCCAACTTTGTGGGAGGAGTTTAGGGATGGTCCCTTCCTGTTCCAACACAAAGCAAGGTCCATAAAGAACTGGATGAGCGAGTTTGGGGGTGGAGGAACCTGACTGACCTGCACAGAGTCCTGAACTCAACCCCATAGAACACCTTTGGGATGAATTAGAGCGAAGAATGCGAGCCAGGCCTTCTCGTCCAACATCAGTGCCTGACCTCACATCTGCGCTTCTGGAAGAATGGCCAGACATTCCCATAGACACCCTCCTAAACCTTGTGGACGGGCCTTCCCAGAAGAGGTGAAGCTGTTATAGCTGCAAAGGGCAGGGCCAACTCAATGCTGAACCCTACGGACTAAGACTGGGATGCCATTAAAGTTCATGTGTGTGTAAAGGCAGGCGTCCCAATACTTTTGGGAATATGGTGTACAGAAGGAAAAAATGTTTTTTTCCTAAAAACAGCCTGCCCTACTTAAGGCACACAGAGTGGGCTTCTTCCCAAAACCAACTCCTATGGCAGGAACCATGACCATAGGTGCGTTATGAAGTCAAAATGAAAAATAATAAACAGTAAGTTCAACCGGAAGCCGAGTAGTGGACTCCTCCCAACAGGGTAGTTAAATGGAAAAGCAGTCCGCCAGACACCAAAGATTAAGTTGCTAAAAGACGTGAATTCGGGCGCCATTTCCACGCCACGCGGAAACAATATGGAGGACCACAAAAATGTCAGGTTTGTGGAAGGCTAGCAGAGGATCTCAATGGATGGAGTCCAGCCAGGCAAGGACACTTTCAGGGGTGGTAAAGAAGTGTGCTTGACCCCGATGGGTTACCCGCAATCTTACAGGAAACAGCATGGCGTAGGGCAAGGCATAATAACGCAACTGCTCCTTGGCAAATTTGAATTGAGCTCGAAGCTTCCAAACATGGTTAGAGTAATCTGGAAACAGGGAGACCACAGCATTGTAGATACGGAGGGTATCTTTAGCTCTGGCAGCACGCAGTGCTGCATCCCCGTCACAATAATTCAATCGATGAATGACCATGGGGAGGGAAGGATTACCTGGCAAGAGTGGTCCACCTGGGAGCCCGTGAGCAGCCCGTTCAATGACGAAACATGTGGAGAAGCAGTCCCTGCCAAACTCCTGTATCAGTCAGCTCTCCAGAAATTCTGCAGGGTCAGAGCCCTCCACTTTTTCAGGCAGACCCAAAAAGTGCAGGGTATTCCGGCAAAACCGGTTTTCCAGGTTATCCGCCTTTTCTTCTAGGAATTGAAGCTTGTTAGTGCAGGACGTCAACTTGGGAGTGAAGGGATTATCTGAACCTCCGACAGTGTACAGTGCCTTGAAGTCCTCCACTTTCCCCCATCGGATCAGTATGGTTCACCATGATGGTGCCTAGAACCTCCGACAGTGTACAGTGCCTTGAAGTCCTCCACTTTCCCCATCAGATCAGTATGGTTCACCATGATGGTGCCTAGAACCTCCGACAGTGTACAGTGCCTTGAAGTCCTCCACTTTCCCCCATCAGATCAGTATGGTTCACCATGATGGTGCCTAGAACCTCCGACAGTGTACAGTGCCTTGAAGTCCTCCACTTTCCCCCATCACATCAATATAGTTCACCTTGATGGTGCCTAGAACCTCCGACAGTGTACAGTGCCTTGAAGTCCTCCACTTTCCCCATCAGATCAGTATGATTCACCATGATGGTGCCTAGAACCTCCGACAGTGTACAGTGCCTTGAAGTCCTCCACTTTCCCCATCAGATCAGTTTGGTTCACCTTGATGGTGCTTAGAAACCCCCGACAGTGTACAGTGCCTTGGAGTCCTCCACTTTCCCCATCAGATCAGTATGGTTCACCATGATGGTGCCTAGAACCTCCGACAGTGTACAGTGCCTTGAAGTCCTTCACTTTCCCCATCAGATCAGTTTGTTTCACCTTGATGGTGCCTAGAACCTCCGACAGTGTACAGTGCCTTGAAGTCCTCCACTTTCCCCATCAGATCAGTATGGTTCACCTTGATGGTGGCTAGAACCTCCGACAGTGTACAGTGCCTTGAAGTCCTCCACTTTCCCCATCAGATCAGTATGGTTCACCTTGATGGTGCCTAGAATCTCCGACAGTGTACAGTGCCTTGAAGTCCTCCACTTTCCCCCATCAGATCAGTATGGTTCACCTTGATGGTGGCTAGAACCTCCGACAGTGTACAGTGCCTTGAAGTCCTCCACTTTCCCCCATCAGATCAGTTTGTTTCACCTTGATGGTGCCTAGAACCTCCGACAGTGTACAGTGCCTTGAAGTCCTCCACTTTCCTCATCAGATCAGTATGGTTCACCTTGATGGTGGCTAGAACCTCCGACAGTGTACAGTGCCTTGAAGTCCTCCACTTCCCCCATCAGATCAGTTTGTTTCACCTTGATGGTGGTTAGAACCTCCGACAGTGTACAGTGCCTTGAAGTCCTCCACTTTCCTCATCAGATCAGTATGGTTCACCTTGATGGTGGTTAGAACCTCCGACAGTGTACAGAGCCTTGGAGTCCGCCACTTTCCCCATCAGATCAGTATGGTTCACCTTGATGGTTCCTAGAACCTCCGACAGTGTACAGTGCCTTGAAGTCCTCCACTTTCCTCATCAGATCAGTATGGTTCACCTTGATGATGGTTAGAACCTCCGACAGTGTACAGAGCCTTGGAGTCCTCCACTTTCCCCATCAGATCAGTATGGCTCACCTTGATGGTTCCTAGAACCTCCGACAGTGTACAGTGCCTTGAAGTCCTCCACTTTCCTCATCAGATCAGTATGGTTCACCTTGATGGTGGTTAGAACCTCCGACAGTGTACAGTGCCTTGGAGTCCTCCACTTTCCTCATCAGATCAGTATGGTTCACCTTGATGGTGGCTAGAACCTCCGGCAGTGTACAGTAGGTTCCCGCACCCCCTCCGATGCCCCCGGAGCTGAAGGAGGTCTGGGAGAAGAGCGGTGGCAGTGCTAAGGCCGATTGGGAAGGGCTAAGGATGTGTCAGGATTGGTCAGAAATAACGGAGGTCCTCCCGGAGCTACTGCAAGGAGCGTCCACTCACATCCCGCTTCCGGCCACGCCCTGTCACTGTAATCATTCATTTAATATTAATTTAAAGCATGCTGATGGGAGGAGAGAGCAGGGTGACAGAGAGACAAGCTCATTACTTGCTCTGCTTCTCCTTTCACTGTCCAGTCACAGGTGTGGGGGCTCGTCCGGGATGACCTAGGTTTAGTGGAAGTGGGTTAAATGATGCTGGCCATCAGATGGAGGACATCTAGTGGCAGAAACAGTACTGCGAGGGGGGGATCTCTACATTGAAGGGGAATATTGCAGCAAAAGCTAGGCAGAAAATGGTGTCTCAAAGCAAAAAGTGACAGTTATTTTCAGCTGGGTCCAACAGCGTGAATACAGATCATGCTGTTCCAAAGCAACAAGTGACAGTTATTTTCAGCTGGGTCCAACAGCATGAATACAGATCATGGGGTTCCAAAGCAACAAGTGACAGTTATTTTAACCTCGGTCCAACAGCTTGAATACAGACCATGGGGTCCCAAAACAATGAGTGACAGTTATTTTCAGCTGGGTCCAACAGCGTGAATACAGATCATGGGGTCTCAAAGCAAAAAGTGACAGTTAATTTTAAGCTAGGTCCAAAGCAAACAGTGACAGTTTTTTTTTAGACGGTTCAGCAGAATACAGATCATGGGGTCGCAAAAAGTAACACATATTTTCAGCTGGGTCCATTAGTGTGAATACAGATCATGGGGTCCCAAAGCAAAAAATGAGTTATTTTCAGTTGGGTCCAGCAGCCTGAATACAGTAAATGGGGTCCCAAAGCAACAAGTGACAGTTATTTTCAGCTGTGTCCAACAGTGTGAATACAGATTACAGGGTCCCAAAGCAACAAGTGAGTTATTTTCAGCTGGGTCCAACAGTGTGAATACAGACCATGGGGTCCCAAACAACGAGTGACAGTTATTTTCAGCTGGGTCCATCTGCCTGAATACAGATCATGGGGTCCCAAAGCAAAAAGTAACAGTTATTTTCAGCTGGGTCCAACGGTGTGAATACAGATCATGGGGTCCCAAAGCAAAAAGTGACAGTTATTTTCAGCTGGGTCCTATAGTGTGATAATTATACATCTCTTCAGATGCCGCATATCAAAGAGCTCCTGATTTAGTCCCCGATCGACCAGGTGCGACCAGGACGCCCACGCCGCGCCGCGCTGCATAATAGCCATTCCCCCGGCGCTCAATGAGCTTTGTTGTTAGAAACTTTCTAAGAGGCAGAAGATTCGGTCTTCCATCCAGAACCCCTCGTCCACTTCGCTGCCTTCTGTCCGTGATCCGGGAACCCCAGTTTGTGAAAAGGGGAGGAATTCCTGGACACGCCCACTAAGGGCTCCTCACCAATAAATAGCCTGATAAAGAAAAAAAACGTCAGACCTTTCTCACAGCCACCAATCAGATGACATCACGGCTTGGACGGGGGACTGTGATTGGTGACACAAAAGAGCAGAAATTGCAGGAAGTACACGCCCAGTGACCCTGTGAGGAGCTCTCTGGATTCTGGCTGCAGTTGGTTACGCAGAACTCAGATTTAAGTGCTATTAAAGGTTGATTTCAAAAAGTACTTTCCACACTTAAGGGGTAATTTTCCTTGGAAAGCAGCCACAGCCACAGAATCAGTCGACTATCAACAGGAAAAAACAGAGCACCATGGCATCTACAACATCTATCAAGTGCCCTAATCAACACCAGATCTGCAGTCAAACACAGACAGGAAATCCATGATTTCATAACCCAACACAACATAGACTGCCTCTTCATCACGGAAAGCTGGCTAACACCCGACTGCAATACCATCCTAGCAGAACTAGTGCCGGAGAACTACCGCATTCTAACGGAGCATAGAACAGGACAAAGAGGAGGGGGCCTAGCAGTAATTTACAAAGACCACCTTACGTTCATCAAACCAACTCTACAGAACTCATTGCCTTTCATGGAAACACTCACTCTGCAACTACAAACTACACCCCAGGATACCATCCACATACTGCTCTGCTACAGACCACCGGGACCCAAGACACACCTCCTCACACATTTAAATGAATTTTTCTCGACATACACCATGAAAACCAAAAATCTGCTGCTACTTGGAGACTTCAACCTTTGGGCCAACTCCCCCGAAGACCCTATCGCCACTGCCTGCATCGACCAACTAGAAAAACTAGGCTTGCAACAATTGATAAATACTCCTACTCATGTATCAGGTCACACTCTTGACCTAATCTTCAAACAAGATATGGACATCAACACACTGGACAACCAGCCTCTACCATGGACAGACCATCATGCCATCAAGTTTACTATAACGACCAACACGGCCCTCCAAAAATCAATACAATCAGCAACAACACACTGGACAAGATCACAGAAGAAACTATACTCTGAGCTTTTCAAAACCACGCTATTGAACAATATGGAAATGCTAAACCAAAACCACTCAACAGAAGAAACACTCAACTTCCTGAACAATGCTTTGCTACAGACAGCAGATACAGTTGCTCCAAGATGCAGAGCACTCATCCGCAAAAACAATGCAGGCTGGTTCAATGACGCTCTTACTTTACTGAAACAAGAACGCAGAAGAGCAGAAGGAGCCTGGAGAAGAAATGCAACAAAGGAGAACTACACAATCTACAAAGCACTCACTAGGAAATATCATAAAGCAATCTTCAAAGCAAAAAGAGACCATTTCGCAAACACCATCGCAAAAGCCCTAAACCGCCCCCGCGAACTCTTCAAACTAGTAGCTCAGACCATGAATCCCACCTGTTTGGAGTCTTCAGCAAACGAAACTCAGGAATTCTGCAATGAACTATCCAATTTTTTTATCGACAAAATTGATAACATTAGGAAAATAATTCAGCAGGAAAAATCAAACAACCCCACACAGCCAAAGGAAGAAAAGAACCAGATAAATATTCTGCAATCAAAGAAATTTACTCTGGTCCCAATTACAATCGACACTACTAAAAACATCATCAGAAGCCTCCGAGATAGCACTTCACCGAACGACATCATTCCGGCAAAACTGCTGAAAGAATGTACGGACATCTTGGCACCCCACATAACACACTTCATCAACCAATCGTTCAAAGAAGGTATTGTGCCGACTTCCCTTAAACAAGGAATAATCAAACCCCTCCTAAAGAAACCTAACCTTGACCCGAATGACCCAAATTTTAGAAGACCGGTAACAAGCCTGAACACCATCTCCAAGATTATCAAGAAAGTTGTAACACAACAGCTACAACTTCATTTGGATACCCACAATCTCCTGGACCCACTTCAATCGGGGTTCCGCCCAGGCCATGGGACGGAAACGGCACTTCTCAAAATATGGGACGACGTACTAGAAGCAGCAGATGACGGAGAATCATGTCTCCTGGTGCTGCTGGACCTCAGTGCAGCCTTGGACACAGTAGATCACAAAATCCTACTTACGCGTCTCACCGAAGTAGCAAGAGTCGCAGACACGGACCTACCACGGTTCGCATCCTTCTTAGAAAACCGATCCCAGACAGTGAAACTGGGAGCCTTTACCTCGGCACCACGCACAAATACATGCGGAGTACCTCAAGGATCACCCCTGTCACCGGTACTCTTCAACATCTACCTTCGGCCACTCCTCAAAATCATCAGTGAACAGGACATGCGTTATCACTCCTATGCAGATGACACTCAACTATACTTTCGCATCAACAACAAAAAAGATCAATATTACGGACTGGAAAAATGCCTTACATTGATCAACAATTGGATGACAGAGAGCTCCCTCAAGCTTAATGGATCCAAAACAGAACTGCTCATTTTCCACGCTAACCGAAAGAAAAACGCCAGGACCACATGGACGCCACCCACCATCCTGGGACAAAACATAACCCCAAGCACCAAAGTTAAAAGCCTGGGAGTTATCTTTGACTCAGACATGACTATGGACGCACAAATAGGATCAGTAGTCAGTGGATCCCACCACCTTCTCCGCCTGCTACGAAGACTCATCCCGTAAAAAGACAGCAGTAGTAGTCGGAACCGTTATCAATTCACGGCTTGACTACGCTAACTCACTTTACCTAGGACTACCCAAATACCAAGTTGCACGTCTACAAGTCGTCCAAAACACAGCGGCCAGACTGGTAACAGGGAAAAAACCCTGGGAATCAATCGCACCATCCCTGAAAAGCCTCCATCGGCTAGCCGTAAAGGATCGGATCACATTCAAGACCCTCTGCCTCACCCACAAATGCGCACAAGGAAACGCTCCTGAATATTTATGCGAGAAAATAAAACACTACACCACTACTCGTGACCTTCGATCAACTAACCAAAACCTCCTCCACATCCCCAAGACCCGCTACAAAGCCAAGGGAGAACGAAGGTTTGCTGTCCAAGGACCAAGGCTATGGAATGCGCTACCCACGAATATCCGCATGGAAGAAAACCATCGGGCCTTCCGGAAAATACTAAAGACCCATCTCTTCTAACGATCTCAACGACACTGGATGCAAAGCGCCTTGAGGCGATTTAGTTCGCAATTGCAGCGCTAT
Source organism: Rana muscosa (assembly GCA_029206835.1). NCBI lineage: Eukaryota > Metazoa > Chordata > Amphibia > Anura > Ranidae > Rana > Rana muscosa. Next base: position 65,511,578 of record CM055126.1, read on the forward strand.
ACAAGTTACTCACTCACTCACTCACTCACTCACTCACTCACAGCCTGAGCAGAAAAGCCCCGTCCCCTGCCAGCGTGCTGCAGAGAAGGACCCTTTGCTCTTTGTGCGGAAGCAGCGGCCTCTCTGCATAGGTCTGCATGGAACTGGAACTCTGCCATCAGCAGAGAGGGATTGGAGAGCTCTAGGTCTGGCTCAGTAGGGGAGGCATGTCAGATGTCTGCAGAGAGACCACTGCTTCCAGAAAGAGTGTGGTAAAAGCAGCCACAACCTGAGTAGAAAAGCCCCATGCTGCAGAGAGAGACTCTTGCTCAGTGTTTGGAAGCAGTGGTCTCTCTGCATAGGTCTGCATGGAACAATCAGCAGAGTTATTAGAGGGCTCTAGGCCTGGCTTAGCAGGGAGGGAGGATAGGTGTCAGACCTCTGCGGAGAGATCACTGCTTCCACAAAGAGCGTGTCGACAGCATAACACTGATTGCAACTTTCGGAGGAAGCAGCCACAGCCTGAGTAGAAAAGCCCCCTCCCCTGCCAGCGTGCTGCAGAGAGAGACCCTTGTGCAGTGTGCGGAAGCAGCGGTCTCTCTGCATAGGTCTGCATGGAACTGGAACTTTGCAATCACCAGAGAGTGTAAGCTTTACTGATTGGAGAACTCTAGTTCTGGCTCTGGGGGGGGGGGGGGTTTGTCAGACTTCTGCTGATTGCAAAGCTCCAGTTCCATGCAGACCTATGCAGAGAGACCGCTGCTTCCACACACAGAGTGAGGGTCTTTCCCTGCAGCATGCTGGCAGGGGACGGGACGGGGCTTTTCTATTCAGGCTGTGGCTGCTTTCTCCGAAAGTTGCAATCAGTGTTATGCTGTCACCACGCTCTTTGTGGAAGCAGCGGTCTCTCTGCAGAGGTCTGACACTCCCCTCCCTCCCTGCTAAGCCAGACCTAGACCCCCCCAATAACTCTGCTGATTGTTCCATGCAGACCTATGCATAGAGGCCGCTGCTTCCACACACTGAACGAGAGTCTCTCTCTGCAGCACGCTGCCAGGCGACAGGGCTTTTCTACTCAGGTTGTGGCTGCTTTCACCACACTCTTTGTAGAAGCAGTGGTCTCTCTGCAGAGATCCGACATGCCTCCCCGGCTGAGCCAGACCTAGAGCTCTCCAATCACGCTCTGCTGATTACAGAGTTTCTTTTTTCCATGCAGACTTATGCAGAGAGACCGCTGCTTCCGCACACTGAGCAAGAGTCTCTCTCTCTCTCTCTCTCTCTCTGCAGCATGCTGGCAGGGGGCGGGGCTTTTCTACTCAGGCTGTGGCTGCTTTCTTTTTAATACCATTGAGTAGAAAAGCCCTGTCGCCGGCCAGCGTGCTGCAGAGAAAGACCCCTTGGCTCTGTGTGCGGTTATTAGAGGGCTCTAGGGCTGGGCTTAGCAAGGAAGGGAGGCGTGTCGGACCTTCGGCAGAGAGACCGCTGCTTCCACAAATTTTTTTAATTTTTTTTTATAAATGTTGCAAAAAATATAAAAAAATATAAACAAATAAAACAATTTATTCGGCTGGTTAATAAATTCTGGAAGTTGGAGGTGGTCGGCCTCTACCTGGAGGAGCATGAAAGGCGTTTGAAGGCGGGAGGCTCCTTTAAGAAGTCTGTAGCCACTCATGTACAGGTAATGGGATCATGTGACTCCGGTATGTCCCCGTACATTGGGTGCAGCGCCGGGGGGGGGGGGGGGGCGCCGTTCCAAGGCAAACACACGGCTGGGCCGCTGTCACTCAGAGGACCTTCCTGGTTCCTCCTCACATTTCCAGAACACGAGGCGCGGCGGAGACAAACACACAACACACGTGTGACCCTTCCTAGACAGAGGAGGCTGGGGACACGCTACTGGAGAGACGCTCTGTTCTCATGACCGACCGAGGAACAAGTGAGGCCCACAATCCTAACATTCCAGGAACATCACTTCTAAAAGTGACAGTTATTTTCAGCCAGTGGCGTCACTAGGGTTGGTGTCACCCGGTGCGAAAAAAAATGGTGTCACCCCCCCCACCAACTATAGTCCCCCCTCAGTACAGACCCCCTCCCGCAGTACAGACCATCCCCCTCAGTACAGACCCCCTCCACTAACTACAGACCCCCCTCCCGCAGTACAGACCATCCCACTAAGTACAGACCCCCCTCCATCAATATAGACCCCCTCCCTCAGTATAAACCTCCCTCCTCAGTACAGACACCCCCACCTCAGTGCAGACTCCTTCAGTGCAGACCCCCCTCAGTGCAGACCCCCCTCAGTGCAGACCCCCTTCAGTGCAGACCCCCTTCAGTTACAGACACCCCCCAGTTACAGACCCCCCTCAGTTACAGACATCCCCAGTGCAGACCTTCCTCAGTGACAGACACCCCCTCAGTTACAGACCCCCCTCAGTTACAGACACCCCCCCAGTGCAGACCTTCCTCAGTTACAGACCCCCCTCAGTTACAGACATCCCCCAGTTACAGACCCCCCTCAGTTACAGACCCCCCCAGTGCAGACCCCCCTCAGTTACAGACCACCTCAGTTACAGACACCCCCAGTTACAGACACCCCCTCAGTTACAGACCCCCCAGTGCAGACATTCCTCAGTTACAGACCCCCCTCAGTTACAGACACCCCCCAGTTACAGACAACCCCCAGTTACAGACATCCCCCAGTTACAGACCCCCCCAGTGCAGACCTTCCTCAGTTACAGACCCCCCTCAGTTACAGACCCCCCCAGTGCAGACCCCCCTCAGTTACAGACACCCCCCAGTTACAGACCCCCCTCAGTTACAGACACTCCCCAGTTACAGACATCCCCCAGTTACAGACATCCCCCAGTTACAGACCCCCCTCAGTTACAGACACTCCCCAGTTACAGACATCCCCCAGTTACAGACCCCCCAGTGCAGACCCCCTTCAGTTACAGACCCCCCTCAGTTACAGACGCCCCCCAGTGCAGACCTTCCTCAGTTACAGACACCCCCTCAGTTACAGACCCCCCCATTTACAGACCCCCCCCTCAGTTACAGACCCCCCTCAGTTACAGCCCCCCCTCTTTACCTTACAGAGCAGCAGAATGAGCAGATACACACAGCGGTGTGTCCCTCGAGAGCGGGCTCTGCCTCCTCCTCCTCTGTGGATGTAAACAGAGAGGAGGGGGCGGTGGCTTCCTTCCGCTCCGCTGAGGGACACAGCCGCGGCGCGAGCCGCGAGGCACAGGGCAGCGGGCGGGCGGTGTTAGCGTCCTGCCGCTACCCACGCGTGTCACCCCTCTGGTGGGTGTCACTCGGGTGCGGCCCGCCCCCCCCCCCCCCCGCACCTGGCTAGCAACGCCGCTGTTTTCAGCTGGGTCCCGGGATATTAATACAGAACAATGGGGTCCTATGGCAGAAAAAGTGACAGTTATTTTCAGCTGGGTTCAGGGATATTAATATACAAGTTACTCACTCACACACTCACACTCAGAAAAATGGGGTCCTATGGCAGAAAAAGTGACAGTTATTTTCAGCTGGGTCCAGACTGAGGCATGTATTCAGGTGAATTCTTTTTTATCTGGGTCCAAAGGCATAAATACAGAAAAAAATACATAAAAAACAAAAAAAACCAAAGGGACACTTATATTCAGCTGGGACCAGGAGTATAAAAACATGTCCATGGTTTCCTATAGCAAAAAAAGTGACAGTTATTTTTTTAAATTTTTTTTTTATGGAACGCTTCACGAATTTGAGTGTCATCCTTGCACAGGGGCCATGCTAATCTTCTCTGTATCGTTCCAATTTTAGTATATGACCTGCCGAACCGAGGACAAAAAAGTGACTGTTATCTTTGCCTGGGTCCAGGGGGCGTGACTACAGATCATGGGTCTCTGTTGCCAAAAAAGTGACAGTTATCTTCGCCTGGGTCCAGGGGGCGTGACTACAGATCATGGGTCTCTATTGCCAAAAAAGTGACAGTTATCTTCGCCTGGGTCCAGGGGGCGTGACTACAGATCATGGGTCTCTATTGCCAAAAAAGTGACAGTTATCTTCGCCTGGGTCCAGGGGGCGTGACTACAGATCATGGGTCTCTAGTGACAAAAAAGTGACAGTTATTTTCAGCTTGGTCGGGTTTCCGATTTCACACCGATAGTCACATGACGGAACACAAAGTTCCTCCTCATTATATCACTTTCGCGTTCTGATAAAAACGTAGCCAATCTCTTCTTCAAAAGTCTTAGAGGTGAAGTGCGTTTTTCTGCCGCGGTGGGCGGTATACGCCCCATAAAATAAATACTTGGGGGTTCCAGCGCTAGTTACCCACTTTCCTGAGCAATAAAAAGCTGGCAGGGGCTTCTCACCTTTCCACCCAAAACGAAATACAAAATTGTGAGTTTAGATACATTGTAGCGGGGTGTATATTGGAGACTTTGTATTCTTAGTGAGAAGGTTGTATGATCCGGAATTCCTTTGTCTGAAGGGGTGGAGGACGACGGGGTCACCGAAAAGGAACGGCGACACAATAAAAGTCCTCGGGGGCCCCTGACAGCACGTTCCTGAGAAAATGAGAACTTTCTGGAAGTAATTTGTTTATTTGTCGGTGGGGAACACGATGGTCTTCTCACCTCTTACTGGAAGAAGGAAACGTCAACTTCTGGGAGGAAGACGGCCGAACGTCGCGCAGGAAACGAGCGCCCGACATAATTCAATGTAATTTCTTCTACTTGCATGTTTACAAACACTACAGGGATACTGAGCCCCTCCCACAGGAACCACGCCCATTGTAATAAGCCACACCTCTTGGAGCTTGTTTACAAACTTTGCCAGAAGTCCAAGATCCGCCTTAAACCCCACCTCTTTAGCCCCGTCCCTCTATGTAGGTTTACAAACATCAGCGGAAGCCCAGCCCCTGGCCACAGGAACCCTATCCGTTGCCATAAACCCCACCTCTTTAGGTATGTTTACAAACATCGCTGCCCCTTTATGTATGTTTACAAACATCACCAAAAGTTTAAGCACTGCCCACAGAAACGAGACCCATCGTCGTAAGCCCCGTCCCTCTATGTATGTTTACAAGCATTAGCGGAATTCCAGCACCTGGCCACAGGAACCCCACCTGTTGCCATAAGCGTCACCTCTTTATGTATGTTTACAAACATCAGCAGAAGTCTGGTTCTTGGCCACTGGAACTCCACCCATTGGCATAAGCCCCACCTCTTTATATAAATATGCAAACATCTACAGAAGTCCACGCCCTGCCGACAGAAATTCCACCGATAGGTATAAACCCTGGTTCTTAATGTATGTTTACAAACATCATCTGGAGTCCAAGCCCTGCCCCTTTCTGTAGGTTCATCAACATCAGAAGAAGTCCAGCCCCCGGTCACAGGAACCCCACTCATTGCCATAAACCCCACCTCTTTAGGTATGTTTACAAACATCACTGCCCCTTTATGTATGTTTACAAACATCACCAGAAGTCTGAGCTCTGCCCACAAAAAACTACACCCATTGTCATAAGCCCCGTCCCTCTATGTATGTTTACAAGCATCAGTGGAAGTCCAGCCTCTGGCCATAGGAACCCCACCCGTTGCCATAAGCCCTGCCTCTTTATGTATGTTTACAAATGTAGCGGGGTGTTCAATTTAGGGGAAGTGTCTGAGTGGTAACCAGGCTCAAACACCTTAAATTGTTAGGAGTTATGGACCATTTTTTGTCCTCAGGGTATAGTATTGGTGTGAAGTTCCCTGTGGCCTATGGGTGGCGCTGCCATATTGGGCCGGGGTTGAACTATCAATACAGTGCTGTGCCTTTTGTGACCCCTCTCGGCAGCCTTACAGTGGGGCGGGGAACCTGCTGTGCATGCCGGGAGAGGATATAAAAGGGGCAGACATCTTCTGATCGGGGTCCACCCCCAGGCACCTTCAGCCTGGGAGTGTGTGTGGCTCATCTCCGGGTGCCCTGGGCCCGGAGGCTGTGTTCCGGTTCCACCTTAGGCACCTTTAGCTTGGGGTGAGGTACTACCTCACCGTTCCTGTCTGCCTGGGTATGGAGACCCGGAAGCTGCAGCGACGGCTCTGGGCCCAGCGCCTTCGGCTGGGGTCCGCTAGGGATTGAGGAGTCCAGGGTGCCGCCTTGCGAGGGGACCTGTGCCCTAAGAGAAGGGAGGATCATTCTGAGGAACCGATGCGGGAGTCACGGTGAAGGAAGGGTCTGTTGACTCTCTGGGGGGACATCTTCTTCTTGATAGCGGCCATGTTCTAGGAAGGAAGTTCAAGTTCATCAGGTCCATGGCAGGGGCCTTATTCACCAGGTCTGTGGCAGAGACCAACCTCACGGTCTGTGGCAGAGACTGTGCGCCTAAAACTGTTTGAGAATCTGAGCAGTGAAGAGTTTGAGCTACGTTTGTGCCTGGACCACCTCCACACCTTCGGCTGTCCTGTTTCCTTTGCTCCAACTCTTTCCTATCCAAAGAAACTGTTTATTACAAAGTGAGAATAAATACTGAGTTGGAGTTTCAGCTGGTGTGGACATTTACATTACTGGGGAAGTCAAGGACTTGCATCTACACACTGTAGAGGTGAGAATCATTCTCAGGAGGATTTTAATTCTGGCTGCAGACCAGACCCAAAAAAATGTGTGCCTGTCTCCCCCTGCGAGGAGCCGAGTTAAATGCAGGAGGGGGATAGGTGGGTGCGCTACACAAATTTCACTAGAAGTCTGAGCTCCGCCTAAAGGAGCCACACCCATTCCCATAAGCCCCATCTCTTTATATATGTTTACAAACATCAGCAGACAGGAACCCTATCCGTTGCCATAAACCCCACCTCTTTAGGTATGTTTACAAACATCGCTGCCCCTTTATGTATGTTTACAAACATCACCAAAAGTTTAAGCTCTGCCCACAGAAACGAGACCCATCGTCGTAAGCCCCGTCCCTCTATGTATGTTTACAAGCATTAGCGGAATTCCAGCACCTGGCCACAGGAACCCACACCTGTTGCCATAAGCGTCACCTCTTTATGTATGTTTACAAACATCAGCAGAAGTCTGGTTCTTGCCCACTGGAATTCCACCCATTGGCATAAGCCCCACCTCTTTATATAAATATGCAAATATCTACAGAAGTCCAAGCTCTGCAGAAAGAAACCCCACCCATTGGTATAAACCCTGGTTCTTAATGTATGTTTACAAACATCATCTGGAGTCCAAGCCCTGCCCCTTTATGTTTATCAACATCAGAAGAAGTCCAGCCCCTGGCCACAGGAACCCCACCCATTGGCATTAGCCCCACCTCTTTATATAAGTTTACAAACATCTACAGAAGTCCAAGCCCGGTCGACAGGAACCCCACCCATTGGCATAAGCCCCGCCTAGTTATATATGTTTACAAACATCAACAGAAGTCCAAGCTCTGCTGACAGGAACCCCACCCATTGGTATTAGACCCACCTCTTAATGTATGTTTACAAACATCATCTGGAGTCCAAGCCCTGCCCTCTGGAACCATACCCAATCCATAAGCCCGCCTCTTCATGCATGTGTTTAAACATCACCTGCAGTCAGAGCCCTGTCCAAGGGAACCATGCCCATTGCCATAAGCCCACCTCTTCATGTATGTTTACAAACATCACCTGGAGTCGAAGCCCTGTCCACAAAGACCAAACCCATTGGCATATTTGTTTACAAACATCAGCAGGCGCCCGCTCCTTGGCCACTCAAACCAAGCCCATTGCTTTAAACCCCGCCTCTTCAAGAATGTTTACAAACATCAGTAGTCCAGCCCCTGGCCACAGCAACCCCACCTTGTGGCGCAAGCCCCGCCTCTTTATGTTTACAAACATCGGCAGAAGTCCAGTCCCTGGCCAAATTAACCAAATCCATTGCTATAAGTTCCACCTCTTCATGTACGTTTATAAACATCACTAGGAGTCCAAGCCCTGCCCACAGGAACCCCACCTATTGCCATAAGCCCCACCTCTTCATGTATGTTTACAAACCACCTAGAGCCCAAGCCCTGCCCACAGGAACCACACCCAATGCATAAGCCCGCCTCTTCATTTCTGTGTTCAAATACAACCTGCAGTCCGAGGCCCGCCCAGAGGAGCCACACCCATTGCCATAAACACCACCTCTTCAGGGACACAATATTGTGGTCAATAAGACCCCCCAAATCTCTCCTCTACCCTTAAAAGCAAAAGATAAATAAAAATGCTTTTTGATCTTTTGCTTTAAAAAAAAATAGCTTACTTCCCCCCTAGACCAGAAGTGATGTCATGACATCACTCTGGTCCTCCAAGACCATAGAGACGATCAGGGATGATCTGGTCTCTGGTAACCTCTATGGCCAGCCGCGTGACCCATCAGATGATTTCTCATTCACAGCCTGTACATTGCATGGTGGTGGCTGCGGCACATTTTCGTCATAACCCTATTGACTCTCTTGGGCTTTGGGGGTGTTTAGCCCAAGAGTGTCAATGGGGTTATGACGGAAATGTGCCGCAGCCACCACTATGCAATGTACAGGCTGTGAAGGATAAATCACCCGAAGGGTCACGTGGCTGGCCATAGAGGTTACCAGAGACCAGATCATCCCTGATCGCCTCTATGGTCTTGGAGGACCAGAGTGATGTCATGACATCACTTCCGGTCTAGGGGGGGTAGTAAACTATTTTTTTTTTAAAGCAAAAGTTCAAAAAGCATTTATTTTTATCTTTTGCTTTTAAAGGTAGAGGAGAGATTTGGAGAGGAGAGATTTGGGGGGTCTTATTGACCCCGGATCTCTCCATAAAGAGGGCCTGTCATCATTTATTTCTTTTATTTCTATTACAAGGGATGTTTACATTTCTGGTAATAATAAAAGTGGAAAAAAAAAGTTAAAGTGTACCGTATAAAAATGTAAATAAAACATTTAAAAGCGCCCTTATAATAGGAATATAAAAGTAATTAAAACATTTTTTAAAAGGAACATTATAAAATATAAAAAATATTTAAATAAAAAATAAAAAGCGCCCTTGTAATAGGAATAGAAGTGATAAAAAAAATTATAATTCAAGGAACAGTGTAAATATAAAAATAGCAAAAAAAAATACTGATTTAAACTTGTCAACAAACAGTGCCAGAAAAGACCGGGTCAGCAAGTGGATATTTTTGACCCTCGGTGGGTTCCGGGTCCCGGCCAATTCGGCTGCTCACTCTTCCTGTAGTTTCCACCAAGTTTTAAATAGTTCAAATTTGAAGTTGTGATGATAAAAAAATGCAACAGAAAAATGTGGGGCTTTTAATTAAAAAAATGGAATTTAATAAAAAAAAAAAAAAGCTCCTAAAATTTTCTGTATTATGGAAGCAGCACCATGCAGAGGCCTGCCAGTGAGACCGGCGCAGGCGGAGGGCGTTGTGGGTAAAGGATGAGGAGATGATATTTGTTGGTTACAGTTGGCGTCGGTCCATGTCCATGTACTGTACCCTGTCCGTTATGTAATCCCCAAAGTTCTTTGTGTACCTCTCACTCCGACATGTGTGTACAGAGACTATAACAACCGCCCGGGGTGATGTGTACTGAGGCGAGGGAGGATGCCTCGGAATTTGGCTGTCCCCACCGAGCGCCGTCACCAACTTCCTGGTTCCTGAGAATGAGGTTCTGCGACTGCCAACTCAGGAGAACAACAAACACTCAATTTCCATACTGGGACTTTTATGCATTTAAAGCCCAACTCTAAGCTTCATTCACTCCCACCCAAGACACCCCCCTTCCCCCTTGGGGGTATTTTACACAGCAGGTCCCATGATGCCCCGCACTCACAGTATGTCCTCAGTCTTTTAAGTTGAAAGATGATGGACATCATTCAACCCAAAATACAGAGGACACCTTCAGACAGCTGAACATCACCAGGTCACCAGTGCTTTAATAGCGGCCTTCAGCTCGTCTGCATTGTTGGGTCTGGTGTCTCTCATCTTCTTCTAGACCAGGGGTCTCCAAACTGTGGCCCTTTGCTTGCCTTTATCTGGCCCTTGGGGCACTATTCTATCCATTGACACCAACAATGAGGCATTATTTCTCCAACCAGGGTCGGATCCAGGGGGGACAACGGGGCAATTGCTCCCCCCGAGAAAATAACGAGCGGGTGAGCCAGCAGGTGACTGAGCAGGCCGGCGGGTGAGCGAGCGGACGGGCAGGCCGGCCGGCGAGTGAGCAATCTAGCGTGTGACCCGAGCGAGCGGGCAGGTGTTCTGTCAGGAACCCGCTCCCCATCTGAATATGCAACTGAAGTGACGTTGCGTCGCGGCCATCTTGGTACACCCGCACGCAGTAAGCCTAGAGTTAGAAGTCGGCGAACGGACTTCTTTTATACACCCACCAGAGTCTTGCTTTTCACAGTTATTTTTAAAAGTAAACCCAACTTATATTCCACTATATATAAGCTGAGTTTACTGTTAAAAATAACTGTGAAAAGCAAGACTCCGGATGGGTGTGTAAAGATGTCCGCTTGCCGACTTCTAACTTTAGGTTTACTGCGTGCGGGTGTACCAAGATGGCCGCAATGCAACATCACTTTGGTTGCATATTCTGATGGGTAGCAGCTTTCTGACATCATCTCTCACCGTCCGCCCGCCCTCACTCTGGGACACAGCCACTGGAAAGTGACAATTCACATCTCTTGGCAGGGGTTGTGGCAAGTGACAATCCGCATCTGGTGGCAAGTGACACACTCTGGGCTCCCAATGATTCTGCATTATGGCGAGTTGAACTATTACATTTTATATTACAATGAAATAATACAAATAATGCGGTTCAATCACCCTGACACCGTGATGATTGAAGCGCCAACACCAGCCATTGCCCCGACAAATTGCCCGCAAAATTTTCTGGCAGTGCCCCCCCGAGACTCGACTCTGGATCCGCCCCTGCCTCCAACTGACACCATCAAAAGGGCACAATTCCTTCCATTGGCACAGATGATGGGGCACTGCTGAGGTGTTATGGAAGTCCAGGTTGCTTTGATAGCGGCCTTCAGCTTATCTGCATTGTTGGGTCTCATGTCTCTCACCTTCCTCTAGACCAGGAGTCTCCAAACTGTGGCCCTTTGCTTGCCCTTATCTGGCCCTTGACACCAACAATGGGGCATTATTCCTCCCACTCACATCATCAAAAGGGCACAATTCCTTCCAATAGTCTTTCCACTGACACCAGAAGATATGTTATAGTTTACTCCCAATGGCCCTAGTCCAGCCCCCCTAAAAGTCCAAAGGACAGTAAGCTGGCTCTTTGTTTAGAAAGTTTGGAGACCCCCCCCCCCCCGCTCTAGACAATACCCAACAGATTTTTCTATGGGGTTTAGGTCAGGCAAGTTTGTTGGCCAATCAAGCACAGTGCAGTGATACCATTGGGATCATGTGACCAGGGATTGGTAGTTTTGGCAGTGTGGGAGGTGACAAGTCCTGCTGGAATATGAAATTGGCATCTCCATAAAGCCGGTAAGCGAAGGGAAGAATGAAGAGCTCTAAAATCTCCTGCTAGACGGCTGCGCGGACTTTGGACTTGAAAAACCACAGTTGACCAACACCAGCAGATGACCTGGTCTCCAAGCTGCGGCCCTGCTGGAAAATGAAATCAGCATCTCCATAAAGCTTAAATCAGAAAAGGGCTGGCGACTCGGATGCTCTTGAATCAAAGTCCTTTATTTAGTTACATGGGTACACAGGTGCAACGCGTTTCGGCTAAGAAGCCTTCATCAAAGCAAATCACCATAAAGCTGGTCAGCAGAGGGCTTCCTGCTAGAGTGCTGCGCTGACTTTGGACTTGTATAAACGCAGTGGAGCAACACCAGCAGATGACGCGGCTCCCCAAATCATCACTGACTGTGGAAACTTCACACTGGACCTCGTGCAACTTGGATTCTGTGCCTCTCCACTCCTCCTCCAGACTCTGGGACTGCAATTTCCAAATGAAATGCAAAATTTTTCACAGTCAGTGATGATTTGGGGAGCCTGGTCACCTGCTGGTGTTGCCCCACTGCGTTTTACCAAGTTCAAAGTCAGGAAGCCCTCTGCTGACCAGCTTTATGGAGATTTGCTTGGATGAAGGCTTCTTAGCCGAAACGCGTTAGAGTAGCCTGTGCCCGTGTACCCATGTAACTAAAAAAAAGGACTTTTATTCAAGAGCATATGAGTCGCCAGCCCTTTTCTGATTCAAGCTTTATGGAGATGCCGATTTCATTATCCAGCAGGACTTGGTGCCTGCCCACACTGCCAAAACGACCAATACCTGGTCACATGATCCCAATGGGATCACTGTGCTTGATTGGCCAACAAACTCGTCTTACCTAAACCCCATAGAGGATCTGTGGGGTATTGTCAAGAGGAAGATGAGAGACATCAGACCCAACAATGCAGACGAGCTGAAGGCCGCTATCAAAGCAACCTGAACTCCCATAACACCTCAGCAGTGCCCAATCGTTGGTGTCAATGGAAGGAGTTGTGCCCTTTTAATGGTGTCAGTGGGAGGAATAGTGCCCCATTGTTGGTGTCAGTGGATGGAATAGTGCCTCATTGTTGGTGTCAGTGGATGGAATAGTGCCTCATTGTTGGTGTCAGTGGGAGAAATAATGCCCCATTGTTGGTGTCAGTGGATGGAATAATGCCCCAAGGGCCAGATAAAGGCAAGCAAAGGGCCACAATTTGGAGACCCCTGGTCTAGAGGAAGGTGGGAAACACCAGACCCAGCAATGCAGATGAGCTGAAGGCCGCTATCAAAGTAGCCTGGACTTCCATAACACCTCAGCAGTGCCTCCATGCCACGCCGCATTGATGCCGTAATTCATGCAAAAGGAGCCAAGTACTGAGTGCCTCCTATACTGGACTGTATATGGACAGACTTCTCACTAAGACAACATTTCTGTATTAAAGATCCTTTTTTTTATTATGTAATATTTTAATTTTCTGATACTGAATTTTGGGGTGTCAGTCGCTGGAAGCCTCAATCATCCAAATTAAAAGAAAGAAATGCTTGAAATCCATCACTCTGCGTGTAATGACTCTTTATTATATATACGAGTTTCACATTTTGAATTGAATTACTGAAATAAATTAACTTTTTGATGATATTCTAATTTTATGTAACAAAGGCTTTAAGCTCCGAGGGGGCAGAGCAAAGCATGCCGGGGGTGTGGCCTTGCAGCAGACCAAGCCGAGACTGCTACATACTCCATACAGCGGGGTTTGCTTCGATGTGTGGCCCATAGGATACGGCACTCCTGTTTCACATTAATGTTTGGAGACGAGACAAGCTCCTCCCCCGGCCAGCACTGATAGCGGCAAGATAAACTTTTTTTTTTTTTTTAAAGATATTTTTATTAGGTTTAAGACAAACCAACAAACAGAAAGAAACATACAAAAAAAAAAAGAAAGGATAAACTTATTTGGTGTCAGATGGTGTCAGGCGTGTGTGGCGGCAACCAGGTGGAGGACAAAGACAAGTGTGTCTTGTCTACAGTCAGGCATGGTAAGGGGAGTGTCATGGTCTGGGGGCTGCATGAGTGCTGTCGGCACTGGGGGGCTACAGATCATTGAGGGAACCATAAATGCCAACATGTACTGTGACATACTGAAGTAGAGCATGATCCCCTCCCTTCAGAGACTGGACCGCAGGGCAGTATTCCAACATGATAACCACCCCAAACACACCTCCAAGACCACCACTGCCTTGCTAAAGAAGCTGAGGGTAAAGGTGATGGACTGGCCAAGCATGTCTCCAGACCTAAACCCTATTGATCATCTGTGGGGGATCCTCAAACGGAAGGTGGAGGAGCGCAAGGTCTCTAACATCCACCAGCTCCGTGATGTCATCATGGAGGAGGGGAAGAGGATTCCAGTGACAACCTGTGAAGCTCTGGTGACCTCCATGCCCAAGAGGGTTAAGGCAGTGCTGGAAAATAATGGCGGCCACACAAAATATTGACACTTTGGGCCCAATTTGGACATTTTCACATAGGGGTGTACTCACTTTTGTTGCCAGCGGTTTAGACATGAATGGCTGTGTGTGGAGTTATTTTTGAGGGGACAGCAAATTTACACCGTTATACAAGCTGTACACTCACTACTTTACATTGTAGCAAAGTGTCATTTCTTCAGTGTTGTCACATGAAAAGATTTACACACATGTGACTGAGGGGTGTACTTACTTTTGTGAGATACTGTGTATCCCATAGTTTGTGGACTCTATAAATTGATTGGTTTGTGTGAAAGTGACGTATTGGGATTTTATTTTATTTTCACCCCCCCAAAGACATGTAGCAAAAAAAAAAAGAATTGGCCAAATTTTAAGAAGAAACTTGATTTTATTGGATATGTATTGCAACAAAGTAGAACTTTTTTGTGTGAGATACTGTGTATATATATATATATATATATATATATATTAAAAAAAAATATATAGAAAATGTTTGGGGGTTCCAAGTAATTTTCTAGCAAAAAAATAAAGGCCCGGGTCAGCAAGTGGATATTTTTGACCCTCGGTGGGCAGGGCCGGCCCAAGACATTGTGCTGCCTGGGACCAAGAATGAAATGCTGCCCCCCCCCAAAAAAAAAATCACACCCACCAAAAGGTCCCCACATTCATTATTTTATATCATGATAACTAAAGGGGACCCGTCATGGCTCTATACATGTATAGGAGTAAAAAGAGGACCTGTCGTGGCTCTATACATGTATAAAGAGGACCTGTCATGGCTCTATACATGTATAAATGAGTATAAAGAGGACCTGTCATGGCTCTATACATGTATAAATGAGTATAAAGAGGACCTGTCGTGGCTCTATACATGTATAAAGAGGACCTGTCATGGCTCTATACATGTATAAATGAGTAAAAAGAGGACCTGTCATGGCTCTATACAAGGATAATAAAGAGGACCTGTCATGGCTCTATACATGTATAAATGAGTATAAAGAGGACCTGTCATGGCTCTATACATGTATAAATGAGTAAAAAGAGGACCTGTCATGGCTCTATACAAGGATAATAAAGAGGACCTGTCATGGCTCTATACATGTATAAAGGAGTATAAAGAGGACCTGTCATGGCTCTATACCTGCATATAGGCGTATAAAAGGACCTGTCAGGGCTCTATACATGTATATAGGAGTATAAAGGGACCTGTGCATGGCGGGCGGGCGGCCGCAATGTCTTTTGCGCAAACTAATCAATGTACGCTAATTGTGTTTTTTTGGTACCAAGAATATGTAGAAGAATACATATTGGCCTAAACTGATGAAGAAATTATTATTTTTTTATAAATTTTTGGGATATTTATTATAGCAAAAAGTAAAAAATATTGTTTGTTTTTTTAATTGTTGCTCTTTTGTTGTTTATAGTGCAAAAAAAAAAAAAACGCAGAGGTGATCAAATATCACCAAAAGAAAGCTCTATTTGTGGGAAAAAAGGACATCAATTTTATTTGGGCACAATGTCGCATTACCGCGCAATTGTCAGTTAAAGCGACACAGTGCCGTATCGCAAAAAATGGCCTGGTCATTAAAGGGTTTGTAAAGGTTCGTGTTTTTTCACCTTAATGCATCCTATGCATTAAGGTGAAAAAACACCTGGCAATGACTGCCCCCCAGCCCCCCTGTTTTACTTACCTGAGCCCGTTCACTTGCTGTGCGCGTCCCCCGGCGTCCTCTTCTCCACGGAGTTTGGCCGTTAATTGGCTAGATTGATTGCAGTGTAGCCATTGGCTCGCGCTGCTGTCAATCACATCCAATGACCCGGGCCCTGCTGGGGGGGCGGGAACGAGTCATACACGCTGTGTCTATGGACGCAGCGTGTATAACAGGGAGCACGCCCGCAAGCTAACCCCCTTGGGAGAGTGCTTCCCAGAAGGGGGTTAGCTGATGCTGGGAGGAGCCAAGACAGCCGCCGAGGGACCCGAGAACCAGAGAATCGGGGCCACTCTTTTCCAAACGAACTGCACAGTGGAGGTAAGTATAACATGTTTGTTATTTAAAAAAACAAAAAAAACAAAGTCATACAACCGCTTTAAGTGGGCAAATCCTTCCGGTCCTTAAGTGGTTAATCAGGGCTGGGCAAGGCAAGTCCCTCTCAGGCTCTCATGTCTCATACAACTTGTGATGTGTGTTTGTACTTACAGTTTTGCTTCGGACTCCACCACCAGATGCGGGTTGTCACCTGCCACACGTTGCGGGTTGTCACCTGCCACATGTTGCGCATGGTCACTTACGCCACCTGCCACACGTTGCGGGTTGTCACTTGCCACACGTTGCGGATTGTCACTTGCCACGTCACCTGCCACACGTTGCGGATTGTCATCTGCCACACGTTGCGGGTTGTCACTTGCCACGTCACATGCCACAACGTCACCTGCCACACGATGCACATTGTCACTTGCCACAACGTCACCTGCCACACGTTACGGATTGTCACTTGTCACGGCGTCACCTGCCACACGTTGCGTATTGTCACTTGCCACAACGTCACCTGCCACACGTTGTGGATAGTCCCATGCCACACGTTGCGGATTGTCACTTGCCAAGCGTCACCTGCCACACGTTGCGTATTGTCACTTGCCACACGTTGCGGATTGTCACAACGTCACCTGTCACATGTTGCGCATTGTCACTTGCCACAACGTCACCTGTCACACGTTGCGGATTGTCACTTGCCACAACGTCACCTGCCACACGTTGCGGATAGTCCCGTGCCACACGTTGCGGATTGTCACTTGCCACGGCGTCACCTGCCACACGTTGCGTATTGTCACTTGCCACAACGTCACCTGCCACACGTTGCGGATAGTCCCGTGCCACACGTTGCGGATTGTCACTTGCCACGGCGTCACCTGCCACACGTTGCGGATTGTCACTTGCCACGTCACCTGCCACATGTTGCGGATAGTCCCGTGCCACACATTGCGTATTGTCACTTGCCAAGCGTCACCTGCCACACGTTGCGTATTGTCACTTGCCACACGTTGCGGATTGTCACGACCAGGGCCGGCCCTATGATGGGACCGGGTGGTACCATGGTACCAGGCGGCACTGTTAGGGGGGCGGCAAACTGACGCCCGCCAGCCAGCCCGCTCCGCTGCCTGTGAGGAGCCCGGCGCCGCTGAGGACACTCACAGGCGGGGGGGGGGTGCAGTCAGCGAGTGAGCAGGCACGGGCAGGCGCCGCTCCCTGTGAGGAGCCCGGTGTACCGGCGCCGCTGCCTGTGAGGACACTCACAGGCGGGGGGAGGGGGCAGTCAGCGAGTGAGCAGGCACCGCTCTCTGTGAGGAGCTCGGCGCCGCTGCTGTTGGTGACAGGGGCGGGCAGAGCACGCGCAGCATGGGGGGGTTGGGTTGGGAGCAGTCAGCGAGTGAGCGGGCAGCGGAGCAGAGAGATGATGTCATCTCTCCCCGCCGCCCTGCATCACCACAGTTTCACCCTCACTGTGCAGCCATGGGCAGCAGAGAGATTATATCATCTCTCTGCTGCCTGCCTTCACTCTGGGACACAGCAAGTGACAACCCGCAACGTGTGACAGGTGACTTCGTGACAATCCGCAACGTGTGGCAAGTGACAATACGCAACGTGTGGCAGGTGACGCTTGGCAAGTGACAATCCGCAATGTGTGGCACGGGACTATCCGCAACGTGTGGCAGGTGACGTGGCAAGTGACAATCCGCAACGTGTGGCAGGTGACGCCGTGGCAAGTGACAATCCGCAACGTGTGGCACGGGACTATCCGCAACGTGTGGCAGGTGACGTTGTGGCAAGTGACAATACGCAACGTGTGGCAGGTGACGCCGTGGCAAGTGACAATCCGCAACGTGTGGCACGGGACTATCCGCAACGTGTGGCAGGTGACGTTGTGGCAAGTGACAATCCGCAACGTGTGACAGGTGACGTTGTGGCAAGTGACAATGCGCAACATGTGACGTTGTGACAATCCGCAACGTGTGGCAAGTGACAATACGCAACGTGTGGCAGGTGACGCTTGGCAAGTGACAATCCGCAACGTGTGGCATGGGACTATCCACAACGTGTGGCAGGTGACGTTGTGGCAAGTGACAATACGCAACGTGTGGCAGGTGACGCCGTGACAAGTGACAATCCGTAACGTGTGGCAGGTGACGTTGTGGCAAGTGACAATGTGCATCGTGTGGCAGGTGACGTTGTGGCATGTGACATGGCAAGTGACAACCCGCAACGTGTGGCAGATGACAATCCGCAACGTGTGGCAGGTGACGTGGCAAGTGACAATCCGCAACGTGTGGCAAGTGACAACCCGCAACGTGTGGCAGGTGGCGTAAGTGACCATGCGCAACATGTGGCAGGTGACAACCCGCAACGTGTGGCAGGTGACAACCCGCATCTGGTGGTGGAGTCCGAAGCAAAACTGTAAGTACAAACACACATCACAAGTTGTATGAGACATGAGAGCCTGAGAGGGACTTGCCTTGCCCAGCCCTGATTAACCACTTAAGGACCGGAAGGATTTGCCCACTTAAAGCGGTTGTATGGCTTTGTTTTTTTTGTTTTTTTAAATAACAAACATGTTATACTTACCTCCACTGTGCAGTTCGTTTGGAAAAGAGTGGCCCCGATTCTCTGGTTCTCAGGTCCCTCGGCGGCTGTCTTGGCTCCTCCCAGCATCAGCTAACCCCCTTCTGGGAAGCACTCTCCCAAGGGGGTTAGCTTGCGGGCGTGCTCCCTGTTATACACGCTGCGTCCATAGACACAGCGTGTATGACTCGTTCCCGCCCCCCCAGCAGGGCCCGGGTCATTGGATGTGATTGACAGCAGCGCGAGCCAATGGCTACACTGCAATCAATCTAGCCAATTAACGGCCAAACTCCGTGGAGAAGAGGACGCCGGGGGACGCGCACAGCAAGTGAACGGGCTCAGGTAAGTAAAACAGGGGGGCTGGGGGGCAGTCATTGCCAGGTGTTTTTTCACCTTAATGCATAGGATGCATTAAGGTGAAAAAACACGAACCTTTACAAACCCTTTAATGACCAGGCCATTTTTTGCGATACGGCACTGTGTCGCTTTAACTGACAATTGCGCGGTAATGCGACATTGTGCCCAAATAAAATTGATGTCCTTTTTTCCCACAAATAGAGCTTTCTTTTGGTGATATTTGATCACCTCTGCGTTTTTTTTTTTTTTTTGCACTATAAACAACAAAAGAGCAACAATTAAAAAAACAAACAATATTTTTTACTTTTTGCTATAATAAATATCCCAAAAATTTATAAAAAAATAATAATTTCTTCATCAGTTTAGGCCAATATGTATTCTTCTACATATTCTTGGTACCAAAAAAACACAATTAGCGTACATTGATTAGTTTGCGCAAAAGACATTGCGGCCGCCCGCCATGCACAGGTCCCTTTATACTCCTATATACATGTATAGAGCCCTGACAGGTCCTTTTATACGCCTATATGCACGTATAGAGCCATGACAGGTCCTCTCTATACTCCTTTATACATGTATAGAGCCATGACAGGTCCTCTTTATTATCCTTGTATAGAGCCATGACAGGTCCTCTTTTTACTCATTTATACATGTATAGAGCCATGACAGGTCCTCTTTATACTCATTTATACATGTATAGAGCCATGACAGGTCCTCTTTATTATCCTTGTATAGAGCCATGACAGGTCCTCTTTTTACTCATTTATACATGTATAGAGCCATGACAGGTCCTCTTTATACATGTATAGAGCCATGACAGGTCCTCTTTATACTCATTTATACATGTATAGAGCCATGACAGGTCCTCTTTATACATGTATAGAGCCACGACAGGTCCTCTTTTTACTCCTATACATGTATAGAGCCATGACGGGTCCCCTTTAGTTATCATGATATAAAATAATGAATGTGGGGACCTTTTGGTGGGTGTGATTTTTTTTGGGGGGGGGGCAGCATTTCATTCTTGGTCCCAGGCAGCACAATGTCTTGGGCCGGCCCTGGTCACGACGTCACCTGTCACACGTTGCGGGTTGTCACTTGCTGTGTCCCAGAGTGAAGGCAGGCAGCAGAGAGATGATATAATCTCTCTGCTGCCCATGGCTGCACAGTGAGGGTGAAACTGTGGTGATGCAGGGCGGCGGGGAGAGATGACATCATCTCTCTGCTCCGCTGCCCGCTCACTCGCTGACTGCTCCCAACCCAACCCCCCCATGCTGCGCGTGCTCTGCCTGCCCCTGTCACCAACAGCAGCGGCGCCGAGCTCCTCACAGAGAGCGGTGCCTGCTCACTCGCTGACTGCCCCCTCCCCCCGCCTGTGAGTGTCCTCACAGGCAGCGGCGCCGGTACACCGGGCTCCTCACAGGGAGCGGCGCCTGCCCGTGCCTGCTCACTCGCTGACTGCACCCCCCCGCCTGTGAGTGTCCTCAGCGGCGCCGGGCTCCTCACAGGCAGCGGAGCGGGCTGGCTGGCGGGCGTCAGTTTGCCGCCCCCCTAACAGTGCCGCCTGGTACCATGGTACCACCCGGTCCCATCATAGGGCCGGCCCTGTCGGTGGGTTCCGGGTCCCGGCCAATTCAGCTGCTCACTCTTCCTGTAGTTTCCAGCAAGTTTTAAAAAGTTTCAAAGTTTGAAGTTGTGATAATAAAGCAGGGAGAAAAAAAAAAAAGGCAAACATAAAAATTTGGGACTTAAAAAAAAAAAAAGCTCCTAAAATGTCCCTGGGGCAGTATTATGGAAGCAGCACCATGCAGAGGCCTGCCAGTGTGCCCGGCGGAGGGCGTTGTGGGTAAAGGATGAGGAGATATTTGTTGGTTACAGTTGGCGTCGGTCCATGTACTGTACCCTGTCAGTTATGTAACCCCCAAAGTTCTCTGTGTACCTCTTCACTCCGACATGTGTGTACAGAGACTATAACAACAGCCCGGGGTGATGTGTACTGAGGCGAGGGAGGATGCCTCGGAATTTGGCTGTCCCCACCGAGCGCCGTCACCAACTTCCTGGTTCCTGAGAATGAGGTTCTGCGACTGCCAACTCAGGAGAACAACAAAACACTCAATTTCCATACTGGACCTTTATGCATTTAAAGCCCAACTCTAGGCTCCATTAACCCCTCCCCTCCCACTTACGACACCCCCTTCCCCCTTGAGGGTATTTTACACAGAAGGTCCCATGATGCCCCGCACTCACAGTATGTCCTCAGTCTTTCAAGTTGAAAGATGCTGGACGTTGTTTAACCCAGAACGCAGGAGGACACCTTGTGGCAGAAAAGAGGTACTGCAGAAAGCAGCTCTGGACTGTTTGTCCTCATTGGAGAGATTTTACCCACTTCCTGTCTTGGTGACCACACAGGAAATAAGAGGAAAATCTCCTTGTAGCTACAGAAACTGAGCCTTTCAGGCCATCTCTTCTCCCCAGTTGAAAATAAATTGCCTGGAGTTGTGCTTTAAGTAAAGTATAGGTGGCAGGCACTGGTGAGCTCCTTATGTTCAGATTTCAGGAGGGAAAACCCAGCAAGAGGGTACGAGGAACATGTGACCCGATCCCGTCATCCCATGTGAGAGTGCTGGTGCTTCCTGATTGGTTACGAAGGTACCCTATGCTGTCACATGGGGGGGGGGGGGGTGCACATCCTTATAAGTTGTGACTGGGAATGTACGGAGGATCACAGAGGAGGGCAGCAGGAGCTATTAAAGCGAACGTGTCACTTTCCCCGGCATGGCACCCCCAGGAAAACCAAATCCAGTATAAAAACAGCAAAGGAACCTCCACAGCCACAACCTTCGAAAGAAAACTTTATTGACATTTACATTGTGGAGTTTTGCTTCGGAAAGGTCCCAATGCTGCTAAAAACTGAATGAAAATATATGAAATAAAATCCTTCAATATCCTATGAATCCAGTCAATGGGAAGAGTAATAAATAACAACTAAACAGGCACACAATGACTACAGATATTGAATGTTAAGAAACGGATAAAAACATCAAGTATGCCGACGGGGTCCCTGTTCGGCAGTGCTGTCTTCTGGGGGGGGGGGGGGGGGGGGGGCAGCTCGGCACCCATAGTGAGGTAGAGTGCCTACGGACTGAGGCATGTCGGGGGGGGGGGGGTTATTGAACCCAGAGGGGGGGGCCCCCCCCGTGACAAGAACCGGTCTACAATACAGAAGAGGGGGCGTGTGAGTCCTTTACACAGAGTTGGCCTCTAGAACATCTCCTAGGGGGGGTCCTACAGTACAGGATCTGCCGCCCGCTAGTGGCAGACAGGATACACTACAGTACAAAGTGGAGCTGCCAAGCAATAGAAGAGGATCTGCCATACTGATGACAGGCTTGCGGGTCAGGACGAAGTGAATACTTCCGGATGTCAGAAATGTACATTTATAGTTTGGCTTCACGCTCTCCCGGGGTCACCCTAATGAACAAACCTAGAAGGGGAAAACAAGAGGAGAATTATCAGCAATAGTGCAGGAGGGGTGGTGGAGGAATAAGAGAAGTGACAGAGCGGGGAACCAAGAGAAAGCAGGGGAGGGGGCGACTGAAGAAGCAGGGGAGCGAGCGAGCGAATGAAGGGGTAGGGAGGGGGCGACTGAAGAGGCGGGAGAGCGAGCGAATGGAGGGGGGCGAATGAAGAGGCAGGGGAGCGAGCAAATGAAGAGGCAGGGGGAGCGAGTGAGCAGGCGACGGGAAAGGCAGGGGAGCGAGCGAAGAGGCAGGGGAGCGAGCGAGCGAAGAGGCAGGGGAGCGAGCGAGCGAAGAGGCAGGGGAGCGAGCGAGCGAAGAGGCAGGGGAGCGAGCGAGCGAAGAGGCAGGGGAGCGAGCGAAGAGGCAGGGGAGCGAGGGAGCGAGCGAAGAGGCAGGGGAGCGAGGGAGCGAGCGAAGAGGCAGGGGAGCGAGCGAAGAGGCAGGGAGAGCGAGCGAAGAGGCAGGGGAGCGAGGGAGCGAGCGAAGAGGCAGGGGAGCGAGGGAGCGAGCGAAGAGGCAGGGGAGCGAGGGAGCGAGCGAAGAGGCAGGGGAGCGAGGGAGCGAGCGAAGAGGCAGGGGAGCGAGCGAGCGAGCGAAGAGGCAGGGGGAGCGAGCGAGCGAGCGAAGAGGCAGGGGAGCGAGCGAGCGAGCGAAGAGGCAGGGGAGCGAAGGCGAGCGAGCGAAGAGGCAGGGGGAGCGAGCGAGCGAGCGAAGAGGCAGGGGAGCGAAGCGAGCGAGCGAAGAGGCAGGGGAGGGAGCGAGCGAGCGAAGAGGCAGGGGAGGGAGAGCGAGCGAGCGAAGAGGCAGGGGAGGGAGCGAGCGAGCGAAGAGGCAGGGGGAGGGAGCGAGCGAGCGAAGAGGCAGGGGGAGGGAGCGAAGCGAGCGAAGAGGCAGGGGAGGGAGCGAGCGAGCGAAGAGGCAGGGGAGGGAGCGAGCGAGCGAAGAGGCAGGGGAGGGAGCGAGCGAGCGAAGAGGCAGGGGAGGGAGCGAGCGAAGAGGCAGGGGGAGGGGAGCGAGCGAAGAGGCAGGGGAGCGAGCGAGCGAAGAGGCAGGGGAGCGAGCGAGCGAAGAGGCAGGGGAGCGAGGCGAGCGAAGAGGCAGGGGAGCGAGCGAGCGAAGAGGCAGGGGAGCGAGCGAGCGAAGAGGCAGGGGGAGCGAGCGAGCGAAGAGGCAGGGGAGCGAGCGAGCGAAGAGGCAGGGGAGGGAGCGAGCGAGCGAAGAGGCAGGGGAGGGAGCGAGCGAGCGAAGAGGCAGGGGAGGGAGCGAGCGAGCGAAGAGGCAGGGGAGGGAGCGAGCGAGCGAAGAGGCAGGGGAGCGAGCGAGCGAGCGAAGAGGCAGGGGAGCGAGCGAGCGAGCGAAGAGGCAGGGGAGCGAGCGAGCGAAGAGGCAGGGGAGCGAGCGAGCGAAGAGGCAGGGGAGCGAGCGAGCGAAGAGGCAGGGTGAGCGAGCGAGCGAAGAGGCAGGGGAGCGAGCGAGCGAAGAGGCAGGGGAGCGAGCGAGCGAAAGAGGCAGGGGAGGAGCGAGCGAAGAGGCAGGGGAGCGAGCGAAGAGGCAGGGGAGCGAAGCGAAGAGGCAGGGGAGCGAGCGAAGAGGCAGGGGAGCGAGCGAGCGAAGAGGCAGGGGAGCGAAGCGAGCGAAGAGGCAGGGAGGGAGCGATGCGAGCGAAGAGGCAGGGGAGGGAGCGAGCGAAGCGAAGAGGCAGGGGAGGGAGCGAGCGAGCGAAGAGGCAGGGGAGGGAGCGAGCGAGCGAAGAGGCAGGGGAGGAGCGAGCGAGCGAAGAGGCAGGGGAGGGAGCGAGCGAGCGAAGAGGCAGGGGAGCGAGCGAGCGAAGAGGGCAGGGAGCGAGCGAAAGCAGGAGCGAAGCGAAGAGGCAGGGGGGGGAGCGAGCGAAGAGGCAGGGGAGGGAGGAGCGAGCGAAGAGGCAGGGGAGGGAGCGAGCGAGCGAAGAGGCAGGGGGAGGGAGGCGAGCGAAGAGGCAGGGGAGGGAGGGAGCGAAGAGGCAGGGGAGGGAGGGAGCGAGCGAAGAGGCAGGGGAGGGAGGAGCGAGCGAAGAGGCAGGGGAGGGAGCGAGCGAGCGAAGAGAGGCAGGGAGGGAGGGTCGAGCGAGCGAAGAGGCAGGGGAGGGAGCGAGCTGCGAGCGAAGAGGCAGGGGAGGGAGCGAGCGAGCGAAGAGGCAGGGGAGGGAGCGAGCGAGCGAAGAGGCAGGGGAGCGAGCGAGCGAAGAGAGCGAAGAGGCAGGGGAGGGAGCGAGCGAGCGAAGAGGCAGGGGAGGGAGCGAGCGAGCGAAGAGGCAGGGGAGGGAGCGAGCGAAGAGGCAGGGGAGGGAGCGAGCGAAGAGGCAGGGGAGGGAGGGAGCGAAGAGGCAGGGGAGGGAGGGAGCGAGCGACTGAAGAGGCAGGGGAGGGAGGGAGCGAGCGACTGAAGAGGCAGGGGAGGGAGGGAGCGAGCGACTGAAGAGGCAGGGGAGGGAGGGAGCGAGCGACTGAAGAGGCAGGGGAGGGAGGGAGCGAGCGACTGAAGAGGCAGGGGAGGGAGGGAGCGAGCGACTGAAGAGGCAGGGGAGGGAGGGAGCGAGCGACTGAAGAGGCAGGGGAGGGAGGGAGCGAGCGACTGAAGAGGCAGGGGAGGGAGGGAGCGAGCGACTGAAGAGGCAGGGGAGGGAGGGAGCGAGCGACTGAAGAGGCAGGGGAGGGAGGGAGCGAGCGACTGAAGAGGCAGGGGAGGGAGGGAGCGAGCGACTGAAGAGGCAGGGGGGGGAGGGAGCGAGCGACTGAAGAGGCAGGGGGGGGAGGGAGCGAGCGACTGAAGAGGCAGGGGAGGGAGGGAGCGAGCGACTGAAGAGGCAGGGGAGGGAGGGAGCGAGCGACTGAAGAGGCAGGGGAGGGAGGGAGCGAGCGACTGAAGAGGCAGGGGAGGGAGGGAGCGAGCGACTGAAGAGGCAGGGGAGGGAGGGAGCGAGCGACTGAAGAGGCAGGGGAGGGAGGGAGCGAGCGACTGAAGAGGCAGGGGAGGGAGGGAGCGAGCGACTGAAGAGGCAGGGGAGGGAGGGAGCGAGCGACTGAAGAGGCAGGGGAGCGAGCGAGCGACTGAAGAGGCAGGGGAGCGAGCGAGCGACTGAAGAGGCAGGGGAGCGAGCGAGCGACTGAAGAGGCAGGGGAGGGAGCGAGCGAGCGACTGAAGAGGCAGGGGAGGGCGGGGAACGAGCGAGCGACTGAAGAGGCAGGGGAGGGAGGGAGCGAGCGAGCGACTGAAGAGGCAGGGGAGGGCGGGAGCGAGCGAGCGACTGAAGAGGCAGGGGAGGGCGGGAGCGAGCGAGCGACTGAAGAGGCAGGGGAGGGGCGGGGAGCGAGCGAGCGACTGAAGAGGCAGGGGAGGGCGGGAGCGAGCGAGCGACTGAAGAGGCAGGGGAGGGCGGGAGGCGAGCGACTGAAGAGGCGAGGGAGGGAGCGAGCGAGCGACTGAAGAAGAGGCAGGGGAGGGAGCGAGTGAGCGACTGAAGAGGCAGGGGAGGGAGCGAGCGACTGAAGAGGCAGGGGAGGCAGGGGAGGGAGCGAGCGACTGAAGAGGCAGGGGAGGGCGGGGAGCGAGCGAGCGACTGAAGAGGCAGGGGAGGGCGGGAGCGAGCGAGCGACTGAAGAGGCAGGGGAGGGCGGGAGCGAGCGAGCGACTGAAGAGGCAGGGGAGGGCGGGGAAGCGAGCGACTGAAGAGGCAGGGGAGGGAGCGAGCGAGCGACTGAAGAGGCAGGGGAGGGAGCGAGCGAGCGACTGAAGAAGAGGCAGGGGAGGGAGCGAGCGAGCGACTGAAGAAGAGGCAGGGGAGGGAGCGAGCGAGCGACTGAAGAAGAGGCAGGGGAGGGGAGCGAGCGAGCGACTGAAGAAGAGGCAGGGGAGGGAGCGAGCGACTGAAGAGGCAGGGGAGGCAGGGGAGGGAGCGAGCGACTGAAGAGGCAGGGGAGGCAGCGAGCGACTGAAGAGGCAGGGGAGGCAGGGGAGGGAGCGAGCGACTGAAGAGGCAGGGGAGGGAGGGAGGGAGCGAGCGACTGAAGAGGCAGGGGAGGGAGGGAGGGAGCGAGCGACTGAAGAGGCAGGGGAGGGAGGGAGGGAGCGACTGAAGAGGCAGGGGAGGGAGGGAGGGAGCGAGCGACTGAAGAGGCAGGGGAGCGAGCGAGCGACTGAAGAGGCAGGGGAGCGAGCGAGCGACTGAAGAGGCAGGGGAGCGAGCGAGCGACTGAAGAGGCAGGGGAGCGAGCGAGCGACTGAAGAGGCAGGGGAGCGAGCGAGCGACTGAAGAGGCAGGGGAGGGAGCGAGCGAGCGACTGAAGAGGCAGGGGAGGGCGGGGGAACGAGCGAGCGACTGAAGAGGCAGGGGAGGGAGGGAGCGAGGCGAGCGACTGAAGAGGCAGGGGGAGGGCGGGAGCGAGCGAGCGACTGAAGAGGCAGGGGAGGGCGGGAGCGAGCGAGCGACTGAAGAGGCAGGGGAGGGCGGGGAGCGAGCGAGCGACTGAAGAGGCAGGGGAGGGAGGGAGCGAGCGACTGAAGAGGCAGGGGAGGGAGGGAGCGAGCGACTGAAGAGGCAGGGGAGGGAGGGAGCGAGCGACTGAAGAGGCAGGGGAGGGAGGGAGCGAGCGACTGAAGAGGCAGGGAGCGAGCGACTGAAGAGGCAGGGGAGGGAGGGAGGGAGCGAGCGACTGAAGAGGCAGGGGAGGGAGGGAGGGAGCGAGCGACTGAAGAGGCAGGGGAGGGAGGGAGCGAGCGACTGAAGAGGCAGGGGAGGGAGGGAGCGAGCGACTGAAGAGGCAGGGGAGGGAGGGAGCGAGCGACTGAAGAGGCAGGGGAGGGAGGGAGCGAGCGACTGAAGAGGCAGGGAGCGAGCGACTGAAGAGGCAGGGGAGGGAGGGAGGGAGCGAGCGACTGAAGAGGCAGGGGAGGGAGGGAGCGAGCGACTGAAGAGGCAGGGGAGGGAGGGAGCGAGCGACTGAAGAGGCAGGGGAGGGAGGGAGCGAGCGACTGAAGAGGCAGGGGAGGGAGGGAGCGAGCGAGCGACTGAAGAGGCAGGGGAGGGAGGGAGGGAGCGAGCGACTGAAGAGGCAGGGGAGGGAGGGAGCGAGCGAGCGACTGAAGAGGCAGGGGAGGGAGGGAGCGAGCGAGCGACTGAAGAGGCAGGGGAGGGAGGGAGCGAGCGAGCGACTGAAGAGGCAGGGGAGGGAGGGAGCGAGCGAGCGACTGAAGAGGCAGGGGAGGGAGGGAGCGAGCGAGCGACTGAAGAGGCAGGGGAGGGAGGGAGCGAGCGACTGAAGAGGCAGGGGAGGGAGGGAGCGAGCGAGCGACTGAAGAGGCAGGGAAGGGAGCGAGCGACTGAAGAGGCAGGGGAGGGAGGGAGCAAGCGACTGAAGAGGCAGGGGAGGGAGGGAGCGAGCGAGCGACTGAAGAGGCAGGGGAGGGAGCGAGCGACTGAAGAGGCAGGGGAGGGAGGGAGCAAGCGACTGAAGAGGCAGGGGAGGGAGGGAGCAAGCGACTGAAGAGGCAGGGAGCAAGCGACTGAAGAGGCAGGGGAGGGAGGGAGCAAGCGACTGAAGAGGCAGGGGAGGGAGGGAGCAAGCGACTGAAGAGGCAGGGGAGGGAGGGAGCAAGCGACTGAAGAGGCAGGGGAGGGAGGGAGCGAGCGACTGAAGAGGCAGGGGAGCGAGCGACTGAAGAGGCAGGGGAGCGAGCGACTGAAGAGGCAGGGGAGCGAGCGAGCGACGGGAGAGGCAGGGGAGCGAGCGAGCAGGCGACTGAAGAGGCAGGGGAGGGAGACGACGGGAGAAGCAGGGGAGGGGCGATGAAAAAGACAGAAAAGAGGCGAAGAGAGGCAGGAAAAAGAGTGATGGGAGATGCAGGAGGAAAGAAAAAGGGTGACGGGGTTGGGAGCTTAGAAGGGGCAGGGGAGATAGGATAGGCAGGGGAGGGGCAAAGGAATAGGCAGGGGAGGGCAATGAGAATGTCAGGGGAGGGGCGATGGCAGGGACAGAAGAGGAAGGAATGGAGTTACAGAATGAAGATTTCCCAGCAGTCCTCACCGGTGGCCTCGTTGTGCAGCACAGCGTCATCATGACTGCGGACCTGGCAGCTGGTGTAGACTTTGCGGCCGTCTACCTTCTCCACTCGGCTGTCTATGAGGACTGTAGATCCCAGAGGAATCGGACTACAGACAGAAAGAGAACCTCATCACACCTTTATATCATCAATAATTGTTTTAATCCCCCCTCCCCCGGGCCTCCCATTATCATCATTCTTTCCCGGTCAACTGGGATCACATCTCCTATGGAAGGTCTCTCCAGGCGGAGCCTTCTATAACCTTCTGGATTTCCTAAGTGTCACACATTACAATCTGATCCCACAATCTCCGAAAATCTATGTAGTGTGGACATCTTCTTCCATTCAATGTACATTAGTCAGGTAGGTCCTCCCACCCTGGTCACTTACTTCCGATAGTCGATGTTCAGGTTGGCCGTCATAGCCGGTCCGTAGGTGTACACGGCTCCGGTCCCCACTGTGGCGTCTATGATGGTGGCGATGCAACCTCCGTGTGTGTACCTAGAAGGAGGCAAAGGGGGACGTGAGATGGTGGAAGCAAAACAGGATGGCCAAGAAACCAAGAGGATTCTGGGTAAACCAAACTGGACAAAAAGAAAAGAACGCTCACCCTGGGGGGCCCTCCAGATAGGGCCCAGGCTGGAATATGCAGAGTGTCCTCTTCTCCGCCTGGTTATAGAACATACAATATTCGAAGCCGACTCCGTCCTGGTCAAGGTTCCTGGTGAAGAGACGAGTTTCCTTGTCTGCCTCCGGACACATACCTGTACAGAGGCCACCAGAAGAGCTTACATTCTAATGTCCCCTCCCCCACACACTATACATTTTTATACAGCAGCGCTGTACAGAGATCACCGAGCCAATCACATCAGTCTCTGTACCAGAGGAGCTTACACTCTAATGTCTCCTCCCCCCACAGTCACACACTGTTATCTCTTACCATCTCGGTAATGGACAGTGGTGTTGTAGGAGGGAAGTAACTTCCAGCTCCGGTCTCGGCTCAGCTCCTCGTACAGTCTCTTGGTGTTGGGGGTCCAGGTGGAGTTGGGCAGAGAGTAGTCTCGTGGTTGGTGGGCGACCTGCAGATATCACAGAGATGTCAGGTGGGCCATTTAAAGTCCATTCACACTTGCAGCGCGACCTTGGATGAGCGCGACTTTGGATGAGCGCGACTTTGGATGAGCGCGACTTTGGATGAGCGCGACTTTGGCCTTGACCAATGTGATGGTTTTTTGTTTGTACTCTACAGTCCTTAGAAATGTGCAAAACAGAAAAATTTATTGTTTCTTTATTTTCTAACGAATTCCAAATTTTAAGAACGGTTCAAATTCGAAAAATCGGTCGAAAATTGATCGACCAATTCTAATTTCGTGGGAAGAATAGCTGGTTGTTAAGGAGCTGGGCTGGGAAGTCGTCTGCCGTGTCCTTAACAACCGAAGATGACTCATCAGCTGTCAGTGGGGCTTCCACACTGACAGCTAAAACGTAAACAAAAGAATGCTGGCAATTAAAAATAAAAAAGGAAGAAAACAGGGTGGGGTCCCCCTATCCATACCAGGCCATTCGGGTCTGGTATGGATTTTAACCACTTCAGCCCCAGACCATTTTGGCTGGTTAAAGACCAGGCCCCTTTCTGCGATTCGGCACTGCATCGCTTTTAACTGACAATTGCGCGGTCGTGTGACGTGGCTCCCAAATAAAAAAAAATTCTCCACAAATAGAGCTTTCTTTTGGTGGTATTTGATCACCTCTGCGTTTTTTATTTTTTGCACTATAAACAAAAATAGAGCGACAATTTTGAAAAAAAATTCTAATATTTTTTACCATCATAAATATCCCCAAAAAAATATATAAAAAACATTTTTTTTCCTCCGTTTAGGCCGATACGTATTCTTCTACATATTTTTGGTAAAAATAAAAAATAAAAACGCAATAAGCGTTTATTCATTGGTTTGCCCAAAAGTTATAGCGTCTACAAAATAGGGGACTGTTTTATGGCATTTTTATTAATATTTTTTTTTTTTTTTTTTAAACTAGTAATGGCGGCGATCAGCGATTTTTCCTGTGACTGCGATTTTATGGTGGACACACCGGACACTTTTGACACCATTTTGGGACCATTGTCATTTTTACAGCGATCAGAGCTATAAAAATGCACGGATTACTGTGAAAATGACACTGGCAGTGAAGGGGTTAACCTGTAGGGGGCGCTGAAGGGGTTAAGTGTGACCTAATAAATTATTCTTACCGTGTGGGGGCGTGGCTTGGCGTGTGACGTCACTGATCGTCATTCCCTATGACAGGGAACAGACGATCAGCGACACTCTCACTAGGAAGAACGGGGAGAGGTTTGTTTACACTCACCTCTCCCCATTCTTCAGCTCTGTGACCCGATCGCGGGACACCGGTGGCGATCGGGTCCGCGGGTTCCGCGGTCACAGAGCTCAGGGCGGCGTGCTCGCGACTCACGGCTGGGCATCTTAAAGGGGACGTATGTATACTGTACGTGTTTATGCCCAGCCGTGCCATTCTGCCAATGTATATGTACAAGTGGTTAAGGAGAACCCCGCACCAAAATAAAAAGGTGTGGGGGTCCCCCCTAAAGTCCACACAGCCTGGTAGGTCAGGAAAAAGGGGGGGGGGGGGATTTGACAAGCAAGCGTCCCCTCCCCCGTACCAGGCCACATGCGCACAACATGGGGGGGTGCTTTGGGGCAGTGGAGATTTGCCTGCCCCCCCCATAGCACCTTGTTCCCATGTTGGGAAGGGCCTCTTCCCCACAACCCTTGCCTTGTGGTTTTGGGGGTTTGCGGCTTATTGAAATCTGGAAAGGGGGCCCCCAGATCCCCGCCCCCCCCCCTCATGTGCAAGAGTAGGGGGGGTACATTTTACCCCTACCCATTCACCAAAAAAAAGTGTAAAAATAAAGACACTACACAAGTTTTGGACAATTCAATAGTCAATCACGACACCCGTTGCACTGCCGGACTTGGGGAAAAAAAAAACCTCCAGTCCTGATGAAGGCTTCCACCGTCTACTAGCTCCACCCTCTGACAGCTCTTGAATAACTAAGGAGTGGGGCCACCCGGTGATGTCACTGGATAACACTGCCCCCTTGTGACGTCATCGGCCAGGGGCATGCTGGGTCGGTGACATCACAAGGGGGCGGTGCCATCCGGTGACGTCACCGGTGGCCCTGCCCCTTAGTTATTTAAGAGCTGTCAGAGGGCGGAGCTAGTAGACGGCGGGAGCCTTCGTCGGAATCGGAATTTTTTTTTTTCCAGGTCGGCGGCGGGTGTCATGATTGACGATGGATCTACACCGGGGGGGCATTTTTTTTTTTCACAAAATTGTCAAAAACTGTCTCCTGTTTTTTTTTCACACTACACTTTTTCTTGGTGAATGAGTAGTAGTACTATGTACTCCATACTCATTCGCACGGTAGCGGGTCGGAATCTGGGGACCTACTTATTAAAGGGGGCTTCCAGATTACGATTAGCCCCCCACCCACAGACCCCCACGACCATCGAACAGGGTTGTGGGGAAAGAGGCCTTTGTCCACATCAACATGGGGGCAAGGTGCTTTGGGGAAAGCGGAGGGCCGAGCCCTGCCCCAAAGCACCCCCCATGTGGGGGGCATGTGTCCTGGTATGTTTAGAAGGGAGGGGGGCGCTTACTTGTCCCCCCTTTCCTGCCCTTTAGGGTTGCATGCGTGGATAAGGGTCTGATATGGACCATAATGGCCTGGTATGAATTGGGGGGGACCCCACGCTGTTTCTTCCTTTATTTTTCATTGCTGACATTCTTTTGTTTCATTCAGCTGTCAGTGGGGAACCCCGCTGACAGCTGATGAGTCGATGGTTGTTAAGGATACGGCGGCCGACTTGAGGGCATGTATCCTGGTATGGCACTCGCTCGTCCCCCCCTCTTTCCTGACCTATTGGGCTGCATGCTTGGATAAAGGTCTGGTATGGATTGGGGGGGGGCCATGCTTGGAAAAAGGCCTGGAATGGATTGGGGGGGGCATGCTTGGATAAAGGCCTGGTATGGATTGGGGGGGGCATGCTTGGATAAAGGCCTGGTATGGATTGGGGGGGGGGATGCTTGGATAAAGGCCTGGTATGGATTGGGGGGGGGGGCATGCTTGGATAAAGGCCTGGTATGGATTGGGGGGGGCATGCTTGGATAAAGGCCTGGTATGGATTGGGGGGGGGGGGCATGCTTGGATAAAGGCCTGGTATAGATTGGGGGGGGGGCATGCTTGGATAAAGGCCTGGTATGGATTGGGGGGGCATGCTTGGATAAAGGCCTGGTATGGATTGGGGGGGGGATGCTTGGATAAAGGCCTGGTATGGATTGGGGGGGGGCATGCTTTGATAAAGGCCTGGTATGGATTGGGGGGGGGCATGCTTGGATAAAGGCATGGTATGGATTGGGGGGGGGCATGCTTGGATAAAGGCCTGGTATGGATTGGGGGGGCGTGCTTGGATAAAGGCCTGGTATGGATTGGGGGGGGCATGCTTGGATAAAGGCCTGGTATGGATTGGGGGGGGCATGTTTGGATAAAGGCCTGGTATGGATTGGGGGGGGGGGCATGCTTGGATAAAGGCCTGGTATGGATTGGGGGGGGCATGCTTGGATAAAGGCCTGGTATGGATTGGGGGGGCATGCTTGGATAAAGGCCTGGTATGGATTGGGGGGGGCATGCTTGGATAAAGGCCTGGTATGGATTGGGGGGGGGCATGCTTGGATAAAGGCCTGGTATGGATTGGGGGGGGGGGCATGCTTGGATAAAGGCCTGGTATGGATTGTGGGGGAATGCTTGGATAAAGGCCTGGTATGGATTGGGGGGGGCATGCTTGGATAAAGGCCTGGTATGGATTGGGGGGGGCATGCTTGGATAAAGGCCTGGTATGGATTGGGGGGGGCATGCTTGGATAAAGGCCTGGTATGGATTGGGGGGGGGGGGCATGCTTGGATAAAGGCCTGGTATGGATTGGGGTGGGGGCATGCTTGGATAAAGGCCTGGTATGGATTGGGGGGGGGCATGCTTGGATAAAGGCCTGGTATGGATTGGGGGGGGGGGGCATGCTTGGATAAAGGCCTGGTATGGATTGGGGGGGGGCATGCTTGGATAAAGGCCTGGTATGGATTGGGGGGGGGGGCATGCTTGGATAAAGGCCTGGTATGGATTGGGGGGGGGCATGCTTGGATAAAGGCCTGGTATGGATTGGGGGGGGGCATGCTTGGATAAAGGCATGGTATGGATTGGGGGGGGGCATGCTTGGATAAAGGCCTGGTATGGATTGGGGGGGCGTGCTTGGATAAAGGCCTGGTATGGATTGGGGGGGGGCATGCTTGGATAAAGGCCTGGTATGGATTGGGGGGGGCATGCTTGGATAAAGGCCTGGTATGGATTGGGGGGGGGGGGGCATGCTTGGATAAAGGCCTGGTATGGATTGGGGGGGGGGCATGCTTGGATAAAGGCCTGGTATGGATTGGGGGGGCATGCTTGGATAAAGGCCTGGTATGGATTGGGGGGGGGCATGCTTGGATAAAGGCCTGGTATGGATTGGGGGGGGGCATGCTTGGATAAAGGCCTGGTATGGATTGGGGGGGGGGGCATGCTTGGATAAAGGCCTGGTATGGATTGTGGGGGAATGCTTGGATAAAGGCCTGGTATGGATTGGGGGGGGGCATGCTTGGATAAAGGCCTGGTATGGATTGGGGGGGGCATGCTTGGATAAAGGCCTGGTATGGATTGGGGGGGGGGGGCATGCTTGGATAAAGGCCTGGTATGGATTGGGGTGGGGGCATGCTTGGATAAAGGCCTGGTATGGATTGGGGGGGGGCATGCTTGGATAAAGGCCTGGTATGGATTGGGGGGGGGGCATTCTTGGATAAAGGCCTGGTATGGATTGGGGGGGGGCATGCTTGGATAAAGGCCTGGTATGGATTGGGGGGGGGGGGCATGCTTGGATAAAGGCCTGGTATGGATTGGGGGGGGGGGCATGCTTGGATAAAGGCCTGGTATGGATTGGGGGGGCATGCTTGGATAAAGGCCTGGTATGGATTGGGGGGGGGGCATGCTTGGATAAAGGCCTGGTATGGATTGGGGGGGGGGGCATGCTTGGATAAAGGCCTGGTATGGATTGGGGGGGGGGCATGCTTGGATAAAGGCCTGGTATGGATTGGGGGGGGGGCATGCTTGGATAAAGGCCTGGCATGGATTGGGGGGGGCATGCTTGGATAAAGGCCTGGCATGGATTGGGGGGGGGGGCATGCTTGGATAAAGGCCTGGCATGGATTGGGGGGGGGCATGCTTGGATAAAGGCCTGGTATGGATTGGGGGGGGCATGCTTGGATAAAGGCCTGGTATGGATTGGGGGGGGGCATGCTTGGATAAAGGCCTGGTATGGATTGGGGGGGGGGCATGCTTGGATAAAGGCCTGGTATGGATTGGGGGGGGCATGCTTGGATAAAGGCCTGGTATGGATTGGGGGGGGGGCATGCTTGGATAAAGGCCTGGTATGGATTGGGGGGGACCCCACTCTGTTTTTTTTCCCTTTATTTTTCTATTGCCAGCATTCTTTTGTTTCATTCAGCTGTCAGCGGTGGAAGCCCGCTGATGAGTCATCGGTTGCTAAGGACGCGGGCGGCCAGCTTTTCCCAGCCCAATCCTTAGCAACCAGCTTTTCTTCACACAGAATTCGAATCGGTCGATCCATTTTAGACCGATTTGAATTCAAATCGTTCTGAAAATTTGGAATTCGTTAGGAAAATGAAAAACCAAAACAAATTGCAACAGTCTAAAAGTGGCAAGTATATCATGCAGGTGTGACTTCCATGCGACTTTTTAGGGTTTACATTGAAGTCTATGGCCCTTGGACTCACATGAAAGTAGTGCAGGAACGACGAAGTCGCAGAGATACGAACGGTACTTCATTGGGAAACACGGGGGGGGACGCGCGAGTTCTCGTGCGACTTTTGGGGGTCCAAAGACGAATGACAAGTCGCACAAAAAAAAAAGGATAAGCTCACCTGCTCATGAAAAATGAAACGGTGAACCAACTCCAAAAATCCGGCTTGCCCTCCCCCTTCCGGCCATGATGCCGGCCTACCGATCCGTACACCGCAACACGCAGCCCCGGAGCGAGCATCCGTCATAAGCCAAGCTCTCATTGGTCAGCGAGGTCACGTGACTGGGTGCTGACCAATGAGAAGCTCCTCTGAGGCTTCATCTTCCCACAAGGAAGACATTTCTTTCCCTTAAATGGATACAAAAAGTTTCCCACGCGGAGACCCGCCTATTGGTGGGGGAGGGGCAGATTTCTTTGATGTGATCGCCATCCCAGAGTCAGTGTGTGTGCGGCGCCCTCCAGGGGTCCGGTAGCAAAGTGCGCACTCCGGTACCAGCTCCTGGGGGGGTGCGCAGGCTCGTGAAGTGACAACAGATTAAACGCCCCCCACTGGGAAAACACAAAAGAGCAACATCACCGACCAATCAGTACTCACGGAGAATTGGCGATCGCTCTGTACCCCGGTGGTGTGGCGGCAGGCGGCGGTGGTGTGGCGGCAGGCGGCAGCACCGCCCCGGATGATCCTGGAGAGTCCGTGCAGCATAGTGCCTGTGAGAGGAGACAAGAAGGAGATGAGACGGGGACACCGGAATTCTATACAGCACACGTCACATGACCACACAGCGGTGACACGGTTCACACACACAACCTTTATACAGAGAGAGGGGGAGGGGCTACCAGACACACAGGTCATTGCCATGGGTGAGTGATATGTCACCTGCATGGTCTGTGGAGCTGTACAAAGTTCATGTGAATGATATAAATACATGGCGAGTCATCAGGAGCTCCGTCCCCCCCCAGGTGATGTCACACGCTGCAATGGGCTGTATATATACTCTCCCCTCCCCCCACACCGGAGTACTACATATCCCAGCATGTCCTGTATACCCTCCCCTCCCCCACACCGGAGTACTACATATCCCAGCATGTCCTGTGTACCCTCCCCTCCCCCACACCGGAGTACTACATATCCCAGCATGTCCTGTATACCCTCCCCTCCCCCACACCGGAGTACTACATATCCCAGCATGTCCTGTATACCCTCCCCCACACCGGAGTACTACATATCCCAGCATGTCCTGTGTACTCTCCCCTCCCCCACACCGGAGTACTACATATCCCAGCATGTCCTGTGTACTCTCCCCTCCCCCACACCGGAGTACTACATATCCCAGCATGTCCTGTGTACCCTCCCCTCCCCCCACACCGGAGTACTACATATCCCAGCATGTCCTGTGTACCCTCCCCTCCCCCACACCGGAGTACTACATATCCCAGCATGTCCTGTATACCCTCCCCTCCCCCACACCGGAGTACTACATATCCCAGCATGTCCTGTATACCCTCCCCCACACCGGAGTACTACATATCCCAGCATGTCCTGTGTACTCTCCCCTCCCCCACACCGGAGCACTACATATCCCAGCATGTCCTGTGTACCCTCCCCTCACACCAGAGTACTACATATCCCAGCATGTCCTGGTATTGGGGGGGATGGTAAATACGCCGTCCTGGTATATAAATAAGGGGGGAGCCCCCCACATCGGGGACACCCCGGGGCGTGCGGCCATTGCCCACTATTGGGGGGGGTTGCTCTGCTGAGAGAGGTGCACTACAAGTCCCAGGAACTTCCCCCTAGAACTGAACTGCCCAGCTGAGGGACTACAAGTCTCAGCATGGCCTACAGGCCCCAGAATTCTCTATCCAGGGCCGATAGGATTTGTAGTTCTCCTGTTGCTGTATATGAATGAAAAGCTCCCCCTGACCCCCCTCCTCACCTGCCCCGACAGTCCCTCCAATGAGACCTCCTCTATGAACGCATTCCAAAACAAAATCCCGCTCACACCTGTCCCTGTGTCCGGAGACATTTTATTGAAGCCTCCGCCTGGAGAATACAACGCCTGAGCTACAATAACATGGCCGCCACACTGTGCCTAACACAGAGAGGAGGGGCGGCCTCTAGCGGTGACACTCAAACCTGAGCGACCTGTTCTCCTTGGAGAGTAGAGAGTGGGTCGCAATGTCACCGCTAGAGGCCGCCCTCTCCCCGTGTGTTAGGCACAGTGTGGCCGCCATGTTGTTGTAGCTCAGGCTCCATCATCTCCAGGCGGAGGCTTCAGGAAAATGTCTCCGGACATAGGGACAGGTGAGAATAGGGAACAGTCCCGGAAGATGATGATAAGGAGGACATTGGTGGGATTGAAGGGGACTGGTGAGGACTGGAGGGGGAGCTGTTTATGTCTTATATCCAGGTCTTTTTTTTCTCAGAGAATAAGTGCAAGAAACTCCCCCTTCCGAGTCACCCCTTTTCTCCGTCCCCACCCACCTCCGAGCACCGTCCCTTGGTTCCATCCCCCACTCAGTCACCTCCCAGTACTGCCCCTTTTAGACAATAAAAAACCCAGTATCTTTTTTGTGGTGCTATGGATTTTGTATGGAATTTGGTAATAATATCAAGAAAAGCAGTGAAATAGATCCCCTGCAGCCAGCAACAATAGACCCCCCTAACAGCAATGGGCCACCCACAACAAACCCCCCCCCCAGCAACAATAGATCCCCATAACTATGTACCACCCACAACAACCCCCCCCCCCCAGCAACAATTGACTCCCGGCAGCATCAACAGATCTCCGCACAGCCAGCATTAATAGACTCTCAACAATAAATCCCTCCCCCAACAGTAGATCTCTTTCAGCAACAACTGGCCTCCCAGCAACATAAGACCCACCCCCAGCAACAGTAGGTCCCCCACCAGCAACAATAGACCACAGCAACAATAGATCCCCTTCAGCTAGAACAGATCCCCCAGCAGTGAACATCAATACCCTGCAGCGCACCCCTTGACATTACATCCAGTCAGTCCAGGAGGTGCCGGGACTGCGTTCCTCCGCGTTCCCGCTGAAAAAAAAGCCCTGCTTTATATCTAAAGCAGCAAAAGAACCACAACTCCCAGCAGGCTATGAGTTGGGTTCTAGAGCTTGTAGGCTTTGCTGGGACTTGTAGTTCAGTTCTAGGTGGAGGGAGGGTACACAGAGCATGCTGGGATATGTAGTGCTCCGGTGTGGGGGGAGGGTACACAGGACATTCTAGGATATGTAGTGCTCCGGTGTGGGGGGAGGGGAGGGTACACAGGACATGCTGAGATATGTAGTGCTCCGGTGTGGGGGGAGGGGAGGGTACACAGGACATGCTGGGATATGTAGTGCTCCGGTGTGGGGGGAGGGTACACAGAGCATGCTGGGATATGTAGTGCTCCGGTGTGGGGGGAGGGTACACAGGACATTCTAGGATATGTAGTGCTCCGGTGTGGGGGGAGGGGAGGGTACACAGGACATGCTGAGATATGTAGTGCTCCGGTGTGGGGGGAGGGTACACAGGACATGCTGGGATATGTAGTACTCTGGTGTGGGGGGAGGGGAGGGTACACAGGACATGCTGGGATATGTAGTACTCTGGTGTGGGGGGAGGGGACGCAGGTCGGTGTGCCCCAGACGCGGAGGTCCCGGTGACTCTTCCTGTATTTGTATCAATCACATGAACTTTGTACAGCTCCACAGACCGTGTTGGCGATATACCTCTCATCCATGGCAGTGACCTGTGCGATTAGCCCCTCCCTCTCTCTGTGTATAAAGGTCACCACTGTTTAGGGTGCCCACATGTCCCGGATTGCCCGGGACTGTCCCGCAATTGCACCTTCATTCCGGGATAATACAGTGTCCCGGAATGAAATAGAGGACACAGCCACCCCCTACTAACTACATTTCCGGAACTGGTTGCTATGGCCGGCTCTGCCTGGCATCTTGCAACCAGTGACAATTTACTCTCAGACAGTGAGACCGGGAGCGAGGCCTGCGCCTAGTGCAGCACTGCTGTCCCCACCCACCTCGGCTCCTCCTCCTTCTCCGGCACCCAGCGGTTAGCAGCAGGGAACTGGTGTGATCTTCACTCTCCAGATAGTGACGCCGCTCCTTTCCTTCTACGCACGTGGCTCATGCCGAGGGAGTGACAGCAGTACTGCATCTGGTGGCAGGCTATGGGGGGCAAGCGGCACTGCATCTGGTGGCAGGCTATGGGGGGCAAGCGGCACATTCACCTGACAAATAACCCGCCGCCAAATTCCCCATCAACCCCGAGACTACATTTCCCCCCCGCCCCCCTCATCTTTTTTTGGGGGAAGGTGAGAGAGGGGGTGTGTCCCTGAATGGCACTTTGTAAATGTGGCCACCCTAATGGTCATGTGACGTGCGCTGTATAGAATTCCGGTGTCCCCGTCTCATCTCCTTCCTGTCTCCTCTCACAGGCACCATGCTGCACGGACTCTCTACGATCATCAGGGGCGGTGCTGCCGTCTGCCGCCACACCGCCGCCGCCACCACCGGCGTACA
This sequence comes from Rana muscosa, assembly GCA_029206835.1. Lineage (NCBI taxonomy): Eukaryota > Metazoa > Chordata > Amphibia > Anura > Ranidae > Rana > Rana muscosa. The sequence goes on from CM055126.1 coordinate 65,551,541, forward strand.
GAGCGAACGCCAATTCTCTGTGAGTACTGATTGGCCGTGATGGGGTTACCGCTTGGAGTGTCCCCAGTGGGGGAGGGGAATTCCATCTGATGTCACTACACACCCCCAGCAGCCGGTTCCGGAGTGCGCACTCTGCTACCGGACCGCTGAAAGGCGCCGCAGAGAAACCCCGCCCCTTTCTATAGCCATCCACCCCTTACACGATATAATAGTCATTCCTGTTCATTTCGCCACCCTGCGCGGGGCCACCCTGTGATGTTACAGGGGGGCGAGGCCCCCCTGTGACGTTACAGGGGGCGGGGCCACCCTGTGATGGGGACAGGTCGGGCGGGGTCACCCTGTGACGGGGACAGGTGGGGTGGGGCGGGGCCACTCTGTGATGTTACAGGGGCGGGGCCTCCCTGTGATGTCACAGGGGCGGGGCCGCCCCCTTAGCTATGTAAGAACTGTCAGATGGCGGGAGCATTCGACGAGGCCAGAGTTTTTTTTTTATATTTTTTTCGGGTGTCGTGATCGATGATGGATCTACATGGGGGACATGTTTTTTAATGAAGGAATTGTCAAAGACTCCTGTTGTGTCTTTACTCACTTATTGGGTGAGTAGGGGGAAGAGGCCGAGATCTGGGGGCCCCAATCCATATTCATCCAATCCTTGTTAAAGGGAGGGTTCCAGATTCTGGTAAGCCCCCCCCCCGCCCACAGACCCCCACAACTACCGCCCAAGGTTGTGGGGAAGAGGCCCTTGTCCCCATCAAGATGGGGACAAGGCACTTTGGGGTGGGGGGTAGGGTGCTCGCTCGTCCCCTCCTTTCCTGGTCTGCCGGCCTGCATGCTTGGATAAGGGCCTGGTATGGATTAAGGGGGGACCCCCCCACGCTGTTTTTTTGGGGACAAGGTGCATTGGGGCAGGGGCAGAGCCCCATGTTGAGGGCATTGACCTGGTATGGTTCACGAGGGGGGGGGACTCGCTCGCCCCCCCTCCTTTCCTGGCCTGCATGCTTGGATAAGGGCCTGGTATGGATTAAGGGGGGACCCCCCACGCTGTTTTTTTTTGGGACAAGGTGCATTGGGGCAGGGGCAGAGCCCCATGTTGAGGGCATTGACCTGGTATGGTTCACGAGGGGGGGGGGGACTCGCTCGCCCCCCCTCCTTTCCTGGCCTGCATGCTTGGATAAGGGCTTGGTATGGATTAAGGGGGGAACCCCCCACGCTGTTTTTTTGGGGACAAGGTGCATTGGGGCAGGGGCAGAGCCCCATGTTGAGGGCATTGACCTGGTATGGTTCACGAGGGGAGGGGGACTTGCTCGCCCCCCCTCCTTTCCTGGCCTGCATGCTTGGATAAGGGCCTGGTATGGATTAAGGGGGGAACCCCCCACGCTGTTTTTTTGGGGACAAGGTGCATTGGGGCAGGGGCAGAGCCCCATGTTGAGGGCATTGACCTGGTATGGTTCACGAGGGGAGGGGGACTTGCTCGCCCCCCCTCCTTTCCTGGCCTGCATGCTTGGATAATGGTCTGGTACGGATTGTGGGGGGAACCTCATCAGCAGTCAGCTAGCTTCCCCGCTGACAGCTGAATGTAAAAAAAAGAATGCCGGCAATAGAAAATTCTGAAAAAAAAAAAACACGGCAAATTCTTTAATGGATGGATTGGGGGGGGGGGGGGGCACACTGTTTTTTTTTTTTTCTTCAGAATTATCTATTGTTCTGTTTACATTCAGCAGGCAGCGGGGGAAGCCAGCTGACAACTGATGAGTCATTGGTTGTTAAGGACGTGGCAGGCGGCTTTCCAGCCCGCTCCTTAACCACTTCCGGACCGCCCACCACAGTTTTACGTTCCTCAATTTGAAGAGGAATATCATTGTTATGGTGGCAGCTACCTACCATAACCCCGGTATCCTCTTCTTCAGCGGGCGGTCCGCTACAAGATACAAGTGGTCTCTGCAGCGGGTACACCGCGAGATCACTTTTATCGGCGGCGGGAGAGGGCCCCCTCCCGCCGCTCTTCGGTGCCCTCCGCCGCTTACCGGAGCCGTCAGTAGCGGCGGAGGCGATCCGGACCTGTCCCTAGCCTGACATGAAGACGAGTGAGGGGGAAGATGGCCCCCACCCGTCTCCATATCACTGCAGGGCGGAAGCGACGTCAAAACATCACTTCCGCCCAAACGTCTTAAAGGGACATTTTTTTGTTGTCATTTTTTTTTTTTTCTGCATTTATGTTCAAATATGAGATGTGAGGTATTTTTTGACCCCCAGATCTCATATTTAAGAAGACCTATCATGCTTTTTTCTATTACAAGGGATGTTTACATTCCTTGTAATAGGAATAAAAGTGATCCGTTTTTATTTTTTTTTAATCAGTAAAATAAAGTAAAATAAATAAGAAAATAAATAAATAAATTTAAAGCGCCCCATCCCGACGAGCTCACGCGCAGGAGCAAACGCATACCTGAGTAGCTCCCGCATATGAAAACGGTGTTCAAACCACACATGTGAGGTATCGCCGCGATCGTCAGAGCGAGAGCAATAATTCTAGCCCTAGACCTCCTCTGTAAATCAAAGCATGCAACCTGTAGAATTTTTTAAACGTCGCCTATGGAGATTTTTACGGGTAAAAGTTTGACGCCTTTAACGAGCGGGCGCAATTTTGAAGCGTGACATGTTGGGTATCAATTTACTCGGCGTAACATTATCTTTCATAATATAAAAAAAAATTGAGCTAACTTTACTGTTGTCTTATTTTTTAATTCAAAAAAGTGAATTTGTTCCAAAAAAAAAAGCGCGCTTGTAAGACCGCTGCGCAAATACGGTGTGACAAAATGACAAAATGTATTGCAATGACCGCCATTTTATTCTCTAGGGTGTTAGAATTTTTTTTTTACAATGTTTGGGGGTTCTAAGTAATTTTCTAGCCCAAAAACTTGTTTTTAAACTTGTAAACACAGAGTCTGAAAAACAGGATCGGTCTTTAAGTGGTTAACAACCAGCTATTCTTCACACAGAATTTGAATCAGTTGATCATTTTTCGAATTGTTCTGAAAATTCGAAATTTGTAAGAAAATAAATAAACAAAACAAAATTTAACAAAATCGAAACGAATTCTGAAAACAAAATTAGTAACATTAGAAAAATAAGTAACATAATTTTTTTTAATGTTCTGCACATGTGAAGAGTGTGTGTTACTGGCGCGAAAAACCACAAGTACTTACCGTATATACTCGAGTATAAGCCGAGTTTTTCAGCACATTTTGTTTGTGCTGAAAATGCCCCCCCCCCCTTTGGTTATACTCGAGTCTGTGTCCATTTTCATCTTTGTGCGCCTGATTCCGGCCAGCCGTAGGTTCCCTGGACCCCAAACGTGGCACACATATAGCCCCATTCTTCCTCTACAAGTGTGCAAAGTTTGTTGTCCGGGGGGCCTACGGCCGGGGAGCACCGATTTTTCAAAGCCGGACACCCCTTCCATAGACTCCAATGTTAAACGGTAATTTCTCTGGTGAATTTGGGGACCCGGTACCGGCCGGCCCTAGGTCCCCTGGACCGCAACCATGGCACACATTCAGCCCCACTCTTCCTCTACAAGTGTGCAAAGTTTGTTGACCGGAGGACCTACGGCCGGGGAGCACCGATTTTTCAAAGCCGGGCAACCCTTCTATAGCCTCCCATGTTAAACGGTAATTTCTCTGGTAATTTTGGGGACCCGGTACCGGCCGGCCCTAGGTGCCCTGGACCCCAAACTTGGCACACATTCAGCCCCCCTCTTCCTCTACAAGTGCCCAAAGTTTGTTGGCCGGGGAACGTACGGCCCGGGGAGCAGCGATTTTTTCAAAGCCGGGCACCCCTTCCATAGACTCCAATGTTAAACGGTAATTTCTCTGGTGAATTTGGGGACCCGGTACCGGCCGGTCCTAGGTCCCCTGGACCCCAAACATGGCACACATCCAGACCCATGTTAAACGTCAGTCTAGTCACACAGCGCCAGAGATCAGATAGGGAGATTGGGCACAGTGAGGCATGGACACTGTGAGGCATGGGCACAGTGAGGCATGGACACAGTGAGGTATGCAGATGGACACCCTAGGCTTATACTCGAGTCAATAAGTTTTCAGTTTTTTGTGGTAAAATTAGGTGCCTCTGCTTATATTCGGGTCGGCTTATACTCGAGTATATACGGTAATTTTTCACGGCAGTAATAGAATTGGCTAGACACAAATTGATTTATTCAGAGGTTAGCGCAATCCACCTATTGTTCACAATGTTCTGCGCAAGTGCGCATGTCTAGTGCCGCACACACCCTGACCATGGGACAGTGATCGCTGTCAGTAGGAGGCGATCACTGTCGGTAGGAGGCAATCGCTGTCAGTAGGAGGTGATCACAGAAATCTGCCTCTTATAGGCGTGTCATTACACCACGCCGAAAACTGTGTTACTATTAAAGGGGGGAAAATATCATGTCTGATAGATGTGAGGGGGTGGGGTGAATATCCACCAAAGGCTCCGCCCATAAGTAGAATGTCACCTTTAACACTCCAATCATAGAAAAGCCAAAACGTGAGCTCAGGTTTGATGTCTCTAATATCTGCAGATCACCCGCCGACCGCGAGACTACGCTCTGCCCAACTCCACCTGGAGCCCCGACACCAGGAGACTGTACGAGGAGCTGAGCAGTGACCGGAGCTGGAGGAGACTTCCCTCCTACGAGGAGTTCACTGGCAGCAGACAGAGTACACTAATAATAACCGTGTGTGACTGTGGTGGGGACATTAGAGTGTAAGCTCCTCTGGTGACCTCTGTCCTCTGTACAGGTATGTCTCCGGAGGCAGACAGGAAAACTCGTCTCTTCACCAGGAACCTTGACCAGGATGGAATTGGCTTTGAGTATTGTATTTTCTATAACGAGGCGGAGAAGAGGACGCTCTGCATATTCCAGCCCGGGCCCTATCTGGCAGGCCTCACAGGGTGAGCGTTCTTTTCCTTTTCTCCAGCCTTCCCTACCCAGAATCCTTTGGTTCCTTGGTTCTCTTGTTTTGCTTCCACCTCTCATGTCCCCTTTGCCTTCTTCTAGGTACGCACACGGAGGCTGCATCGCCACCATCATAGACGCCACAATGGGGACGGGAATTGTAAACAGCATCGGACTGGCTATGACGGCCAACCTGAACATCGACTATCGGAAGTAAGCGCCCAGGGTGAGAGGAGGACCTACCTGACACTACATAGTTGTCAGGAGATTGTACAAGCAATGGCGGGGGGGGGGGGGGTGATGGTGGGATGCTGGTGGAGGTGTGGTAGTGACTGGGGAAGAGCAATAATATTGTGGAGACTCACAGGGGGGGGGGTTTGGAATTATTGAGAATATGAAGCTGTGATACCGGAGAGGTGTGATGAGGTTCCCCTCCTGTCTGTAGACCAATTCCTCTGGGATCTACAGTCCTCATAGAAAGCCGAGTGGAGAAAGTAGACGGCCGGAAAGTCTACATCAGCTGCCAGGTCCGCAGTCATGATGACGCTGTGCTGTACAACGAGGCCACCGGTGAGGACTACTGCTGGGAAATCTTCATTCTGTAACTCCATTCCTTCCTCTTCTATCCCTTCTTTCCCTCCTTTCATTGCTCCTCTGTCGCCTCTCCTCTGCCGCTCCTGTCATTGCCCCTCTAATGTTCTTGATGTTGCTTCTCTGCTGTTCCTGTCGTTTCTCCTCTGTCACTACTCTGACATTCTTAACGTTGCTTCTCTGCCGTTCCTGACATCTCCCCTGCCGCTACTCCAATGTCTCTCCTGTCTCTGGTCCTCTGCCGTTCCTGTCATTTCTCCTCTGTCACTACTCTGCCTCTCCTGGCGTTGCTCCTCTGTCCCTTCTGTTCCTGATCCTCTCTCCCTCCTCCTCTGTCCCTCATGTCATTTCTCCATTGTCCCTCCTGTCGTTGCTCCTCTGTCCCTCCTGTCGTTGCTCCTCTGTCCCTCCTGTTGTTGCTCCTCTGTCCCTTCTGTCGTTGCTTCTCTGTCCCTCCTGTCGTTGCTTCTCTGTCCCTCCTGTCGTTGCTCCTCTGTCTATCCTGTTGTTGCTCCTCTGTCTATCCTGTCGTTGCTCCTCTGTCTATCCCGTCATTGCTCCTCTGTCTATTCCGTCATTGCTCCTCTGTCTATCTCGTCGTTGGTCCTCTGTCTATCCCGTCATTGCTCCTCTGTCTATCCTGATGTTGCTCCTCTGTCTATCCCGTCGTTGCTCCTCTGTCTATCCTGTCGTTGCTCCTCTGTCTATCCCGTCCTTGTTCCTCTGTCTATCCCGTCCTTGCTTCTCTGTCTATCCCGTCGTTGCTCCTCTGTCCCTTCTGTTGCTGATACTTTCTCCCTCCTCCTCTGCCTTTCCTGTCGCTGCAACTCTCTCCCTCCTGTCGTTGCTCCTCTCCCCCTCCTCCTCTTCCTTTTTCTGTTGTCGCTCCTTCTCCAGCGCCCCTGTCGTTGCTCCTCTCTCGCCCCTGTTGTCGCTCCTGCCATAGTACTAACAATCTACCTTTTTTTTCTCCTTCAGCTTTGTTCATTAAGTTGAAGACTTAGGAGAAGTTGAAGACACTAAGGAGATTCTGAAGCCCAACTATAAATTGTTTTGCACATTACAGACGTCTGGAAATATTCCCGATTCTGTTGGTTGGCAGCTGCACTTTGTACTGTAGTGTATCCTGTCTGTTACTAGAGGGCAGCAGATCCTGTACCATAGGATCCCTGGGGATGTCTTTCAGGGGCCATCTCTTTATATTACTTACCCGCTCTCTTAGATCAACCATTCTGGCGGTCCCTGTCATGGGTCCCTCTCTGGGTGCAATGACCTCAAAGATGCCTACTTCAGTATTTGCTCTACCTTACTATGGGGGCCACACCGCTCCCTGAAGCCGACAGTAGAGGTCGACCAATATATCGGCCGATATTTGGCCATTTTGAAGAAATCGGCATCGACTGATTATTATCCAATTAGGCCGATATTAGACACTGACCTCACCATGCCCACGTTCCTCCTCCCTTCTCCATGCTCTGTTGGCAGAGCAGCACCGCGGTGTGTGAAACTGACATGTAACTGAATGCAGAGAGAGAGAGGAGCTGTCAAAATTAAGCATTGATGTCGGGGGTGAGCAGGACCCAGCAGCTATCCAACACCAGCCAATGGGATGGGATCTGGGCAGGCCGCTACGTTTATGTGGCCCCGCCCCTTTCTTAAGCAGTCCAATCATTGGCTGGTGTTGGATAGCTGGTGGGTCCCGCCCACCCCCGACATCACCGCTGAATTTGACAGCTCCTCTCTCTCTCTGCATTCAGTTGCATGTCAGTTACACTATCGGCTCAGTGTGAAACCTGCCAGTGCCATTTGTCAGTGCCAACCAGTGCCATCTGTCAGTGCCAACTAGTGCCTGCCAGTGTCATCTGCCAATCAGTGCCACCTGCCAGTGCCAATCAGTGCCACCTACCAGTGCCAACTAGTGCAACCTGCCAAAGCCAACCAGTGCCACCTACAAGAGCCAACCAGTGCAATCTGTACTGAGGACATCAAGTGTGTGGTAAAGTGACAGGAGCAAGCCGGGGGGAGTGGAGTGGGAGTGGGTGAGTTTATGAGACGAAGGGAAAAATATCGGCTGCAAAAATCGGCATCATATATCTGCCATCGGCTGCCCCGATTTCTAAATATCGGCATCGGCCAGAGAAAAACCCATATCGGTCGACCTCTAGCCGACAGCCAGCACTGCTCAACAGGAACCTTATCAGTACACTTGATGCGTTATCCTCCTGGGGCGGATTTACTAAATGAGTGAAGCATGGCCCCTGTTCCTTGCATGATATTGGGTGTTCTTTGGGAATTTTTAGCGCATTCTCTAAACTAAGTGAAAGTTCCCTCTCATAGTGATCCCATTCTACTCCTTTAGTAAATCAGCCCCACCGTGTACCTTTTATACAGCTCTGTTGTTTATGACTCTTCCCACTGACTGTATTAATATTTGTTTATTTTTATTGTATGTAAATTTTATGTAAAGTGAATAAATACAGAAAATATTTCACAGCATTTCAATTGTTGCAAATGCCTATATTTTGTCTTCTTTACTGCGGTTACATGATCCTCCTCCTTCTCCTGCACTGTCTGATAGGTTGGCGGAGCGAACTGGTAACATGTGACACATCTTGCCTGTAGACGCCATTGCAGTGTTACCCGTCCTTTCGCTGAGGGCCCCAAAGAGCCAATAGATGCTTTTGCAGTCACATAGACTAGTTGTTAAGAAAATAACATCTAAAAGATTAAAATATCACTTAAAAATTACAAAACAAATTGAAAATTGAAATAATTCTTTATTTACTGTAATTGCCAAAAAATTACTGTGGCTTCATCTTTCACATGCACAGAGAAGTAGGGACATCGGGGGCGCTTTCCGCTTCTGTGAATCACTCAATTGGAAGAGGGGGGAGCAGGGGTGTGGCTTGGCACGGCAGATATTCGTATCTCTGGACGCACACAGCATAAGGAGGCTCGTCTATAATGGCAGTCAGGAGCACACGTGCAAAGATGGCTCCGTGGGACCCTGGAAGGGGATGGAGCCACTGAAAAATGGCAACCAAGGAAGAGGGCATTTTGAGACATGGAAATGAAAGCAACAGCAGACATGGTAAGTGCTTAGGTCTGCAACGCTATATGTTTTTTTCATAAAAGAGCACACAAAAACACTTCAGAAGCACAACCCTCACATTCCCTCTCATCCCTAAATCACCAATTATATTAGAGTGTATTATCTGAGAGACAATAATCAGAAATAATGTTCAGTGGCTGGACAGTATGCAAAACTGCTTCTTCAAGCCACAGTGTATTATCTGAGAGACCATAGCCACAAAAACTATTCAGTGGCTGGAAAACATGTAAGCAATTTGGCTATGCCTCAATATAAGAGGAAGAACCCAAGCAAGATTTACCTTGCATAAAAAAAATGGATTGTGTTATCTGCGAGACAGTAGCCTCAAATATTATTCAGTGGTTGAAAAACATGTAAGCAGTTTGGTTAGGCCACAATATAAGAGGAAGAGATGAGGCAGGTTTATCTTGCATTAAAAATCAGAGTCTATTATGTAGAAAATATCAGGCATGAATATTGTACAGTGATTGGACATAATCTAAGCTGTTTTATGAGTCCTCATGCACACTGGATGTTATAAAAAACACCAGTAGCGTTAGCTGTAGAATAAGTTTTGCAGTAGCGTTTTTTAGTAACACTATACTCCCGCAAAAGCTTATGGCTCAAAAATGCATTTTTAAGCTTTTATCAGAGTTAGAGCATTTTTATAGCTGAAAAACTCCTCTTAAAGCCAACTAGTTCTGGGGGTGTTTTTTTCCAGCCAGAAAACGCACCTGCCAAAAAAACGCTGATAAGTCTATGTGTGCATGGACACATAGGATAATATGCTGTGGAGTTTACTGGCTGCAGAAAAAAAAAAAAACGCCTGAAGCCAAAAACAGCAACTGTAAAAACATCCAGTGTGCATGAGGCCTTAAAGAGAGAGGGAGAGACTAGGACTAGCGTTAAAAATGTAAGTGTATTATCTGAGAGACCATAGCAAGAAATACTATTCAGTGGCTGGAAAACATGTAAGCAGTTTGGCTATGCCGCAATATAAGAGGGAGAGCCCAAGCAAGTTTTACCTTGCATAAAAAAAATGGATTGAATTATCTGAGGGACAGTAGCCCAAAAATTGTATTCAGTGGCTGAAAAACATGTAAGCAGTTTGGTTAGGCCACAATATAAGAGGAAGAGATGAGGCAGGTTTTATCTTGCAATTAAAAACAAACAGTCTATTATGTCAGAGACATCAGACATGAATATTGTACAGTGACTGGAGATTATGTAAACGGCTTCATTAGGCTACAATAAACCAGGCAGGTTTATTATCTGATCGACATCAGCCACAAATATTGTAAACATATAAGCAGTTTGGTTAGGCTTCAATATAAGAGGTAGAGGCCAGACAGGTTTAATCTTGCAATAACATTTGAGGGAATTATCTGGGAGGCAGTAGTTGAAAATATTGTTCAGTGGCTTGACAGTATTTAAACTGCTTCATTAGGGCATTAATCTAAGAGGGAGAGACCAGGCAGGTTTTATCCTGTAATAAAAATTGGATTGTAATATCTGATAAACATCAGCCACAAATATTGTTCAGTGGCTGGAAAACATGTAAGCAGTTTGGTTAGGCCACAATATAAAAGGGAGAGACCAGACAGATTTTTACTTGAAATATAAATTGAGTGTATTATCCGAGAGGCAATCGACCACAAATATTGTCCAGTGGCTGGAAAACTCGTAAGCAGTTTTATTAGGCTTCAATATCAGAGGGAGAGGCCAGGCAGGTTTTCATTTTGCAATATAAATTAGGGGGTATTATCTGAGAGACAATAGTTGCAAATATTGTTCAGTGACTGGACAGTATGTAAACCGCTTCATTAGAGCCTCAATCTAAGAGGTAGAGACCAGGCAGGTTTCATCTAGTAATAAATATCAGAATGTCTTATCTGCGAGAAAATAGCCACAAATATTGTCCAGTGACTGGACAGTATGTAAACCACTTCATTAGCCCTCAGTTTAAGAGGGAGAGACCAGGTGTTTTTTTTTTTCTAGTAATAGACATATCTGAGAGACAATAGTTGCAAATATTGTTCAGTGGCTGAACAGTATGTAAACCACTTCGTTAGGCCGCAATCTAAAATGGAGAGACCAGGCAGATGAGGGGGGAGAAGGGAGAGATGAGGCAGGATTTATCTTGAAGTTGAAATTAAAGTGTATTATCTTAGAGACAATAGACACAAATATCATACAGTGGCTGGATAGTCTGTAAGCAGATTTATTAGACTGCACAAATCCCTGCAATAATTCACTAGTCCTCGAACCCGAAACATGCAGGATTTGTCTGGACCCCATGGCAGCGCTGAACCTGATCCCTACAGCATACGTTCGACGGGCCCCTGATGATTTAGACCTAGAGCTCTCTAATCAGTAAAGTTCATGCACCCTGCTAATTGGAGAGCTCTAGCTCTGACTCAGCAGATGGCCATGCCAGACCTCTGCAGAGAGACCACTGCTTCTGCACAGAGAGCGAAGGTAGTTTTCTGCAGTTGCTGGCAGAGGACAGGCTTTTCCACTTGTACACATTATTTCGCACACCTGGAATTAATTGTATTTAGCTGATTAATAACTGAAGTTTCAACTGGGCTTGAAAAAACACTGAAAATAAACCCCAAGGTGACATGTTTGGTATCTACAGTGGGGCAAAAAAGTATTTAGTCAGCCACCAATTATGCAAGTTCTTCCACTTAAAAAGATGAGAGAGGCCTGTAATTGTCATCATAGGTATACCTCAACTATGAGAGACAAAATGTGGAAACAAATCCAGACAATCACATTGTCTGATTTTTGATATAATTTATTTGCAAATTATGGTGGAAAATAAGTATTTGGTCAATATCAAAAGTTCATCTCAATACTTTGTTATATATCCTTTGTTGGCAATGACAGAGGTCAAACGTTTTCTGTAAGTCTTCACAAGGTTGTCACACACTGTTGCTGGTATGTTGGCCCATTCCTCCATGCAGATCTCCTCTAGAGCAGTGATGTTTTGGGGCTGTCACTGGGCAACACAGGCTTTCAACTCCCTCCAAAGGTTTTCTATGGGGTTGAGATCTGGAGACTGGCTAGACCACTCCAGGACCTTGAAATGCTTCTTACGAAGCCACTCCTTCGTTGCCCCGGGCGATGTGTTTGGGATCATTGTCATGCTGAAAGACCCAGCCACGTTTCATCTTCAATGCCCTTGCTGATGGGAGGAGGTTTGCACTCAAAATCTCACGATACATGGCCCCATTCATTCTTTCATGTACACAGATCAGTCGTCCTGGTCCCTTTTCAGAGAAACAGCCCCAAAGCATGATGTTGCCACCCCCATGCTTCACAGTAGGTATGGTGTTCTTTGGTTGCAACTCAGCATTCTCTCTCCTCCAAACACGACGAGTTGTGTTTCTACCAAACAGTTCTACTTTGGTTTCATCTGACCATATGACATTCTCCCAATCCTCTTCTGGATCATCCAAATGCTCTCTAGCAAACCTCAGACAGGCCCGGACATGTACTGGCTTAAGCAGGGGGACACGTCTGGCACTGCAGGATCTGAGTCCCTGGTGGCGTAGTGTGTTACTGATGGTAGCCTTTGTTACGTTGGTCCCAGCTCTCTGCAGGTCATTCACTAGGTCCCCCCATGTGGTTCTGGGATTTTTGCTCACCGTTCTTGTGATCATTTTGACCCCATTGGGTGAGATCTTGCGTGGATACCCAGATCAAGGGAGATTATCAGTGGTCTTGTATGTCTTCCATTTTCTAATTATTGCTCCCACAGTTGATTTCTTCACACCAAGCTGCTTTCCTATTGCAGATTCAGTCTTCCCAGCCTGGTGCAGGTCTACAATTTTGTTTCTGGTGTCCTTCGACAGCTCTTTGGTCTTCACCATAGTGGAGTTTGGAGTGTGACTGTTTGAGGTTGTGGACGGGTGTCTTTTATACTGATAACAAGTTCAAACAGGTGCCATTAATACAGGTAATGAGTGGAGGACAGAGGAGCCTCTTAAATAAGAAGATACAGGTCTGTGAGAGCCAGAAATCTTGCTTGTTTGTAGGTGACCAAATACTTATTTTCCACCATAATTTGCAAATAAATTCTTTTAAAAATCAGACAATGTGATTGTCTGGATTTGTTTCCACATTTTGTCTCTCATAGTTGAGGTATATCTATGATGACAATTACAGGCCTCTCTCATCTTTTTAAGTGGGAGAACTTGTACAATTGGTGGCTGACTAAATACTTTTTTGCCCCACTGTATTTACTCGGTGTAACATCATCTTTTATATTTTCTTAAAAAATTGGGTTATGCATTGTTTTTTTTTTTATTTTGCATTAAAATACACTTTTTTTTTAATTATTTTTTTTTCCCAAAAAAATTGCGTTTGAAAAACTGTGTGACATACAAAAATTGCAACAACCGCCATTTTATTCTCTAGAACAGTGATGGCAAACCTTAACACCCCAGATGTTTTGGAACTATGTTTCCCATGATGCTCAACTACACTACAGGGTGCATGAGCATCATGGGAAATGTAGTTCCGAAAACATCTGGGGTGCCAAGGTTCGTCATCACTGCCCTAGGGGGGCTCTGCTTGATTGTTACATGGAAGCAAAAAAGTGCCGGAAAAGGCCCGGGACTGGAGGTGGGCAGGAAAGCGGGTGGAAATGATAAAGGGGTGGTGCAGTGATGAGGGAGGCGTGGTCCACAGAAGTAACACACGCCCTATTCTACGATGCAATAAGGCAGCACATGATTGGATATGAAGTTTCCCGGATGGTTACATGATGCTACAGGAAGTAATGGGCTCGGAGTGTATTTCTTTTTTTTAGGGTGAGGTGAAGATTGAAAGCTGCCATGGAGGAGGGAAATGAACACCCTCTGTAGGGTGTTCGCGGGCAGTTATGCAGATTTGCCACCCGTTTGGGCGTGTGTGAAGGCAGAGATGGCGGGGGTAATAAGTAATGGCGCCCCCCCCTACATAGCTGGTAACCACCCATGTGTGGGGTGATGGTGCAAAATGAGGGAAAAGAGAGTCCTACAGAAAGAGGGACACTACAAGTCCCAGAACATCCCCCTAGAACTGAACTACAAGTCCCAGGGGTACCAGAACATCCACCCAGAGATGAACTACAAGTCCCAGAAGTACCAGCACATCCACCCAGAGGTTAACTACAAGTCCCAGGGGTACCAGAACATCCACCCAGAGGTGAACTACAAGTCCCAGAACATCCCCCTAGAATTGAACTACAAGTCACAGAAGTACCAGAACATCCATCCAGAGGTGAACTACAAGTCCCAGAACATCCCCCTAGAATTGAACTACAAGTCCCAGAACATCCACCCAGAGGTGAACTACAAGTCCCAGAACATCCCCCTAGAATTGAACTACAAGTCCCAGAATACCCCCCTAGAATTGAACTACAAGTCACAGAAGTACCAGAACATCCACCCAGAGGTGAACTACAAGTCCCAGAACATCCCCCTAGAATTGAACTACAAGTCCCAGAATACCCCCCTAGAATTGAACTACAAGTCACAGAAGTACCAGAACTAGGGTGACCACATGTCCCGGATTGCCGGGGACAGTCCCGCATTTTGCAGGTCTGTCCCGGGCACATTCATTCCAGGACAATACAGTGTCCCGGAATAAAACTGACACAGCCACCCCCCGGGCCAATCTGATGCCCCCAAAAAAGGCCGCCACATCACCGCTTTACTCACCGACAGTACTTGTCCTGGCCAGGAATGCCTGGAGGAGCACAATCCCTGCCCCCTGCTTGTGATTGGAGAAATCATAAATCCCGCCTCTTGTGTCCAAACACTGTGCTGTGATTTGTACAGCACAAGCTGATTTTTGGGAAGGAAGGGTGTCCCTGAATGGTACTTTGGAAATGTGGTCACCCTAACCAGAACATCCACCCAGAGGTGAACTACAAGTCACAGGGGTACCAGAACATCCACCCAGAGGTGAACTACAAGTCTCAGCCATGCCTACAATCTCCAGAGTCCAGGCCATGGCCTGCTGGGAGTTGTAGTTCCCTTATACTCTATAATTTAAATGAAGAGCCCGCCCTGTCCCCCTCCTCCCAGTCCCAGCAATGTGCTCCTTCCAGGACTGCTCTTCGCTCACATCTGTCCCTGTGTCCGGAGACATTTTCCTGAAGCCTACGCTGGAAATGAAAGGGCTGGTGCCACAACAACATGGCCGCCACAACAGTGTGCGATATACTAGAGAGCGCGGCCTCTGGCGGTGACACTGCCACCTGAGCGGCGGGTCACTAGAGGCCGCATACATCTTTATGTTCTATACAGCGTAGCGGCCATGTTGTTGTAGCACAGGCTCCCTTATCTCCAGGCGGAGGCCTCAGGAAAATGTCTCCGGAGACAGGGACAGGCGTGCGCAGGGGACAGTCCTGGATTGAGCTGTTAAGGAGGACAGTGCAGGGACTGACAGGACAGGTGAGGAGGGGGGGGAAGGGTAAGCTCTTCATTCATATACAGCTACAGGGGATCTACAACTCCCAGCAGGCCATGGGCTGGATTCTGAAGCTTATAGGCCAGCACTAGCCTGGCTGAGACTTGTAGTTCAGCTCTGGTCCTCCTGGGACTTGTAGTTCAGCTCTGGTCCTCCTGGGACTTGTAGTTCAGCTCTGGTCCTCCTGGGACTTGTAGTAAAGCTCTGGTCCTCCTGGGACTTGTAGTTCAGTTTTGGGACTTGTAGTTCAGCTCTGGTCCTCCTGGGACTTGTAGTTCAGCTCTGGTCCTCCTGGGACTTGTAGTTCAGCTCTGCTAGTACTCTGGTGTGGGGGAGGGTACACAGGACATGCTGGGATATGTAGTGCTCCGGTGTGGGGGAAGGGGAGGGTACACAGGA
Source organism: Rana muscosa (assembly GCA_029206835.1). Classification (NCBI taxonomy): domain Eukaryota; kingdom Metazoa; phylum Chordata; class Amphibia; order Anura; family Ranidae; genus Rana; species Rana muscosa. The sequence goes on from CM055126.1 coordinate 65,567,047, forward strand.
CATGCTGGGATATGTAGTGCTCCGGTGTGGGGGGAGGGGAGGGTACACAGGACATGCTGGGATATGTAGTACTCCGGTGTGGGGGGAGGGGAGGGTACACAGGACATGCTGGGATATGTAGTGCTCCGGTGTGGGGGGGAGGGGAGGGTACACAGGACATGCTGGGATATGTAGTGCTCCGGTGTGGGGGGAGGGGAGAGTACACAGGACATGCTGGGATATGTAGTACTCCGGTGTGGGGGGAGGGGAGGGTACACAGGACATGCTGGGATATGTAGTGCTCTGGTGTAGGGGAGGGTACACAGGACATGCTGGGATATGTAGTGCTCCGGTGTGGGGGGGAGGGGAGAGTACACAGGACATGCTGGGATATGTAGTACTCCGGTGTGGGGGGAGGGGAGGGTACACAGGACATGCTGGGATATGTAGTGCTCCGGTGTGGGGGGAGGGGAGGGTACACAGGACATGCTGGGGTATGTAGTACTCCGGTGTGGGGGGAGGGCACACAGGACATGCTGGGATATGTAGTGCTCCGGTGTGGGGGGAGGGGAGGGTACACAGGACATGCTGGGATATGTAGTGCTCCGGTGTGGGGGAGGGGAGAGTACACAGGACATGCTGGGATATGTAGTGCTCCGGTGTGGGGGGAGGGGAGGGTACACAGGACATGCTGGGATATGTAGTACTCCGGTGTGGGGGGAGGGTACACAGGACATGCTGGGATATGTAGTGCTCCGGTGTGGGGGGAGGGGAGGGCACACAGGACATGCTGGGATATGTAGTACTCCGGTGTGGGGGGAGGGGAGAGTACACAGGACATGCTGGGATATGTAGTACTCCGGTGTGGGGGGAGGGGAGGGTACACAGGACATGCTGGGATATGTAGTGCTCCGGTGTGGGGGGGAGGGGAGAGTACACAGGACATGCTGGGATATGTAGTGCTCCGGTGTGGGGGGAGGGGAGGGTACACAGGACATGCTGGGATATGTAGTGCTCCGGTGTGGGGGGAGGGGAGAGTACACAGGACATGCTGGGATATGTAGTGCTCCGGTGTGGGGGGAGGGGAGGGTACACAGGACATGCTGGGATATGTAGTGCTCCGGTGTGGGGGGAGGGGAGGGTACACAGGACATGCTGGGATATGTAGTGCTCCGGTGTGGGGGGAGGGGAGAGTACACAGGTCATGCTGGGATATGTAGTACTCCGATGTGGGGGGAGGGGAGGGTACACAGGACATGCTGGGATATGTAGTGCTCCGGTGTGGGGGGAGGGGAGGGTACACAGGACATGCTGGGATATGTAGTGCTCCGGTGTGGGGGGAGGGGAGGGTACACAGGACATGCTGGGATATGTAGTACTCCGGTGTGGGGGGAGGGGAGGGTACACAGGACATGCTGGGATATGTAGTGCTCCGGTGTGGGGGGAGGGGAGAGTACACAGGACATGCTGGGATATGTAGTGCTCCGGTGTGGGGGGAAGGGGAGGGTACACAGGACATGCTGGGATATGTAGTACTCCGGTGTGGGGGGAGGGGAGAGTACACAGGACATGCTGGGATATGTAGTGCTCCGGTGTGGGGGGAGGGGAGAGTACACAGGACATGCTGGGATATGTAGTGCTCCGGTGTGGGGGGAGGGGAGGGTACACAGGACATGCTGGGATATGTAGTGCTCCGGTGTGGGGGGAGGGGAGAGTACACAGGACATGCTGGGATATGTAGTGCTCCGGTGTGGGGGGAGGGGAGGGTACACAGGACATGCTGGGATATGTAGTACTCCGGTGTGGGGGGAGGGGAGAGTACACAGGACATGCTGGGATATGTAGTACTCCGGTGTGGGGGGAGGGGAGAGTACACAGGACATGCTGGGATATGTACTGCTCCGGTGTGGGGGGAGGGGAGGGTACACAGGACATGCTGGGATATGTAGTACTCCGGTGTGGGGGGGAGGGGAGGGTACACAGGACATGCTGGGATATGTAGTACTCCGGTGTGGGGGGAGGGGAGGGTACACAGGACATGCTGGGATATGTAGTACTCCGGTGTGGGGGGAGGGGAGAGTACACAGGACATGCTGGGATATGTAGTGCTCCGGTGTGGGGGGAGGGTACACAGGACATGCTGGGATATGTAGTACTCCGGTGTGGGGGGGAGGGGAGGGTACACAGGACATGCTGGGATATGTAGTACTCCGGTGTGGGGGGGAGGGGAGGGTACACAGGACATGCTGGGATATGTAGTACTCCGGTGTGGGGGGGAGGGGAGGGTACACAGGACATGCTGGGATATGTAGTGCTCCGGTGTGGGGGGAGGGGAGAGTACACAGGACATGCTGGGATATGTAGTGCTCCGGTGTGGGGGGAGGGGAGAGTACACAGGACATGCTGGGATATGTAGTGCTCCGGTGTGGGGGGAGGGTACACAGGACATGCTGGGATATGTAGTGCTCCGGTGTGGGGGGAGGGGAGGGTACACAGGACATGCTGGGATATGTAGTACTCCGGTGTGGGGGGAGGGGAGGGTACACAGGACATGCTGGGATATGTAGTACTCCGGTGTGGGGGAGGGTATACAGGACATGCTGGGATATGTAGTACTCCGGTGTGGGGGAGGGGAGGGTACACAGGACATGCTGGGATATGTAGTACTCCGGTGTGGGGGGAGGGGAGGGTACACAGGACATGCTGGGATATGTAGTACTCCGGTGTGGGGGGAGGGGAGGGTACACAGGACATGCTGGGATATGTAGTACTCCGGTGTGGGGGGAGGGGAGAGTACACAGGACATGCTGGGATATGTAGTACTCCGGTGTGGGGGGAGGGGAGGGTACACAGGACATGCTGGGATATGTAGTGCTCCGGTGTGGGGGGAGGGGAGGGTACACAGGACATGCTGGGATATGTAGTACTCCGGTGTGGGGGGAGGGGAGGGTACACAGGACATGCTGGGATATGTAGTACTCCGGTGTGGGGGGAGGGGAGAGTACACAGGACATGCTGGGATATGTAGTACTCCGGTGTGGGGGGAGGGGAGGGTACACAGGACATGCTGGGATATGTAGTGCTCCGGTGTGGGGGGAGGGGAGGGTACACAGGACATGCTGGGATATGTAGTGCTCCGGTGTGGGGGGAGGGGAGGGTACACAGGACATGCTGGGATATGTAGTACTCCGGTGTGGGGGGAGGGGAGAGTACACAGGACATGCTGGGATATGTAGTACTCCGGTGTGGGGGGAGGGGAGGGTACACAGGTCATGCTGGGATATGTAGTGCTCCGGTGTGAGGGGAGGGGAGAGTACACAGGACATGCTGGGATATGTAGTACTCCGGTGTGGGGGGAGGGGAGGGTACACAGGACATGCTGGGATATGTAGTACTCCGGTGTGGGGGGAGGGGAGAGTACACAGGTCATGCTGGGATATGTAGTACTCCGGTGTGGGGGGAGGGGAGAGTACACAGGTCATGCTGGGATATGTAGTGCTCCGGTGTGGGGGGAGGGTACACAGGACATGCTGGGATATGTAGTACTCCGGTGTGGGGGAGGGGAGGGTACACAGGACATGCTGGGATATGTAGTGCTCCGGTGTGAGGGGAGGGGAGGGTACACAGGTCATGCTGGGATATGTAGTGCTCCGGTGTGGGGGGAGGGGAGGGTACACAGGTCATGCTGGGATATGTAGTGCTCCGGTGTGAGGGGAGGGGAGAGTACACAGGACATGCTGGGATATGTAGTACTCCGGTGTGGGGGGAGGGGAGGGTACACAGGACATGCTGGGATATGTAGTACTCCGGTGTGGGGGGAGGGGAGAGTACACAGGTCATGCTGGGATATGTAGTGCTCCGGTGTGGGGGGAGGGGAGGGTACACAGGACATGCTGGGATATGTAGTACTCCGGTGTGGGGGGAGGGGAGGGTACACAGGACATGCTGGGATATGTAGTACTCCGGTGTGGGGGGAGGGGAGAGTACACAGGTCATGCTGGGATATGTAGTGCTCCGGTGTGGGGGGAGGGGAGGGTACACAGGACATGCTGGGATATGTAGTACTCCGGTGTGGGGGGAGGGGAGGGTACACAGGACATGCTGGGATATGTAGTACTCCGGTGTGGGGGGAGGGGAGAGTACACAGGTCATGCTGGGATATGTAGTGCTCCGGTGTGGGGGGAGGGGAGGGTACACAGGACATGCTGGGATATGTAGTACTCCGGTGTGGGGGGAGGGGAGGGTACACAGGACATGCTGGGATATGTAGTGCTCCGGTGTGGGGGGAGGGGAGAGTACACAGGACATGCTGGGATATGTAGTGCTCCGGTGTGGGGGAGGGGAGAGTACACAGGACATGCTGGGATATGTAGTGCTCCGGTGTGGGGGGAGGGGAGGGTACACAGGACATGCTGGGATATGTAGTACTCCGGTGTGGGGGAGGGGAGAGTACACAGGACATGCTGGGATATGTACTGCTCCGGTGTGGGGGGAGGGGAGGGTACACAGGACATGCTGGGATATGTAGTACTCCGGTGTGGGGGGAGGGGAGGGTACACAGGACATGCTGGGATATGTAGTACTCCGGTGTGGGGGGAGGGGAGGGTACACAGGACATGCTGGGATATGTAGTACTCCGGTGTGGGGGGAGGGGAGGGTACACAGGACATGCTGGGATATGTAGTACTCCGGTGTGGGGGAGGGGAGAGTACACAGGACATGCTGGGATATGTAGTGCTCCGGTGTGGGGGGAGGGGAGGGTACACAGGACATGCTGGGATATGTAGTACTCCGGTGTGGGGGGAGGGGAGGGTACACAGGACATGCTGGGATATGTAGTGCTCCGGTGTGGGGGGAGGGGAGAGTACACAGGACATGCTGGGATATGTAGTACTCCGGTGTGGGGGGAGGGGAGGGTACACAGGACATGCTGGGATATGTAGTACTCCGGTGTGGGGGGAGGGGAGGGTACACAGGACATGCTGGGATATGTAGTACTCCGGTGTGGGGGGAGGGGAGGGTACACAGGACATGCTGGGATATGTAGTGCTCCGGTGTGGGGGGAGGGGAGAGTACACAGGACATGCTGGGATATGTAGTACTCCGGTGTGGGGGGAGGGGAGGGTACACAGGACATGCTGGGATATGTAGTGCTCCGGTGTGGGGGGAGGGGAGAGTACACAGGACATGCTGGGATATGTAGTGCTCCGGTGTGGGGGGAGGGGAGGGTACACAGGACATGCTGGGATATGTAGTACTCCGGTGTGGGGGGAGGGGAGGGTACACAGGACATGCTGGGATATGTAGTGCTCCGGTGTGGGGGGAGGGGAGAGTACACAGGACATGCTGGGATATGTAGTACTCCGGTGTGGGGGGAGGGGAGGGTACACAGGACATGCTGGGATATGTAGTGCTCCGGTGTGGGGGGAGGGGAGGGTACACAGGACATGCTGGGATATGTAGTACTCCGGTGTGGGGGGAGGGGAGAGTACACAGGACATGCTGGGATATGTAGTACTCCGGTGTGGGGGGAGGGGAGGGTACACAGGACATGCTGGGATATGTAGTGCTCCGGTGTGGGGGGAGGGTACACAGGACATGCTGGGATATGTAGTACTCCGGTGTGGGGGGAGGGGAGGGTACACAGGACATGCTGGGATATGTAGTGCTCCGGTGTGGGGGGAGGGGAGAGTACACAGGACATGCTGGGATATGTAGTACTCCGGTGTGGGGGGAGGGGAGGGTACACAGGACATGCTGGGATATGTAGTACTCCGGTGTGGGGGAGGGGAGAGTACACAGGACATGCTGGGATATGTAGTGCTCCGGTGTGGGGGGAGGGGAGGGTACACAGGACATGCTGGGATATGTAGTACTCCGGTGTGGGGGGAGGGGAGGGTACACAGGACATGCTGGGATATGTAGTACTCCGGTGTGGGGGGAGGGGAGGGTACACAGGACATGCTGGGATATGTAGTACTCCGGTGTGGGGGGAGGGGAGGGTACACAGGACATGCTGGGATATGTAGTACTCCGGTGTGGGGGAGGGGAGAGTACACAGGACATGCTGGGATATGTAGTGCTCCGGTGTGGGGGGAGGGGAGGGTACACAGGACATGCTGGGATATGTAGTACTCCGGTGTGGGGGGAGGGGAGGGTACACAGGACATGCTGGGATATGTAGTGCTCCGGTGTGGGGGGAGGGGAGAGTACACAGGACATGCTGGGATATGTAGTACTCCGGTGTGGGGGGAGGGGAGGGTACACAGGACATGCTGGGATATGTAGTACTCCGGTGTGGGGGGAGGGTACACAGGACATGCTGGGATATGTAGTACTCCGGTGTGGGGGGAGGGGAGGGTACACAGGACATGCTGGGATATGTAGTGCTCCGGTGTGGGGGGAGGGGAGAGTACACAGGACATGCTGGGATATGTAGTACTCCGGTGTGGGGGGAGGGGAGAGTACACAGGACATGCTGGGATATGTAGTACTCCGGTGTGGGGGGAGGGGAGGGTACACAGGACATGCTGGGATATGTAGTACTCCGGTGTGGGGGGAGGGGAGGGTACACAGGACATGCTGGGATATGTAGTGCTCCGGTGTGGGGGGAGGGGAGAGTACACAGGACATGCTGGGATATGTAGTGCTCCGGTGTGGGGGGAGGGGAGAGTACACAGGACATGCTGGGATATGTACTGCTCCGGTGTGGGGGGAGGGGAGGGTACACAGGACATGCTGGGATATGTAGTACTCCGGTGTGGGGGGAGGGGAGGGTACACAGGACATGCTGGGATATGTAGTGCTCCGGTGTGGGGGGAGGGGAGGGTACACAGGACATGCTGGGATATGTAGTACTCCGGTGTGGGGGGAGGGGAGAGTACACAGGACATGCTGGGATATGTAGTACTCCGGTGTGGGGGGAGGGGAGGGTACACAGGACATGCTGGGATATGTAGTACTCCGGTGTGGGGGGAGGGGAGAGTACACAGGACATGCTGGGATATGTAGTACTCCGGTGTGGGGGGAGGGGAGGGTACACAGGACATGCTGGGATATGTAGTGCTCCGGTGTGGGGGGAGGGGAGGGTACACAGGACATGCTGGGATATGTAGTACTCCGGTGTGGGGGGAGGGGAGGGTACACAGGACATGCTGGGATATGTAGTACTCCGATGTGGGGGGAGGGGAGAGTACACAGGACATGCTGGGATATGTAGTACTCCGGTGTGGGGGGAGGGGAGGGTACACAGGACATGCTGGGATATGTAGTACTCCGGTGTGGGGGAGGGGAGAGTACACAGGACATGCTGGGATATGTAGTGCTCCGGTGTGGGGGGAGGGGAGGGTACACAGGACATGCTGGGATATGTAGTACTCCGGTGTGGGGGGAGGGGAGGGTACACAGGACATGCTGGGATATGTAGTACTCCGGTGTGGGGGAGGGGAGAGTACACAGGACATGCTGGGATATGTAGTGCTCCGGTGTGGGGGGAGGGGAGGGTACACAGGACATGCTGGGATATGTAGTGCTCCGGTGTGGGGGGAGGGGAGGGTACACAGGACATGCTGGGATATGTAGTACTCCGGTGTGGGGGGAGGGGAGAGTACACAGGACATGCTGGGATATGTAGTACTCCGGTGTGGGGGGAGGGGAGGGTACACAGGACATGCTGGGATATGTAGTACTCCGGTGTGGGGGGAGGGGAGGGTACACAGGACATGCTGGGATATGTAGTACTCCGGTGTGGGGGGAGGGGAGAGTACACAGGACATGCTGGGATATGTAGTACTCCGGTGTGGGGGGAGGGGAGGGTACACAGGACATGCTGGGATATGTAGTGCTCCGGTGTGGGGGGAGGGGAGGGTACACAGGACATGCTGGGATATGTAGTACTCCGGTGTGGGGGGAGGGGAGGGTACACAGGACATGCTGGGATATGTAGTACTCCGGTGTGGGGGGAGGGGAGGGTACACAGGACATGCTGGGATATGTAGTACTCCGGTGTGGGGGGAGGGGAGGGTACACAGGACATGCTGGGATATGTAGTACTCCGGTGTGGGGGAGGGGAGAGTACACAGGACATGCTGGGATATGTAGTGCTCCGGTGTGGGGGAGGGGAGAGTACACAGGACATGCTGGGATATGTAGTACTCCGGTGTGGGGGGAGGGGAGGGTACACAGGACATGCTGGGATATGTAGTGCTCCGGTGTGGGGGAGGGGAGAGTACACAGGACATGCTGGGATATGTAGTACTCCGGTGTGGGGGAGGGGAGAGTACACAGGACATGCTGGGATATGTAGTGCTCCGGTGTGGGGGGAGGGGAGAGTACACAGGACATGCTGGGATATGTAGTACTCCGGTGTGGGGGAGGGGAGAGTACACAGGACATGCTGGGATATGTAGTGCTCCGGTGTGGGGGGAGGGGAGGGTACACAGGACATGCTGGGATATGTAGTGCTCCGGTGTGGGGGGAGGGGAGGGTACACAGGACATGCTGGGATATGTAGTACTCCGATGTGGGGGGAGGGGAGGGTACACAGGACATGCTGGGATATGTAGTGCTCCGGTGTGGGGGGAGGGGAGGGTACACAGGACATGCTGGGATATGTAGTACTCCGGTGTGGGGGGAGGGGAGGGTACACAGGACATGCTGGGATATGTAGTGCTCCGGTGTGGGGGGAGGGGAGGGTACACAGGACATGCTGGGATATGTAGTGCTCCGGTGTGGGGGGAGGGGAGGGTACACAGGACATGCTGGGATATGTAGTGCTCCGGTGTGGGGGGAGGGGAGGGTACACAGGACATGCTGGGATATGTAGTACTCCGGTGTGGGGGGAGGGGAGGGTACACAGGACATGCTGGGATATGTAGTACTCCGGTGTGGGGGGAGGGGAGAGTACACAGGACATGCTGGGATATGTAGTGCTCCGGTGTGGGGGGAGGGGAGGGTACACAGGACATGCTGGGATATGTAGTACTCCGGTGTGGGGGGAGGGGAGGGTACACAGGACATGCTGGGATATGTAGTGCTCCGGTGTGGGGGGAGGGGAGGGTACACAGGACATGCTGGGATATGTAGTGCTCCGGTGTGGGGGGAGGGGAGGGTACACAGGACATGCTGGGATATGTAGTGCTCCGGTGTGGGGGGAGGGGAGGGTACACAGGACATGCTGGGATATGTAGTACTCCGGTGTGGGGGGAGGGGAGAGTACACAGGACATGCTGGGATATGTAGTACTCCGGTGTGGGGGGAGGGGAGGGTACACAGGACATGCTGGGATATGTAGTACTCCGGTGTGGGGGGAGGGGAGGGTACACAGGACATGCTGGGATATGTAGTACTCCGGTGTGGGGGGAGGGGAGAGTACACAGGACATGCTGGGATATGTAGTACTCCGGTGTGGGGGGAGGGGAGGGTACACAGGACATGCTGGGATATGTAGTGCTCCGGTGTGGGGGAGGGGAGGGTACACAGGACATGCTGGGATATGTAGTGCTCCGGTGTGGGGGGAGGGGAGGGTACACAGGACATGCTGGGATATGTAGTGCTCCGGTGTGGGGGGAGGGGAGGGTACACAGGACATGCTGGGATATGTAGTACTCCGGTGTGGGGGGAGGGGAGGGTACACAGGACATGCTGGGATATGTAGTACTCCGGTGTGGGGGGAGGGGAGGGTACACAGGACATGCTGGGATATGTAGTACTCCGGTGTGGGGGGAGGGGAGGGTACACAGGACATGCTGGGATATGTAGTACTCCGGTGTGGGGGAGGGGAGAGTACACAGGACATGCTGGGATATGTAGTGCTCCGGTGTGGGGGAGGGGAGAGTACACAGGACATGCTGGGATATGTAGTACTCCGGTGTGGGGGGAGGGGAGGGTACACAGGACATGCTGGGATATGTAGTACTCCGGTGTGGGGGGAGGGGAGGGTACACAGGACATGCTGGGATATGTAGTGCTCCGGTGTGGGGGAGGGGAGAGTACACAGGACATGCTGGGATATGTAGTACTCCGGTGTGGGGGAGGGGAGAGTACACAGGACATGCTGGGATATGTAGTGCTCCGGTGTGGGGGGAGGGGAGAGTACACAGGACATGCTGGGATATGTAGTACTCCGGTGTGGGGGAGGGGAGAGTACACAGGACATGCTGGGATATGTAGTGCTCCGGTGTGGGGGGAGGGGAGGGTACACAGGACATGCTGGGATATGTAGTGCTCCGGTGTGGGGGGAGGGGAGGGTACACAGGACATGCTGGGATATGTAGTACTCCGATGTGGGGGGAGGGGAGGGTACACAGGACATGCTGGGATATGTAGTGCTCCGGTGTGGGGGGAGGGGAGGGTACACAGGACATGCTGGGATATGTAGTACTCCGGTGTGGGGGGAGGGGAGGGTACACAGGACATGCTGGGATATGTAGTGCTCCGGTGTGGGGGGAGGGGAGGGTACACAGGACATGCTGGGATATGTAGTGCTCCGGTGTGGGGGGAGGGGAGGGTACACAGGACATGCTGGGATATGTAGTGCTCCGGTGTGGGGGGAGGGGAGGGTACACAGGACATGCTGGGATATGTAGTGCTCCGGTGTGGGGGGAGGGGAGGGTACACAGGACATGCTGGGATATGTAGTGCTCCGGTGTGGGGGGAGGGGAGGGTACACAGGACATGCTGGGATATGTAGTACTCCGGTGTGGGGGGAGGGGAGGGTACACAGGACATGCTGGGATATGTAGTACTCCGGTGTGGGGGGAGGGGAGGGTACACAGGACATGCTGGGATATGTAGTGCTCCGGTGTGGGGGGAGGGGAGGGTACACAGGACATGCTGGGATATGTAGTGCTCCGGTGTGGGGGGAGGGGAGGGTACACAGGACATGCTGGGATATGTAGTGCTCCGGTGTGGGGGGAGGGGAGGGTACACAGGACATGCTGGGATATGTAGTACTCCGGTGTGGGGGGAGGGGAGGGTACACAGGACATGCTGGGATATGTAGTACTCCGGTGTGGGGGGAGGGGATACAGGACATGCTGGGATATGTAGTACTCCGGTGTGGGGGGAGGGGAGGGTACACAGGACATGCTGGGATATGTAGTACTCCGGTGTGGGGGGAGGGGATACAGGACATGCTGGGATATGTAGTACTCCGGTGTGGGGGGAGGGGAGGGTACACAGGACATGCTGGGATATGTAGTACTCCGGTGTGGGGGGAGGGGATACAGGACATGCTGGGATATGTAGTACTCCGGTGTGGGGGGAGGGGATACAGGACATGCTGGGATATGTAGTACTCCGGTGTGGGGGGAGGGGAGGGTACACAGGACATGCTGGGATATGTAGTACTCCGGTGTGGGGGGAGGGGATACAGGACATGCTGGGATATGTAGTACTCCGGTGTGGGGGGAGGGGAGGGTACACAGGACATGCTGGGATATGTAGTACTCCAGTGTGGGGGGAGGGGAGGGTACACAGGACATGCTGGGATATGTAGTGCTCCGGTGTGGGGGGAGGGGATACAGGACATGCTGGGATATGTAGTGCTCCGGTGTGGGGGGAGGGGAGGGTACACAGGACATGCTGGGATATGTAGTACTCCGGTGTGGGGGGAGGGGAGGGTACACAGGACATGCTGGGATATGTAGTGTTCGGGGAGGGGCTCTGATGACACATGGACTTTGTACAGCTCCACAGACCATGTTGGCGATATGCCTCTCATCCATGGCGGTGATCCTCCCCCCTACCCCCCGGTGTAAAGGTCACGTTGTCTGATACGTGTCACCTGTGTGTGGTCATGTGACGTGCGCTGGCCCCTCCCCCGCTCAGGTGTTGTATAGAATTCCGGTGTCCCCGTCTCACCACTTCCTGTTTCCTCTCACAGGCACCATGCTGCACGGACTCACCAGGATCCTCCGGGGTCACCGAACCACCGCCGGGGCGCAGATCGATCGCCGCTTCTCCGTGAGTACTGATTGGTGGGCGATGGGATTAACCCCTCACTGTGTCCCCAGTGGGGAGGGGCATTTCATCTGTTGTCACTACATGAGCCTGCGCAAGCCCCCCCCCCAAATGGGAACATCTGATACAGAACACATAACATAACAAGAGAGCATTTCTCTGATATCCGCAGGCCGCCCCCTGCTGTGCGAAGCGGGAACCGCGGGACTACGCTCTCCCCAACCCCACCTGGAGCCCCGACACCAAGAGACTGTACGAGGAGCTGAGCCGAGACCGGAGCTGGAGGAGACTTCCCTCCACCACCGGGAAGGTGAGAGATCATGGGACCACGGGGGAGGGGACATTAGAGTGTAAGCTCCTCTGTATAGAGACTGATGTGATGTGGGGGGAGGGGACATTAGAGTGTAAGCTCCTCTAGTACAGAGACTGATGTGATGTGGGGGGGAGGGGACATTAGAGTGTAAGCTCCTCTGTATAGAGACTGATGTGATGTGATGTGGGGGGAGGGGACATTAGAGTGTAAGCTCCTCTGTATAGAGACTGATGTGATGTGGGGGGGGGGGAGGGGACATTAGAGTGTAAGCTCCTCTGTACAGAGACTGATGTGACTGTGGGGGGAGGGGACATTAGAGTGTAAGCTCCTCTGTACAGAGACTAATGTGATGTGGGGGGGGGATATTAGAGTGTAAGCTCCTCTGGTATAGAGACTGATGTGGGGGGAGGGGACATTAGAGTGTAAGCTCCTCTGTATAGAGACTGATGTGACTGTGGGGGGAGGGGACATTAGAGTGTAAGCTCCTCTGTACAGAGACTGATGTGATGTGGGGGGGGGACATTAGAGTGTAAGCTCCTCTGGTATAGAGACTGATGTGATGTGGGGGGGGGAGGGGACATTAGAGTGTAAGCTCCTCTGTATAGAGACTGATGTGACTGTGGGGGGAGGGGACATTAGAGTGTAAGCTCCTCTGTACAGAGACTGATGTGATGTGGGGGAGGGGACATTAGAGTGTAAGCTCCTCTGTATAGAGACTGATGTGATGTGGGGGGGGGGGGAGGGGACATTAGAGTGTAAGCTCCTCTAGTACAGAGACTGATGTGACTGTGGGGGGGAGGGGACATTAGAGTGTAAGCTCCTCTGTACAGAGACTGATGTGATGTGGGGGGGGGGACATTAGAGTGTAAGCTCCTCTGTACAGAGACTGATGTGATGTGGGGGGGGGGGACATTAGAGTGTAAGCTCCTCTGTACAGAGACTGATGTGACTGTGGGGGGAGGGGACATTACAGTGTAAGCTCCTCTGTACAGAGACTGATGTGATGTGGGGGGGAGGGGACATTAGAGTGTAAGCTCCTCTAGTACAGAGACTGATGTGATGTGGGGGGAGGGGACATTAGAGTGTAAGCTCCTCTGTATAGAGACTGATGTGATGTGGGGGGAGGGGACATTAGAGTGTAAGCTCCTCTGGTACAGAGACTGATGTGATGTGGGGGGAGGGGACATTAGAGTGTAAGCTCCTCTGTATAGAGACTGATGTGATGTGATGTGGGGGGAGGGGACATTAGAGTGTAAGCTCCTCTGTATAGAGACTGATGTGATGTGGGGGGGGGGGGAGGGGACATTAGAGTGTAAGCTCCTCTGTATAGAGACTGATGTGATGTGGGGGGAGGGGACATTAGAGTGTAAGCTCCTCTAGTACAGAGACTGATGTGATGTGGGGGGGAGGGGACATTAGAGTGTAAGCTCCTCTGTATAGAGACTGATGTGATGTGATGTGGGGGGAGGGGACATTAGAGTGTAAGCTCCTCTGTATAGAGACTGATGTGATGTGGGGGGGGGGGAGGGGACATTAGAGTGTAAGCTCCTCTGTACAGAGACTGATGTGACTGTGGGGGGAGGGGACATTAGAGTGTAAGCTCCTCTGTACAGAGACTAATGTGATGTGGGGGGGGGATATTAGAGTGTAAGCTCCTCTGGTATAGAGACTGATGTGGGGGGAGGGGACATTAGAGTGTAAGCTCCTCTGTATAGAGACTGATGTGACTGTGGGGGGAGGGGACATTAGAGTGTAAGCTCCTCTGTACAGAGACTGATGTGATGTGGGGGGGGGACATTAGAGTGTAAGCTCCTCTGGTATAGAGACTGATGTGATGTGGGGGGGGAGGGGACATTAGAGTGTAAGCTCCTCTGTATAGAGACTGATGTGACTGTGGGGGGAGGGGACATTAGAGTGTAAGCTCCTCTGTACAGAGACTGATGTGATGTGGGGGAGGGGACATTAGAGTGTAAGCTCCTCTGTATAGAGACTGATGTGATGTGGGGGGGGGGGAGGGGACATTAGAGTGTAAGCTCCTCTAGTACAGAGACTGATGTGACTGTGGGGGGGAGGGGACATTAGAGTGTAAGCTCCTCTGTACAGAGACTGATGTGATGTGGGGGGGGGGACATTAGAGTGTAAGCTCCTCTGTACAGAGACTGATGTGATGTGGGGGGGGGGGACATTAGAGTGTAAGCTCCTCTGTACAGAGACTGATGTGACTGTGGGGGGAGGGGACATTAGAGTGTAAGCTCCTCTGGTATAGAGACTGATGTGATGTGGGGGGGGGGAGGGGACATTAGAGTGTAAGCTCCTCTGTACAGAGACTGATGTGATGTGGGGGGAGGGGACATTACAGTGTAAGCTCCTCTGTACAGAGACTGATGTGATGTGGGGGGGAGGGGACATTAGAGTGTAAGCTCCTCTAGTACAGAGACTGATGTGATGTGGGGGGAGGGGACATTAGAGTGTAAGCTCCTCTGTATAGAGACTGATGTGATGTGGGGGGAGGGGACATTAGAGTGTAAGCTCCTCTGGTACAGAGACTGATGTGATGTGGGGGGAGGGGACATTAGAGTGTAAGCTCCTCTGGTACAGAGACTGATGTGATGTGGGGGGAGGGGCCATTAGAGTGTAAGCTCCTCTGTACAGAGACTGATGTGACTGTGGGGGAGGGGACATTAGAGTGTAAGCTCCTCTGTATAGAGACTGATGTGATGTGGGGGGAGGGGACATTAGAGTGTAAGCTCCTCTGTACAGAGACTGATGTGATGTGGGGGGGAGGGGACATTAGAGTGTAAGCTCCTCTGTACAGAGACTGATGTGATGTGATGTGGGGGGAGGGGACATTAGAGTGTAAGCTCCTCTGGTACAGAGACTGATGTGATGTGGGGGGAGGGGCCATTAGAGTGTAAGCTCCTCTGTACAGAGACTGATGTGACTGTGGGGGAGGGGACATTAGAGTGTAAGCTCCTCTGTATAGAGACTGATGTGACTGTGGGGGGAGGGGACATTAGAGTGTAAGCTCCTCTGTACAGAGACTGATGTGATGTGGGGGAGGGGACATTAGAGTGTAAGCTCCTCTGGTACAGAGACTAATGTGATGTGGGGGGAGGGACATTAGAGTGTAAGCTCCTCTGTACAGAGATTGATGTGATGTGGGGGGAGTGGACATTAGAGTGTAAGCTCCTCTGTACAGAGATTGATGTGATGTGATGTGGGGGAGGGGACATTAGAGTGTAAGCTCCTCTGTATAGAGACTGATGTGATGTGGGGGGGAGAGGACATTAGAGTGTAAGCTCCTCTGTACAGAGACTGATGTGATGTGGGGGGGGGACATTAGAGTGTAAGCTCCTCTGTATAGAGACTGATGTGATGTGGGGGAGGGGACATTAGAGTGTAAGCTCCTCTGGTACAGAGACTGATGTGATGTGGGGGAGGGGACATTAGAGTGTAAGCTCCTCTGTACAGAGACTGATGTGATGTGGGGGGAGGGGACATTAGAGTGTAAGCTCCTCTGTACAGAGACTGATGTGATGTGGGGGAGGGGACATTACAGTGTAAGCTCCTCTGTATAGAGACTGATGTGATGTGGGGGGAGGGGACATTAGAGTGTAAGCTCCTCTGTATAGAGACTGATGTGACTGTGGGGGAGGGGACATTAGAGTGTAAGCTCCTCTGTATAGAGACTGATGTGACTGTGGGGGAGGGGACATTAGAGTGTAAGCTCCTCTGTACAGAGACTGATGTGATGTGGGGGGGGAGGGGACATTAGAGTGTAAGCTCCTCTGTACAGAGACTGATGTGATGTGGGGGAGGGGACATTACAGTGTAAGCTCCTCTGTATAGAGACTGATGTGATGTGGGGGGAGGGGACATTAGAGTGTAAGCTCCTCTGTACAGAGACTGATGTGATGTGGGGGGGGAGGGGAGGGGACATTAGAGTGTAAGCTCCTCTGTACAGAGACTGATGTGATGTGGGGGAGGGGACATTAGAGTGTAAGCTCCTCTGTACAGAGACTGATGTGATGTGGGGGGGAGTGGACATTAGAGTGTAAGCTCCTCTGTATAGAGACTGATGTGATGTGGGGGGGGAGGGGACATTAGAATGTAAGCTCCTCTGGTACAGAGACTGATGTGATGGGGGGGAGGGGACATTAGAATGTAAGCTCCTCTGTACAGAGACTGATGTGATGTGGGGGGGGGACATTAGAGTGTAAGCTCCTCTGGTACAGAGACTGATGTGACTGTGGGGGGGAGGGGACATTAGAGTGTAAGCTCCTCTGGTACAGAGACTGATGTGATGTGGGGGGGAGGGGACATTAGAGTGTAAGCTCCTCTGTACAGAGACTGATGTGATGTGATGTGGGGGGGGGACATTAGAGTGTAAGCTCCTCTGGTACAGAGACTGATGTGATGTGGGGGGGGAGGGGACATTAGAGTGTAAGCTCCTCTGGTACAGAGGCTGATGTGATGTGGGGGGGAGGGGACATTAGAGTGTAAGCTCCTCTGGTACAGAGACTGATGTGACTGTGGGGGGAGGGGACATTAGAGTGTAAGCTCCTCTGGTACAGAGACTGATGTGATGTGGGGGGGGAGGGGACATTAGAGTGTAAGCTCCTCTGTATAGAGACTGATGTGATGTGGGGGAGGGGACATTAGAGTGTAAGCTCCTCTGGTACAGAGACTGATGTGACTGTGGGGGGAGGGGACATTAGAGTGTAAGCTCCTCTGGTACAGAGACTGATGTGATGTGGGGGAGGGAACATTAGAGTGTAAGCTCCTCTGTACAGAGACTGATGTGATGTGGGGGGAGGGGGCATTAGAGTGTAAGCTCCTCTGGTACAGAGACTGATGTGATGTGGGGGAGGGGACATTAAAGTGTAAGCTCCTCTGGTACAGAGACTGATGTGACTGTGGGGGGAGGGGACATTAGAGTGTAAGCTCCTCTGGTACAGAGACTGATGTGATGTGGGGGAGGGGACATTAGAGTGTAAGCTCCTCTGTACAGAGACTGATGTGATGTGGGGGGAGGGGACATTAGAGTGTAAGCTCCTCTGTACAGAGACTGATGTGATGTGGGGGGGAGGGGACATTAGAGTGTAAGCTCCTCTGTATAGAGACTGATGTGACTGTGGGGGGAGGGGACATTAGAGTGTGAGCTCCTCTGGTACAGAGACTGATGTGATGTGGGGGGAGGGGACATTAGAGTGTAAGCTCCTCTGTATAGAGACTGATGTGATGTGGGGGAGGGGACATTAGAGTGTAAGCTCCTCTGGTACAGAGACTGATGTGATGTGGGGGGAGGGGACATTAGAGTGTAAGCTCCTCTGTACAGAGATTGATGTGATGTGGGGGGAGGGGACATTAGAGTGTAAGCTCCTCTGTACAGAGACTGATGTGACTGTGGGGGGAGGGGACATTAGATTGTAAGCTCCTCTGGTACAGAGACTGATGTGATGGGGGGGAGGGGACATTAGAGTGTAAGCTCCTCTGTATAGAAACTGATGTGATGTGGGGGGGGAGGGGACATTAGAATGTAAGCTCCTCTGGTACAGAGACTGATGTGATGGGGGGAGGGGACATTAGAGTGTAAGCTCCTCTGTATAGAGACTGATGTGGTGGGGGGGAGGGGACATTAGAATGTAAGCTCCTCTGGTACAGAGACTGATGTGACTGTGGGGGGGAGGGGACATTAGAGTGTAAGCTCCTCTGGTACAGAGACTGATGTGACTGTGGGGGGGAGGGGACATTAGAGTGTAAGCTCCTCTGGCACAGAGACTGATGTGACTGTGTGGGGGAGGGGACATTAGAGTGTAAGCTCCTCTGTACAGAGACTGATGTGATGTGGGGGGAGGGGACATTAGAGTGTAAGCTCCTCTGTACAGAGACTGTGACTGTGGGGGAGGGGACATTAGAATGTAAGCTCTTCTGGTGACCTCTGTACAGGTATGTCTCCGGAGGCAGACAG
Organism: Rana muscosa; assembly: GCA_029206835.1. Taxonomy (NCBI): domain Eukaryota; kingdom Metazoa; phylum Chordata; class Amphibia; order Anura; family Ranidae; genus Rana; species Rana muscosa. Next base: position 65,585,271 of record CM055126.1, read on the forward strand.
GAAAACTCGCCTCTTCACCAGGAACCTTGACCAGGACGGAGTCGGCATCGAGTATTGTATTTTCTATAACGAGGCGGAGAAGAGGACACTCTGCATATTCCAGCCCGGGCCCTATACAGAGGGCCCCCAAGGGTGAGCATTCTTTTTTTTGTTTTCTTTTTTCCAGTCTGTCCTACCCAGAATCCTCCTTGTTTTCTGAGCCATCTTATTCTGTCTCCCCCCCCCCCCTTTTGCCTTCTTCTAGGTACGCACATGGAGGTTGTATCGCCGCCATCGTAGACGAGACCATGGGGACGGGAATTGAATACAGCAGCGGATTGTCCATGACGGCCAACCTGAACATTGACTATCGCAAGTAAGTGGGAGGAGCTACCTGACCGGGTTTGGTTTTGATTGGAGGAAGGCTTTCACACTTGCCTAGCTGTCAGGAGATTGTATGATGGGATTGTAATGTGTGTGGCCAGCATTAGGTTTTATCAGTCATATCAAGTAAAATAAGAAATGGAGGGAAGTCACATTCAGGGGCCCTCGGACCGCTCTGGAAATCCTGAAGATAATGGTGATGGGGGGGGGTGTAGTAGTGACCGGAGAAGGATGATGATATTGGGGAGAATTTAGGAGTTATTGATAGCGGAGAGGTGTGATGAGGTTCTCTTTGTGTCTGTAGTCCGATTCCTCTGGGATCTACAGTCCTCATAGACAGCCGAGTGGAGAAAGTAGACGGCCGCAAAGTCCACACCAGCTGCCAGGTCCGCAGTCATGATGACGCTGTGCTGCACAACGAGGCCACCGGTGAGGAAATCTTCATTACTTCCTTCTCTGTTCCTCCTGCCCCTTTCCTCCTGTCGATGCTCCATTGTCTGTCCTGTTGATGCACCTCTAGTCCTCCTCCTTTTTGTCCCTCCTCCCGTCGTTGCTCCTCCTTTTTGTCCCTCCTCCCGTCATTGCTCCTCCTTTTTGTCCCTCTGTCCCATCGTTGCTCCTCCTTTTTGTCCCTCTGTCCCGTCGTTGCTCCTCCTTTTTGTCCTGTCGTCGCTCCTCCCGTCGTCGCTCCTCCCGTCGTCGCTCCTCCCGCCGTTGCTCCTCCTCTGTCCTGTCGTTGCTCCTCCTCTGTCACTCCTCCTCTGTCACTCCTCCTCTGTCCCTCCTCCCGCCGTCGCTCCTCCTCTGTCCCTCCTCCCGCCGTCGCTCCTCCTCTGTCCCTCCTCCCGCCGTCGCTCCTCCTCTGTCCCTCCTCCCGCCGTCGCTCCTCCTCTGTCCCTCCTCCCGCCGTCGCTCCTCCTCTGTCCCTCCTCCCGCCGTCGCTCCTCCTCTGTCCCTCCTCCCGCCTCCTCTGTCCCTCCTCCCGCCGTCGCTCCTCCTCTGTCCCTCCTCCCGCCGTCGCTCCTCCTCTGTCCCTCCTCCCGCCGTCGCTCCTCCTCTGTCCCTCCTCCCGCCGTCGCTCCTCCTCTGTCCCTCCTCCCGCCGTCGCTCCTCCTCTGTCCCTCCTCCCGCCGCTGCTCCTCCTTTGTCCCGCCTCTCGTCGCTGCTCCTCCTTTGTCCCGCCTCTCGTCATTGCTCCTCCTCTGTCCCTCCTCCCGCCGTTGCTCCTCCTCTGTCCCGCCTCTCGTCGTTGCTCCCGTGTCGCTCATTGTTCTTCTGTCCCTCCTGTCGTTGTTGTTCTTTCACTCCAGTACTGATAATGCTCCTCCCTTTTTTTTTTTTTTTCCTCCCCCTTTCAGCTTTGTTTATCACGCCCAAGTCAGGAGAACTTAAAGCCAAACTATAAATTGCTGTATGTTACAAACATCAGGAAATATTCCTAATTTCATTGGTTGGCACCTGTACTTTATACTGTACTGTATCCTGTCTGTCACTAGAGGGCGGCAGATCCTGAATTGTAAGATTCCTGGGATACCTGCTCTTTATAATGTACTCACGATCTCTCAGAGCAATCGTTCTGCGCTGTAGGCCAGCGGTCCCCACCACGGGGGCCCCCTCTCTGGGTCCAATAACCTCAAACGTGCCTACTTCAATATAAACTCGATATGGGTGCCGCACCGCTCCCCCGAAACCAACGGTCAGCACTTCCGAACAGGAACCTCGTCAGTACACTCCATGTGTTATCTTCCTGTCAAGGATAAAGTGAATTATAAACCTAGTAACAAATACCTAACTAACCAAGTGACAGGAAAACCGAACCAACAAACTATAATACAATATATACAGGCAAAGGGGGAGCGAGAACCTACACGATTAACTGGAGGTGCAAGGAAAAGCCGGGAAGGAGGAGCCAGGACTGGGATCAGAAACAAGGAGAGCAGATCGGAGCCAGCAAGGTACAGAACGCAGGGCAGGAGCAAGATCAGGCAGGAAGTTTGACTTGGGATAACTCGGCAAGCATAATCTGGCTATCAGGCAAATCACAAGCAAGAGAAATGGTAGAGGAGGGACTAAATACCCTCCCAGCAGCCAGCAGATCCCAGTAATCAGTCTTTACCTGATGGTGGCTGCTGGGAAACACTGGAACTACAACCTTCTACTTTGGGAACCACAGTGCCACCTTCAGGTGATCCTGGTCCTGACACCTCCTGAGGCTGATTTACTTAAAGCGGAACTTCAGTAAAAAAATATATTTTTTATCTTTGCATCTATTAAATCTTCTCCTCTTGTTGTTGTTTTAACTTTGGATAGTGAATTTTTTTTTTTTCTGCCAGTAAATACTTTCTACAGCCCACTTCCTGTTTCTTGTCTGGTCATTGGCCTAGGCTGACATCATGCACATCTCTCTCTCTTTCATTCTCCTGAAAGTTTGCCAGGAAGGGAGTGGGGATGAATATATTATGTCTTCCTCAGTATAGATCATTTTATATTTTGAACTCGTCCGTTAGGTGTGTATGGTGGACCTTGGGCATATATGACCTAAGGCAGCGCTCGACAAAATCCGGGCGCCAGGTCGCAATTGCGACTAGAAATAGCAACCTGGCGCCTGAGGAAGGAAGCATAGGCCTGCAGAAGGCCGCAAGGCCACGGCGTCAATTACCGGCCGGCGAGGTGGGGGCGCACGGAGATACAGGATACCCCATCCTGTGTCTCCGTGTGCCCCCGCCGCACGATCGCGCTAATTGAGGCCGCGGCTTTGCGGCCTTCTGCAGGCCTATGCTTCCTTCTGTGATCTAGCGCCATCTTGTGGTGGCCGTTGGCATGACAAGACTAATGGAGCTTCCCCTGTGTTTTCACTGCCATCTCCTTCCCTCTAATTAGAATAAAAAATATATATATAATGTTTGGGGGTTCTAACACCCTAGAGAATAAAATGGCGGTCGTTGAAATACTTTCTGTCACACCGTATTTGCGCAGCGGTCTTACAAGCGCACTTTTTTTGGGAAAAAAATACACTTTTTTTAATTTAAAAAATAAGACAACAGTAAAGTTAGCCCAATTTTTTTTTTCTATTGTGAAAGATAATGTTATGCCGAGTAAATTGATACCCAACATGTTACGCTTCAAAATTGCGTCCGCTCGTGGAATGGCGACAAACTTTTACCCTTTAAAATCTCTATAGGCGACATTTAAAAAATTCTACAGGTTGCATGTTTTGAGTTACAGAGGAGGTCTAGGGCTAGAATTTATGCTCTCGCTCTACCAATCGCGGCGATACCTCACATGTGTGGTTTGAACACCGCTTTCATATGCCGGCGCTACTCATGTATGCGTTCGCTTCTGCGCGCAAGCTCAGCGGGACGGGGCGCGTATCTGGCTCCTAACTTTTTTTTTTTTTCAGCTGGCTCCTAGATTCCAAGCAAATTTGTCAAACCCTGACCTAAGGGCTAACTATTACACTCAATGTCATGGACTTTGATTAAATGTATGAAGATTTATTACTTTTTTCTTTTATATTCTGTCTTTTTTAATTGTTTTAATCCCAGAATTTTTAACATGTTATAGTATAATAATATTGTTTTTCTCATGTGACATAGCATATATTTTTTTTTTTTTTTTTTAGCTATTTAATAATCTGATATAAAATGGACGACAACATTCGAAAGAGCTAGATAAGTCTCTCTCTTCCGGTGTCTCTCCTGCCTGACAAATATTTAAGCGCGGTGTGCTGACGTCGAGGCACGGTCTCCGTTCCCAGTTGATGCCTTCTATGGGGAAACGCATCGGGTGGAGCATAGCCTTTTGACGTCATCACGCTAAACAGCCAGCTGGCTTAAACCGCGGCTGTTTTAACTTCTTCTCTTATCGTGTTTTTATGGATGTAAAGCTTTTGCTGCCTTTTTTGAAAATCAATTTCTTTTGGGACATACTACACCATGAAGCCCTCTTTTTTCCTCCACCAAAACAAGACTTTTCAGGGATATCTGGAGCCTAGGACGATTCCTGCCAGAAGATCTCTCTTGAAATTGAATATCCTGTTGCAGCTGGTGGAATAACTTTTTTCTCTGAAGCAGACCACGGGTGGATCCCATTCCTGCCGGCAGGCTGATGCTCTAGCACTTTTGATCTCTATTACCTGAGATCCCACAAATCTGGTAAGAGGCTATGATATCATATCCCTGACCTCAGAGTATTGGAATATCAGAATATCGGAAGACCTAATGCTTTTTCAGAACGTGGTTACTTTGTGATATTTATATGGACTTTTACTGATTTTATTCGTATATAGTTACCCTAATAATATATATTTCTCACTTTGCACCTTGATGGGTATTTATGAATACATTTCATGCACCAGGGAGTTTTTATAGTCTTTTTGGCACATATATATATTTCTAAGTGTATGTGCGCTTTTTCATTTTTATTCACTGATGAGGCTGCACTGACGGGTACCGACGAGGCTGCACTGACGGGTACCGATGATGTTGCAATGATGGGCACTTATAGGTGGCACTGATGGGCACTATCGGGAATCGCAGATGGGCAGAATCACTTTGTCTGAGGCAACACATTTATAGTGAACACATTCTACTCCTTAAGTAAATCTGCCTCACCATGTACCTTGTATACAGCCATGTACCTTGTATACAGCTTACTCTTCCGAAGGACTGCATTACAATTGGTTACTTTTATTGTCCGTAAACCTATTTGTACCAGTTTAGCTTTATGTAAAGTAAAAAAAAATATATAGGAAATATTTTGCAGCCTTTTAATAGTTACAAATACCTATATATTTTTTTTTTATCTTCTTTACTGAGGCCATATGCTCATTCTCCTGTTCCTGCACTCTCCGATAGGTGGGCGGAGCCAAATGGTAACATGTGACAAATCCTGCCTGTAAACATCATTGCAGTGTTGCCCGTCCTTGCCCAGGGGCCCCACCGAGCCAACTGCCACTCTTGCAGCCACATGGACTCGTTGAGAAAATAAAAGATCAAAACATTAATTAAATATTACATAAAAGTCCTATGAAAATATTTTTTTTTTATTACGGTAATTGCTGCCATCTATAAAACCAAGAAGATCCACTGCTGCTTCGCCCTTCACATACACAGAGAAGTATGAATATCGGGGGGGGGGCGGGCTTCACCTGCTGTCAATCACTCACTTTAAGGGGGGCAGGGGTGTGGCTTGACACTGCAGCTATTCCTATCTCTGTATTCTGCATAAGGGAGCTCATCTATAATGGCAGCCGGGAGCCCGCATGTAAAGACGGCTCCGTGGGACCCTGGAAGGGGACGGGGCCACTGGAGAACTGCGACCAAGAAAGACTGCATTTTGAGACGTGGAAATGAAAGCAACAGCAGGCTTACAAACAAAGGCAGGCATGGTGAGTGCAAAGAGGTGCAACACTATATGCTTTTTTAAGGTTTAATAAAAAGTAAAAACGGAGCGCACAAAAACACTTCAAAACCACACAACCCCACATTCCCTCCAATCCCTATATCCCCAGTTATAATAGAGTGTATGTATTATCTAAGAGACGATAACCAGAAATAATATTCAGTGGCTGGACAGTATGTAAACTGCTTCATTAAACAGAAGCCGCACCTAAAAGGGGAAGCTCCACTTGTCTGCCCCACCCCATCTCCGCTGGCACATTTGGCACCTTTTGGGTGAGCGGGTACCTGGTTTTGACAGGTACCTGCTCCTACTTCTGGCTCGGTTCGTCCCCTCTTTCCTCCCGCAGCTGGCCCATTCAGAAAGCTGCAAGGCTTCACTGCTAGTTTCCCTTTAGCCAAGATGGCGGGGCCAGCACCCAAGAGCTGATTGAAGAATCGGCTCAGGCGAGGACACCGCTGGATGCCTGGACAAGTAAGTGCCCTAATAGTAAAAGTCAGCAATTACAGTTTTGGAGCTGCTGACTTTTAATTTTTGCAGGGGGATGGGGGCGGAACTCCTCTTTAAAGCGGAGTTCCACCCAAAAATGGAACTTCCGCTTTTCGGAACCCTCCCCCCCCCCCCTCTGGTGTCACATTTGGCACCTTTCAGGGGGGAGGGGGGGTGCAGATACCTGTATATTACAGGTATTTGCACCCATTTTCTGGGGAGAGACTCCCACGGGAGTCACTCCACTTCCCATCCTCCCCCGCTGTCTTCTGGGAAACACTGGTCCAAGGAGACAGCGGGGAACCACTGGGAATGCGCCACGCTACTCGCGCATGCGCAGTAGGGAACCGGGCAGTGAAGCCACAACGCTTCACTTCCTGATTCCCTCACCGAGGTTGGCGGCGGGGGCAGCCGAGAGACAAGCAATTGCTCTGCTTCGGCTGCCAACATCGCGGGCACCCTGGGCAGGTACGTGTCCAATTTATTAAAAGTCAGCAGCTGCAGTATTTGTAGCTGATGGCTTTTAATATTTATTTATTTATTTTTCGCGGGACCTCCACTTTAAGCTACATTAATGTAAGGGGGAGAGGTGAGGCAGGTTTTAGATTGCGATACAAATCCATTATGTGAGAGACACCAGGCATGAGTATTGTACAGTGACTGGCCATTTATGTAAACAGCTTCATTAGGCAGTTATATAAAAGAGGGAGAGACCAGGCAGCTTTTATATTTTAATTCAGATTGAATTGTATTTCCTGAGAAACAATCGCCACAAATACTGTTCAGTGGGTGAAAGACACGTAAGCAGTTTGGTTAGGCTGCAATATAAGAGGGAGAGACCAGGCAAGTTTTATCTTGCAATAAAAAATTAAGAGTGTATTATATGAGAGACATTAGCCACAAATATTGATCAGTGGCTGGACAGCATCTAAGCAGCTTGGTTAGGTTGCAATAAAAGTAGAGAGACCAATAAAAATAGGAATCTATTATGTCAGAGACATCAGGCATGAATACTGTACAGTGACTGGACCACCTCGCGCCCGCCGTACGACTATGTACGGCTGCAAGGTGGCTCTTAAATGCCGGGAGGCCGTCTTTTTACGGCCTCCGCTCCTCTGGCCACTGAGAGGCGCGCGCGCACGTGCCCGGCGCGTCACTGTAATGCCGATGCACGTGCCTGGCAGAGATCCACGTCCTGTCAGGGAGAGGGGACCGATGCTGTGTCCCTTGTACATAGGGACACAGATCGGTCACCTCCCCCAGTCAGTCCCCTCCCCCCACAGTAGTAATCACTCCCAGGGCATACATTTAACCCCTTCCTCGCCCCCTAGTGTTAACCCCATTCCCTGCCAGTCACATTTATACAGTAATCAGTGCATATTTATAGCACTGTTCGCTGTATAAATGTGAATGGTCCCAAAATAGTGTCCGCCATAATGTCGCAGTCACGAAAAAAAATCACTGATCGCCGCCATTACTAGTAAAAAAAATTTTTTTTATAAAAATTCCCTAAAACTACCCCCTATAAAAATATGTAGAAGAATACGTATCGGCCTAAACCTGAGGAAAAAAATATTTTTTGAAAAAAAAAAATTGGGATATTTATTATAGCAAAAAAACCCCACTTTTTTGCTTTTTTTTTTTTTTCAAAAATTGTCGCTCTTTCTTTGTCTATAGCGCAAAAAAGAAAAACCACAGAGGTGATCAAATACCACCAAAAGAAAGCTCTATTTGTGGGAAAAAAGGACGTCAGTTTTGTTTGGGAGCCACGTTGCACGACCGCGCAATTGTCATTCAAAGCGTGACAGTGCCGAAAGCTGAAATTTCGCCTGGGCAGGAAGGGGGTATATGTGCCCAGCAAGCAAGTGGTTAAAGTGGAGCTCCACCCTAAATTTTCACTTCTGCTACTCGGAACCCTCCCCCCCTCCGGTGTCACAATTGACACCTTTCAGGGGGGAGGGGGGTGAAGATACCTGTCTAAGACAGGTATTTTCACCCACATCCGGGAGTCCTCTCTGCGGGAATCTGCGGGAGTGACGTCGCTTCCCCCAGACTTCCCGTAGTGTTCTGGGAGATACTCGGCTCCCAGAACACAGGAGGACGAATCAGAACGGCGCATGAAGGGAACCGGGCATGAAGCCGCAGGGCTTCACTTCCTGGTTCCCTCAGTGAGGATGGCGGAGGGAGCAGCAGAGCGACGAGCGATCGCTCGTCTTCTGCTGCGGACGTCGCTGGACTCCAGGACAGGTAAGTGTCCAAATATTAAAAGCCAGCAGCTGCTGTAGCTGTAGCTGCTGGCTTTTAATATTTTTTTTTCCGGCGGAGCTCCGCTTTAAGCAGCTTCATTAGGCTGCAATATAAAAGAGAGATGGAATGGCCAGGCAGGTTTTATCTTGCAATAAAAATTAGAGTGTGTTATCTGAGAGACATCGGCCATGAATATTGCAAACATGTAAGCAGTGTGGTTGGGCTGCAATATAAGAGGGAGAGGCCAGGAAGGTAATTGCCGCCAACAATAAAACCAAGAAGATCCACTGCTGCTTTGCCCTTCACATGCACAGACAAGTAGAGACATCGGGGGGGGGGGCTTCACCTGCTGTCAATCACTCACTTTAAGGGGGGGCAGCGGTGTGGCTTGGCACTGCAGCTATTCGTATCTCTGGATTCTGCGATATAAAAGGGAGAAAACATTAGAATGTCTGATCAGAGAGACAGTAGTTGCAATTATTAAGTGGCTGGACAGTATGTAAGCAGAGCACTACATATCCCAGCATGCCCTGTGCACCCTCCACCCACACCGGAGCACTACATATCCCAGTATGACCTGTGTACCCCCCCCCCACACCAGAGCACTACAGATCCCAGCATGACCTGTGTACCTTTCTCCCCCCCCACACCGGAGCACTACATATCCCAGTATGACCTGTGTACCTCCCCCCCCCCCCCCACACCAGAGCACTACAGATCCCAGCATGTCCAGCGTACCCTCCCCCCACACCGGAGCACTACATATCCCAGCATGACCTGTGTACCTTTCTCCCCCCCCCCACACCGGAGCACTACATATCCCAGTATGACCTGTGTACCTCCCCCCCACATCAGAGCACTACCGATCCCAGCACGTCCAGCGTACCCTCCCCCCACACCTGAGCACTACATATCCCAGCATGCTCCATGTACCCCCACACCAGAGCAATACATATCCCGGCATTCCCCCTGTACCCACACCAGAGCACTATGTATCCCATAGAATCGCCCGTGGACGCCCTCCGGACTCCGATCACAGAATTGTACCGACACAGCACTCCCTCCATCCTCCACGTTCAGGACGTTGTATTTACCATCCCCCGATACCACCTTGACAAGAGCATGCTGGGATATGTAGTGCTCCGGTGTGGGGGGAGGGCACACAGGACATGCTGGGATATGTAGTACTCCGGAGTGGGGGTAGGGGAGGGCACACAGGACATGCTGGGATATGTAGTGCTCCAGTGTGGGGGGAGGGGAGAGTACACAGGACATGCTGGGATATGTAGTACTCCGGTGTGGGGGGAGGGGAGGGTACACAGGACATGCTGGGATATGTAGTACTCCGGTGTGGGGGGAGGGGAGGTACACAGGACATGCTGGGATATGTAGTACTCCGGTGTGGGGGGAGGGGAGGGTACACAGGACATGCTGGGATATGTAGTACTCCGGTGTGGGGGGAGGGGAGAGTACACAGGACATGCTGGGATATGTAGTACTCCGGTGTGGGGGGAGGGGAGGTACACAGGACATGCTGGGATATGTAGTGCTCCGGTGTGGGGGGAGGGGAGGGTACACAGGACATGCTGGGATATGTAGTACTCCGGTGGGAGGGGAGGGTACACAGGACATGCTGGGATATGTAGTGCTCCGGTGTGGGGGGAGGGGAGGGTACACAGGACATGCTGGGATATGTAGTACTCCGGTGGGAGGGGAGGGCACACAGGACATGCTGGGATATGTAGTGCTCCGGTGTGGGGGGAGGGGAGGGTACACAGGACATGCTGGGATATGTAGTGCTCCGGTGTGGGGGGAGGGGAGGGTACACAGGACATGCTGGGATATGTAGTACTCCGGTGTGAGGGGAGGGTACACAGGACATGCTGGGATATGTAGTACTCCGGTGTGGGGGGAGGGGAGGGTACACAGGACATGCTGGGATATGTAGTACTCCGGTGTGGGGGGAGGGGAGGGTACACAGGATATGCTGGGATATGTAGTACTCCGGTGTGGGGGGAGGGGAGAGTACACAGGACATGCTGGGATATGTAGTACTCCGGTGTGGGGGGGAGGGGAGGGTACACAGGACATGCTGGGATATGTAGTACTCCGGTGTGGGGGGAGGGGAGGGTACACAGGACATGCTGGGATATATAGTGCTCCGGTGTGGGGGAGGGGAGAGTACACAGGACATGCTAGGATATGTAGTGCTCCGGTGTGGGGGGAGGGGAGGGTACACAAGCACCGCCATCATCCCTTGGCCTGCCTGGACACGTCTGCCCTGCATTGACCTTTGAGCCACCGTAGCTGATCGCAGACTTCCGCACCCAGCCGGGACATGATCGACTGCAACTGCTATGCACAAACGGATATTCTGCCAAACTTTCGTTAGCTTCGGTGTTCCCATCGGGGGAACAAAGACCGGTTAGTTAGAGATCACGGAGATTCCAGCTACTATTGCGGAACGGTGAGAGCATTCGGGCTTTGATGTACATTTTCCGCCTCTCTCCATATACGGAGAGAGCACACATTGTATCCCAATGAACTGTGCAGCTTTTTTGTTGCAAATGTCAATTACGGTTGAGTGATAATTGGGGACGGCAAAGGCATGTTAATATGTCCCCTGAGATATTTTTTCCGACCCCATTTTTTTTTTTTTTTAACCGGCTCTCATAAATATCCGGAGCAGCTACCTTTTTGGACAATAGCACTTGACTGGCTCATTTCCACGTCTGGTCCGTGATATTAACCACTTGCTTACCGGGCACTTAAACCCCCCCCCCCCTCCTGCCCAGACCAATTTTCAGCGCTGATGCACTTTGAATGACAATTACGCGGTCCTACAACGCTGTACCCAAATGAAATTTTTATCATTTTTTTCCCCCCACAAATAGAGCTTTCGTTTGGTGGTATTTGATCACCAATGCGGTTTTTTTTATTAAAAAAAAAAAAAAATACAGATTTTTTTTTTAATAAAAAATTATATATTTTTTTATGGGTGAGTGAATAACTTGTATAGTGCTACAAATGCGAACTAAATCGCCTCAAGGCGCTTATTTCCATCCCGTGACGTCCTGATCCTTCAGAAGAGGTGGGTCTTAAGTTTTTTTTCCTGAAGGCCCGATGGTTTTCTTCCATACGGATGTCCGTGGGTAGAGCGTTCCATAGCCGTGGTTCTTGGACTCCAAATCTTCGTTCTCCCTTTGATTTGTAGCGGGACTTGGGGATGCGGAGGAGGTTTTGGTTGGTTGATCGGAGAATGCGTTTGGGGGTGTAGTGCTTTATCTTCTCGCATAAATATTGAGGAGCGTTTCCTTGTGTGCACTTGTGGGTGAGACAGAGGGTCTTTGAATGTGACCCGATCATTTACGGTTAGCCAATGCAGGGTCCTCAGTGAAGGGGTGATGGATTCCCAGGGTTTTTTTTTCCCCCGTTGCCAGTCTGGATGCCGTGTTCTGGACGACTTGTAGGCGCGAAATCTGATATTTGGGTAGTCCTATGTAGAGGGAGTTTGCGTAGTCGAGTCGGGAGTTGATAATTGTTCCAACTACTACTGCTGTGTCCTCTTCCAGGATGAAGGGGATGAGTCTACGCAGCAGGCGGAGGAGATAATGAGATCCTCTGACTACCGATCCTATTTGTGCATCCATCGACATCTCCGAGTCAAAGATGACTCCGAGACTTTTGACTTCAGTGCTCGGGGTAATGGTCTGTCCTGGAATTGTGGGTGGTGTTCAAGAAGTTTTAGTTTTTGACTTTCGGTTTGCATGGAGGAGAAGTTCTGTTTTGGTACCGTTGAGTTTGAGGGAACTCTCGGTCAATCCAATCATCGATCGATGTGAGGCACTTTTCCAGTCCGTGATATTGGTCTTTTTTTCCGGTGATTTGAAAGTAGAGTTGGGTGTCGTCAGCGTATGAGTGGTAGCACAGGTCCTGTTTGCTTATGATTTTAAGAAGTGGGCGGAGGTAGATGTTAAAGAGCACGGGTGACAGGGGTGATCCTTGAGGGACTCCGCAAGAAATTGCGCGAGTTTCAGAGGTGAAGGCTCCTAGTTTCACGGTCTGGGAGCGATTTTTCTAGTAAGGATGCGAACCAAGGTAGGTCAGGGTCTGCGACTCTGGCTACTTCTTTAAGGCGAGTGAGTAGAGTTTTGTGGTCTACTGCAGTGTTTCTCAACTCCAGTCCTCAAGGCACACCAACAGGTCATGTTTTCAGGATTTTTCCTCAGATGAAACAGCTGTGGTAATTACTAAGGCAGTGAAACTGATCAAATCACCTGTGCAAAATAATAGAAAGCCTGAAAACATGACCCATTGGGGCGCCTTGAGGACTGGAGTTGAGAAACACTGGTCTACTGTGTCGAACGCTGCACTGAGATCCAGCAGCACCAGAAGACATGATTCTCTGTCATCTGCAGCTTCGAGGGCGTCATCCCATATTTTGAGAAGGGCTGTTTCTGTGCCATGGCCCGGGCGGAAGCCTGATTGTAGTGGATCCAAGAGTTTGTGGGTGTCCAATTGGAGTTGTAGTTGTTGTACTACTGCTTTCTCCATAATCTTGGAGATGGTGTTGAGACTTGTTACCGGTCTGCGGTAGTTTGGGTCTTTTGGGTCGAGGTTGGGCTTCTTTAGGAGGGGTTTGACTATGCCTTGCTTGAGGGAGATCGGAACAATGCCTTCTTTGAACGATTGATTTACGAGATGTGTTATGGTGGGTGCCAAGATGTCGGTACATTCTTTCAGGAGTTTTGTAGAAATTATGTAATTTGGTGATGTGCTGTCTCTGAGACTTCTGATGATATTTTTGGTGGTGTCGATGGTGATTGGGGCCAGCGCAAATGTAATCGATTGTCTATTGATTTCCTCTTCTTGTTTAGGCTGAGTGAGGTTGGTTGTTTTTTTCTGTTGAATTATTTCTCAAATGTTTTTGATTTTGTCGATAAAAAAATCCGATGGTTCATTGCAGAATTCTTGAGTTTCGTTTTTTGGGGGCTCTAAACAGGTGGGGTTCATAGTTTGAGCGACAAGTTTGAAAAGTTCGCGAGGTCGGTTTAGGGCTTTTGAGATGGTGTTTGAGAAATGTTCTTTTTTTGCTTTTGAAGATCGCTTTGTGGTATTTTTTAGTGAGTGCTTTGTAGTTAGTGTGGTTTTCCTTTGTTGGGTTTCTTCTCCAGGCTCCTTCATCTCTTCTTCGTTCTTGCTTCAGTAGAGTCAGAGTGTCATTAAACCAGCCCTAATTTTTTCTCCGGCTGAGTGCTCTACGTCTCGGAGTGACTGTGTCTGCTGTTTGTAGTAATGCTTTGTTTAAGGAGTTGAGTGGTTTTGATTTAGTGTTCCTATTTTTTTTGATAGTGTAGTTTTGAAGAGCTCAGAGCGTAGTTTCTTCTGAGATCTTGTCCAGTGTGTGGTTATTGAGTGTTTTCGGTTTTTGGGAGATGGTGTTGGTGGTGATTTTAAATTTGATAGCGTGGTGGTCCGTCCATGGTAACGGCATGTTGTCCAGTGTGTTGACGTCCATGTTTTGTTTGAAGATGAGGTCAAGAATGTGACCTGACCGATGAGTGGGGGCATTTATCAGTTGCTGCAGACCTAGTTCTTCCAGATGGTTGATGCAGGAGGTGGCGATGGGGTCCTGAGTGGAGTTAGCCCAGAGGTTGAAGTCCCTGAGTAAAAGAACGTTTTTGGTTTTCAAGGTGTATGTCGAGATGAATTGGGTGAAGGGTGTGAGGAGATTTGTCTTTGGTCCTAGTGGTCTGTAGCATAGCAGTATGTGGACGGTGTCTTGAGGTGTTGTTTGAAGATGCAGAGTGAGTGTCTCCATGAAAGGCAAGGAGTTCTGTAGCTTCGGTTTGATGAGAGAGAGAGGTGAGATTTGAAGATCACTGCTAGGCCTCCTCCTCGTTGTCCTATTCTGTGCTCGGTTAGGATGCCATAGTTCTCAGGCACCAATTCTGTTAGGATGGCGTGATAAAGAGGCAATCTATGTTGCTTTGGGTGATAAAGTCGTGGATTTCCTGTCTGTGCTTGACTGACGATCTGGTGTTGATCAGGGCGCATGATATGTGTTGTAGTGGCAGTGGTCCCTTCGTGTTTTTGATGGTCGATTTGTCGATTGATCCTTAGCAGTTGTTCTTTTCGTAGTATTTTTTGGGTGGAGGTTGGTAGTGTTGTTGTTTTGTTTATAAATTTTTTGCAAACGGGTAATTTTTCTCCTTCTTCATTGATGTACGCTGATGAGGCTGCACTGATGGGGCTGCACTGGTGGGCACTGAGAGGTGGCATTGATGGGTGGCACTGGTGGGCACTGAGAAGTGGCACTAATAGGGGGCACTGATGGGTGGCAGTGATGGGCACTGAAGGGCATTGATGGGTGGCACTGGTGGGCACTGAGAAGTGGCACTAATAGGTGGCATTAATAGCTGGCAATGGTAGGGGCAGTGATGGGCACTGATGGGTGGCAGTGATGGGCACTGATGGGTGGCACTGATGGGCACTGAAGTGGCTCTAATAGGTGGCATTAATAGCTGGCACTGATGGGCACTGATGGGTGGCAGTGATGGGCACTGATCGGCACTAGTAAGTTACTCTGATAGGCAGCACTGCTAGGTGGCACTGATGAGGAACTGATTGGCACCACTGGTGAGCATTGATAGGTGGCACTCATGGGTATTGATAGGTGGCACTGGTGGGCACTGTGGGCACTTGCAGGTGCACTGGCAGGGGGGTACTAACCGCACAGAGGAGGCAGATGTGCCTCCTTCCTCTTCGGGACCGATGTCCCTTACACATAAGCCGGCGATCGGTTTTTTTTTTTCTCCTCATACTGTCAGCGTGAGGAGAAAAAAAAACTATTACGGCTCATTGGCTGACAGCTGATCATGTGGTAAGGGGCCGGGACCGGCCCCTTATTCGGATCTGTGGTCACCCGAGTCTCAGTGACTCGGGTGATCACAGCGAGCGCGCGAAGGGGAGGAGGTCCTATTGACGGCCTCCCGGCAATTGGGGGTCCGCGCTGTAGCTGTCATTCGGCTATAGCGCAGGTGCCAAGTGGTTAATACCAGGTTTCCCCGAAAATAAGCCCTAGTTTAAAATGCTTGTAAAATCCTATAATCCACTCTATTACAGTAGTGTATAATGTACAATGTGTGTGTTTCGTAATATAATTGCGGGGAAGAGAAGTGCAGAGCGGCGCTATAATGAAGGTATTTGGCACAATTAAATTACAGAAACACACGCATTGTACATTATATACTCCTGTAATAGAGTGAATTGCAGGATTTTACAAGCATTTTAACTCAGTTTACACTGGGGATTCCTGACAGGCAGGGAGAGAGAGGGGGAGAGAAAACAGCACATTACATGGTAAGACCTCCCCCGAAAATAAGCCCTACTGTGTCTTTTGTTGTCAAAATTAATATAAGACCCGTGCTTATTTTGGGGAAACGCGGTATTATCCACCTTACCAGGAATTCCATAAATTCATGGACATTAGTATTTCTATAAAGTCCAAAATGGACACCTAGCAAACAGTATTAGTCGAATTAGTCCTCTTACTAGTATGAAATTCCCGGGTATATCTCAATACATATAGCAGCACCGCTCAGTTCCATCCCGCTGGGTTCGTATTTTATATATATATATATATATATATATATATATATATATATATATAATGTGTGTGTGTGTGTGTGGCCAATTTTTTTGTATGTGTGATTTTTTTACTATTGGGTATGATGGGGATGAACTCCTTATTTGTATTATTTAACGGATTTTAACTTACCTTTTTGATACATTAATGAAGCTCATTATTTTTCAATATATGGTATAGTATACCGTGGTTGATTCTCCTGATGGATTTTCCGGGGCATCCATTTGCTCCATCACTTCATTTATTCAAGAGTACACAGGACATGCTGGGATATGTAGTACTCCGGGGTGGGGGGGAGGGGAGGGTACACAGGACATGCTGGGATATGTAGTACTCCGGGGTGGGGGAGGGGAGGGTACACAGGACATGCTGGGATATGTAGTACTCCGGGGTGGGGGGAGGGCACACAGGACATGCTGGGATATGTAGTACTCCGGTGTGGGGGGAGGGGAGGGTACACAGGACATGCTGGGATATGTAGTACTCCGGTGTGGGGGGAGGGGAGAGTACACAGGACATGCTGGGATATGTAGTGCTCCGGTGTGGGGGGAGGGGAGGGTACACAGGACATGCTGGGATATGTAGTACTCCGGTGTGGGGGGAGGGGAGGGTACACAGGACATGCTGGGATATGTAGTACTCCGATGTGGGGGGAGGGGAGGGTACACAGGACATGCTGGGATATGTAGTACTCCGGTGTGGGGGGAGGGGAGAGTACACAGGACATGCTGGGATATGTAGTGCTCCGGTGTGGGGGGAGGGGAGGGTACACAGGACATGCTGGGATATGTAGTACTCCGGTGTGGGGGGAGGGGAGGGTACACAGGACATGCTGGGATATGTAGTACTCCGATGTGGGGGGAGGGGAGGGTACACAGGACATGCTGGGATATGTAGTACTCCGGTGTGGGGGGAGGGGAGGGTACACAGGACATGCTGGGATATGTAGTACTCCGGTGTGGGGGGAGGGGAGGGTACACAGGACATGCTGGGATATGTAGTACTCCGGTGTGGGGGGGAGGGGAGGGTACACAGGACATGCTGGGATATGTAGTACTCCGGTGTGGGGGGAGGGGAGGGTACACAGGACATGCTGGGATATGTAGTACTCCGGTGTGGGGGGAGGGGAGGGTACACAGGACATGCTGGGATATGTAGTACTCCGATGTGGGGGGAGGGTACACAGGACATGCTGGGATATGTAGTACTCCGGTGTGGGGGGAGGGGAGAGTACACAGGACATGCTGGGATATGTAGTGCTCCGGTGTGGGGGGAGGGGAGGGTACACAGGACATGCTGGGATATGTAGTACTCCGGGGTGGGGGGAGGGGAGGGTACACAGGACATGCTGGGATATGTAGTACTCCGGGGTGGGGGAGGGGAGGGTACACAGGACATGCTGGGATATGTAGTACTCCGGGGTGGGGGGGAGGGCACACAGGACATGCTGGGATATGTAGTACTCCGGTGTGGGGGGAGGGGAGGGTACACAGGACATGCTGGGATATGTAGTACTCCGGTGTGGGGGGAGGGGAGAGTACACAGGACATGCTGGGATATGTAGTGCTCCGGTGTGGGGGGGAGGGGAGGGTACACAGGACATGCTGGGATATGTAGTACTCCGGTGTGGGGGGAGGGGGGGGTACACAGGACATGCTGGGATATGTAGTACTCCGATGTGGGGGGAGGGGAGGGTACACAGGACATGCTGGGATATGTAGTACTCCGGTGTGGGGGGAGGGGAGAGTACACAGGACATGCTGGGATATGTAGTGCTCCGGTGTGGGGGGAGGGGAGGGTACACAGGACATGCTGGGATATGTAGTACTCCGGTGTGGGGGGAGGGGAGGGTACACAGGACATGCTGGGATATGTAGTACTCCGATGTGGGGGGAGGGGAGGGTACACAGGACATGCTGGGATATGTAGTACTCCGGTGTGGGGGGAGGGGAGGGTACACAGGACATGCTGGGATATGTAGTACTCCGGTGTGGGGGGAGGGGAGGGTACACAGGACATGCTGGGATATGTAGTACTCCGGTGTGGGGGGGAGGGGAGGGTACACAGGACATGCTGGGATATGTAGTACTCCGGTGTGGGGGGAGGGGAGGGTACACAGGACATGCTGGGATATGTAGTGCTCCGGTGTGGGGGGAGGGGAGAGTACACAGGACATGCTGGGATATGTAGTACTCCGGTGTGGGGGGAGGGGAGAGTACACAGGACATGCTGGGATATGTAGTACTCCGGTGTGGGGGGAGGGGATACAGGACATGCTGGGATATGTAGTGCTCCGGTGTGGGGGGAGGGGAGGGTACACAGGACATGCTGGGATATGTAGTACTCCGGTGTGGGGGGAGGGGAGGGTACACAGGACATGCTGGGATATGTAGTACTCCGGTGTGGGGGGAGGGGAGGGTACACAGGACATGCTGGGATATGTAGTACTCCGGTGTGGGGGGAGGGGAGGGTACACAGGACATGCTGGGATATGTAGTGCTCTGGTGTGGGGGGAGGGGAGGGTACACAGAACATGCTGGGATATGTAGTGCTCCGGTGTGGGGGGAGGGGACGCAGGTCGGTGTGCACCGGACGTGGAAGTCCCGGTGACACTTCCTGTATTTGTATAAATCACGTGAACTTTGTACAGCTCCATAGACCATGTTGGCGATATATCTCTCATCCCTCTCTGTGTATAAAGGTCTCATGTCACCTCTGTATGGTCATGTGATGTGCGCTGGCCCCTCCCCCGATAATGTATAGAATTTCCGGTGTCCCCGTCTCATCACTTCCTGTCTCCTCTCACAGGCACCATGCTGCACGGACTCTCCAGGATCATCCGGGGCGGCGCTGCCATCTGCCGCCACACCACCGGGACACAGAGCGAATGCCGCTTCTCCGTGAGTACTGATTGGTGGGTGATGGGGTTAAGCCCTTCGGGTCTGATATGGATTTTGAGGGGAATCCACGTCAGAGTTAAAAAAAAAAAAAAAAAAAAAATGGCGTCAGATCCCTCCCAAAATGCATACCGGACCCTTATCCGAGCAAGCAGTCCGGCAGATCCCCCAAACCACACCAGGCCGAATGATGGCTACAGCACGGGCTTACTTTGCTGGGAGGGTGTATACTGACATCCTCCCATGATTGGACTCGGCTGATCACAGATCGGGGTAAAGGACCAATCACAGCGGCCCTTTACCACGCGATCAGCTGTCAGCCAATGACAGCTGATCACAGAATGTAAACACAAGCCAGTTATCTGCTTTTCTCTCCTCACACTGAGCATGAGAAGAGGAGGAGAAATCCGATAACTTGCTTCTGTTACAGGGACATCGGCCCCAACATTGCCAACAAGTGCCCACCAGTGCCCCCCATCAGTGTCACCTATCAGTGCCTCATCATCAGTGTCCCCTATCAGTGCTGCCTATCAGTGCCACCTATTAGGACAGCCTCATCAGTGCCACCTGTCAGTACCCATCAGTGCCGCCTATCAGAGTTCATGAGTGCCGCCTCATCGGTGCCACCTATTAGTACAGCCTCATCAGTACCCTTTAGTGCCGCCTATCAGTGCCACCTCTTAGGCTCTGAAAACCGCACTGAAGAGCACTATCAGTGTCCATTAGTGCAGCCTCATCAGTGCCACCTATTAGTGCAGCCTCATCAGTGCCACCTCTCAGTGCTGCCCGTCAGTTCCGCCTCATCAGTGCCACCTATTAGTGCAGCCTCATCAGTGCCACCTCTCAGTGCTGCCCGTCAGTTCCGCCTCATCAGTGCCACCTATTAGTGCAGCCTCATCAGTGCCACCTCTCAGTGCTGCCCGTCAGTTCCGCCTCATCAGTGCCACCTCTCAGTGCTGCCCGTCAGTTCCGCCTCATCAGTGTCACCTATTAGTGCAGCCTCATCAGTGCCACCTCTCAGTGCTGCCCGTCAGTTCCGCCTCATCAGTGCCACCTATTAGGCGGCACTAAAGGGTACTGATGAGGCTGCACTATCAGTGCCACCTCTTAGGCTCCGAAAACAGCACTGAAGGGCACTAAGAGGTGGCACTGATGAGGCAAAAATAAGAGGTGGCACTGATGGGCAGCACTGATAGGTGGCACTGATGAGGCAGTACTGATAGGTGGCACTGATGAGGCTGCACTAATAGGTGGCACTGATGAGGCTGCACTAATAGGTGGCACTGATGAGGCGGAACTGACGGGCAGCACTGAAAGGTGGCACTGATGAGGCTGCACCAATAGGTGGCACTGATGAGGCAGTACTAATGGACACTGATAGGCTCTGAAAACAGCACTGAAGAGCACTATCAGTGTCCATTAGTACTGCCTCATCAGTGCCACCTCTCAGTGCCACCCGTCAGTTC
The DNA here is from genome assembly GCA_029206835.1 of Rana muscosa. NCBI lineage: Eukaryota > Metazoa > Chordata > Amphibia > Anura > Ranidae > Rana > Rana muscosa. The sequence goes on from CM055126.1 coordinate 65,605,781, forward strand.
CGCCTCATCAGTGCCACCTATTAGTGCAGCCTCATCAGTGCCACCTATTAGTTCAGCCTCATTATTGCCACCTATCAGTGCTGCCCATCAGTGCCACCTATTAGTTCAGCCTCATTATTGCCACCTATCAGTGCTGCCCATCAGTGCCACCTCTTAGTGCCCTTCAGTGCTGCTGTCAGAGCCCATCAGTGCCACCTATCAGTGCAGCCTCTTCAGTGCCACCTATTATTAGTGCCCTTCAGTGCCGCATATCGATGCCCATCAGTGCAGCCTCATCAGTACCACTTCATCAGCGCACATCAGTGAAGGAGAAGAATTACCTGTTTGCAAAATTTTATAACAAACTACGAAAAAAAAAAAAAATTCTTTCAACATTTTCAGTCTTTTTTTCGTTTGTTTAGCAAAAAATAAAAAACCCCAGTGGTGAATAAATACCAACAAAAGAAAACTTTATTCGTCTGAGAAAAAAAAAAAAAGATAAAAATGTCATATGTGTACAATGTTCCATGACTGCGTAATTGTCATTCAAAGTGTGACAGCGCTGAAAGCTGAAAACTAGCCTGGGCAGGAAGGGGGTGAAAGTGGCCGGTAGGCGAGTGGTTAACCTGGGGGAGGGGGGGATGCTTTGGGGGAAGTGGGACTTCACCCCCCCCCCCCCAAAAGCACCCTGTCCCAATTCGGATTAGGACAAGGGCCTATTCCCCACAACCCTGGCCCAGTGCTTGTGGGGGGGGGGGGGTTTGGGGGCTGTAAGCTATCGGAATCTGGCCCCTCTATGTGAATAAGTAGGGGGGCTACATAGTACCCATACTCATTCACCAAAAAATGTCAAAAGTAAAAGAAGACACAGACAACTTTTGACGAGTCCTTTTAATAAAAAAAAAAAAAAAAAAGCCCCGCCCAATGTAAATCCAGCAGCAATCACAATAAACGCAGAGCTGTATGAAAAAAAAAAAAAAAAAAAAGAAGCCCACTGACCAGTCCCCTTGAGAGACACTTGCCAAGTGACAGCCGCTTGCCGGTAAGTAATCATGGGGTGGGGTCACCGGGTGACCACACCCCCATGATGTCACTCAGAGACCCATGAAGTCACAGGGGGGCGTGGTCACCCCCCCTCCCCCTATGTTTACTTTCCGGCAAGTGTAGTTCTATATAGAACAGAATATGTGGGTATAGAATTGGGTATATGGGATTGTATGATAGTATTATTATTTTTTATTTTTTTTATTTACTTATTGACTTTTGCTATGTACTTCATACTCAGTCACATAGGGGGTGCTGGGATCTTGTTAAAGGGGGCTTCCAGATTTTAATAACTAACCCCCACAAGCACCAGGCCAGGGTTGTGGGGAAGAGGCCCATGGGGACAAAGTGCTTTTGGGGGGGGGGGGGGGGGGGGCACTTGCTCATCCTGGTCTGCCGGGCTGCATGCTCAGATAAGGTTTCCATACCCCTTGAAATTTCCCACATTTTGTCATGTTACAAACAAAAACGTATATATTGGGATTTTATGTGATGGACCGATACAAAGTGCCACATAATTGTGAAGTGGAAGGAAAATGATACAAATAAATTTTGTGAAAAGTGTGTGTGTGGGGGGGGGGGGGGGGGGGGCATTTGTATTCAGCCCCCTTTACTCTGATAACTAAAATCTAGAGGAACCAATTGCCTTCAGAAATCACCTAATTAGTAAATAGAGTCCACCTGTGTGTCATGGAATCTCAGTATAAATACAGCTGTTCTGTGAAGCCCTCATAGGTTTGTTAGAGAACATTTAGTGAACAGACAGCATCATGAAGGCCAAGGAACACACCAGACAGGTCGGGGGATAAAGTTGTGGAGAAGTATAAAGCAGGGTTAGGTTATAAAATAAAATCTCCCAAGCTTTGACCATCTCACGGAGCTCTGTGTTCACTCCATCATCGGAAAATGGAAAGAGTATGGCACAACTGCAAACCTACCAAGACATGGCCGTCCACCTAAACTGACCGGGCCGGGCAAGGAGAGCATTCATCAGAGAAGCAGCCAAGAGGCCCATGGTAACTCTGGAGGAGCTGCAGAGATCCACAGCTCAGGGGGGAGAATCTGTCCACAGGGCAACTATTAGTCGTGCTTCTCCACAAATCTGCCCTTTATGGAGGAGTGACAAGAAGAAAGACATTGGTGAAAGAAAGTCATAAGAAGTCCTGTTTGCAGTTTGTGAGAAGCCATGTGGGGGGCACAGCAATCATGTGGGGGGACACAGCAATCATGTGGGGGACACAGCAATCATGTGGGGGACACAGAAAACATGTGGGGGACACAGCAAACATGTGGGGGACACAGCAATCATGTGGGGGACACAGCAAACGTGTGGGGGAGGGACACAGCAATCATGTGGGGGACACAGCAATCGTGTGGGGGGACACAGCAATCGTGTGGGGGGACACAGCAATCGTGTGGGGGGGACACAGCAAACGTGGGGGGACACAGCAAACATGTGGAGGGACACAGCAAACATGTGGGGGACACAGCAAACGTGTGGGGACACAGCAAACATGTGGGGGGACACAGCAATCATGTGGGGGACACAGCAATCATGTGGAAGAAGGTGCTCTGGTCACATGACACCCAAATTCAACTATTTGTCCTAAAAGCAAAATGCTATGTGTGGGGAAAACTAATACTGCACATCACCCTGATCACACCATCCCCACTGTGAAACATGGTGGTGGCAGCATCATGTGGTGGGGATGCTTTTCTTCAGCAGGGACAGGGAAGCTGGTCAGAGTTGATGGGAAGATGGATGGAGCCAAATACAGGACAATCTTAGAAGAAAACCTGTTGGAGTCGGCAAAAGACGTGAGACTGGGGAGGAGGTTCCCCTTCCAGCAGGACAATGACCCTAAAGTACAGCCAGAGCTACAATGGAATGGTTTAGATCAAAGCATATTCATGTGTTAGAATGGCCCAGTCACAGTCCAGACTTGAAAATTGCTGCTCACAGACGCTCTCCATCCAATCTGACAGAACTTGAGATATTTTACAAAGAAGGATGGGCAGAAATGTCCCTCTCTAGATGTGTAAAGCTGGTAGAGACATCCCCAAAAAGACTTGTAGAGAAAGGGGGTTCTACAAAGTATTGACTCCGGGGGGCGCCATACAAATGCCCCTCCCCCCCACACTTTTCACATATTTATTTGTATCATTTATCATTTTTCTTTCCACTTCACAATTATGTGACACTTTGTGTTGGTCTATCACATAAAATCCCAATAAAATACATTTATGTTTTTTGGTTGTAAGATGACAAAATGTGGGAAATTTTCAAGGGGTATGAATACTTTTTCGAGGCGCTGTATATAGAGGGGTGTGAATACTTTTTCGAGGCGCTGTGTATAGAGGGGTATGAATACTTTTTCGAGGCGCTGTATATAGAGGGGTATGAATACTTTTTTCGAGACACTGTATATAGAGGGGTATTAATACTTTTTTCGAGGCGCTGTATATAGAGGGGTATGAATACTTTTTCGAGGCGCTGTATATAGAGGGGTATGAATACTTTTTCGAGACTTTGTATATAGAGGGGTATGAATACTTTTTTGAGACACTGTATATAGAGGGGTATGAATACTTTTTCGAGGCGCTGTATATAGAGGGGTATAAATACTTTTTCGGGACACTGTATATAGAGGGGTATGAATACTTTTTCGAGACACTGTATATAGAGGGGTATGAATACTTTTTCGAGACTTTGTATATAGAGGGGTATGAATACTTTTTCGAGACACTGTATATAGAGGGGTATGAATACTTTTTCGAGACACTGTATATAGAGGGGTATGAATACTTTTTCGAGACACTGTATATAGAGGGGTATGAATACTTTTTCGAGGCGCTGTATATAGAGGGGTATAAATACTTTTTCGGGACACTGTATATAGAGGGGTATGAATACTTTTTCGAGACACTGTATATAGAGGGGTATGAATACTTTTTCGAGGCGCTGTATATAGAGGGGTATAAATACTTTTTCGGGACACTGTATATAGAGGGGTATGAATACTTTTTCGAGACACTGTATATAGAGGGGTATGAATACTTTTTCGAGGCGCTGTATATAGAGGGGTATGAATACTTTTTCGAGGCACTGTAGATCACATAAAACACAAAACCAGAACACAGACCCGACATTTCTGTCACACCCGCAGGTGACCCATTGTTGTGGGAGCCGCCAACTACGAGACTACGCTCTGCCCAACTCCACCTGGAGCCCCGACACCAAGAGACTGTACGAGGAGCTGAGCCGAGACCGGAGCTGGAGGAGACTTCCCTCCTACAACACCACCATCAGTCCCCTAGACGGTGAGACATAATGTTACTGTAGGGGGGGGGGGGATTATTAGAGTGTAAGCTCCTCTGGTGTGACTGTCCAGGTGACCTCTGACTTCTGTACAGGTATGTCTTCAGAGGCAGACGGGGAAACTCGTCTCTTGACCCGGATCACTGACCAGGACGGAGTCGGCTTTGAGTATTGTATGTTCTATAAGGAGGCAGAGAAGAGGATGATCTGCATATTCCAGCCCGGGCCCTATCTGGGAGGCGTCACAGGGTGAGCGTTCTTATTCTTTTGTCCAGCCTGGCCTACCCACAGGGCCGCCATCAGGGGGGTACAGGCAGTACACCTGTAAGGGCCCCGGAGGTCCCCAGGTTCCCGGAGGGCCACCCCCCTTTTTCTTTTTCTTTTTTTCTTTTTTTATAAAATTATTATTTTTTTATTTTATTTTTTGTAAGGGGCCCGGAGGTCCCCAGGGTCCTGGATGGCCACCCCCCTTTTCTTTTTCTTTTTTTTATAAAAAATGTTCTTTCCTTTCTTTCTTTCTTTCTGTAAGGGGCCCGGAGGTCCCTAGGGTCCCGGATGGCCAACCCCCTTTTCTTTTCTTTTTCTTTTCTTTTTTATAAATTTTTAATTTCTTTTTTTTAATTTCTTTATTTTATCTTTATTTTTTGTAAGGGGCCCGGAGGTCCCCAGGGCCCCAGATGGCAAACCCCCCCCCCCCCCCCTTTTTTTTTTTTTTGTTCATCAGCACCCAACACACCGCTTCTCAATTTGCGGCACCCCCCCCCCCCCCTTCGGTTTTCTCCTCTCCAGGGGGCCCGTGCCTGAAGCTGTGTAAGGGGGCCCCAAAATTCCTGATGGCGGCCCTGCCTACCCAGAATCCTTTTGGTTTTTTGGCCACCTTGTTCTGCCTCTTCTACCTCTCGTGTCCCCTTTGCCCTCTTCTAGGTTCGCACACGGAGGCTGCATCGCTGCCATCATAGACGCCACAGTGGGGCTGGGAATTGTACACAGCATCGGACCGGCTATGACGGCCAACCTGAGCATCGACTATCGGAGGTAAGTGCGCAGGGTGGGAGGACCTACCTGACTAAATATTAAATGAATAGAGAGAGACTTCCACACTACATAGTTATCAGGAGATTGTACAATCAGATTGTAATGTGTGTGAGGCCAGCTTTAGACGCCAATATACCGAGTCATATAAGAAATGGAGTGTAGGGGGGGGGGCGGTCCCTCCGGGCCACTCAGGAAACCCCGATGGTAATAGAAGATTCCTGCTTGTATAGTATTGGCCCGGAGGTGATGGTGGGATGCTGGTGGAGGTGGGGTAGTGACCACTAGACACGTGCGACTCTTTTCGTATGAATCGAAAATTTGTACGAGAATTTATTGTCATTATTGATGATATGAAGCTGTGATAGCGGAGAGGTGTGATGAGGTTCTCTTTGTGTCTGTAGTCCGATTCCTCTGGGATCTACAGTCCTCATAGACAGCCGAGTGGAGAAGGTAGACGGCCGCAAAGTCTACAGCAGATGCCAGGTCCGCAGTCATGACAACGCTGTGCTGCACAACGAGGCCACCGGTGAGGACTACTGCTCCTCTCTCCCTCCTGTCATTGCTCCTCTCTCCCTCCTGTCATTGCTCCTCTCTCCCTCCTGTCATTGCTCCTCTCTCCCTCCTGTCATTGCTCCTCTCTCTCCCTCCTGTCATTGCTCCTCTCTCTCCCTCCTGTCATTGCTCCTCTCTCTCCCTCCTGTCATTGCTCCTCTCTCTCCCTCCTGTCATTGCTCCTCTCTCTCCCTCCTGTCATTGCTCCTCTCTCTCCCTCCTGTCATTGCTCCTCTCTCTCCCTCCTGTCATTGCTCCTCTCTCTCCCTCCTGTCATTGCTCCTCTCTCTCCCTCCTGTCATTGCTCCTCTCTCTCCCTCCTGTCATTGCTCCTCTCTCTCCCTCCTGTCATTGCTCCTCTCTCTCCCTCCTGTCATTGCTCCTCTCTCTCCCTCCTGTCATTGCTCCTCTCTCTCCCTCCTGTCATTGCTCCTCTCTCTCCCTCCTGTCATTGCTCCTCTCTCTCCCTCCTGTCATTGCTCCTCTCTCTCCCTCCTGTCATTGCTCCTCTCTCTCCCTCCTGTCATTGCTCCTCTCTCTCCCTCCTGTCATTGCTCCTCTCTCTCCCTCCTGTCATTGCTCCCCTCTCTCCCTCCTGTCATTGCTCCCCTCTCTCCCTCCTGTCATTGCTCCCCTCTCTCCCTCCTGTCATTGCTCCCCTCTCTCCCTCCTGTCATTGCTCCCCTCTCTCCCTCCTGTCATTGCTCCCCTCTCTCCCTCCTGTCATTGCTCCCCTCTCTCCCTCCTGTCATTGCTCCCCTCTCTCCCTCCTGTCATTGCTCCTCTCTCTCCCTCCTCTCATTGCTCTTCTCTCCCTCCTCTCATTGCTCTTCTCTCCCTCCCTCATCCTCCTCACCTCCTCTTGCTCTGCTTTCCCTCCTACCCCCCTTCCTCTCACCCCCCCCCCCCCTCTCTCCTCTCACTCTCCTCACTCCTCTCTTCCACCTGTACTGACAATTTTTTTTTCTTTCCCCCCCTCAGGTTTGTACATTAAGTTGAACTGCGGAGCACCTGAAGCCAAACTATAAATTGTTGTATATTACAGACATCTGGAAATCGTGCCAATTTTGTTGCTTGACAGCTGTTCTGTGTACTGCAGGGTCTCCTGTGTGCCACTAGACGGCGGCATATCCTTTGCCGTAGGACCCCGGGGTAGACATGGGCGCCGTCAATAAATTCGCTTCGCTTCGTTACGTTTCGTAATTCGTGTCCGAAATTCAATTTGGATTCGTTTCGTACTAAATACGAATTTTCTTTAGATTCATTAACTCTTCATAAAAATTACGAACATTCGTTATGATGAATTTAAAAAGCAAAAAATACCTTTCTCAGTATGGCAGTCGTCGACTCATTATGAGGGGCTCCCACCATCCCTGTGCTCATTATGAGGGGCTCCCACCATCCCTGTGCTCATTATGAGGGGCTCCCATCATCCCTGTGCTCATTATGAGGGGCTCCCATCATCCCTGTGCTCATTATGAGGGGCTCCCATCATCCCTGTGCTCATTATGAGGGGCTCCCATCATCCCTGTGCTCATTATGAGGGGCTCTCATCATCCCTGTGCTCATTATGAGGGGCTCCCCCCATCCCTGTGCTGTGCTCATTATGAGGGGCTCCCCCCATCCCTGTGCTCATTATGAGGGGCTCCCCCCATCCCTGTGCTGTGCTCATTATGAGGGGCCCCCTCCATCCCTGTGCTGTGCTCATTATGAGGGGCTCCCACCATCCCTGTGATGTGCTCATTATGAGGGGCTCCCCCCATCCCTGTGCTGTGCTCATTATGAGGGGCTCCCCCCATCCCTGTGCTGTGCTCATTATGAGGGGCTCCCCCCATCCCTGTGCTGTGCTCATTATGAGGGGCTCCCCCCATCCCTGTGCTCATTATGAGGGGCTCCCCCCATCCCTGTGCTGTGCTCATTATGAGGGGCCCCCTCCATCCCTGTGCTGTGCTCATTATGAGGGGCTCCCACCATCCCTGTGATGTGCTCATTATGAGGGGCTCCCCCCATCCCTGTGCTGTGCTCATTATGAGGGGCTCCCACCATCCCTGTGATGTGCTCATTATGAGGGGCTCCCCCCATCCCTGTGCTGTGCTCATTATAAGGGGCTCCCCCCATCCCTGTGCTGTGCTCATTATGAGGGCCCCCCTCCATCCCTGTGCTGTGCTCATTATGAGGGGCTCCCCCCATCCCTGTGCTGTGCTCATTATGAGGGGCTCCCCCCATCCCTGTGCTCATTATGAGGGGCTCCCCCCATCCCTGTGCTGTGCTCATTATGAGGGGCTCCCACCATCCCTGTGCTGTGCTCATTATGAGGGGCTCCCACCATCCCTGTGCTGTGCTCATTATAAGGGGCTCCCCCCATCCCTGTGCTGTGCTCATTATGAGGGGCCCCCCCATCCCTGTGCTGTGCTCATTATGAGGGGCTCCCACCATCCCTGTGCTGTGCTCATTATGAGGGGCTCCCATCATCCCTGTGCTGTGCTCATTATGAGGGGCCCCCCCATCCCTGTGCTGTGCTCATTATGAGGGGCCCCCATCATCCCTGTGCTGTGCTCATTATGAGGGGCCCCCATCATCCCTGTGCTGTGCTCATTATGAGGGGCTCCCACCATCCCTGTGCTGTGCTCATTATGAGGGGCTCCCACCATCCCTGTGCTGTGCTCATTATGAGGGGCCCCCTCCATCCCTGTGCTGTGCTCATTATAAGGGGCTCCCCCCATCCCTGTGCTCATTATAAGGGGCTCCCCCCATCCCTGTGCTCATTATAAGGGGCTCCCCCCATCCATGTGCTGTGCTCATTATGAGGGGCTCCCACCATCCCTGTGCTGTGCTCATTATGAGGGGCTCCCACCATCCCTGTGCTCATTATGAGGGGCTCCCACCATCCCTGTGCTCATTATGAGGGGCTCCCATCATCCCTGTGCTCATTATGAGGGGCTCCCATCATCCCTGTGCTCATTATGAGGGGCTCCCATCATCCCTGTGCTCATTATGAGGGGCTCCCATCATCCCTGTGCTCATTATGAGGGGCTCCCATCATCCCTGTGCTCATTATGAGGGGCTCTCATCATCCCTGTGCTCATTATGAGGGGCTCCCATCATCCCTGTGCTCATTATGAGGGGCTCCCCCCATCCCTGTGCTGTGCTCATTATGAGGGGCCCCCTCCATCCCTGTGCTGTGCTCATTATGAGGGGCTCCCACCATCCCTGTGATGTGCTCATTATGAGGGGCTCCCCCCATCCCTGTGCTGTGCTCATTATGAGGGGCTCCCACCATCCCTGTGATGTGCTCATTATGAGGGGCTCCCCCCATCCCTGTGCTGTGCTCATTATAAGGGGCTCCCCCCATCCCTGTGCTGTGCTCATTATGAGGGCCCCCCTCCATCCCTGTGCTGTGCTCATTATGAGGGGCTCCCCCCATCCCTGTGCTGTGCTCATTATGAGGGGCTCCCCCCATCCCTGTGCTCATTATGAGGGGCTCCCCCCATCCCTGTGCTGTGCTCATTATGAGGGGCTCCCACCATCCCTGTGCTGTGCTCATTATGAGGGGCTCCCACCATCCCTGTGCTGTGCTCATTATAAGGGGCTCCCCCCATCCCTGTGCTGTGCTCATTATGAGGGGCTCCCCCCATCCCTGTGCTGTGCTCATTATGAGGGCCCCCCCCATCCCTGTGCTGTGCTCATTATGAGGGGCTCCCACCATCCCTGTGCTGTGCTCATTATGAGGGGCCCCCCCATCCCTGTGCTGTGCTCATTATGAGGGGCCCCCATCATCCCTGTGCTGTGCTCATTATGAGGGGCCCCCATCATCCCTGTGCTGTGCTCATTATGAGGGGCTCCCACCATCCCTGTGCTGTGCTCATTATGAGGGGCTCCCACCATCCCTGTGCTGTGCTCATTATGAGGGGCTCCCACCATCCCTGTGCTGTGCTCATTATGAGGGGCCCCCTCCATCCCTGTGCTGTGCTCATTATAAGGGGCTCCCCCCATCCCTGTGCTCATTATAAGGGGCTCCCCCCATCCCTGTGCTCATTATAAGGGGCTCCCCCCATCCATGTGCTGTGCTCATTATGAGGGGCTCCCACCATCCCTGTGCTGTGCTCATTATGAGGGGCTCCCACCATCCCTGTGCTGTGCTCATTATGAGGGGCTCCCACCATCCCTGTGCTGTGCTCATTATGAGGGGCTCCCTCCATCCCTGTGCTGTGTTCATTATGAGGAGATCCCCCCCCATCCCTGTGCTGTGCTCATTATGAGGGGCTCCCCCCATCCCTGTGCTGTGCTCATGATGAGGGGCTCCCCACATCCCTGTGCTGTGCTCATTATGAGGGGCTCCCACCATCCCTGTGCTGTGCTCATTATGAGGGCCCCCCCATCCCTGTGCTGTGCTTATTATGAGGGGCTCCCCCCATCCCTGTGCTGTGCTCATTATGAGGGGCTCCCCCCATCCCTGTGCTGTGCTCAGTATGAGGGGCTCCCCCCATCCCTGTGCTGTGCTCAGTATGAGGGGCTCCCCCCATCCCTGTGCTGTGCTCAGTATGAGGGGCTCCCCCCATCCCTGTGCTGTGCTCATTATGAGGGGCTCCCCCCATCCCTGTGCTGTGCTCATTATGAGGGGCTCCCCTCCATCCCTGTGCTGTGCTCATTATGAGGGGCCCCCTCCATCCCTGTGCTGTGCTCATTATAAGGGGCTCCCCCCATCCCTGTGCTCATTATAAGGGGCTCCCCCCATCCATGTGCTGTGCTCATTATGAGGGGCTCCCACCATCCCTGTGCTGTGCTCATTATGAGGGGCTCCCATCATCCCTGTGCTGTGCTCATTATGAGGGCCCCCCCATCCCTGTGCTGTGCTCATTATGAGGGGCCCCCATCATCCCTGTGCTGTGCTCATTATGAGGGGCCCCCATCATCCCTGTGCTGTGCTCATTATGAGGGGCTCCCACCATCCCTGTGCTGTGCTCATTATGAGGGGCTCCCACCATCCCTGTGCTGTGCTCATTATGAGGGGCTCCCACCATCCCTGTGCTGTGTTCATTATGAGGGGCTCCCACCATCCCTGTGCTGTGCTCATTATAAGGGGCTCCCCCCATCCCTGTGCTCATTATAAGGGGCTCCCCCCATCCATGTGCTGTGCTCATTATGAGGGGCTCCCACCATCCCTGTGCTGTGCTCATTATGAGGGGCTCCCATCATCCCTGTGCTGTGCTCATTATGAGGGGCTCCCACCATCCCTGTGCTGTGCTCAGTATGAGGGGCTCCCACCATCCCTGTGCTGTGCTCATTATGAGGGGCTCCCATCATCCTTGTGCTGTGCTCATTATGAGGGGCTCCCATCATCCTTGTGCTGTGCTGACTTCCTGTTTTTTTAACTTCATCATAACGAATAATCGTAACTAATATGACAATTATAAAACGATATTAAGGAACATTCTTATTTTGTCCGATTCTGAATCTCCCACTGACTACCAGTACCAGTCTGAGCCGTCTCTCCCAATCCCCAAACCAAATTCGCCAACGAAATTTCGTATAAAATTCGTAAGAATAGAAATTCGTATTTCGGATGAATCCGAATTTCCGAATTTTCCAGGAAAATTTGTAGGGATTTTTCGATTCGTACGAAACGAGTCGCACATGTCTACCCCTGGGAAGACGTCTTCCAGGGGCCCACCTGCTCTCCCCGAGCTATGACTCTGTACTGTAGGTCGGTGGATCCTGTAATGTGGCCCCTCCTGAGTCCAATAACCTCAAACATGCCTACGTCAGTATTTGCTTTACCCGGCTACGGATGATATTCTGCTCCCAGAAGCCGACAGCCGCCACTTCTGAACAGGAACTTCATCAATACACTCGTTATCCTCCTGGGGCCCCATTCAGGGCCGCCATCAGGAATTTTGGGGCCCCCTACACAGCTTCAGGCATGGGCCCCCCTGGAGCAGAGGAGAACCGGGGGGGGGTGCTGCCGCCGCAGATTGAGAGAAGCTGAGAGAGGGGGGCTGCCGCGAATTGAGAAGCGGGGGAGGGGGTCCCACGAATTGAGAAGCGGGGGGGGGGGTGCCACGAATTGAGAAGTGGGGGTGGTGCTGCCACCACGAATTGTTGAGGTCGGAGGGGCTTTGGGTGCTGACGAACAAGAAAAAAAACCGAAAAAACAGAAAAAAGAAAAAAATGTTATAAAAAAAAAGGGGGGGGGTTGCCATCCAGGGCCCTGGGGACCTCTGGGGACCTCAGGGCCTCTTATAAAAAAAAATTATATTTTTTTATAAAAAAAAAAGGGGGGGTTTCCATCCGGGGCCCTGGTGTCCTCCGGGCCCCTGGGGACATCTGGGCCCCTTACAATTTTTTTTTTTTTAATAAAAATAAATAAAAAAGGGGGGTTGCCATCAGGGCCCCTGGGGACCTCCGGGCCCCTTACATGTGTACTGCCTGTACCCCCCTGATGGCGGCCCTGGGCCCATTTACTAAATCAGTGAAACATGTTTCTTAAAAAAAAAGTCTTTAAGCCTTCTTTCATTGTCACAACTTGGCTGCCATAGCATGAATAAGTTCTTGTTCTTGTTACGAAGATAGGCCAGGACTTTATCCAGGTTTTGATCCCATAGTGGCACAGGGCAGGCTTGACTCATCGCGTTCCGCAGCTCGCTAGTGTTACTTCATCAGGAGCTTCTAATGGAGGGATGCTCTATGGCAAGTCCTAAAATGCAAGATATGGATTACAACTGTCACTTCTTACAAAGCTCACACAAGTTCCTCCTGGGGGCCCGGGAAGTCCCACCAAGCCTACCTTGCCTCCTGGAACTTCCAACTCGGCCTGGGCTGGCTTTCTCCTCCCTGCTGGGGCACAGGGAGTTTATTGGTCCTTGCCCAGTAGGATGTAAGGGTTGGTGAGGGGGGGAATGCCAAGCTCCAAAACCACCTTCCCATAGCTTTTACAGTGGGGTTTCAATGTTGAGAAGTGCCTGCTGAGGGCCCAGGAAGACCGCCAAGCCTATTTAGCCTTCTGCAACCCCTGCTTGGCCTTGGCTGGCTTTCCCCTCCCTGCCGGGGTGCATGAACTTCATTGGTTGTTGCCCCGTAGGCTGCGGGGTCGATGAAGGGGGCAGTATGCTCCAATAGCTCTACATTGGGGTTTCAGTGCTGGGAAGTGCCTCCTGGGGGCCCAGGAAGACTGCCAAGCCTACCCGCCCTCCTTGAACTCCCGATTGGTTTGGGCTGGCGTTACCCCTCCTTGCCGGGGGCACAGGGACTTTACTGATCATTGCCTGATAAGCTTCTGGGTTGGCAAGGGGGATGCCAGGCTCCAATACCAGGCTCCCATAGCTCAACATTGGGGTTTCAGTGCTGGGAAGTGCCTCCTGGGAGCCCAGGAAGACTGCCAAGCCTATCCGGCCCCCTTGAACTCCCGATTGGTTTGGGCTGGCTTTACCCCTCCTTGCCGGGGGCACAGGGACTTTATTGATCATTGCCTGATAGGCTTCTGGGTTGGCAAGGGGGATGCCAGGCTCCAAAACTCTACTCTTCCATAGCTCTACATTGAGGGTTCAATACCTAGAAGTGTCTCCTGGGGGGGCCCGGAAGACCAGCCAAGCCGACCCGGCCTCCTGGAACTCCCACTCGGCCACAGTTGTTTGTGTGGTGCCTTAGTGAATGAGGTGAAGCTGATGCTGACTTGAATCGGCCAATCACGTGCGAGCAAAAAGTCCTAGTTTTTTTTTAAATGTTTTTTTGCATGTGATTGGGTTTTCTTTGCAAAGTACATTTTTAGTATGTTCTCAGAGCTAAGTAAAACATTTCCATAGTGAACAAGTTCTACTCCTTTAGTAAATCAGCCTCACTTCTTCCCATTGACTGTATTAATAAAAGGTTATTTTTATTGCCTGAAAGCCCCTTTGAACCAGTTCAGCCCCATGTAAACCAGTAAACAGGGCCGCCATCAGGAATTTTGGGGCCCCTTACACAACTTCAGGCATGGGTCCCCTGGAGCAGAGGAGAACCCCGGGGGGGGGGGGTGTGCGGCCGCCGCAAATTGAGAAGCAGGGGGGGCTGCCATGAATTGAGAAGCGGGGGGTGCCACAAATTGAGAAGAGGGGGGTGCTGCCGCCACTAATTGTTGAGGTCGGGGGGGGGCTTTGGGTACTGACGAACAAAAGAAAAAGCAAAAGAGAAAAAAAAAAGGGGGATGGCCATCCGGGGCCCTTGGGACCTCTGGGGACCTCTGGGCCCTTACAAAAAATAAAACAATAAAAATTATTTAAAAAAAGGGGGGTTGCCATCCGGGGCCCTGGGGACCTCCGGGCCCCTTACAAGAAAAAAAAGGGGGGTTGCCATCCGGGGCCCTGGGGACCACCGGGCCTCTGGGGACCTCTGGGCCCCTTACAAAAAAATAAATTATAAAAAAATAAATAATTTTATTTAAAAAAAAAGGGGGTTGCCATCCGGGCCCCTGGGGACCTCTGGGCCCCTTACAGGTGTACTGTCTGTACCCCCCTGATGGCGGCCCTGCCAGTAAATATAGATTAAAATATCAATTAAAAATGGTAAAACATGCCCATGGAAATATATGTCCCAAGGACCGGGGAAGGCTTCAGCTGCTGTCAATCGCCGTTTGGGCTTGCTGTTTCTTTGGGCACACGCAACAAAGCAGACTCGTCTATAGTGCCAGCTGGGAGCACACATGCATAGATGGCTCTACAGGACCCTGTAAGGGGGTGGAGCCACTGGAAATTTTCAACCAAGGGAGAAGGACATTTGAGACCTGGAAGTGAACGCAACATCAAAAACATATAAAAAAAAAACTTCAAAACCACTACCCCACACTCCTCAAACCTCCTCCCATCCCCATATCCCCAATCGTTCCCAAATTATTCAAAATATGGACTTCAGGTGCATGTTTCGATTTTTGTCTAGTTTCAGGAAGGTGTGTAAGTATTTGAATAGGCTGCCAATAGAGACAAAGGTGGGTTTTATATTGAAATAGAAATTAGAGTCTATTATTTGAGAAACAGTAACCACAAATAATGCGCAGTGGTGGGACAGAATGTAAGCAGCTTCATTAGTCCACAATATAAGAGGGAGAGATGAGAGAGGTTTTACCTTTTTTGTAGTAAAAAATGTGAATATATTATCTGAGAGACAATAGTTGCTGGACAATATGTAAGCATGTATGATGATTTTTACACGTAGGAGAGAAGTGTCAGAATTTGCGCGATATGGAAGGGGGTTAAAAAAAAGTCAAAAAAAAGCGCTGCGCAAACGGCAATATATAAAATCCTGTCTAATAATAATAACATGAGATTTCAGTGGTTGTGTTCACATCTCCTTTTAAATAAAAAATATTTAAAAAAAAATAACTCTTCTCCAGACAACGGAAAATTTATTTCATATACTTACCGTAATTTTCCTTTCCTGATGGACTCCATGGCAGCCTACGTGTGGGTTAATCCCGCCTCTCATACCTCATAGGACCCTACTCCCATAAATCTTTGCTTCTAGCCAGAGACCGTGTTCCGTAATATAGCCTACTCCAGCAATGGGAGGGAACTCCTGCTGCCATGGAGTCCATCAGGAAAGGAAAATTACGGTAAGTATATGAAATAAATTTTCCGTTTTCCTGACAGACTCCATGGCAGCCTACGTGTGGGAAATGACTAGCCAAACACACCCGGGTGGGCAAATGCTGGTTAAAGAAAAAAAATGGTTTAATTGACACCGTCAATAGATAAGACATGTAAACCAAAATTAACTGAAGACAAAGACGCCGGTTCTACACAATAGTGCGTCATAAATGTGTTTATCGACGACCATGAGGCCGCTTTGCAGATCACTTCTGGGGAGACATGACGGGCGGCCGCCCATGATGTGGAGACGCTCCTGGTGGAATGAGCGGTCACTGCCTCTGGTGGAGCCAGACCCTTCGCTTTATACGCCCCTTGGATGGCCTGAACGATCCAGGCTGCGATGGTTCTGGAAGAAGCACACAAACCTTTGTTTTTCCCTTGAAAGAAAATGAACAGATGATCCGATTGGCGAAACGATTTTGTGGCTTCCAGGTATTGTTTCAAGACTTCTCCCACATCTAAAGGATGGACATTAGAGTTCTCAGGTGACCGGAAGGTAGGAAGAACGATTTCTTGATTCTCATGAAAAACCGATGTTACCTTAGGATTTGACCCAAGCATGGGAATCATAACTACACGATCCGGAAAGAAGGTCAGGAATGGTTCTTTGGAACCTAGGAAACCAATTTCAGAAACTCTTTTAGCCGATGTTATTGCTACAAGGAAGACCAATTTGAGGGTGAGCTCCTTGATAGATAGTTGACCCGTGTGATGTCCTTCTCTATCTGAGAAGAAATCCAAGACCAGAGGAAGGTCCCATTTGGAAAATCTTGGTTTCCTCTGAGGTCTGAGCCTTATAGCTCCTCTGAAGAATTGTCTGACAAGAGTGTGTCTAGCCCAGGATATTCCAGTAAAGGCCGAGATAGCCGAAATCTGCACTCTTAGGGAACTAACTGACAGGGCCAGATCCAGGCCTGTTTGGAGAAAACCTAGAACGTCTTGTATCCTGGGTTCGTCAGGAGAACCCTCAACCATAGAAATATAGTCCTGTGAATCTTTTCCAGATCCTTTGATATACTTTATTGGTATTAGGCCTTCTGGCGTTCAACAATGTAGAAATTGCTCTGCTTGGGCAACCTAATGCCTCTAGCCTTCCCCTCTCAAAAACCAAGCCATCAGACGGAGATGGGATGGGCATGGATAAAGAGCTATTCCCTGGGCCAGGAGATCTGATCTGGCTGGGAGGGGAACTGGACTCTGGAAGCTCAGCTGTAACAGGAGAGGAAACCATGGCCTGTTGGGCCAGTATGGAGCTATTACCACAATTTCGGCCTTCTCCCCCCTGAGTCTCGATAGGAACCGTAGAATGACGGGTACCGGGGGAAAGGCATACGCTTTGTTGAATCTCCACTGATCCGTCAGAGCATCCACCCCGAAGGCCTGGGGACAACGACCTCTCGTGTAATATTTCGTTAGTTTGAAATTGCACGGGGAGGCAAATAGATCTACTTCTGGTACAATTCCTAGGGATAGGACCCAATTGAAAACTTCTGTGTGAAGAGACCACTCGTTGTTGTCGAGGGTTGTTCTTGAGAGAAAATCCGCCTGTAGGTTCTGAGATCCGGGAAGATAGACAGCCGTCAGGTTCGTTAGATTTTTCTGGGCCCATGTCATAATTGGTTCTACCTCCCTCAGTAGAGAGAGACTGCGAGTGCCTCCCTGTCTCTTGATATAGGAGACTGCTGACGTGTTGTCCATCCTTAGGAGAACCGAGGTACCCTTTATCAGGTGAAGAAAGGTTTGTAGAGCACAGAAGGCTGCTCGGATCTCCAGTACGTTGGACACTATCCTTCTGGACGGGAAGTCCCATTTCCCCTGAGCTACTTCCTGCATGCAGAGAGCTCCCCAGCCTCTGTTGCTGGCATCCGTCGTGATTGTGACCCAGGAGATGGGGGCTATGGAATGACAGTTGAGAAGATTCTTCCGTAGTAGCCACCAGGGAAGGCTTTCCCGCATGGACGGAGTTATCCGTATCCAATGGTCGCGAAATCCTGGCTCCCACTGCTGGAGAAAACCCTTCTGAAAAGGGCGCATCTTCCATTGAGCCCATTTCACCATTGGGGCTGTGGATACCATGGTACCTATTATCCTGAGGCACTGTGAAGCTTTGAGGAGAGGAGAGGCCATTGCCTGACGAATCCTGTCTCGAACCACTGGGATCTTCTCCATGGGTAAGGAGATGGTACTTTGTATCGTATTGAATTGAGCGCCGAGAAAAACCAGAGATTGCGTAGGTACCAACTGACTTTTCTCTTTGTTCAACAGCCAACCGAATTCTGTCAGCGTGGAGATGACCTGAGACTGATGTACTAGAAGTTGCTCCCTGTTTTGGGAAAGTAATAGCAGATCGTCCAGGTAGTGATGTAGCCGGATTCCTCTGGTCCTGATTAGAGCTACTACAGCCAATAAGAGCTTCGAAAACACTCCCGGCGATGTTGTAAGCCCGAACGGGAGACATACGAACTGGAGGTGAGTATGGCCTACTGCAAACCGTAGGTATTTTTGAAATTCCACAGCTATCGGGACGTGAAAGTAAGCGTCCTTCAGATCGATGGATACAAGCCAGTCGCCTGGCTGAACTGTCTGACGTATGGTGAGTAATGACTCCATTCTGAATTTCTCCTTTTTGATGAAGGCATTTAGATGAGTCAGATCTATCACTGGCCTCCAAGAGCCGGTCTTTTTTTGAACCATGAATAGGGGTGAGTACATCCCTTGGAATCTTTCGTCTGTTGGTACATGTATGGCGGCACCTTGGGCCACAAGAGTGTCTGTGTAAGAGAGAAGTATTTGTCTCTTTTCTTCCGAGCAGGGTAGTACTGTGGGTACGTACTGAAGTATTGGTGGACTGACAAACACCCAGGAGTGACCTGAAGAGACTGTTTTGACAGTCCAGAAATCTTTTATCGAGGCTGCCCAGACGTGTCTGAACTGAAGTAGCCGAGCACCCACTTGTTCCGTCTGGGCCGACCCAATATCAAAAGGACTTAGGGGCCTCCCGTCCGCCTGAAGAGGCTACTTTTGTGGATCTTTGACCAGAAGGCTGATTTCTTCTCCAGTTCTTTCTGAATTCTCGACCTGGCCTATAACGGCGAGCATCTCTTGCACGATCCTGGTCTTGTCTCTGTTGAGGTCTTTTTTGACTGAAAAAACGACGATCCTGCGGAAGGAACCCTGACTTACCCCCTGTGGCACGGGTGATAGCGCTGTCAAGCTTATTCCCAAAAAGGGAAGATCCTTGAAAGGGGATCCTGCACCAAGCCTGTTTGGAGGCAGGATCAGCTACCCAAGGACGTAGCCACAAGGCACGTTTAGCGGTAACGGAGGAGAGCATGACACGTGCCACCAGGCGAATAATATCAAGGGAAGCCTCACCCAAAAACATCGACGCCATTCTTAGTTCATGGATCGGCATGCTTCTGGCTAACTCCACAGAGACATTTGTTAAGGAAGAATCCACTTCATCTGTCCAGGCCTCCATTGCTTTGGACAGGGTTGCAAGGGCTAATGCTGGCTTACAGGCCATACCCGCAGTGATATATATACGTTTAAGGTCTGTATCTATTTTTCTTTCCAAGCCGTCCCTGAAGGAAACAGGGTCCTCTAGTGGAAGGGTAATATGTCCCCATGGGACTATATGACTCCATATATATATATTAGCAGAGAGCCTAGAGAAAAAAATGGCGATCGTTGCAATTTTTTATGTCGCACTGTATTTGCTTAGCGATTTTGCAAACACAATTTTTTGGGGAAAAAATACACTTTAGATACCCTAAATTTTTTTGTAAGATATAAAAGATGATGTTATGCCGAGTAAATAGAAACCAAACATGTCGCACTTTAAAGTTGCTAACGCTCGTGGAATGGCGCCAAACTACGGTGCTTAAAAATCTCCATAGGCAATGCTTTAAACGCCTTTACAGGTTACCAGTTTAGAGTAACACAGAAGGTCTAGTGATAGAATTATTGCTCTCGCTCTAACGTTCGCGGCGATACCTCACATGTGTGGTGCGATTGCCGTTTGCATTCACTTCTGAGCTCGGGGGGGACGGGGCGCTTTAACTTATTTATTTTTTTGTTTTGTTTATTTTCTTTTAACACTGTCCTTTTAAATTTTATTATTATTATTATTTATTTATTTTTACACTGTCCCCTCTTCATTTTTTTTTTTATTATTTTTTTTTTTTTTTTTTTACACTGTCCCTTTTCAAAAAAAAAAAAAATATATATATAATTTTATTTTTTTTATTTTTACACTGTCCCTTTTTCATTCATTTTTTTTTTTTTATTATTATTTATTTTATTTTTACACTGTACCTATTTTGGATTTTTTTTTTGAGGGGAAATCTGTAAACTTGTCACCATGACAAGAAGTGAGGGGAAATCTCTCTAACGTTGTCACCGTGAGAGGAGGTGAGGGGGAAATCTCTCTAACGTTGTCACCGTGACAGGAAGTGAGGGGAAATCTCTCTAATGTTGTCATCGTGAGAGGAGGTGAGGGGAAATCTCTCTAACGTTGTCACTGTGAGGGGAAATCTCTCTAACGGGGCCCCAGATAAAAGTGAAAACTGAGCAGGGTGTCTAATCCCTCCCCCACGCCATCCAAAACGAAAGGTGTCAGCTGGAGATAGACTTTGTGTTTTTTCTCTCTGTGCTTTTCAGCCATGTCCGTCTACCCTCCAGCCCGGTGTTTACTTCCGACTAGTGATGAGCCGAACACCCCCGGGTTCGGGTCGCACCAGAACCCGCGAACGGACCGAAAGTTCGAACGAACATTAGAACCCTATTAAATACAATGGATGCGAACGTTCGAATTCTAAAGTGCTAATTATAACAACTATTATGCATGTTATTGTCCTAAAAAGGGTTTGGGAACCCGGGTTCTGCACCAGGGGACATGTATCAATGCAAAAAGAAGTTTTAAAAACGGTCGTTTTTCGGGAGCAGTCATTTTAATGATGCATAAAGTGAAAAAAAAAAAGTCAAATATTCCTTTAAATATCGTACCTGGGGGGTGTCTAAAGTATGCCTGTGAAGTGCCACGTGTTTCCCGTGTTTAGAACTGTCCCTGCACAAAATGACACTTCTAAAGGAAAAAAAAGCCATTTAAAACTGCTTGCGGCTTTAATGTAATGTCTGGTCCCGGTAATATGGATGAAATTCTTTAAGAAAAACGGCATAGCTACCCCATGACCCCCCCCTACCCCAGCCCATTACCAGCCCCTTTGGGTCTTGTATGGATATTAAGGGGAACCCCGCACATAAAATAAAAAAGGCCCTATATACTCTGAACAGCCGTATACAGGCGGTGCATACAAGACAGGGACTGTAGGTTTGTTCTTATGTAGAGTCTGTTTGTAATTTTGAACAGGTACATTGTTGAAGTGTAGCTCCAGACCAAAAATCTATTTTTAAACTTTTTGGAAAACATAGGTAAGGGTTATCACCCCTGTAACATTTGTTTTGCTGTCTGTGCCCCTGTTCAGAACATTTCACCTCACTTTCCGTCCCAATGACAACTGTTTTTGAAATGTGGTGTTTTTCTTGAAACAAGGATTGCTGATAAAGCATCAGTACAGAGGAGACACCTTTCTCCCATATTTATTCTTACAGGAGAGAATTTTCCTTCCTAGTGGTAGATTTCCTCTCACTTCCTGTTGTCTTCTTGCGTTTGCAAGTAGGAGTCGTTTGTAAGTTGGATGTTTGAAAGTAGGGACCTGCCGTATATACTCTGCAGAAATAGGCCCCTTAGTTGTTGGTGTTGGCACAACACTGTAAGCACTCACAGTTACTCTTGGTTGGTGCTGGAACGCCCTGCTGTCAACTATTATATCAGGAATTTTAATTACATATAATTGTTGAACAGTGGTAGTAAAAATTGGGCCTTTGATGGTGGTGCTGGTGCCACAACACTGTAAGCCCTGACAGTTACTCTTGGTGGGTGCAGCAATGGGCCCTGCTGTGAATTATTAGATCAAGAATTGTAATTACATGCCCCTGTTGAACAGGGGCTGAAAAATTGGGCCTTAGGCACTGGTGGCACAACACTGCAACCCCTCACAGCAACTGTACTTGGAGCACACCAATGAGCCCTGTTGCAAAGTATTGCTTCAAAAATTGTAATGACACGCCCCTGTTAAACAGGGGCTGAAAAATTGGGCCTTAGGCACTGGTGGCACAACACTGCAACTCCTCACAGATACTGTACTTGGAGCACAGCAATGAGCCCTGTTGCAAAGTATTGCTTCAAAAATTGTAATTACACGCCCCTGTTAAACAGGGGCTGAAAAATTGGGCGTTAGGCACTGGTGGCACAACACTGCAACTCCTCACAGATACTGTACTTGGAGCACAGCAATGAGCCCTGTTGCAAAGTATTGCTTCAAAAATTGTAATTACACGCCCCTGTTAAACAGGGGCTGAAAAATTGGGCGTTAGGCACTGGTGGCGGCACCCATAAACAAAAATGATCTTACAAGCTATCATCATCAATCGTATCATTGAGGACTCGGAGGAGGAGGATAGCCAGTCAACATAACAGCACAGGCACTCAGCATCAGCATCAGTCTTGAAGGGATGTGACATGTTAAAATCAATTAGTCTGTTATATCAGCATCAGGTGTGTGGTAGCTGGTGGTGATCCAAGACTGGTTCATCTTGATGAAAGTCAGTCGATCAACCGAGTCGGTGGACAGGCGCACCCTGTGATCCGTGACAAATCCTCCAGCAGCACTGAATGTGCGTTCCGAAAGAACGCTGGATGCAGGACAGGCCAGTAGCTCAATTGCATACTGTGCAAGCTCTGGCCAGTGATCCATCGTCAAGACCCAGTAAGCCAGAGGATTTTCGGTGGGGAAGGTGTCCAAGTCTGACCTTGCCCCTAGATATTCCTGCACCATGTTTATCAGACGCTGGCGATGGTTGCTGGAACCGATCATACTTTGGGGCTGCGGACTAAAGAATTGTCTGAACGCATCGGTCAGACGGCCACCTTCCCCACCGCTCCTTCTTTGACTGGCCGAAGCCTCAGCAACTCGTTGTCCAGGACCAGGAGTTTGCAACCTCCCAGTCTCTGGGAACGCGTTGCACAGACCTTTCTGCAAGGCCTCCCGGAGTTGTCTCATCCTCTGCTCCCTCTGCGACGGTAACATAAGGTCCGCAACCTTACCCTTGTACCGTGGATCAAGGAGAGTGGCCAGCCAGTAATGGTCCCTCTCCTTGATCCGAAGAATACGAGGATCCTTCCGCAGACTTTGCAGGATCAGGGAGGCCATGCAGCGTAGGTTTGCTGAGGCATTCGCTCCGGAGTCCTCTGGGTCACTAAGGACGACATGATCTGCAGCCACCTCCTCCCAGCCACGTACAAGTCCACTGGTTTCTTGGGACTGTAAATCATCCCTAAAAGACTGCTGCTGATGATGCTGAGTGCCAGCCTCCACCTCCATGCTGACACAATCCTCCTCCTCCTCCTCCTCCTCCTCTTCCTGTGCGATGGGTGGGACAGAAGGAACACTGTCTGGGTAAAGGGGGCCTTGAGAGGCAAGGAAGTCCTCCTCTTCCTGCCTCTGTTCTGCCTCAAGTGCCCTGTCCATTATTCCACGCAGCGTGTGCTCCAACAGGTGGACAAGAGGTACAGTGTCACTGATGCATGCACTGTCACTGCTCACCATCCTCGTGGCCTCCTCAAATGGTGCCAGGACAGTGCATGCATCCCTGATCATGCCCCACTGGCGTGGAGAAAAAAAACCAAGCTCCCCTGACCCTGTCCTGGTGCCGTAGTCGCACAGGTACTCATTGATGGCCCTCTGCTGCGTGTGCAGCCGCTGCAGCATGGCCAACGTTGAGTTCCACCTGGTGGGCATGTCACATATAAGGCGGTTCTTGGGCAGGTTCAACTCCTTTTGCAGCTCAGCCAGGCGAGCACTGGCATTATAAGATCTGCGGAAATGCACACAGACTTTCCTGGCCTGCCTCAGGACATCCTGTAAGCCCGGGTACCTGCCCAAGAAGCGCTGCACCACCAGGTTAAGGACGTGAGCCACACAGGGCACATGGGTCAGTTGTCCCTGTCGGAGGGCGGAGAGGAGGTTGGTGCCATTGTCGCAAACCACCATTCCTGGCTTAAGCTGGCGTGGCGTCAACCACCTCTCGGCCTGGCCCTGCAGAGCAGACAGGACCTCTGCCCCAGTGTGGCTTCTGTCCCCCAAACACACCAGCGCAAGCACGGCATGGCATCTTTTTGCCTGCGTACTTGCGTAGCCCCGTGAACGGCTACGGAGCACCGCTGGTTCATAGGACAAACCACAGGAAGAGGCCATGGAGGAAGAAGAAGAGGAGGGGGTGGAGGAGAGAGGTGTGTCACAACCAGTAGTAGCATTTTGGAGGCGTGGCGGTGGGACAACCTCCAACACTACTGCACCTTGTCCTGAATCCTTCCCAGCTGCCAAAAGAGTGACCCAATGGGCCGTGAAAGAAAGGTAACGTCCCTGTCCATGCCTGCTGGACCATGAGTCAGCGGTAATATGCACCTTACCGCTGACCGCCCTGTCCAGCGAGGCCAAGACATTGCCTTCCACATGCCGGTAGAGAGCCGGAATAGCCTTCCGTGAGAAAAAGTGGCGTTTGGGAACCTGCCACTGAGGAACTGCACATTGCACAAACTCACGGAAGGGGGCCGAGTCTACCAACTGAAAAGGCAGCAGTTGAAGCGCTAGCAATTTAGCCAAGCTAGCATTCAACCGCTGGGCATGTGGATGGCTGGGAGTGAACTTCTTTCGACGGTCCAGCAGCTGGGGCAGGGAAATTTGCCTGCTAGAATCGGACGTCGGTGTACTGCTAGCAGAGTGGGCGCAAGTACTTGGCTGTGACACACCTAATTCTACACCTTCATTCCTCTCAGTGCATGTTTCAGAGAGGACTGAAGTTATAGTGGGGTTGGAGATCCCAGCTGATGCGGTGCAAGGAGAGGTCCGCTTTGTTCTTTGGTGTGGGTCTTTGAGGTAGGCTTGCCAACGAGCTGCATGGCAGGTCAACATATGTCTGGTCAGGCATGTGGTACCCAAGCGGCTGATGTTTTGGCCACGCGATATACGCTTGAGACATATGTTGCAAACAGCAGCTGTGCGATCTGATGCACTAGCCTCAAAAAAGGCCCACACCAAAGAACTTTTTGAATGACGGGCAGAGGCAGCGCCCTGCACAGGCGGAGCTCTGCGGTGTGATTCCGTCGGTGTACTGCCCTTACGCTGGCCACCAAAGGGCATCCTGCCTCGTTGGAGATGTGCCTCCTCCTCATCCTCCTCCTCCTCCTCTCTCCTATTAGGCACCCACGTGGAGTCAGTGACCTCATCATCACCTCCCTCCTCATCACTGGAGCCAATCTGGCAGTATGCTGCAGCTGCTGGAACATGACTGCCAGATTGGTGTCCTTCTTGAGCATCCCCTCTGTCTGCTCTCACGCTACTGCCTTCCTCTAGCTGGGTTTCATCATCAGACCCTTCGAAACGCTGGGCATCCTCCTGGAGCATGTACCCAACACTGTGCTGAAACAGTTCGGGGGACTCCTCAGGAGGAGGACATGGTGGGTCTAGGGAAGGAGTGACTGATGATTTGTCTGACATTGATACCAGGGAAGACGACGCTTTGGCAGCTGCTTTTCCAGTACCCTGAGCCTGGGTGAGAGAGGATGAGGAGGAGGAGGAGGGCTTGGTCATCCACTCTACCAAGTCTTCGGCATGATGTGGCTCAACATGTCCAGCTGCCGAAAAGAAGGACAAGCGTGTCCCATGGCCATGTGCTGATGACAATGCACCGCGTCCACGACCAGCACTGTTGCCCCCAGACACAGAGCCTGCTTGCCCTCTTTTATTGCCTCCTGACTGTCTGCCTCTCCTTGTTTGCCTTCCAGACATTCTAATAGATGGCCTGCAGGGAGATGGGAAAAAAGCAATAAGGGCTACCTTCAGGTGTCCTTCTCTGTCCCTGGAAACAAGGACTTGCAGAGTGAAATAAACTGACACTCTCCCTACCTACAGTTTTCTGTCCCTAGAATAAATGTTTTTTTTAATCACAATATAGCACAAGGACAATTCAGTCACTGTCCTTCCAGGTCCCTGGAAACAAGGACTTGCAGAGTGAAATAAACTGACACTCTCCCTACCTACAGTTTTCTGTCCCTAGAATAAATGTTTTTTTTAAGCACAATATAGCACAAGGACAATTCACTCACTGTCCTTACAGGTCCCTGGAAACAAGGACTTGCAGAGTGAAAGAAAAAAAACACTCTCCCTACCTACAGTTTTCTGTCCCTAGAAAAAATGTTTTTTTTAATCACAATATAACACAAGGACAATTCACTCACTGTCCTTCCAGGTCCCTGGAAACAAGGACTTGCAGAGTGAAATAAACTGACACTCTCCCTACCTACAGTTTTCTGTCCCTAGAATAAATGTTTTTTTTAAGCACAATATAGCACAAGGACAATTCAGTCACTGTCCTTCCAGGTCCCTGGAAACAAGGACTTGCAGAGTGAAATAAACTGACACTCTCCCTACCTACAGTTTTCTGTCCCTAGAATAAATGTTTTTTTTAAGCACAATATAGCACAAGGACAATTCACTCACTGTCCTTACAGGTCCCTGGAAACAAGGACTTGCAGAGTGAAAGAAAAAAAACACTCTCCCTACCTACAGTTTTCTGTCCCTAGAAAAAATGTTTTTTTTAATCACAATATAACACAAGGACAATTCACTCACTGTCCTTCCAGGTCCCTGGAAACAAGGACTTGCAGAGTGAAATAAACTGACACTCTCCCTACCTACAGTTTTCTGTCCCTAGAATAAATGTTTTTTTTAAGCACAATATAGCACAAGGACAATTCAGTCACTGTCCTTCCAGGTCCCTGGAAACAAGGACTTGCAGAGTGAAATAAACTGACACTCTCCCTACCTACAGTTTTCTGTCCCTAGAATAAATGTTTTTTTTAATCACAATATAGCACAAGGACAATTCAGTCACTGTCCTTCCAGGTCCCTGGAAACAAGGACTTGCAGAGTGAAATAAACTGACACTCTCCCTACCTACAGTTTTCTGTCCCTAGAATAAATGTTTTTTTTAATCACAATATAGCACAAGGACAATTCAGTCACTGTCCTTCCAGGTCCCTGGAAACAAGGACTTGCAGAGTGAAATAAACTGACACTCTCCCTACCTACAGTTTTCTGTCCCTAGAATAAATGTTTTTTTTAATCACAATATAGCACAAGGACAATTCAGTCACTGTCCTTCCAGGTCCCTGGAAACAAGGACTTGCAGAGTGAAATAAACTGACACTCTCCCTACCTACAGTTTTCTGTCCCTAGAATAAATGTTTTTTTTAATCACAATATAGCACAAGGACAATTCAGTCACTGTCCTTCCAGGTCCCTGGAAACAAGGACTTGCAGAGTGAAATAAACTGACACTCTCCCTACCTACAGTTTTCTGTCCCTAGAATAAATGTTTTTTTTAAGCACAATATAGCACAAGGACAATTCACTCACTGTCCTTACAGGTCCCTGGAAACAAGGACTTGCAGAGTGAAAGAAAAAAAACACTCTCCCTACCTACAGTTTTCTGTCCCTAGAAAAAATGTTTTTTTTAATCACAATATAACACAAGGACAATTCACTCACTGTCCTTCCAGGTCCCTGGAAACAAGGACTTGCAGAGTGAAATAAACTGACACTCTCCCTACCTACAGTTTTCTGTCCCTAGAATAAATGTTTTTTTTAATCACAATATAGCACAAGGACAATTCAGTCACTGTCCTTCCAGGTCCCTGGAAACAAGGACTTGCAGAGTGAAATAAACTGACACTCTCCCTACCTACAGTTTTCTGTCCCTAGAATAAATGTTTTTTTTAAGCACAATATAGCACAAGGACAATTCACTCACTGTCCTTACAGGTCCCTGGAAACAAGGACTTGCAGAGTGAAAGAAAAAAAACACTCTCCCTACCTACAGTTTTCTGTCCCTAGAAAAAATGTTTTTTTTAATCACAATATAACACAAGGACAATTCACTCACTGTCCTTCCAGGTCCCTGGAAACAAGGACTTGCAGAGTGAAATAAACTGACACTCTCCCTACCTACAGTTTTCTGTCCCTAGAATAAATGTTTTTTTTAATCACAATATAGCACAAGGACAATTCACTCACTGTCCTTACAGGTCCCTGGAAACAAGGACTTGCAGAGTGAAATAAACTGACACTCTCCCTACCTACAGTTTTCTGTCCCTAGAATAAATGTTTTTTTTAAGCACAATATAGCACAAGGACAATTCACTCACTGTCCTTCCAGGTCCCTGGAAACAAGGACTTGCAGAGTGAAAGAAACTGACACTCTCCCTACCTACAGTTTTCTGTCCCTAGAAAAAATGTTTTTTTAAGCACAATATAGCACAAGGACAATTCACTCACTGTCCTTCCAGGTCCCTGGAAACAAGGACTTGCAGAGTGAAAGAAACTGACACTCTCCCTACCTACAGTTTTCTGTCCCTAGAATAAATGTTTTTTTAAGCACAATATAGCACAAGGACAATTCACTCACTGTCCTTCCAGGTCCCTGGAAACAAGGACTTGCAGAGTGAAAGAAACTGACACTGTCCCTACCTACAGTTTTCTGTCCCTAGAATAAATGTTTTTTTTAAGCACACTATAGCACAAGCACAAAACACACTGACACTCTCCCTACCTATCCTTCTCTTTCCCTAAACTAAAGGAATCCAGGTTAAGCAAGAAAGAAATAACAGTCACTGTCCCTGCCTATGCTGCTCTATCCCTGCTCCGGAACACACTACACTAGGCCGCCGTGCTGGCGGCCTTTTATAGTGTGGGGCGTGTACTAAACACCCTCAGCAATAATTGGCCACAGGCATCCTGCCTGTGGCCAATCATTGCTCTCCTCGCTGCCGGCGCTGTGATTGGCCAAGCATGCGGGGTCACAGTGCATGCTTGGCCAATCACAGCGCCTGGATGACACTGCGATGGCGTAGTGCATTGTGGGCCGTTCGCGTCACTCGAATTTGGCGCGAACGGCCCAAATCGTTCGATCTTCGTCGAACGATCGAACAGCCGATGTTCGAGTCGAACGTATGTTCGACTCGAACACGAAGCTCATCCCTACTTCCGACAACAATTGTCGCCATGGATACCGCACCTCGCTGACACCTCGTCCCCCCGGGTGACGGAAGTAAACACCGCCGGCTGCACCGTGAGGGTAAAAAAAAAAAAAAAGAAGGGAAGCTGAATATGAACGGGGGAGGGGTGAGGAGGTGGAAACGTACGCCGCCCCGCGATGGTGGAAAATCTGACGGATCAGAGATATGTGTAACCCCTGCAGTGCCAAGGTGTGTCACCTCCCGGGGGGGGGGGGGGGGCGGGGTCACAGGAGACGGACGGGTTACAAATAGGACGTCAGATGTCGCAGTTCACGCCGCAGCGTTTAATGTGCGTCACAACGCGGGGTCTCCGGGGCAATTTAAGAAAGTAAAAATTGCAGATTCATGCTAGAAAATGACTTGCAAAATGTATACGTTTTCTGAAAGCAGAGGCCCCGGGGAATAAAATGGTGGCGGTTGCGATTTTTTTTTTTTTTTCTGTCGCCTGATATTTCCGCGGCCGTTTTATCAAATACAAATTTTCAGGAAAAAATTACATTTGATTGAATTTCAGCGCACACAAACACAATCTAAATTGTAAAAGAAGACATTGCATCGAGTAAAGAGATACCAAACATGTCAGGATTTAATATCGCGCACACGTGTGAGAGATGGTGACAAACCGCAGTACCTAAAATTGTCCATAGGTGGCGCTTAAAAAAACAAAAACTTTATTGCTGTTACAAAGGGGGCAGACAACCCATCTGTGAAATCTTTGGGCAGGTGACAGGTCCTCTTTATGGAGACATCAGGAGTCTGTTAGACCCCTGATGTCCTCCCTGCCCTCCAAAGCAGCTAATCAAGCACAGATCGTGTTTGGTTAGCTTCTTCCCAGGCTTTAACAGGTACTCCTTTTATGGAAACTCCTCCCTGCCCTTCACAGCAGCTGATCAAGCACAAATCCAGCTTGGTTAGCTGCCTCCCTGGCTGTGACAGGTCCTCTTTATGGAGCCATCAGGGATCTTTTAGACCCCTGATGTCCTCCCAGCTCTCCAAAGCAGCTTAACAATCACAGATTGTGCTTCATTAGCTGCTTCCCTGGCTGTAATACGCACTCTTTTTAAGGTTCCATCAGGGGTCTACTAGACCCTTTATGTCTTCCCTCCTTCCAAAGCAGCTAAACAAGCACAGATCGTGCTCCATTAGCTGCTTCCTAGGCTGTAACAGGCACTTTTTATGGAGAAGATGGGCCTACTAGACCCCTGATGTCTTCCCTGCTTCCTAAAGCAGCTGATCAAGCACAAATCGGGCTTGGTTAGCTGCCTCCTTGGCTTTATGAAAACATCAGGAGTTGTATTAGACCCCTGATGTTCTCCCTGCCCTCCGAAGAAGCTAATCAAGCACAGATCATGTTTGGTTAGCTTCTTCCCTGGCTGTAATAGGTCCTCTTTATGGAAACTCCTCCCTGCCCTCCAAAGCAGCTGATCAAGCACAAATCCAGCTTGGTTAGCTGCTTCCCTGGCTGTAACAGGTACTCTTTAAGGTGCCATCAGGGGTCTACTAGACCCTTGATATTTTCCCTCCTTCCAAAGCAGCTAAACAAGCACAGATCGTGCTCCATTAGCTGCTTCCTCGGCTGTAATGGGCACTTTTTTATGGAGAAACTCTTTAAGGTGCCATAAAGGGGTCTACTTGACCCTTGATGTCTTCCCTGCTCTCCAAAGCAGCTGATCAAGCACAAATCGGGCTTGGTTAGCTGCATCCTTGGCTTCATGAAGACATCAGGAGTTGAATTAGACCCCTGATGTCCTCCCTGCCCTCCAAAGCAGCTAAACAACCACAGGTCGTGCTGCATTAGCTGCTTCCTGGCTGTAATACGCACTCTTTATGGAGATATCAGGGATCTATTAGACCCCTGATGTCCTCCCTGCCCTCCAAAGCAGCTAATCAAGCACAGATCATGTTTGGTTAGCTTCTTCCCTGGCTGTAACAGGTCCTCTTTATGGAAACTCCTCCCTGCCCTCCAAAGCAGCTGATCAAGCACAAATCCAGCTTGGTTAGCTGCTTCCCTGGCTGTAACGGGTTCTCTTTAAGGTGCCATCAGGGGTCTATTAGACCCTTGATGTCTTCCCTCCTTCCAAAGCAGCTAAACAAGCACAGATCGTGCTCCATTAGCTGCTTCCTTGGCTGTAACAGGCACTTTTTATGGAGAAAACAGGGGTCTATTAGACCCCTGATGTCTTCCCTGCTTCCTAAAGCAGCTGATCAAGCACAAATCGGGCTTGGTTAGCTGCTTCCTCGGCTGTAACAGGTCCTCTTCTTTATGGTGCCATCAGCATTAACGCACGTCGCGCCTATGACAGCTCATCCACTTGAACGCGCGACAAGCGCCCCAAAGTAGCTCCAGAACCTTTTCTGTCGCGGAGCATCAGACATGGCACGCGGCAAAACGTGCGTCGGCTACCCGCTCTTGGGGTGCCATTACCGATTCAGAAAGGCGGCGCACAGCGCTCAATCATTTTGGCATTTTTTTTTTTTTTGCCGCACGTTTAGGAAACGCTCAGGTGTGAACGCGGCGAGCGATCTGCTTGTTGCGTTAGGAGAGGGTGTGGCATGCAGCGTCTTTGGCGCGTTGCGTCCCTTTAAAAAAAAAAAAAGAAACGCGCAGGCGTGAACCGGCCCCAGCGAGCCGCACCAATATGGGGAGCTCCCTCGATTATAATGGTGGTCGGTTTTCACGCGATCCCGCGTTATTCATCGCCGCGGCGTGGCAATTTGCTAACCCGGGAGGCGAGGGGTTAACCTCCAGAATTTTGGTGGTCGGAGGAAATCCCTCGGCGTTTTCGATGTGTCATTTTCCTGTGATTCACCCTCCCTGGCAGCTCGCCCGCCCCGTCCGCTGGCGAGCATCACCGTGGAAGCGCCAGTTATTTTCCCCAAACAGTGAAGAAGGGGGGGGGGGAGAGGGGGGCTCATTCCAACATAAACACCGACCGGGCCCAGCTGGCGAGGAAAACCGCGCCTCGGCGATAACAATAAAACATTCCGCCCCTCGCCGTGTTTTTCTTTCTGCTCTTCTATCTTCCAGAGAACCTCCGAAAAAATCCCAAATATTTCAATAATTTCTCGCACCTCAGAGCCGCGCCCTCCGCGCCGGTGTTTGCACAGCTGGGCGAATTCTTCCAAGATGGCGGCCCACGGGAACCGCTTTGTAACGCTTAAAGCCCGACTCCGGCCGGAGGACTTCTTTTTATGTTTTTATTAGGCTATATCAGATATTCATTTCTGTCTGTGACCCCCTATGGAGAGAATGTTCCCCACTTCCTGTCCCGGTGACACCCTTACCAGAAATGGACGGGGGGGGAGGGGTTGTCACCGGAGACATACAGACAGCAATTAGACACGAGCAGAACAAAAATATTTCCTTTCGATTTTGTTATTTAAATAATTTTGTTTTAGTTCAATTTGTTTAATTTGTTCTTGGAATCTGTTTGTTTTGTTTTTTTCGTTTTTTTCAAATTCAATTCAACCAAATTCAGAAAATTCTTATAAAATGTATTCTGTTCAAATTTAGGAAGACAGTTCTATTCTTTCTATTCTATTCTGTTTTACTCTGTTCTTTTATTTTCTAGTCTTTTCTATTCTATTTTATTCTCTTCTATTCCCTTATTTTCTATGCTATTTTTTTTATTTTCTATCCTATTTTTTTCTATTCTTTCTATGCTATATTATTCTATTGTTTTATTTTCTAGTCTCTCCTATTCTATTCAATTTTTTTCTATTTTATTTTTCATTATTTTCTATGCGTTTTTATTATATTCTATTCCCTTATTTTCTATTCTACTCCTATTTTATTCTATTTTATTTTCTAGTCTTTTCTATTCTATTCTTTTATTTTCTATTATATTTTATTCTATTTTATGCTATTCTTTTATTTTCTAGTCTTTTCTATTCTATTTAATTCTAGTCCCTTGTTTTCTATGC
This sequence comes from Rana muscosa, assembly GCA_029206835.1. Lineage (NCBI taxonomy): Eukaryota > Metazoa > Chordata > Amphibia > Anura > Ranidae > Rana > Rana muscosa. The sequence continues at coordinate 65,638,449 of CM055126.1, forward strand.
TATTTTTTCTATTTTGTCCATGCTATTTTATTATATTTTATTTTCTAGTCTTAAGTATTCTATTTTATTTTATTTTCCATTATTTTCTATGCTATTTTATTATATTCTATTCCCTTATTTTCTATTCTATTCTTCTATTTTCTATTCTATTTTCTATGCTTTTATTTTCTAGTCTTTTCTATGCTATTTTATTATATTCCCTTGTTTTCTATTATATTCTTTTTATTTTCTATTTTATTCTGTTCTTTTATTTTCTAGTCTTTTCTAGACTTTTCTATGCTATTCTATTCTATTCCATAATTTTCAATTCCATTGTATTGTATTCTTTTATTTTCTAGTCTATTCTATTCTTTTATTTTCTATTCTTTTCTATGCTATTTTATTCTATTCCATTCCCTTATTTTCTATTCTATTTTTTAGTCTATTCTTTTATTTTCTATGCCATTTTATTATATTATATTCCCTTGTTTTCTATTATATTCTTTTATTTTCTATTTTATTCTGTTCTTTTATTTTCTAGACTTTTCTATGCTATTCTATTCTATAATTTTCTATTCCATTCTATTTTATTGTATTCTTTTATTTTCTAGTCTCTTCTATTCTATTCTTTTATTTTCTATTCTTTTCTATGCTATTTTATTCTATTTTATTTTGTTCTATTCTTTTATTTGACATTATTTTCTATGCTATTTTATTCTATTCTATTCCCTTATTTTCTATTCTATTCCATTTTCTATTCTTTTATTTTCTAGTCTTTTCTGTGCTATTTTATTCTATTCTATTCCCTTGTTTTTTTATTCTATTTTATTTAGTTTTTTTTGTGTTTTCTATTCAATTCTTTTATTTTCCATTTTATTCTATTATTTAATTTTTTATTCTTTTCTATGCTATTTTATTCTATTCCCTTATTTTCTATTCTGTTTTATTCTATTCTTTGATTCTAATTCGATTTGATCTGATTTGAATTTTAGACGAAATTTTGTTTCATTGATTCGGATTGATTTAATTCGAATTACTGTTGCAAATCCGAATAAGAAAAAAAAATTGTTTGAATTTTGTTTTGGAACTAAACGAACCGCACACGTCTAACAGAAATAAAACCTTGTCGGGGGATCTAACCCACCCCCACACTATTGATAGGTACAGATGCCGACCGTGCCAGATTTGCCGGGACAGTCCCGGGAGCCGGCCCTCCTCTGTCCCGGGATCACGGCACCGTTATTAAAGCTGATCATGCAGAGTGGCTCAAAAAAGGGTAATAATGGGGAGGGAGATTTGGTTTTTTTTGGGGGGGGGGGGCCTGCATTTTTAGAAGTGGCTCTGCACTGTAAAGTGGGTGTGGTCTAGGCATGACCACTGGTTAAGTAGGGATGGGGGGCCTTGAGTGGGCGTTACCTGCATATTTAGGAGCGGCGCTGCACTGGAAAGTGGGTGTGTCATGTGTGGAGGGGGTGAGTAATGGGGGGGAGGGGACAAATGTGCTGGTAAGGATTTCCATCACTTCCTGTCCTGACAGGAAGTTAGGTCATTCTCCCCATCGGGGACACAGAGCCTTTAACCCTTCGTCGGTTTCAGGTTTTCATGCTCTCACCCACTATCATTGATCCCCCCCCATATGTCTTTTTTTTTTCTCAGCTCCCCCACCATTGCATGTGGATTACCACGTTCTCTCTCACATATAAGCAGTAAGTCAGTGCGGCCGCTCTACCTTTCATTTTTCTTTTTCTTTTAGAGAGACTTAGAAATGGGAGGTAAAAGTCTGCAGGTAACAATAACAAACGGGGTCCCCGGCTTCTGATTCCTCCTCTCATTACAAAGTGGGCATGTCGGGTGACAGTACAGTGGTATGCGGGGGTCTGCCCTTAGATTGGTGAGAAGGACTGGGACAAGGGGTGGGCAGGAGGGGCGGCTGCCCCCGGGTATTGTGGTATCATATGAGGTGGGGGGGCACCACAAGGAGATGGGGGTGATTTGTGCTGGTGGGGGTAATCTATGCTGGGAAAGGGGAATTTATGCTGGGAGGGGGGAATCGGGGAAAAAATTGTGCTGGGAGAAGGGAGATTTGGGGGGGAATTTGTGCTGGGAGGGGGGATTGGGGGGGGGGTTTGTGCTGGGAGGGGGATTGGGGGGGGGTTTGTGCTGGGAGGGGGATTTGGGGGGATTTGTGCTAGGAGGGGGGATTTGGGGGTAAATTTGTGCTGGGAGGGGGGATTTGGGGGGGATTTGTGCTACTTGGGGGGGATTTGGGGGTAAATTTGTGCTGGGAGGGGGGATTTGGGGAGAAATTTGTGCTGGGAGGGGGGATTTGGGGTATAATTGGTGCAGGGAGGGGGGATTTGGGGAGAATTTTGTGCTGGGTGGGGGGGATTTGTGGAGACATTTGTGCTGGGTGGAGGGATTTGGGGGGAAATCTGTGCAGGGAGGGGGGATTTGGGGAGAAATTTGTGCTGGGGGGGATTTGTGCTGGGAGGGGGGGATTTGGGGGGAAATTTGTGCTGGGAGGGGGATTTGGGCGGAAATTTGTGCTGGGAGGGGGGATTTGGGGGGAAACTTGTGCTGGGAGGGGGGATTTGGGGGGAAACTTGTGCTGGGAGGGGGGATTTGGGGGGAAACTTGTGCTGGGAGGAGGGATTTGGGGGGAAATTTGTGCTGGGAGAGGGGGATTTGGGGAGAAATTTGTGCTGGGAGGAGGGATTTGGGGAGAAATTTGTGCTGGGAGGAGGGATTTGGGGGGAAATTTGTGCTGGGAGGAGGGATTTGGGGAGAAATTTGTGCTGGGAGGAGGGATTTGGGGGGAAATTTGTGCTGGGAGGAGGGATTTGGGGGGAAATTTGTGCTGGGAGGAGGGATTTGGGGAGAAATTTGTGCTGGGAGGAGGGATTTGGGGGAAATTTGTGCTGGGAGGAGGGATTTGGGGGGAAATTTGTGCTGGGAGGAGGGATTTGGGGGGAAATTTGTGCTGGGAGGAGGGATTTGGGGGGAAATTTGTGCTGGGAGGAGGGATTTGGGGAGAAATTTGTGCTGGGAGGAGGGATTTGTGCTGGGAGGAGGGATTTGTGGGGGGGATTTGTGCTGGGAGGGGGATTTGTGGGGGGGATTTGTGCTGGGAGGGGGGATTTGTGCTGGAAGGGGGGGGATTTGTGCTGGGAGGGGGGATTTGGGGGTAAATTTGTGCTGGGAGGTGGGATTTGTGCTGGGAGGGGGGATTTGGGGGTAAATTTGTGCTGGGAGGGGGCATTTGTGGAGAAATTTGTGCTGGGAGTGGGGATTTGGGGGGAAATTTGTTCTGGGGGGGCATTTGGAGGGAAATTTGTTCTGGGAGGAGGGATTTGGGGGGAAATTTGTGCGGGAAGGAGAGATTTGGGGGGAAATTTGTTCTGGGGGGCATTTGGGGGGAAATTTGTTCTGGGAGGAGGGATTTGGGGGGAAATTTGTGCGGGAAGGAGGGATTTGGGGGGAAATTTGTGCTGGGAGGGGGGGATTTTATTTATTTTTTTAGGGAGGAGGGTTTGGGGGATGGGGGCCAAAGATTTGTGCTGGGAGGGGGTTTTTCAGCAGAGGGGGTAGATTTATACCGTGAGGAGGGGAATTTATGCTTAGGGGTAAGCATGCAGATTAGTCCTCAGTGGTTTTTTTTTTTGGGGGGGGTTGCTCATACAACTTGGGGGGGCTCTAGATGACCTTGTTCCGGCCCTGTTGGTGACCCCGGGCCAAGATCCTCCAGCCAAGTCCGCTCCAAAGGAAGTAGGAAGTCCATTGTCTGAATTGTCGTCCCCCAGTTGGGGGTGGGCAGGAGGGACAGCCGCCTAGGGCGCTTCAGTAGGAAGGGGGTGCAAAGATTACAGAACCTGAAACCTATGCTGCTGGGGTATTCACAGCTCATGGGGGGGGGGGGCACGTTGGCCTTTCCACATCTCATAAACAGGCAGAGAGGGGCGGAGTGCTCCTTTAAGCTGCACGTTCTGTGTAGAGACACGCCGCCTGGGAGTCGCCGCCTGGGAATTCGCACTCGGTGGGACTTTGTTCTCTGTATCCGGTGACAGCGGGTAAATATTTGCACCCCTCTTATCTCCGAGCTGCTGATAGTTTCCCGATGAGTCATCCCAGAGCTCCGCCCCCCCTCCAATCAGCAATGTTTATACAAGGAAATACCCCAAGGGAAAGGGCTAGATGATGCTGGACGTCCTCCAGCCAGGAAATGAGGGCGGGGCACCATCTGACTTGCTGCAGCTTCTGATGCACATGGTGAGAAGCTCGCAGTGTGCGGTGACATCAGAGGAAGGCGCCTCAGTCCAGGGGGAGGAGCCTGTACACCTGTGATAAAAATTATAGACCCTTCATTTCTATGTAAAGGGGGCAAATCTACACCATCTGCAGGGGAGATGATCGTTATCCCCCCCCCCCCACTGTGTATATATATATATATATATTTTATTGCGGGCGGCAAGTGGATATATAGACACACACAGGATTGTATTTATATAAAAACTAGTGACTTGGGTGATAATCACTCAAAACGAGGTGCCAAGTGGGGAAAAGTCTCTGGCTATATTCTCTGTGTAATTCCAGACAATACCACCTTACGGCCACTAGAGGGTGCAGTGATGAGCATCTTTATCTCCTCTGATGATTACCTCCATCTAGTGGCCAGAATGATTTTTTTTTTTTAATCTACACATTCGAATTGCAGAACATAAAATCTTAGAACATTCCGTTTAGCCCCATTTGTGTAGAACAATATTACATGTGGGGAAAAACTGCTATCCTAATTTATTTTTTAAATACCCCCCTTCATGTCCACTGGCTGTATAAATGTGGAATCATGAGTGAATGCGGAGTAAATCCTGGGTAAATGTGGTATGAATGCGGAGTGAATGTGGTATGAATCCTGGGTGAATGTGGTATGACTGCGATGTGAAGCCTTGGTGAATGTGATATTAATGCGGTGTGAATGCGGAGTGAAAGCGGTGGGAATCCTGGGTGAATGCGGAGTAAATGTGATATGAAAGCGGTGTGATTCCTGGGTGAATCCGGTATTAATGCGGAGTGAATCCTGAGTGAATGTGGTATAACTGCGGTGTGAAGCCTTGGTGAATGTGATATTAATGTGGTATGAATGCGGAGTGAAAGTGGTGGGAATCCTGGGTGAATGTGGAGTAATTGTGGTATGAAAGCGGTGTGATTCCTGGGTGAATGTGGTATGAAAGCGGTGTGAATGCAGAGTGAATCCGGTATAAATGTGGGGTGAATGCGATATGAATGTGGAGTGAATCCTGAGTGAATGTGGTATAACTGCGGTGTGAAGCCTTGGTGAATGTGATATTAATGTGGTATGAATGCGGAGTGAAAGTGGTGGGAATCCTGGGTGAATGTGGAGTAATTGTGGTATGAAAGCGGTGTGATTCCTGGGTGAATGTGGTATGAAAGCGGTGTGAATGCAGAGTGAATCCGGTATAAATGTGGGGTGAATGCGATATGAATGTGGAGTGAATCCTGAGTGAATGTGGTATAACTGCGGTGTGAAGCCTTGGTGAATGTGATATTAATGTGGTATGAATGTGGAGTGAAAGCGGTGTGATTCCTGGGTGAATCCGGTATTAATGCGGGGTGAATGCGATATGAATGTGGAGTGAATCCTGAGTGAATGTGGTATAACTGCGGTGTGAAGCCTTGGTGAATGTCATATTAATGTGGTATGAATGTGGAGTGAAAGCGGTGGGAATCCTGGGTGAATGTGGAGTAATTGTGGTATGAAAGCGGTGGGAATCCTGGGTGAGCGCGGAGTAAATGTGGTATGAAAGCGGTGTGATTCCTGGGTGAATGTGATATGAAAGCGGTGTGAATCCGGTATTAATGAGGGTGAATCCTGGGTGAATGTGGCATAACTGCGGTGTGAATCCTGGGTGAATGCGGTGTGAATCCTGGGTGAATGCGGAGTGAAACCGGGGTGAATGCAAAGTGAATCCTGGGTGAAAACCTTTATAAAGAGACCCTTTAATGATATTTATAATGTGCAGACCAGACACAACAATGGACACGGGTGGTACAAAACACGGAAGGTTCATTACGGGATTGGACACGGGTTAGGTAGACTGGAAAGCATTAACAGATTTGGAAGCTCCTCCCCCTCCGGCAATGGGAATGCAGCAGTCTGGCGGGATTGGCGGTGGGCGGGGTTTCCTCAGTTCCGGCCCTTCATGTGCTTACAGTAATAGTCATTACAGGCGATGGTGAGGCCGGCGATGAGGGAGAAGAAGCTGTGGAAGTTGACCCGCCCATCACGGCACTGATCCAGATCCTTCATTATCTTATCCACCGCCAGGGGGTCGTTCTGATTCTGGGGGGTCGAGGGGAAAAAAAATGGGGGTCAACGAATATATAACAATATACTACAATGTATCAACAAAAATATCAGCCGACAAACTATATATGACAATATGATACAATGTAATGTATATTAGATTACAGCACCGTATAATATATGCTATAATATGATACAATGTAATGTGTAGTATAAACTGTTCTATAATATAATATTCTGTATATTACAAGCGGATCGGATGTAATATATTCTATCGGGGGGATGATACAAATACTCCTGAGCTGGCAGTCTGCCCTCCGGGATACGGAAGGAATGCGATACAACCCCCCACCCCCCACCTTGTTATCGAATTGCGCAATATCTTGTGAATGGCGCTCATTGAGTCGCCTCACACCCAGCAGAGGGCGGCGCCCGCAGATTAGTCGGGGCAAGATGAGGCCTGCGAGAGGCGCTGAGGGCGCTAATCCTGAGGAGGAGACGTGGAGTATCTGGGATGTCGGAGGGTGTGAGAACAAGCTGGAGGTAATCCGATGGATTCCCAGATATTTACTATCAGCTTCATGGTTTCCTATTGTAGGTTGTACCGATCGCCGACAATCGCATAGGATTGGGGGTGCCACTTTTTATTCAAGCCGAACACTTTAGCGGCGCACAGAACATTTTTTTGTTTGTTTTCATATTCATCATCAGATTGTAACAGACCTGGGTGGGGGACACCTTTGGGCGCTCCACATTCCTGTCTGAATAATGTGTCCGGGTTTTAGTTGGACTTCAAAACCCGAACTGTCCGGGAGAATCCTGGACAGGTGGCAACCCTACATATGATTCCTATTAATTTCCAACCCTATACAACCCGAAGTATATACATCCCCCAACCCTATACATCCCCAGTCCTATACATCGACCGTATACACCCCCAACCCACCTTATACATCAACCGTATACACCCCCAACCCTATACATCAACCGTATACATCCCCAACCCACCTTATACATCAACCGTATACACCCCCAACCCTATACATCAACCGTATACATCCCCAACCCACCTTATACATCAACTGTATACATCTCCAACCCTATACATCAACCGTATACACCCCCAACCCTATACACCAACCGTATACATCCCAACCCACCTTATACATCAACCGTATACACCCCCAACCCACCTTATACATCAACCGTATACATCTCCAACCCTATACATCAACCGTATACATCCCCAACCCTATACACCAACCGTATACACCCCCAACCCACCTTATACATCAACCGTATACATCAACCGTATACACCCCCAACCGTATACATCCCAACCCTATACATCAACCGTATACATCCCAACCCTATACACCAACCGTATACATCCCAACCCACCTTATACATCAACCGTATACATCCCCAGTCCTATACATCGACCGTATACACCCCCAACCCACCTTATACATCAACCGTATACATCTCCAACCCACCTTATACATCAACCGTATACATCCCCAACCCTATACACCAACCGTATACATCCCCAACCCACCTTATACATCAACCGTATACACCCCCAACCCTATACATCAACCGTATACACCCCCAACCCTATACACCAACCGTATACATCCCAACCCACCTTATACATCAACCGTATACACCCCCAACCCACCTTATACATCAACCGTATACATCTCCAACCCTATACATCAACCGTATACATCCCCAACCCTATACACCAACCGTATACACCCCCAACCCACCTTATACATCAACCGTATACACCCCCAACCGTATACATCCCAACCCTATACATCAACCGTATACATCCCAACCCTATACACCAACCGTATACATCCCAACCTACCTTATACATCAACCGTATACACCCCCAACCCACCTTATACATCAACCGTATACATCTCCAACCCTATACATCAACCGTATACATCTCCAACCCTATACATCAACCGTATACATCCCCAACCCTATACACCAACCGTATACACCCCCAACCCACCTTATACATCAACCGTATACATCTCCAACCCTATACATCAACCGTATACATCCCAACCCTATACACCAACCGTATACACCCCCAACCCACCTTATACATCAACCGTATACATCTCCAACCCTATACATCAACCGTATACATCCCCAACCCTATACACCAACCGTATACACCCCCAACCCACCTTATACATCAACCGTATACATCTCCAACCCTATACATCAACCGTATACATCCCAACCCTATACACCAACCGTATACACCCCCAACCCACCTTATACATCAACCGTATACATCAACCGTATACATCTCCAACCCTATACATCAACCGTATACATCCCCAACCCTATACACCAACCGTATACATCCCAACCCTATACACCAACCGTATACACCCCCAACCCACCTTATACATCAACCGTATACATCTCCAACCCTATACATCAACCGTATACATCCCCAACCCTATACACCAACCGTATACATCCCAACCCTATACACCAACCGTATACACCCCCAACCCACCTTATACACCAACCGTATACATCAACCATATACACCCCCAACCCTATACATCCCCAGTCCTATACATCCCCAACCCACCCTATACATCGACCGTATACACCCCAACCCTATACACCAACCGTATACACCCCCAACCCACCTTATACATCAACCGTATACATCCCAACCCTATACACCAACCGTATACACCCCCAACCCACCTTATACATCAACCATATACATCCCAACCCTATACATCAACCGTATACACCCCCAACCCACCTTATACATCAACCGTATACACCCCCAACCCACCTTATACATCAACCGTATACACCCCCAACCCACCTTATACATCAACCGTATACATCCCAACCGTATACACCCCCAACCCTATACACCAACCGTATACATCAACCATATACACCCCAACCCACCTTATACACCAACCGTATACATCCCCAACCCTATACACCAACCGTATACATCCCCAACCCACCTTATACACCAACCGTATACATTCCCAACCCTATACATCAACCGTATACATCCCCAACCCTATACATTCACAGTCCTATATGCCAACCGTATACATCCCCAGTCCTATATAAGACCAACCCTATACATCCCCAACCCTATACATCCCCAACCCTATACACCAACCGTATACACCCCCAACCCACCTTATACATGAACCGTATACATCCCCAACCCACCTTATACATCAACCGTATACATCTCCAACCCTATACATCAACCGTATACACCCCCAACCCACCTTATACATCAACCGTATACATCCCAACCCTATACACCAACCGTATACATCCCAACCCACCTTATACATCAACCGTATACACCCCCAACCCACCTTATACATCAACCGTATACATCTCCAACCCTATACATCAACCGTATACATCCCAACCCTATACACCAACCGTATACACCCCCAACCCACCTTATACATCAACCGTATACATCTCCAACCCTATACACCAACCGTATACATCCCAACCCTATACACCAACCGTATACACCCCCAACCCACCTTATACATCAACCGTATACATCTCCAACCCTATACACCAACCGTATACATCCCAACCCTATACACCAACCGTATACACCCCCAACCCACCTTATACATCAACCGTATACATCAACCGTATACACCCCCAACCCACCTTATACATCAACCGTATACATCTCCAACCCTATACATCAACCGTATACATCCCCAACCCTATACACCAACCGTATACATCCCAACCCTATACACCAACCGTATACACCCCCAACCCACCTTATACATCAACCGTATACATCTCCAACCCTATACATCAACCGTATACATCCCCAACCCTATACACCAACCGTATACACCCCCAACCCACCTTATACACCAACCGTATACATCAACCGTATACACCCCCAACCCTATACATCCCCAGTCCTATACATCCCCAACCCACCCTATACATCGACCGTATACACCCCAACCCTATACACCAACCGTATACACCCCCAACCCACCTTATACATCAACCGTATACATCCCAACCCTATACACCAACCGTATACACCCCCAACCCACCTTATACATCAACCGTATACATCCCAACCCTATACATCAACCGTATACACCCCCAACCCACCTTATACATCAACCGTATACACCCCCAACCCACCTTATACATCAACCGTATACACCCCCAACCCACCTTATACATCAACCGTATACATCCCAACCGTATACACCCCCAACCCTATACACCAACCGTATACATCAACCATATACACCCCAACCCACCTTATACACCAACCGTATACATCCCCAACCCTATACACCAACCGTATACATCCCCAACCCACCTTATACACCAACCGTATACATTCCCAACCCTATACATCAACCGTATACATCCCCAACCCTATACATTCACAGTCCTATATGCCAACCGTATACATCCCCAGTCCTATATAAGACCAACCCTATACATCCCCAACCCTATACATCAACCGTATACATCCCAACCCTATATAACACCAACCCTATACATCTCCAATCGTATACATCCCCAACCCTATGCAAACCCCAACCCTATACATCCCCAACCCTATGCAAACCCCAACCCTATGCAAACCCCAACCTTATTCATCCCCAGTCCTATACACCAACCATATACAACCCCAATCCTATACAACTCCAACCACATTCAAACTCAATCATGTAATCTCCTACACCATCCAACCCCAACAAGGTCCACCTTGGAAAAAAAAAGGAAACTGTAGATACATTTCCCATAAGTCATTGTGAAGGATTGTAGAGGGAATGGAAAGTTGCCACCTGCATTGATTTCATTGGGGAGATGGGAACTCACCTTGAGGAATTCGGAGAACTGGCTCTCCATCAGGTGGTGCAGGTCCTCCTTGCTCATGTAGTTCTTGTCCCCGGCGTACTTATGGAAGGTGAACATGATGTTCTCCATAGCCTGCTCCATCTGTGATGGGACGCCCATGTCTGCAGAGTCTGAGGAGTGGAGTTCTGCAAGAGACAGCGAGAGAGTTCAGTCCAACCGTTTCCATGGAGGCGATAAAGACAATAAGACATTGATTATTCATTTATAATAACAGCCGAAGCTGGAGAGGCCCGCCCCCCCAACTCCATCCATAGAGCCCCCCCAACTCCATCCATATAGCCCCCCCCCAACTCCATCCATAGAGCCCCCCCCCAACTCCATCCATAGAGCCCCCCCCCCCAACTCCATCCATAGAGCCCCCCCCCCCAACTCCATCCATAGAGCCCCCCCCAACTCCATCCATAGAGCCCCCCCAACTCCATCCATAGAGCCCCCCCAACTCCATCCATAGAGCCCCCCCAACTCCATCCATAGAGCCCCCCCCCAACTCCATCCATAGAGCCCCCCCCCAACTCCATCCATAGAGCCCCCCCCCAACTCCATCCATAGAGCCCCCCCCCAACTCCATCCATAGAGCCCCCCCCCAACTCCATCCATAGAGCCCCCCCCCAACTCCATCCATAGAGCCCCCCCAACTCCATCCATAGAGCCCCCCCCAACTCCATCCATAGAGCCCCCCCCAACTCCATCCATAGAGCCGCCCCCCCAACTCCATCCATAGAGCCGCCCCCCCAACTCCATCCATAGAGCCGCCCCCCCAACTCCATCCATAGAGCCGCCCCCCTCCAACTCCATCCATAGAGCCGCCCCCCTCCAACTCCATCCATAGAGGGCCCCCCAACAACATCCATAGAGGCCCCCCCAACTCCATCCATAGAGCCCCCCCAACTCCATCCATAGAATAGAGCCCCCCCAACTCCATCCATAGAGCCCCCCCCAACTCCATCCATAGAGCCCCCCCAACTCCATCCATAGAGCCCCCCCCAACTCCATCCATAGAGCCCCCCTCCCCAACTCTATCCATAGAGCCCCAGTCATGGACAATCACCACTGAGTGCCAAGGACGGGTGCCAACATCATGGTGGTGGTTGTCCGTGATTGGGGCTCTATGGATGGAGTTGGGGGGGTTCTATGGATGGAGTTGGGGGGGCTCTATGGATGGAGTTGGGGGGGCTCTATGGATAGAGTTGGGGGGGCTCTATGGTTGGAGTTGGGGGGGCTCTATGGTTGGAGTTGGGGGGGAGGGGGCTCTATGGATGGAGTTGGGGGGGGGCTCTATGGATTGAGTTGGGGGGGCTCTATGGATGGAGTTGGGGGGGTTCTATGGATGGAGTTGGTTGGGGGACCCTCCAGCTTCGGCTGTCATCACTCATCTGATCACCTGCAGAGAACGTCGGACATCTAGATGAGTTCTCACTTTCTTATGACTGATCGCTACCATTAAAGAGAACCTGTCACAGCCCAAACTTCATCCCTTCCCCCAACCTATGGTCAGCACACATAGGGGTTAACGTTCCCATTAGCGGCTCCATTGATTATCATAAAGCGCTCGCCGTGGTCGGTGGAGAAGGTCGTAGTCGCTGTGTGTTCAGAGGAACATCTAATGGAGGCTAATGGCTGAGATCATTCCTTATCTGCCGGGAAAATTGGATTCTACGGGAAGGCGGCCAGTGAAAAGTGCGCACTCATGATGTGCCATTGGGGGATTGTACGCGTCTGTCTGTGGGCGGAGTCATTCAATCGTGAATTTCAAATTCCAGATCTGAACCCAAGATGCCAATGGACTGTCACACCACCATAGAACTTACAGGAGAGAAGTATCTATATGTATAGATATTGTATATGCAGTAGATAGATACACTTTATTACCACAAGTATTGGGACGCCTGCCTTTACACGCACATGAACTTTTAGCCCTTATGTGCACGTGTCCTGATGTGCCATGTGCCCTGACGTGCCCCGGTATGCTGTCCCCCGATGTCCTGTGCCTCAATATAGTGTACCTTGATCTGATGTGCTGGGCTCTGTACCGTGCCCGATGTGCCATGTGTCCTGATGTGGCATGTGCCCCGTGCCCCAATGTGCTATGTGCCCCGTGCCGCTATGTGCCCCGTGCCCCAAATGTGCCTCGATGTGCCATGTGCCCTGACGTACCCCAATATGCTGTGCCCCAATATAGTGTGCCCTGCTGTGCTGTGACCTGTGTGTGCCCTGATGTCCTGTACCTTGATCTGATGTACCCTGTAAATTGATGTGCTGTGCCCTGATGTGCTGGGCTCTGTACCGTGCCCGATGTGCCCCAATGTGCCATGTGTCCTGATGTGGCATGTGCCCCGTGCCCCAATGTGCTATGTGCCCCAATGTGCCATGTGCCCTGATGTGGCATGTGCCCCGTGCCCCAATGTGCTATGTGCCCCAATGTGCCATGTGCCCAGATGTGCCCTGACGTACCCCGATATGCTGTGCCCCAATATAGTGTGCCCTGCTGTGCTGCGACCTGTGTGTACCCTGATGTCCTGTACCTGTCCTTGATCTGATGTGCCCTGTACATTGATGTGCTGTGCCCTGATGTGCTGGGCTCTGTACCGTGCCCCGATGTGCCATGTGTCCTGATGTGGCATGTGCCCCGTGCCTCAATGTGCTATGTGCCCCGAGTCCCGATGTGCCATGATGTGCTATGTGCCCTGATGTGCTATGTGCCACGTGCCCCGATGTGCCATGTGTCCTGATGTGCTCCGATGTGCCATGTGTCCTGATGTGCTCCGATGTGCCCCGTGTCCCGATGTGCCATGATGTGCTATGTGCCCTGATGTGCTATGTGCCCCTTGTCCCGATGTGCCATGATGTGCTATGTGCCCTGATGTGCTATGTGCCCCGACGTACCCTGATATGCTGTCCTCCGATGTCCTGTGCCTCAATATAGTGTGCCCTGATGTGCTGTGACCTGTGTGTGCCCTGATGTGCTGTACCCTGATCTGATGTGCCCTGTACGTTGATGTGCTGTGCCGTGATGTGTTGTGCCCTGGGCCGGTCTGGATGAAGTCCAGGGCCACATTTTTGTCCCAGTCCAGCCCTGGGTTCAATATTGAGTTGGCCCCACCCTTTGCAGCTATAACAGCTTCAACTCTTCTGGGAAGGCCGTCCACAAGGTTTAGGAGGGTGTCTATGGGAATGTTTGACCATTCTTCCAGAAGTGCATTTGTGAGGTCAGGCGCTGATGTTGGATGAGAAGGCCTGGCTTGGCTCGCAGTCTCCGCTTTAATTCACCCCAAAGGTATTCTATCGGGTTAAGGTCAGGACCAGTCAAGTTCCTCCACCCCAAACTCGCTCCTCCATGTCTTTATGGACCTTGCTTTGTGCTCTGGTGGACAGTCATGTTGGGACAGGAAGGGGCCGTCCCCCAAACTCCTCCCACAAAGTTGGGAGCATAAAATTGTCCAAAATGTCTTGGTATGCCGACGCCTTAAGAGTTCCCTTCACTGGAACTAAGGGGCCAAGCCCAACCCCTGAGGAACAACCCCACACCATAATCCCCCCTCCCCCCACACCATAATCCCCCCTCCCCCCACACCATAATCTCCCCTCCCCCTCACACCATAATCTCCCCTCACACCATAATCTCCCCTCCCCCCCACACCATAATCCCCCCTCCCCCCACACCATAATCTCCCCTCCCCCCCACACCATAATCTCCCCTCCCCCACCATAATCCCCCCTCCCCCCCCCCACACGATAATCTCCCCTCCCCCCCCCCCCACACCATAATCTCCCCTCCCCCCCACACCATAATCCCCCCCCCACACCATAATCTCCCCCCCCCCCCACCATAATCCCCCCTCCACCAAATGATTTGGACCAGTGCACAGGGGGCAGTGCCGTGAACCGGGCCTTATTACATTATATTCATAATATTATCATTGTATCAATGCTTGTATCACCTGAAGAAGGATCCATGATGGAATCCAATCTCTCCCGTCTATAAAGCTGCAATCCGATCCCCGAGCTGCTGCAGTTTATACTGTGTGGGTTTCCTATCTATACACTGTAAATATATATATATATATATATATATTATAATTTGTAGGCGGTGCTTTCCTCAAAACAAGACTTCTATAAATCTCCGGGATCTGATTGACACGACTTTGGCTTATTGCAAAGTAATTTACATTTATATCGGGGCGGGGCTGTGACCTCGCATGAGGACAACCTATGTTCTCCCATCACTCCCTCCACCAGTGTGACCGACATACCTACCACGGGATCTACAGACCTACCACGAGATCTACAGACCTACCACGAGATCTACAGACCTACCACGGGATCTACAGACCTACCACAGGATCTACAGACCTACCACGAGATCTACAGACCTACCACGAGATCTACAGACCTACCACGAGATCTACAGACCTACCACGAGATCTACAGACCTACCATGGGATCTACAGACCTACCACGGGATCTACAGACCTACCACGGCATCTACAGACCTACCACGGGATCTACAGACCTA
Organism: Rana muscosa; assembly: GCA_029206835.1. Classification (NCBI taxonomy): domain Eukaryota; kingdom Metazoa; phylum Chordata; class Amphibia; order Anura; family Ranidae; genus Rana; species Rana muscosa. The sequence goes on from CM055126.1 coordinate 65,654,216, forward strand.
CCACGAGATCTACAGACCTACCACGAGATCTACAGACCTACCATGGGATCTACAGACCTACCACGGCATCTACAGACCTACCACGGCATCTACAGACCTACCACGGGATCTACAGACCTACCACGAGATCTACAGACCTACCACGAGATCTACAGACCTACCATGGGATCTACAGACCTACCACGGGATCTACAGACCTACCACGGCATCTACAGACCTACCACGGGATCTACAGACCTACCACGAGATCTACAGACCTACCACGGGATCTACAGACCTACCACGGGATCTACAGACCTACCACAGGATCTACAGACCTACCACGAGATCTACAGACCTACCACGAGATCTACAGACCTACCACGGGATCTACAGACCTACCACAGGATCTACAGACCTACCACGGCATCTACAGACCTACCACGGGATCTACAGACCTACCACGAGATCTACAGACCTACCACGAGATCTACAGACCTACCATGGGATCTACAGACCTACCACGGCATCTACAGACCTACCACGGCATCTACAGACCTACCACGGGATCTACAGACCTACCACGAGATCTACAGACCTACCACGAGATCTACAGACCTACCACGGGATCTACAGACCTGCCACGGGATCTACAGACCTGCCACGGGATCTACAGACCTGCCACGGGATCTACAGACCTACCACAGGATCTACAGACCTACCATGAGACCTACAGACCTGCCAAGGGATCTACAGACCTACCACGAGATCTACAGACCTACCACGAGATCTACAGACCTGCCACGGGATCTACAGACCTGCCACGGGATCTACAGACCTGCCACGGGATCCACAGACCTGCCACGGGATCCACAGACCTGCCACGGGATCTACAGACCTGCCACGGGATCTACAGACCTGCCACGGGATCTACAGACCTGCCACGGGATCTACAGACCTGCCACGGGATCTACAGACCTGCCACGAGATCTACAGACCTGCCACGAGATCCACAGACCTGCCACGGGATCTACAGACCTGCCACGGGATCTACAGACCTGCCACGGGATCTACAGACCTACCACGGGATCTACAGACCTGCCACGAGATCTACAGACCTGCCACGAGATCTACAGACCTGCCACGAGATCTACAGACCTGCCACGAGATCTACAGACCTGCCACGAGAGCCACAGACCTGCCACGGGATCCACAGACCTGCCACGGGATCTACAGACCTGCCACGGGATCTACAGACCTACCACGAGATCCACAGACCTGCCACGAGATCCACAGACCTGCCACGAGATCCACAGACCTGCCACGAGAGCCACAGACCTGCCACGGGATCCACAGACCTGCCATGAGACCTACAGAATAATGTGAGAGACCAAGAATTCTCTATACAGAGGAGCTTACACTCTAATGCCCCCTCCCCCACAGTCACACACTATTATTATTATACATTTATATAGCTCTGACATATACCGCAGCGCTGTACAGAGATCACTGAGCCAATCACATCAGTCTCTGTACCAGGAGGAGTTTACACTACATGACCTTTCCACCTCAGGACTGACAATGCAATCTCTGTGATCGGGGGAGGGGAGGGGAGGGCGGGGGTTGTACGTTGATCTGACAATAAAACTCGTCCAGAGATCAGCGCACACATATTACACATTCCGGGAATTCCTCTGCGGAATGCGGATCTACAGCTGAGGGGGAATCATAAACAATTGCCCTCTCAGTGCTGCTGATCTCCTGCTGCCTCTTTGCAGCCACTTCCTGCCTGCATGCATTCCAGTGATGGAATTTCTCAGGGCGGGATTCCTGATGGTGACACCAGGGGGCAATGTCTGTGTGACGGAACGTCCACTTGTAGTCTCCATGGGACGCCCATGTGACAGAGTGACACTGACAACATATAAAAGGAAATGTCTGAACAAAGGCCCCAGAGATGGATAGATTCATGGGCCCCAGAGATGGATAGATTCAGGGGCCCCAGAGATGGATAGATTCAGGGGCCCCAAGGATGGATAGATTCAGGGGCCCCAAGGATGGATAGATTCAGGGGCCCAAGAGATAGATAGATTCGGGGCCCCAAAGATGGATAGATTCAGGGGCCCCAAAGATGGATAGATTCAGGGGCCCCAGAGACGGATAGATTCAGGGGCCCCAGAGATGGATAGATTCGGGGCCCCCAGAGATGGATAGATTCGGGGCCCCAAAGATGAATAGATTTGGGCCCCCAGAGATGGATAGATTCAGGGGCCCCAGGGATGGATAGATTCAGGGGCCCCAAGGATGGATAGATTCTGGGCCCCTAGAGATGGATAGATTCAGGGGCCCCCAGAGATGGATAGATTCAGGGGCCCTAGAGATGAATAGATTCAGGGGCCCTAGAGATGGATAGATTCAGGGGCCCCAGAGGACGGACAGATTCAGGGGCCCCAGAGACGGATAGATTCAGGGGCCCCAGAGACGGATAGATTCAGGGGCCCCAGAGACGGATAGATTCAGGGGCCCCAGAGACAGATAGATTCAGGGGCCCCAGAGACGGATAGATTCAGGGGCCCCAGAGACGGATAGATTCAGGGGCCCCATAGACGGATAGATTCAGGGGCCCCAGAGACGGATAGATTCAGGGGCCCCAGAGACGGATAGATTCAGGGGCCCCAGAGACGGATAGATTCAGGGGCCCCAGAGACGGATAGATTCAGGGGCCCCAGAGACGGATAGATTCAGGGGCCCCAGAGACGGATAGATTCAGGGGCCCCAGAGACGGATAGATTCAGGGGCCCCAGAGACGGATAGATTCAGGGGCCCCACAGGATGGATAGATTCAGGGGCCCCACAGGATGGATAGATTCAGGGGCCCCAGAGATGGATAGATTCAGGGGCCCCAGAGATGGATAGATTCAGGGGCCCCAGAGATGGATAGATTCAGGGGCCCCACAGGATGGATAGATTCAGGGGCCCCAGAGATGGATAGATTCAGGGGCCCCAGAGATAGATAGTGCAGATCAGACAAATACAATAGAAAATGTTTCTGGGAAAGTTTAGCGTTTGTTGGCAGGTAGATAGCGGCTTTGATTGTCAGCTTTGCAGACAAGAAGGAGATAGCGGCCTCAAGGTCCACCACACTCCCTCCCTGGAGTCCCTCCGTGTCGGGGTCAGCCGGGCGCGGTTATTGGTTCAGGCATTCCTCCAATCCCTTCCAAAACATTCCCGTAATCCGGAGGACCGCACCCCACTCATCATTCCATCACCAGACCCCAGCCTGAGGATGAACCCAACACTGGTCAGAGGGAAGGTGGAGCTCTACTGTGGGGGCGCCCCCGACCAACGCTAATGGGACCCTGGCACAGGGATGGTGGGAACCCTCATAATGGGCACAGCGGGTGTATAGACCCGGGAACTCAGCACAGGGATGGTGGGAACCTCTCATAATGGGCACAGCAGGTGTACAGACCCGGGAACTCAGCACAGGGATGGTGGGAACCTCTCATAATGGGCACAGCAGGTGTACAGACCCGGGAACTCAGCACAGGGATGGTGGGAACCCTCATAATGGACACAGCGGGTGTACAGACTCGGGATCTCAGCACAGGGATGGTGGGAACCCGTCATAATGGGCACAGCGGGTGTACAGACCCGGGAACTCAGCACAGGGATGGTGGGAACCCCTCATAATGGGCACAGCGGGTGTACAGACCCGGGAACTCAGCACAGGGATGGTGGGAACCCTTCATAATGGGCACAGCGGGTGTACAGACCCGGGAACTCGGCACAGGGATGGTGGGAACCCTTCACAATGGGCACAGCGGGTGTACAGACCCGGGAACTCAGCACAGGGATGGTGGGAACCCTCATAATGGACACAGCGGGTGTACAGACTCGGGATCTCAGCACAGGGATGGTGGGAACCCGTCATAATGGGCACAGCGGGTGTACAGACCCGGGAACTCAGCACAGGGATGGTGGGAACCCCTCATAATGGGCACAGCAGGTGTACAGACCCGGGAACTCAGCACAGGGATGGTGGGAACCTCTCATAATGGGCACAGCAGGTGTACAGACCCGGGAACTCAGCACAGGGATGGTGGGAACCCTCATAATGGACACAGCAGGTGTACAGACCCGGGAACTCAGCACAGGGATGGTGGGAACCCTCATAATGGACACAGCGGGTGTACAGACTCGGGATCTCAGCACAGGGATGGTGGGAACCCGTCATAATGGGCACAGCGGGTGTACAGACCCGGGAACTCAGCACAGGGATGGTGGGAACCCTCATAATGGGCACAGCGGGTGTACAGACCCGGGAACTCAGCACAGGGATGGTGGGAACCCTTCATAATGGGCACAGCGGGTGTACAGACCCGGGAACTCGGCACAGGGATGGTGGGAACCCTTCACAATGGGCACAGCGGGTGTACAGACCCGGGAACTCAGCACAGGGATGGTGGGAACCCCTCATTATGGGCACAGCGGGTGTACAGACCCGGGAACTCGGCACAGGGATGGTGGGAACCCCTCATAATGGGCACAGCGGGTGTACAGACCCGGTAACTCGGCACAGGGATGGTGGGAACCCCTCATAATGGGCACAGCGGGTGTAGAGACCCGGGAACTCAGCACAGGGATGGTGGGAACCCCTCATGATGGGCACAGCAGGTGTACAGACCCGGGAACTCAGCACAGGGATGGTGGGAACCTCTCATAATGGGCACAGCGGGTGTAGAGACCCGGGAACTCAGCACAGGGATGGTGGGAACCCCTCATGATGGGCACAGCAGGTGTACAGACCAGGGAACTCAGCACAGGGATGGTGGGAACCCTCATAATGGACACAGCGGGTGTACAGACCCGGGAACTCAGCACAGGGATGGTGGGAACCCTGATAATGGGCACAGCGGGTGTACAGACCCGGGAACTCAGCACAGAGATGGTGGGAACCCCTCATAATGGGCACAGCGGGTGTACAGACCCGGGAACTCAGCACAGGGATGGTGGGAACCCTTCATAATGGGCACAGCGGGTGTACAGACCCCGGAACTCAGCACAGGGATGGTGGGAACCCTTCATAATGGGCACAGCGGGTGTACAGACCCCGGAACTCAGCACAGGGATGGTGGGAACCCCTCATAATAGGCACAGCAGGTGTACAGACCCGGGAACTCAGCACAGGGATGGTGGGAACCCTCATAATGGACACAGCGGGTGTACAGACCCGGGAACTCAGCACAGGGATGGTGGGAACCCTGATAATGGGCACAGCGGGTGTACAGACCCGGGAACTCAGCACAGAGATGGTGGGAACCCCTCATAATGGGCACAGCGGGTGTACAGACCCGGGAACTCAGCACAGGGATGGTGGGAACCCTTCATAATGGGCACAGCGGGTGTACAGACCCCGGAACTCAGCACAGGGATGGTGGGAACCCTTCATAATGGGCACAGCGGGTGTACAGACCCGGGAACTCGGCACAGGGATGGTGGGAACCCCTCATAATGGGCACAGCGGGTGTACAGACCCGGGAACTCGGCACAGGGATGGTGGGAACCCCTCATAATAGACACAGCAGGTGTACAGACCCGGGAACTCAGCACAGGGATGGTGGGAACCCCTCATAATAGGCACAGCAGGTGTACAGACCTGGGAACTCAGCACAGGGATGGTGGGAACCCTCATAATGGACACAGCGGGTGTACAGACCCGGGAACTCAGCACAGGGATGGTGGGAACCCTGATAATGGGCACAGCGGGTGTACAGACCCGGGAACTCAGCACAGAGATGGTGGGAACCCCTCATAATGGGCACAGCGGGTGTACAGACCCGGGAACTCAGCACAGGGATGGTGGGAACCCTTCATAATGGGCACAGCGGGTGTACAGACCCCGGAACTCAGCACAGGGATGGTGGGAACCCTTCATAATGAGCACAGCGGGTGTACAGACCCGGGAACTCAGCACAGGGATGGTGGGAACCCCTCATAATAGGCACAGCAGGTGTACAGACCCGGGAACTCAGCACAGGGATGGTGGGAACCCTCATAATGGACACAGCGGGTGTACAGACCCGGGAACTCAGCACAGGGATGGTGGGAACCCTGATAATGGGCACAGCGGGTGTACAGACCCGGGAACTCAGCACAGAGATGGTGGGAACCCTTCATAATGGGCACAGCGGGTGTACAGACCCCGGAACTCAGCACAGGGATGGTGGGAACCCCTCATAATGGGCACAGCGGGTGTACAGACCCGGGAACTCAGCACAGAGATGGTGGGAACCCCTCATAATGGGCACAGCGGGTGTACAGACCCCGGAACTCAGCACAGGGATGGTGGGAACCCTTCATAATGGGCACAGCGGGTGTACAGACCCGGGAACTCGGCACAGGGATGGTGGGAACCCCTCATAATGGGCACAGCGGGTGTACAGACCCGGGAACTCGGCACAGGGATGGTGGGAACCCCTCATAATGGGCACAGCGGGTGTACAGACCTGGGAACTCAGCACAGGGATGGTGGGAACCCCTCATAATGGGCACAGCGGGTGTACAGACCCGGGAACTCAGCACAGGGATGGTGGGAACCCCTCATAATGGGCACAGCGGGTGTACAGACCCGGGAACTCAGCACAGGGATGGTGGGAACCCCTCATAATGGGCACAGCAGGTGTACAGACCCGGGAACTCGGCACAGGGATGGTGGGAACCCCTCATAATGGGCACAGCGGGTGTACAGACCCCGGAACTCAGCACAGGGATGGTGGGAACCCTTCATAATGGGCACAGCGGGTGTACAGACCCGGGAACTCGGCACAGGGATGGTGGGAACCCTTCATAATGGGCACAGCGGGTGTACAGACCCCGGAACTCAGCACAGGGATGGTGGGAACCCTTCATAATGGGCACAGCGGGTGTACAGACCCCGGAACTCAGCACAGGGATGGTGGGAACCCCTCATAATGGGCACAGCGGGTGTACAGACCCGGGAACTCAGCACAGGGATGGTGGGAACCCCTCATAATGGGCACAGCGGGTGTACAGACCCGGGAACTCAGCACAGGGATGGTGGGAACCCCTCATAATGGGCACAGCAGGTGTACAGACCCGGGAACTCGGCACAGGGATGGTGGGAACCCCTCATAATGGGCACAGCGGGTGTACAGACCTGGGAACTCAGCACAGGGATGGTGGGAACCTCTCATAATGGGCACAGCGGGTGTACAGACCCAGGAACTCAGCACAGGGATGGTGGGAACCCCTCATAATGGGCACAGCGGGTGTACAGACCCAGGAACTCAGCACAGGGATGGTGGGAACCCCTCATAATGGGCACAGCGGGTGTACAGACCCGGGAACTCAGCACAGGGATGGTGGGAACCCTTCATAATGGGCACAGCGGGTGTACAGACCCGGGAACTCGGCACAGGGATGGTGGGAACCCCTCATAATGGGCACAGCGGGTGTACAGACCCAGGAACTCAGCACAGGGATGGTGGGAACCCCTCATAATGGGCACAGCGGGTGTACAGACCCGGGAACTCAGCACAGGGATGGTGGGAACCCTTCATAATGGGCACAGCGGGTGTACAGATCTGGGAACTCAGCACAGGGATGGTGGGAACCTCTCATAATGGGCACAGCGGGTGTACAGACCCAGGAACTCAGCACAGGGATGGTGGGAACCCCTCATAATGGGCACAGCGGGTGTACAGACCTGGGAACTCAGCACAGGGATGGTGGGAACCCCTCATAATGGGCACAGCGGGTGTACAGACCCGGGAACTCAGCACAGGGATGGTGGGAACCCCTCATAATGGGCACAGCGGGTGTACAGACCCTGGAACTCAGCACAGGGATGGTGGGAACCCCTCATAATGGGCACAGCGGGTGTACAGACCCAGGAACTCAGCACAGGGATGGTGGGAACCCCTCATAATGGGCACAGCGGGTGTACAGACCCGGGAACTCAGCACAGGGATGGTGGGAACCCTTCATAATGGGCACAGCGGGTGTACAGACCCGGGAACTCGGCACAGGGATGGTGGGAACCCCTCATAATGGGCACAGCGGGGGTACAGACCCAGGAACTCAGCACAGGGATGGTGGGAACCCCTCATAATGGGCACAGCGGGTGTACAGACCTGGGAACTCAGCACAGGGATGGTGGGAACCTCTCATAATGGGCACAGCGGGTGTACAGACCCGGGAACTCGGCACAGGGATGGTGGGAACCCCTCATAATGGGCACAGCGGGTGTACAGACCTGGGAACTCAGCACAGGGATGGTGGGAACCTCTCATAATGGGCACAGCGGGTGTACAGACCCAGGAACTCAGCACAGGGATGGTGGGAACCCCTCATAATGGGCACAGCGGGTGTACAGACCCAGGAACTCAGCACAGGGATGGTGGGAACCCCTCATAATGGGCACAGCGGGTGTACAGACCCGGGAACTCAGCACAGGGATGGTGGGAACCCTTCATAATGGGCACAGCGGGTGTACAGACCCGGGAACTCGGCACAGGGATGGTGGGAACCCCTCATAATGGGCACAGCGGGTGTACAGACCCAGGAACTCAGCACAGGGATGGTGGGAACCCCTCATAATGGGCACAGCGGGTGTACAGACCCGGGAACTCAGCACAGGGATGGTGGGAACCCTTCATAATGGGCACAGCGGGTGTACAGACCTGGGAACTCAGCACAGGGATGGTGGGAACCTCTCATAATGGGCACAGCGGGTGTACAGACCCAGGAACTCAGCACAGGGATGGTGGGAACCCCTCATAATGGGCACAGCGGGTGTACAGACCCGGGAACTCAGCACAGGGATGGTGGGAACCCCTCATAATGGGCACAGCGGGAGTACAGACCCAGGAACTCAGCACAGGGATGGTGGGAACCCCTCATAATGGGCACAGCGGGTGTACAGACCCGGGAACTCAGCACAGGGATGGTGGGAACCCCTCATAATGGGCACAGCGGGTGTACAGACCCAGGAACTCAGCACAGGGATGGTGGGAACCCCTCATAATGGGCACAGCGGGTGTACAGACCTGGGAACTCAGCACAGGGATGGTGGGAACCCCTCATAATGGGCACAGCGGGTGTACAGACCCGGGAACTCAGCACAGGGATAGTGGGAACCCCTCATTATGGGCACAGCGGGTGTACAGACCCTGGAACTCAGCACAGGGATGGTGGGAACCCCTTACTCTGAGTATTAATAGGATGGCGCAGAGCAGGCAGCACAGAGTAGTCAGCATGGAGCAGACAGTGATTCGCTTTTCCTGGGTGTGGCTCGCCCTGCCCCCTATACTCGGCCCGTTAGAAGAGAAGCCCGTTACTCCCATTGCACAGAGTGTCCCCTTTAAGGGAAATCTGAAATCCATTAAAAGATCGCTCAGCCATGAAGCAGTTCTCAGAGGGAATGAAAGGACAGGTACAACGTCACTATGGAAGGGGGTCATGGGCAATAAATATCTGTTACAGTCAGAGATTCCATTAAAAAAAAATCACTGATTTTCCACAGCTGGCTCCTCAGCAATGACTAGAAAACACAGAACTCCTATCTACACTGCATTGTCCGGATACATCGCCATCCTGCGGCACGGTCACCGGTAGGTCAGGGTTGGGCGGAGGCTGCCGAGATGAACCACCTAACGGTTTCCTGTGACTCTGCCTTTAGATTGTAAGCTCTGAGGACCACAGCCCCCCCCCCTTCCCCCTCAGAACCCTCTTCCATTATAACTGTATTACCTCCCTTTTATTTATATTGTAAAGCGTTGCGCAAACTGTTAAATAAATAATAAAATAAGTCCCCCCCCCCCGCCGTCCCTGGAGGACGCAACCGGCGTGGTGGGAGCTGCAAAACCCCAAAAGGGGTGACCCAGCCAATCAGAACCCACCTACAAAAGTCGCATGGCTTTTAGGGGGGTGGGGGGGGGGTTCTTTAAAAAAGGAGCACCAAGTCCTCCACAAACAGGATAACAAATTGGCGTCCGTCTGATCTGCGGGAGCTGCAGGCTCCGCCATGTCTCCCGGCACGCGCGAGGTTAAGCGGGCTGAGCGAGCGAACGGTGAGAGTGCGGTCTGTGGGCTGAGCGCAGGGTGTGTCCCGCCTGTGTGTGTGCACAACACGTCTCCGCAACAATTCTCCAGTCCTCCATTAACCCCTTCCTGACCGCGCCCGCCCGCCTGCACTTTTCTGATGACATCACCAAAATTAAATCCGCCAAGACCGCGCCGCTCCCCGATGTTGTCATCGTATGTCAGCCCCTGCGTTGGTTGGCAGACCCCCAAACCCATCCGCAAACTGCCCCCCCCCCTCACGGCGACCGATCGTCAAACCCCACCCTCCGACAAAAAAAAGAGCGCAATTTGGGGGCGCACAGCGGCGAAAGCAAAAAGAATTTAAAAAATGACGGATAACGGGAGGCGGAAAAAAATAATTTGGCAACAGTGTAACGATTTTCAAATCGTACGTGATGGGCGATGCTCTGCAGACGCAACCGCGGTCCCAAACCAATTTGCAAACCTCCCCTGTGACCGATAGTTAAACCCCGCCCTCCAACGAACGCAATTTGGGGCGAGCAGCGGCGAAAGTATAGAGTTAAAAAGACCGAAAACAAGGCGATTATTATAGCCACCGGTTAGAAATAAAAGTTGCAACATTGTAATCATCTTTTAATCGCACGTGGTAAGCGACGCAGCTGCCCATCCACAAACCCCCTCCGGCGACTGATAGTCAAACCCCACCCCCCCCCCAAGAAAGTAAGAGCGCAATTTGGGGGGAGCGCAACGGCGAAAGTAAAGAGCCAAAACGAGGCGATTAATGCGATCAGTTAGAAATAAAAGTTGCGACATTGTAATGATTTTTAATCGTGCGTGGCCGGCGACGCTCTGCGGACGCAACTGCCCCCCCCCAAACCTGTTTGCAGACCACCCCCAGCAACCGATAATTAAACCACACCCTCTTAGAAAAGAGCGCAATTTGGGGGGCACACAACGGCGAAAGTAAAGAGCTAAACGCCCGCCCAAACCCATTCACAAACCCCGCCCCCAAACGAAAGTAAGAGCGCAATTTGGGGCACGCAATGGCGAAAGTAAAGCGCTAACCGCTCCCCAAACCTATCCACAAACCCCGCCCCTAAACGAAAGTAAGAGCGCAATTTGGGGCACGCAATGGCGAAAGTAAAGCGCTAACCGCTCCCCAAACCTATCCACAAACCCCGCCCCAAAACGAAAGAAAGAGCGCAATTTGGGGGGGCGCAGCGGCGAAAGTAAAGAGCTAACCGCCCCCCTAAACCCATTCACAAACCCCGCCCCCAACTGAAAGGGGAAAAATAAAGAAAAAGGGAGGTAATTAATGTGATATGAATAATAAAAAGTTGCGACATTGTATAAGTTTACATTTCAGGCTGTAATAAATCACTCACCTCCCCCCCCCCCCCCAACAATTTTCTAGGGGACCGGAATGGCGTCAGGGCGCATGCAAAGACCCCCCATGTATAGACAGGAGAAGGGGGGCTCATTTCATTTCTCCTCCCCCGTCCTGTGACCTGTCGGTGAATCTGCAGCGGACAACAGGGAACTGACTGAAATTTTCCAACCTGCCCCACCCATTGCAGCGGCAGACGGGGGGAGGTTAAGTTAGCGTTACGGAATGCGGTAACGACTGGCAGATAGATAGCAGTCTTTTGATTGGCTGTAAGGGGTTAAGGATTCCAGTGTTTCTCAACTCCGGTCCTCAAGGCGCCCGGACAGGTCGTGTTTTCCGGATTTCCCTCGGAGGGAACGGCTGTGGGAATTACTGAGGCAGCGAAACTGATCAAATCACCTGTGCAAAATAATAGAAAGCCTGAAAACATGACCTGTCGGGGCGCCTGGAGGACTGGAGGAAACGTAAACATCGGGTTCGGCGCTCGGAACGAGCCGAACGGACAGGAAACGCCGAGATTTGGCGTCCGGTGGTCTGGCGGCGTGTGGGGGATATAAGAAGAGGAGGATGGGGATGGCGGGGAGGACTCACCTTTGGGGCGGATAGAGAAGTGGAGGACGGTGTGACTCGGAGAGACAATCTGCACAATGTGAGCCGTCAGCAGAGAACTCCTCACTAAGAGAAGGACCAACCCTTGAAATCTGAGTCACTTCCAGCCCAACCTCGCCCCTCCCCCTCCTCCTCCTCCTCCCAATCCTGGAATTCCTCCGTCATCCCTGTCCCCCTCACCCCATAGATCCCTCCTCACCCCATAGATCCCCCTAACCCCATAGATCCCTCCTCACCCCATGGATCCCCCTCACCCCATGGATCCCCCTCACCCCATAGGTCCCTCCTCACCCCATAGATCCCTCCTCACCCCATAGATCCCTCCTCACCCCATAGATCCCCCTAACCCCATAGATCCCTCCTCACCCCATGGATCCCCCTCACCCCATAGGTCCCTCCTCACCCCATGGATCCCCCTCACCCCATAGATCCCTCCTCACCCCATAGATCCCTCCTCACCCCATAGATCCCCCTCACCCCATAGATCCCTCCTCACCCCATAGATCCCCCTCACCCCATAGATCCCTCCTCACCCCATGGATCCCCCCTCACCCCATAGATCCCTCCTCACTACATTTGATCCCCCCTCACTACATAGATCCCCCCACCCCCTGGATTCCTCCTCACCCCATGGACCCCCCTTCCCTCATAGATCCCCCAAACCCCCTGGATCCCTCCTGACCCCATGGATCCCTCCTCACTACATAGATCCCCCCTCACCCCCTGGATCCCTCCTCGCCCCCTGGATCCCTCCTCGCCCCATGGGTCCCTCCTCACCCCATAGATCCCTCCTCACCCCATAGATCCCCCCTCACCCCATGGGTCCATCCTCGCCCCATGGATCCCTCCTCACCCCCAGGATCCCTCCTCACTACATAGATCCCCCCTCACCCCCTGGATCCTCCCTCACCCCCTGGATCCCTCCTCACCCCATGGGTCCCTCCTCACCCCATAGATCCCTCCTCACCCCATAGATCCCCCCTCACCCCATGGGTCCATCCTCGCCCCATGGATCCCTCCTCACCCCCAGGATCCCTCCTCACTACATGGATCCCCCCTCACCCCCTGGATCCCTCCTCACCCCCTGGATCCCTCCTCACCCCATGGATCCCTCCTCACCCCATGGATCTCTCCTCACCCCATGGGTCCCTCCTCACCCCCAGGATCCCTCCTCACTACATAGATCCCCCTCACCCCATAGATCCCTCCTCGCCCCATGGATCCCTTCTCGCCCCATGGATCCCTTCTCGCCCCATGGATCCCTTCTCGCCCCATGGATCCCTCCTCGCCCCATGGATCCCTCCTCGCCGCATGGATCCCTCCTCACCCCCAGGATCCCTCCTCACCCCATAGATCCCTCCTCACCCTCTGGATCCCCCCTCACCCCATAGATCCCTCCTCACCCCCTGGATCCCTCCTTACCCCATGGATCCCTTCTCACCCCCCTGGATCCCTCCTCACCCCATAGATCCCTACTCACTACATAGATCCCCCTCACCCCATAGATTCCCCCTCATCCCCTGGAGCCCTCCTCACCCCATAGATCCCTTCTCACCCCCTGGATCCCTCCTCACCCCCCCCAGATTCCTCCTCACCCCATGGGTCCTCCCTCATCCCATGGGTCCCACCTCAGCCCCTTGGTCCCTCCCCGCCCCCTGGATCCCCCCTTACCCCATAGATCCCTCTTCACCCCCTGGATCCCCCCTTACCCCATAGATCCCTCTTCACCCCCTGGATCCCCCCTTACCCCATAGATCCCTTATCACCCCCTGGATCCCCCTTTCCCCATAGATCCCTCTTCACCCCCTGGATCCCCCCTTACCCCATAGATCCCTCTTCACCCCCTGAATCCCTTCTCGCCCCCTGGATCCCTCCTCGTCCTCAGGTGGTGAGGAGGGTGTTGTTGTGCCTTATCGTTGTCCATGTCCCCGTTAGGGAGAGCCGCCCTCTCTATTTGTCCTGTTTACCGTTATCATTGAAAGAGAAAGTAAAGAAAAGTAATAGGAGGGGAAATCGTCCAATAGGCACACTAGTTCTGGTGAGCTGGGGGGGTCCCCAAGAGATTGCCTTAAATTCCAGGCATTTCCTCTCACTTCCTGTTTTGGCTAATGGGACAGGAAGTGAAGGGAAATCTCTCTGATGGGACAAAGATTGCAAAAATAAACCTTTTTTTTTTTTTTTTAATCCAATAAAGTTTTTATTGAAAAAAAAATGTATAACAAAATAACAGAAAAACAGAACACGTTCCAGAGAAAATATAACATCAATACAGAAAAATAAACCTTCCAGGGGTGATAACCCTCTCTTACTCTATCCCAAAATGAAAAAAAAATAAATAATAAGTTTTGCCTATAGCTCTACTTTAAAAAATAAACTAACCCTAACACCAAAAAAAGTAAAAAAAATATATATATTATTATTATTAACCCCCTCAATACAGGAAACTTTCACCCCGTCTGCCCAGACCAATTTCCAGCTTTCAGCGCTGTCACACTTTGAATGACAATTACTCAGTCATGTAACATTGTATCCATATATGACATTTTTATCTTTTTTTTTTTTTTGCTACATAAGTGAAAAAAAAAAAAGAGCGAAAATTTTGAAGAAAAAAAAAAATTTTTTTTCTTTCATTAAATTTTGCAAATAAAACATTTTTATTCATAAATTTGGTGCAAAATTTATACTGCTACATTTCTTTGTTAAAAAAAAAAAAAAAAATCCAAATCAGTGGATATTATTTGGTTGGTGTGAAAGTCGGGCCCCCTTTCACACTGAGGCGCTTTGCAGGCGCTATTGCGCTAAAAATAGCGCCTGCAATGCGCCCCAAAAAAGCCGCTCAATTGTATCCAACGTGAAAGCCCCCGAGGGGCTTTCACACTGGAGCGTTGCGCTTGCAGGAGGGTAAAAAAAACTCCTGCAAGCCGCATCTTTGAGGCGCGATAGGAGCGGTAAAAATAGCCCATTTTCGGGCGCTAGCAAATCGCGGGAAAAAATACGGTATAGCGGCGGTAAAAATACCGCTCCTATAGCGCCCCTGCCCATTAAAATCAATGGGGTAGCGCCTCCAAAACGGCCGCAAAACGCCGCAAAGAGGCGTTATTGCGGGCGTTTTTAACCCATTTTCGGCCGCTAGCAAATCGCGGGAAAAAATACGGTATAGCGGTGGTAAAAATACCGCTCCTATAGCGCCCCTGCCCATTGAAATCAATGGGGTAGCGCCTCCAAAACGCCGCAAAGAGGTGTTATTGCGGGCGTTTTTAACCCATTTTCGGCCGCTAGCAAATCGCGGGAAAAAATACGGTATAGCAGCAGTAAAAAATAGCGCCGCTATACCGCCAGCGCATCCAGCGCCTCAGTGTGAAAGTAGCCTTACAGAGTCTACAATCCATGGTGCCAATCATTGAAAATCGATCAATCCTGACGTACCGACGGGCGATCTCATTTCTTGAGGCCCTGAAATGTCGGGAAAGTACAAGTCCCCCCCCAAATGACCCCCTTTTTGGAAAGTAGACATTCCGAGGTATTTAGTAATGCCTCGTACACACGGCCGGTCTTCCCGTCGGGGGGGAAAAAACTGCCATGAGAGGTTTTGGCCGGGAAAAGCGGCCGTGCGTACGAGGCGTAAGAGGCGTGGCGAGTTTTTGGAAGTTGTCATTTTTTTTTTCCCCCACAATTCTTGGATATGATTTTTTTTTTATTTTATTTATTTTACACAAAATTGTCGTAATAAGTTCTTTCTCTCACGCGGCATATTGTACACCACAAATGACACCCCAAAACACATTCTGCTCCTCCTCCTGAGTACGGCGATATGTGTGAGACCTGTACACAGCCGGGCCACGTAGAGGTCCAACATGCAGGGAGCGTCTTCAGGGGGTTCCAGGGACATAAATGACACGTCTAATTTCCTGACGACCAATCACACTATTGAAGGCCCCGGAGCATCAGGACAATAGAAACGCCCACAAAATGACCCAATTTTGGAATGAAAACACCCCAATATATGTGAGGCATTGGCTGCAGATAGGTACTCGGGTACTCTGATGGACTGGAGATAGGTACTCGGGTACTCAGAAGGGCTGCAGATAGGTACTCTGACGGGCTGGTGACAGGTACTCGGGTACTCTGATGGGCGGCAGATAGGTACTTGGGTACTCTGATGGGTGGTAGATAGGTACTCTGATGGGCTGCAGATAGATACTAAGGTACTCTGATGGGCTACAGATGGGTACTCGGTACTCTGATGGGTGATAGATAGGTACTCGTGTACTCTGACGGGCTGGTGACGGGTACTCTGATGGCCTGCAGATAGGTACTCGGGAACTCTGATGGCCTGCAGATAGGTACTCGGGTACACTGATGGGCTGAAGATAGGTACTCGTGTACTCTGATGGGTGGTAGATAGGTACTCTGATGGGCTGCAGATAAGTACTCTGATGGACTGGAGATAGGTACTCGGGTACTCAGAAGGGCTGCAGATAGGTACTCAGATGGGCTGCACATAGGTACTTGGGTACTCTGATGGGCTGAAGATAGTTACTCGGCTACTCTGACGGGCTGGTGACAGGTACTCGGGTACTCTGATGGGCGGCAGATAGGTACTCAGGTACTCTGATGGGTGGTAGATAGGTACTCTGATGGGCTGCAGATAGATACTCAGGTACTCTGATGGGTGATAGATAGGTACTCGGGTACTCTGATGGCCTGCAGATAGGTACTCGGGAACTCTGATGGCCTGCAGATAGGTACTCGGGTACACTGATGGGCTGCACATAGGTACTCGGGTACTCTGATGGGCTGAAGATAGGTACTCGTGTACTCTGATGGGTGGTAGATAGGTACTCTGATGGGCTGCAGATAAGTACTCTGATGGACTGGAGATAGGTACTCGGGTACTCAGAAGGGCTGCAGATAGGTACTCAGATGGGCTGCACATAGGTACTCGGGTACTCTGATGGGCTGAAGATAGGTACTCGGGTACTCTGATGGGCTGGTGACAGGTACTCGGGTATTCTGATGGGCGGCAGATAGGTACTTAGGTACTCTGATGGGTGGTAGATAGGTACTCTGATGGGCTGCAGATACTCAGGTACTCTGATGGGTTAGAGATGGGTACTCGGTGCTCTGATGGGTGATAGATAGGTACTCTGGAACTCTGATGGGCTGAAGATAGGTACTCGGGTACTCTGACGGGCTGGTGACAGGTACTCAGGTACTCTGATGGCCTGCAGATAGGTACTTGGGTACTCTGATGGGTGGTAGATAGGTACTTGGGTACCCTGATGGGCGGCAGATAGGTACTCAGGTACTCTGATGGGTGGTAGATAGGTACTCTGACGGGCTGCAGATAGGTACTCTGATGGACTGGAGATAGGTACTCGGGTACTCTGATGGGCTGCAGATAGGTACTCAAGTACTCTGATGGGTGGTAGATAGGTACTCTGACGGGCTTGTGACAGGTACTCTGGGACTCAGATGGGTACTCGGGTACTCTGATGGACTGGAGATAGGTACTCGGGTACTCTGATGGGCTAGAGATGGGTACTCGGGTACTCTGATGGGCTGCACATAGGTACTCGGGTACTCTGATGGGCTGCACATAGGTACTCGGGTACTCTGATGGGCTAGAGATGGGTACTCGGGTACTCTGATGGGCTGCACATAGGTACTCGGGTACTCTGATGGGCTAGAGATGGGTACTCTGATGGGCTGCACATAGGTACTCGGGTACTCTGATGGGCTAGAGATGGGTACTCTGATGGGCTGCACATAGGTACTCGGGTACTCTGATGGGCTGCACATAGGTACTCGGGTACTCTGATGGGCTAGAGATGGGTACTCTGATGGGCTGCACATAGGTATTTGGGTACTCTGATGGGCTAGAGATGGGTACTCTGATGGGCTGCACATAGGTACTCTGGTACTCTGATGGGCTGCACATAGGTACTCGGGTACTCTGATGGGCTAGAGATGGGTACTCGGGTACTCTGATGGGCTGCACATAGGTACTCAGGTACTCTGATGGGCTAGAGATGGGTACTCGGGTACTCTGACGGGCTGAAGATAGGCTACTCTTTATTACTGGGGGCAATCAGTGTGTTTGGTGTGCACTGTGAACGGTAACTAGCTGTTACCGGAATCTCCTCCTCACACACGATCAGTGTTATTGAGGGGAACCCGGTAACGGCTAGCTACCGCAGCTTGTTTACATTCTGTGACCGGCTGTGATTGGACAGAGCCGGTCACGTGGAAAAGAGCCAATTTCCTTGGCTGTGTACCCTGATCGGGGATGGGCTGCACGCCGAGAACAGGCGGACTTCATATGACGCCCACCCGGAGGGAGAGAGTTTTCCTGCCGCCGTCATATTACTATGGCCCCGCAGGGAAGTGGTTAATAATAATAATAATAAAATTATTACTGTTAATTTATTATTTTTTGTCCGGGTTTGGGTGTTTATTTATTATTATTTTATTATTATTAATAATAATGTATTTTTTTTTTTTTTTTTTAGGTTAGGAGGTTATTTATTATCTATTTATTATAACAAATTATTACTTTTTTATTATTATTTATTTATGATGATTTTTTCGTTTATTTGTGTACTTATTTTACATTTATTTATATATTATTATATTTTTTTCATTTGAGCAGAAAATTGCACAAAAAACGCGTGACAAAATGCGCATTTCTATTCTATTATATGTGTATTTTTATGGGAATAAAAACATGCCAAAAAAAACGCACAAATCTGCCCAATTGGAGCTGCAAAAAAAAAAAGCTCCAGGCGTTTCGATAATTCGAAAAACCCGAAAATCCTGAAATTCTAAAGTGTGAAGATTCCAAAACCCGAAAATCTAGAAATTCGAAGGAGGAGGAGGTGTATCCTCAGTTTCCCCCCCCCCAGTGATCAGACTGTACATTGTAACTTTGTAGAAGGAGGAGGAGTCATTTCCTCAGTCTCCCCTCCCCCAGTGATCAGACTGTACATTGTAACTTTGTAGAAGGAGGTGGAGTCATTTCCTCAGTTTCCCCCCCCCCAGTGATCAGACTGTACATTGTAACTTTGTAGAAGGAGGAGGAGTCATTTCCTCAGTCTCCCCTCCCCCAGTGATCAGACTGTACATTGTAACTTTGTAGAAGGAGGTGGAGTCATTTCCTCAGTTTCCCCCCCCCCCAGTGATCAGACTGTACATTGTAACTTTGTAGAAGGAGGAGGAGTCATTTCCTCAGTCTCCCCTCCCCCAGTGATCAGACTGTACATTGTAACTTTGTAGAAGGAGGAGACATTTCCTCAGTCTCCCCTCCCCCAGTGATCAGACTGTACATTGTAACTTTGTAGAAGGAGGAGGAGTCATTTCCTCAGTCTCCTTTCCCCCAGTGATCAGACTGTACATTGTAACTTTGTAGAAGGAGGAGGAGACATTTCCTCAGTCTCCCCTCCCCCAGTGATCAGACTGTACATTGTAACTTTGTAGAAGGAGGAGGAGACATTTCCTCAGTCTCCCCTCCCCCAGTGATCAGACTGTACATTGTAACTTTGTGGAAGGAGGAGGAGACATTTCCTCAGTCTCCCCTCCCCCAGTGATCAGACTGTACATTGTAACTTTGTAGAAGGAGGAGGAGACATTTCCTCAGTCTCCCCTCCCCCAGTGATCAGACTGTACATTGTAACTTTGTAGAAGGAGGAGGGGGCATTTCCTCAGTCTCCCCTCCCCCAGTGATCAGACTGTACATTGTAACTTTGTAGAAGGAGGAGGAGGCGTATCCTCAGTTTCCCCTCCCCCAGTGATCAGACTGTACATTGTAACTTTGTAGAAGAAGGAGGAGGAATTTCCACAGTCTCCCCTCCCCTCCCCCGGTGATCAGACTGTACATTGTAACTTTGTAGGAATGGACACCAATAACACAGCGAGGGCGGCGTGTCTCATTATAGCGAGGGGGAGGGGGGTGTCCGGAGGTGCCACAATGTGCAGCCCCCGGGGGGGGGGGGGGAATATTTGTGGCTTTGTCTGGTATTTCTTCTTTGTAGCAGTTTGTGGGAGAAGGTGATTTGTGGCATCCGTTCCGGCGTTATCGGCTTCAATGGCGGCACGGCGCATGTCACACTATAATATCATTTTATGTATAAACATTCCCCCGCCCAGGACAATTCTCAGCTCTGTCACACTTTGAATGACAAGCACCCAGTCATACAACATTGCACACGTATGAGATTTTTATCATGTTTTTGGGACGACTTTCCTTTGGTGGTATTTAATCACTACTGGGGGGGGGGGGGGGGGGTTCTGCTAAATAAACGATAAAAGAAAAAGGAACCCTTTGAAAGAAGCGAAAAAAAATTGTAGTTTCTGTTATAAAATGTTGTAAATAAATAATTTTTCTCCTTCACTGATAAGGCGGCACTGATGGGGGTAAGGATGGGCACTGATGGGGGGCAATGATGGGGGGGATTTGATGGGCACTGATGGGGGCAATGATAGGCATCACTGGTGGGCACTGTTGGGGGCCGAACTGATGATCAGTGTAGATGTCCCCCGTGTGGATTTGTTGGGTATCGGCTCTCCTCAGGCACTGTCAGCATAAGGAGAGGAATGCCAATAACTGGCAAATCCTGTTTAGACTGTGACCAGCTGTGATTGGCCCTTTACCCCGATCTGTGACCAGCTGTGATTGGCCCTTTACCCCGATCTGTGACCAGCTGTGATTGGCCCTTTACCCCGATCTGTGACCAGCTGTGATTGGCCCTTTACCCCGATCTGTGACCAGCTGTGATTGGCCCTTTACCCCGATCTGTGACCAGCTGTGATTGGCCCTTTACCCCGATCTGTGACCAGCTGTGATTGGCTCTTTACCCCAATCTGTGACCAGCTGTGATTGGCTCTTTACCCCGATCTGTGATCAGCTGTGATTGGCCCTTTACCCTGATCTGTGACCAGCTGTGATTGGCCCTTTACCCCGATCTGTGACCAGCTGTGATTGGCTCTTTACCCCAATCTGTGACCAGCTGTGATTGGCCCTTTACCCCGATCTGTGACCAGCTGTGATTGGCCCTTTACCCTGATCTGTGACCAGCTGTGATTGGCTCTTTACCCCAATCTGTGACCAGCTGTGATTGGCTCTTTACCCCGATCTGTGATCAGCTGTGATTGGCCCTTTACCCCAATCTGTGACCAGCTGTGATTGGCCCTTTACCCCGATCTGTGACCAGCTGTGATTGGCCCTTTACCCCGATCTGTGACCAGCTGTGATTGGCTCTTTACCCCGATCTGTGACCAGCTGTGATTGGCCCTTTACCCCGATCTGTGACCAGCTGTGATTGGCCCTTTACCCCGATCTGTGACCAGCTGTGATTGGCTCTTTACCCCAATCTGTGACCAGCTGTGATTGGCTCTTTACCCCGATCTGTGATCAGCTGTGATTGGCCCTTTACCCTGATCTGTGACCAGCTGTGATTGGCCCTTTACCCCGATCTGTGACCAGCTGTGATTGGCCCTTTACCCCGATCTGTGACCAGCTGTGATTGGCCCTTTACCCTGATCTGTGACCAGCTGTGATTGGCTCTTTACCCCAATCTGTGACCAGCTGTGATTGGCTCTTTACCCCGATCTGTGATCAGCTGTGATTGGCCCTTTACCCCAATCTGTGACCAGCTGTGATTGGCCCTTTACCCCGATCTGTGACCAGCTGTGATTGGCCCTTTACCCCGATCTGTGACCAGCTGTGATTGGCCCTTTACCCCGATCTGTGATCAGCTGTGATTGGCTCTTTACCCTGATCTGTAATTAGCTGAGTCCGGAGGACACCTGGCACTCACAGATCACTGCCAATGCAGGCCTGCAGGGGGCGTGCGGGAAGCGCAATCACAGGAGGACGTCATACGATGCCCTCCCAGGAACGTGCGGCTGCGCTGTAGTCGTCATTCAGCGATAGCGCGGTCGTAAAGAGGTTAGACTGACCACACACACACGTTACAATCTAATTGCCCATACACTATACAATCTGACTGTGCAATTCTATTTAAAATCTACTATTGGCTATGTAGTGCCTGATTTGCTGCAAACTGAATGGGTTGTTAAAGTGGTTGTAAAGGCAGCAGCCCCCCCCCTACTTACCTGAGCCCCCTCTCCATCCGGCGATGTTGCACGAGACCCACGACATCCAGAGACTCTCCCTCCTGATTGGTTGAGACACAATAGCAGGCACCATTGGCTCCCACTGCTGTCAATCAAAGTCAGTCAGCCATTGAGGAGAGAGGGGAGGGGGCGGGGCCAAGCAGCGGCTTCCTGTCTGAATGGACACACAGAGCAGAGGCTTGGCTCTGGTGCCCCCATAGCAAGCAGCTTTTTGTGGGGGGGGGGGGGGGGCACTCGGCAGGAGGGAGGGGCCAGGCGTACAGAAGAGGGACCCGAGAGGAGGAGGAATGGGGGTGCTCTGTGCAAATCCATTACACAGAGGAGGGAAGTATAACATAAAAAAAAGAGAGACTTAAGTATCACTTTAAGATCTGTCCTCGGTCCCAGCCTGCCTGAGGGAACGTGGAAGAAAACGGGGAGGACTGAACTAACTAGCGCTGAACAGGAGGGGAGGACTGAACTAACTAGCGCTGAACAGGAGGGGAGGACTGAACTAACTAGCGCTGAACAGGAGGGGAGGACTGAACTAACTAGCGCTGAACAGGAGGGGAGGACTGAACTAACTAGCGCTGAACAGGAGGGGAGGACTGAACTAACTAGCGCTGAACAGGAGGGGAGGACTGAACTAACTAGCGCTGAACAGGAGGGGAGGACTGAACTAACTAGCGCTGAACAGGAGGGGAGGACTGAACTAACTAGCGCTGAACAGGAGGGGAGGACTGAACTAACTAGCGCTGAACAGGAGGGGAGGACTGAACTAACTAGCGCTGAACAGGAGGGGAGGACTGAACTAACTAGCGCTGAACAGGAGGGGAGGACTGAACTAACTAGCGCTGAACAGGAGGGGAGGACTGAACTAACTAGCGCTGAACAGGATGGGAGGACTGAACTAACTAGCGCTGAACAGGAGGGGAGGACTAAACTAACTAGCGCTGAACAGGAGGGGAGGACTGAACTAACAAGCGCTGAACAGGAGGGGGGGGAGGACAGAGGAAAAAAAAAAAAAAAAACACTTGGTACACAAGTTGTAGAGACCCAAAACCTCCACTAGAGGTCAGGCCACTACTGAGCAATAATAACCTGATGCAGTTCAATGCCAAACACATAAAACACGGATAGAAGGAGGAGTCTGGACACAGGATTTTATTTCAGGTTTATTATAAACACACATCACGTGTTCATCGTACTGCAAATCCAAATCTTTCATCTCAGGAAACAAAAATCGACAAACTATTCCGACAATTAAAGACCACAAAACAGTGATTTTTCTATGTGATCGCAGATATAAAATATACTTTTTGTGCTTCTGTAATACACAGTATGGGGTCTCTTTATATTAAAAAAATAATAATAATCACAGAGCTTTTCGTCCAATGAGACGGCGTGTACATTTGTTCTGTGCGAAAACCAAACGTCATTAGGCGATTTCCTCTCCAGGTCGAATATTATCCATTCATACAAAATAGAATGAATGGGGGGGGGGGGGGGGAGCAACACGGCATCAGGCCACTAGATGGAGCTGTTGATCATACAAAATTATTACTGGTTGTAAGCTCCATCTACTGGCCATAAGAAGGTATTTATATTATGTTACTATTATATTATAATGTATTACAGTATATTAAAATGTCATTTATTATATTCACTTAGCGACCGCAATACACACATCTGTATTTTTTGCTAGAATATTATATTAGAATATGATCTAATATACAAACTGTTGCCACTATATAAATCCTGTATTATAACAATAATATAATAAATAAAATTGTAATATAATATATTCTATTATTAATATATTATAATTGTATTATATATTTTTTTAAATATTATATATATTTATTTTTTTAAATATAATACATATATAATATTCATAATAGAATATATTATATTCACTATATATATTACAATTTTATTTATTATAATATTATTATTATTATAATAATACAGGATTTATATAGAGGCAACAGTTTGTATATTGGATCATATTCTAATATAATATTCTAGCAAAAAAAAAAAAATACAGATTTTAAACAAAAAAAGACAGGTCAGCCAGTGGTTAATACTGTTTGTTATATACAAACTGTTGCCACTACTTAAATCCTGTATTATAATAATAGAAATATAATTGAATTGTAATATAATATACTGTATTATATTATTAATATTATAATTGTATTATATTACAAATAAAAATTGTTTTTTTAAATAAAAAATATAAATACCACCTTATGACCACTAGATGGTGGTAACAATCAGTATTAACCACTTGCTGACCATGGCTTTTTCTGGCACTTTTTGTTTAAAAATCTGTATTTTTTGCTAGAATATTATATTATATTATAATATGATCTAATATACAATCTGTTGCCACTATATAAATCCTGTATTAATATAATAATAATATAATAAATAGAATTGTAATATAATATATAATTAATATGATATTATAATTGTATTATATTATAGATAAAAAAAATATATAAATACCAACCTTATGGCCACTAGGCCATCTAGTGGCCATAAGGTTGGTATTTATATGTTTATATTTATAATATAATACAATTATAATATAATATTAATTATATATTATATTACAATTTTATTATTATTGTGACATAAATTTTTTTTGAAACAATCGCCAATTTATACTCTAGGGTCTTTGCTAAAAATATACATAATGTTTGGGGGTTCCAAGTAATTTTCTAGCAAAAAATATGGATAAAAAAAAAAAAAAATGCCAGAAAAGTCCGGGTCAGCAAGTGGTTAATAATGATTGTTACCACCATCTAGTGGCCATAATGTGGTATTTATAGTTTTTATTTATAAAACCAATTTTTATTTATAATATAATACAATAATATTAATAATATAATACAGTATATTAGATATATTACAATTCTATTTATTATTATTAATATACAGGATTTACATAGTGGCAACAGATTGTATATTAGATCATATTATAATATAATATTCTAGCAAAAAAATGCAAGTTAGACTTACCGGTAACTTGTTTTCCAATAGGCTTTCAGGACAGCACCCGAGAGAGATCATGGCTCCTCCTCCTACAGGAAACACCTCAATTAATTCTTTAATTGGAGGCCTCCACGTTGCTTCCATCAGTTGTTTGTAGAGAACCTCCAGCCCCAGCTGCAACACATAAGCGACAGTTATTACATAGTATTACAGCCACAGCATAAAAAAAGGGCGGGATCCTGCTGTCCTGAAAGCCTATTGGAAAACAAGTTACCGGTAAGTCTAACTTGCATTTTTCCAAAACGTCTTTCAGGACAGCACCCGAGAGGATAATCGAGACTTACCCCATTTAGGGTGGGACAACAGCCTGTAAGACTTTCCTTCCGAAAGCCTGGTCCCCAGCCGTCATGAGATCTAATCTATAATGACGGGCAAAGGTCGTCAGACTTGTCCATGTAGCCGCCTTACAGATTTGTTCGGGGGTGGCACCAGCTTTTTCTGCCCAACTCACCGCCGAAGCTCTAGTAGAATGAGCCCTGATACTTACTGGACTCTCCTGGCCTGTAAGGGAATAGGCGTCTGAGATAGCCATTCTCAACCATCTGGCAATTGAACTGAGGCAACCTTTGGTAAAAAGTTAGGATCCGTCTTCAGCACAATTCTGTCTGAAAAAATAGAAAAAAATGGTTCCCTGATAGATAAAGCTTGCAGCTCACTGATCCTTCGAGCTGTTGTAATAGCTACTAGAAAAATTGTTTTTAAAGTAATTAGCTTCAGGGAGGTTAAATTGAGAGGTTCGAAAGGTTCCCTGGTCAGGGCCTGTAGAACGACTGATAAGTTCCATGACGGACAGTTTTTGATCACTATCGGTCTAGCCCGAGTGAGGGCTTTAAAGAATCTGTTTACTAGGGGTTCTGATGAAATAGATTTCTCAAAATATACCCCCAGTGCGGCAACCTGAACTTTTAGGGTACTGATCGCTAGGCCCTTGTCTGCTCCTTCTTGCAGAAATTCCAAGATAGAAGAAATCTGCTTTAATGGTCTGCCGGATGTAGTGCACCAAGAGTTAAAGACTTTCCAGACTTTGTGATATATTGCTCTGGTAACATTCTTTCTGCTAGATAGGAGGGTAGCCACCAACCTATCCGAGAATCCTTTTCTCCTTAAGAGCTGCTCCTCAGAAGCCAGGCTGTGAGTTTTAGCTTTTCTACTTCTTGGTGAAACAGCGGACCTTGTAACAGAAGGTCTTGCCTCAAGGGAAGATGCCAGTATGGTTTGATCTGCATCTGTAGAAGAGCCGAAAACCAGGGCCTCTTGGGCCAGAAGGGAGTGATGAGGATTACTGTCGTATCCTTTTTCCGGATTTTTGTTATGACCTGCGGAATCAGCTGAAAAGGAGGGAAGGCGTAGCTGAGGTGAAAATTCCAACTGTGCGCCAGAGCATCTACCCCCAGAGATGACTCGTTCCTGTTCAGGGAAAAAAAGAGGGATATTTGTGTATTTTCCTGATTCGCAAAGAGATCCACTCTTGGCTGTCCCCATTTCTTCACTATTAGATTGAAGACATCTGGATTCAATTGCCACTCCGCTTCGTACACCTGGTTCCTGCTGAGGAAATCCGCTATCCTGTTTAGGGTCCCTTTTAGATGGACCGCGGACAAGGATTGAGTATGGAGCTCTGCCCAATTTAGAATGCTCTCTGCTAGGCCTTGAAGTATTCTGCTTCTGGTGCCCCCTTGTCGGTTTATGTAAGCCACCGCCGTGGCGTTGTCCGACAGAATTTGTGTATGTCGCCCTTGGACTTCTTCTGCAAAGAACAATAAGGCCATTTCTATCGCCTTTAGTTCCCTCCAGTTTGAAGATCTCAGTGCTTCCCTTGTGGACCAAGATCTCTGAGCCCAACGACCGCTCATGTGAGCCCCCCAACCCCAGGAGCTGGCATCGGTTGTTAGCCTTACCTGGGTTGGAAAGGACCATAACAGGCCTGCTGAGAGTCTTGCCTGGTTCTTCCACCACCAGAGACTCCTCTTTACTTTGGTGGGGATCTTCACCAGTGAATCTAGTGAATTCTGCTGGCGATCCCAGATTTTTAACAGAAACTTTTGCAGTGGCCTGAAATGGAGCTTTGCCCATTGTACTGCCGGTATGGAAGAGGTCAGGGTTCCTAATGCTGACATGACCCTCCTGATGGACAGAAGCTGACTGGTTTGTAAGAGTGACACAACCTTTAACAGCTTTTCCCGTTTTTCTTCTGGGAGAAAAATCTTTTGCTCCACAGAGTTGATACGGAAACCCAGGAATAACACCTCCTGAGAGGGAATCAGATTGGACTTTTGGAGGTTTAGTATCCATCCGATGGATTCTAGGTGAGCACGTGCTCTATCCAAGTTTCTCTGAAGTCCATCTCTTGTTTGAGCAAACAGTAGCAGGTCGTCTAGATAAGGAATCACTGAAATTCCCTCTAGACGCAAGAGTGCTAGAGCTTCGGCCATTACCTTCGTGAACACCCTTGGAGAAGATGACAGGCCAAATGGAAGAGCTCTGAATTGCAGGTGTACCACCTTCTTCCCTTCTCTCAGTGCTAACCTCAGATATCTGAGATCTGGCAGCAATAGGAATGTGGAGGTATGCGTCCTGCAAATCTATTGACGCCATGAAGCATCCTTGACTCAGGAGGCTTCTTACTGAGAAAATGGAATCCATCCGAAATCTTTTGTATTCTACTGACAAATTCAGCATTTTTAGATTTAGGATGAGGCGGTACTTTCCTGAAGGTTTCTGTACAAGGAAAACGTGAGAATAGAACCCCTGGAAGAACTCCTTTGTTGGAACCGGAACAATGACTCTCTGGGATATCAGTTCCTGAATTAGGGACTTCATGGCGAGTGCCTTGACCGGATCCCTCGGGACGTTTGTCACTAGGAATCTCTTTGGGGGTTCTTCCGTGAATTCCACCACATATCCTTGGGAGAGCATGTTTACAATATACTGATTTGTAGTGATGTCTCTCCACTGGGGAATGAACTCCTGGAGTCTTCCCCCTACTTGGGGTGGATTGTCACTGCGGCTTTCCGGGGGTCGCAGGAGGATGGAAGAGCACTCCACTCCTACCTTTTGGTTTCTGGGAAGACCACTGCTTCCTTTTGTTTGCGTTTTCCCTTCCTGTTGTCCTTTTTGGGGACGAAAAAAACGCTTACGGGTCTGTACCTGTTGTTTTTTGACCGGAAACGCCTTCTTTTTGTCAGCCGTACAGTCAAGAATGGACTCCAGCTCAGAACCAAATAGCAAATTCCCTGTAAAGGGAATGCTACACAGTCTATTTTTAGATGCAGCATCTCCTGGCCAAGTTTTAAGCCACAAGGCTCTCCTAGCAGAATTGGTCAAAGCCGCTGACCTGGCTGACATACGAATGGATTCTGCTGAAGCATCCGCAATATATGATACTGCTGCAGAAAGCGTTGTAAATGAGTCCAGAATCTCCTGTTTTGGAGAATCCGCCGTAACATGGGCCTTCATCTGGTTAATCCAGTGTTCTAAATTCCTAGCGACACAGGTTGTTGCTATTGCTGGTTTTAGATTGTTCATCACAGACTGCCAAGCCCTTTTAAGAAGCAAATCCATTCCTTTGTCCATGGGCTCCTTTAACATGCCCATGTCCTCAAAGGCAAGGTCAGTTGATTTTGAGACCTGTGAAAAAGCAGAGTCCAGTTTTGGAACCTTGTTCCAGATGGAATCCGGGTTGTCCTCAAATGGAAATCTTCTCTTATGAGACCGGGAAAAAAAAATGGCTTTTTCTCGGGTTCCAACCACTCTTTTTTAATCATGTCCGAGATTATTGAATGGACTGGAAAAACACGGCTTTTTGGATCACCCAAACCTGCATACATGCGGTCATGTAGGGAGAGCTCCTTCTTTTCCTCTTCAATCCCCAAAGTCGCATGGATTACTTTTAAAAGTCCTGCGACTTCTTCAAGCGACATTTTGTACTTAGAAGCGCTCTCTGCTTCATTTTCTTCCTCCTCAGAGTCTGTTCCATCTGGAGCAATGGAAGCAGATTCTTGGGAAGCGTCTATCGGACCTCCCAATAATATTTGAGAGCCGTCTTGGGGTTCTGAAGAAGGCTGCGGAGCCCTAGGTTCCCTTGAAGGGCCTGGTTCTTCTCTTAGGTTTGACCTAAAAGCTTGAAAGGTGGCACGGAGTTCATCCTTAATTGTAGATACTAGATCGCCACAAAAGGATGGAGACTCTTCCCCGACTACATTTGCCGTGCAATCTGCACAAAGTGACTTGGTCCAAGCCTCGCTTAACTTTTCCTTGCAGACAGGGCACCTTCTCTTTACTGGTTGAGCAGAACTTTTGGCCTGCACAAACAGAAAAGAAAAAAACCAGGGACCACGCTAAGAAAAAACTGTTACACAGTACAAATCAATACACCCAGGTACACATAGGAAAAAACACTTTCACTTCCTTGTGCCCCGCAAGCCATGCACCACCACCACCTTTTACAAAAAGACCCCTAGTATTATGCAGACATGCTAAATCACCAGCCACTGCACCACCAGGGAGATGGGGGGTGGGGGAGATGGAGGGGGAAGAAGGTGAATACCCCCCCCCCACAGGAGAAAACGGCCCAGTGTAAAATAGGACACAGTCCCTTACCTTAGCCTTGCTGGTGCCTTGGCTTGCCCCCTTATCCGCTGCATCGCTGTCCATAGCTGTCTGCGGATGCGTGGTGAAGAAAAAAATGCCGGTTCCAGATTCGAAAACGCCGCCGCGCTGACCTGGAACCGGAACTTTAAGGCACCAGGTGACCCTGCCCTCTCCCTCTGCGCTTTGCGGCCGGAAATGACGCGCGCGCCGACCCGGAAGTGCTGCCTCTTCCCATACAGGACGCGGCCGAGGCTCTCCTCGGCCACCAGAACAATGGCGGCCGCTGTAAAGCTCCACGCCGCTATTCGCAATCGGTCGGCGAGAACACAGCAAACCACCGCTCTGAAGACAAAAAGGAGGCAGCACTCCCGGGCTGTACAGGCTCTCCCCGAGCACGGAAGAGGGAGAGGGAGCCCACGGGACCATCCATGCTAGGAGGTAAGTGGGAGGATCACTCTCCTAAAAAAAAAAAGACTGACTGAGAACCTTGTCTCCCAGGAAAGCCCTGAGAGATCGTGGCTCTCACCAGAGGTGTTCCTCCGGCTGGAGGAAACACAAAAAACTGATGGAAGCAACGTGGAGGCCTCCAATTAAAGAATTAATTGATGAGGTGTTTCCTGTAGGAGGAGGAGCCATGATCTCTCGGGTGCTGTCCTGAAAGACGTTTTGGAAAATAGATTTTTAAACAAAAAGTGCCAGAAAAAGCCAAGGTCAGCAAGTGGTTAATACTGATTGTTAACGCCATCTAGTGGTCATAAGGTGGTATATTTTTTTTATTTATAATATAATATATAATTAATATTATTAATATTGTATTATATTACAATTTTATTATTATTAGTATTATACAGGATTTATATAGTGGAAAGAGTTTGTATATTAGATCATATTATAATATAACATAATTTAATATCATACTATTTTTATTTGATGAATAACATTCGACCAAGCAAAAAAATATATATATATATATAGTCTAACGTTTCCCCACATTGGCACAGAACGAATGTACATTAACATGATGAATTGTTCTGTAAATGTTATATATATTTTATATACTGTATACTCCTTGTATAAAGCAGCAAATGACTGGCAACAGTAACATTTTGTCCAGGTCTGTCACATTTATAATATATATAAAAAGTAATAAGTGGCACGCTGCGGTTTGGCTGCTGCGTGGGCGTATCCGCCATTTTTTTGTGTGTTTTTCCCGCGGTTTTATCCCATAGACTTTCTATTAGGTTGTGCGTTTTTTGCTGCATTTTCTAAAAGCGCATCAAAAAAAAAAGAAGAGCACGAAAATCCCAGATACGCCCACACTGCGGCAAAACCGCGGTACGCCAGCGTGAACCCGGGCTTTATCCTTGTTGTTATTTGACCTTTGAACCCCCGGGAGGAGCAACATTTTTATATTTTGGGGCGATGGCGGCAGAATTGACTGAAAAAATCTGCCTTTTATTTTCATATTTTAAATTTTTATTTATTTTTTACTACAAATTTATAAATTGTAGAAATCCGTTGTGCAAGTAATAAAAAAATATAAAAAAGAGACGACAGTAAACGAATACTAGTAGAATTAATCCGATATAATAAAGCAATCCCTTACATTAGATTGGTTAGTGCTGGTGAATAATATGATCTCACGTGGGCCATACACCGTGCAATCTGATTGGACAATCTCCTAATCTATGTAATCTAAGGAAGGACACATGAATCAATCTGTAGCCAATCAGAGGCCCCTTGTGCTACTTTGGATCTGAAGGCGATTGTACGATCAGATTGGTGATTGATCAACTGTAGACGTCTCCTCCTATCCCACTGAGGCTTTGTTTGACCCGAACCGCCAAAATGATGAAACTCCGGCCAAAACTGTGCAATTTCAATAGAACTGGGAAGGTTTTGAATGCTGTCTGTGTCCCCTATGTTGAGATTTCTCTTCACTTCCTATGCTGGTGACCCCAATGAGAAAAAGAATTGGCAATGCTGGAACCTCGGGGGCGGTCCTATTGTTACTGAATAGCATTGTAGTTGCTAGTTTATAACGTTTTCTTGGAATAAATTTATGCTTGTGGCTTGGCTCTTCATTTACAAACTGTCACATCTCACACTCAGGGTGTCCCCAGAACAGGAAGTAGGGGTGTCCCCGGAAAAGGAAGTAGGGGCCGAAAACCTCCCCAACTAAAAGAAAAACGAGAACAGAGCATCTGACGCTAAAAATATGGCAGAAGGATGAAGCCACCAATCCATCATGGCAGTTTCCACCATCCTCTTTCCCATAATTCCCTGTACTTGGAGCTGTGCCATCACATGACCACCCTACAAGAGGATGAAGCCTCCAATCCATCATGGCTGCTGCCTCCGTCTTCTTTCCCATAATTCCCTGTACTTGGGAGCTGTGCCATCACATGACTACCCTACAAGAGGATGAAGCCTCCAATCCATCATGGCTGCTGCCTCCGTCTTCTTTCCCATAATTCCCTGTACTTGGAGCCGGAGCTGTGCCGTCACATGACTACCCTACAGGAGGATGAGACCTCCAATCCATCATGGCAGTTTCCACCATCGTCTTTCCCATAATTCCCTGTACTTGGAGCTGTGCCATCACATGACTACCCTACAGGAGGATGAGACCTCCAATCCATCATGGCAGTTTCCACCATCGTCTTTCCCATAATTCCCTGTACTTGGAGCTGTGCCATCACATGACTACCCTACAGGAGGATGAGACCTCCAATCCATCATGGCAGTTTCCACCATCGTCTTTCCCATAATTCCCTGTACTTGGAGCTGTGCCATCACATGACCACCCTACAAGAGGATGAAGCCTCCAATCCATCATGGCTGCTGCCTCCGTCTTCTTTCCCATAATTCCCTGTACTTGGGAGCTGTGCCATCACATGACTACCCTACAAGAGGATGAAGCCTCCAATCCATCATGGCTGCTGCCTCCGTCTTCTTTCCCATAATTCCCTGTACTTGGAGCCGGTGCTGTGCCGTCACATGACTACCCTACAGGAGGATGAGACCTCCAATCCATCATGGCAGTTTCCACCATCGTCTTTCCCATAATTCCCTGTACTTGGAGCTGTGCCATCACATGACTACCCTACAAGAGGATGAAGCCTCCAACCCATCATGGTTGCTGCCTCCATCTTCTTTCCCAAAATTTCCTGTACTTGGAGCCGGTGCTGTGCCATCACATGACTACCCTGGAGGAGGATGAGACCTCCAATTCATCATGGCAGTTTCCACCATCGTCTTTCCCATAATTCCCTGTACTTGGAGCTGTGCCGTCACATGACTACCCTACAAGAGGATGAAGCCTCCAACCCATCATGGCAGTTTCCGCCATCGTCTTTCCCAGAATTCCCTGTACTTGGAGCTGTGCCGTCACATGACTACCCTACAAGAGGATGAAGCCTCCAACCCATCATGGTTGCTGCCTCCATCTTCTTTCCCAAAATTTCCTGTACTTGGAGCTGTGCCATCACATGACTACCCTGTAGGAGGATGAAGCCATCGATTTATCATGGCTGCCTCCTCCATAGTGGGGTGAGTCGTAGACTTGTGACACCCCAGTTAACGTTGCTCTCCATACCCGAAGAACCTGATATTTCCCAAAGGTTCCAATAGGTCAGTAGAGCGAGGTGAAGGTGAGTATGGGTGGGTTCATTGTTGGATTTTCAAGATGGATGGCCAAAGGGACAGAAGCTTTAAAAAGTTGCGTGCCCAACTTTATATTTTTTTAGGCCTGCTGGCGACTTGACTCCTGAGGTTCCTCCAGGCCGGATAAAAGGGAAAGTCAAAACACTGTGAAATTGTTCCAATGTCTGTTTTACAGAATGTTTTTTTAAGCCAAACCCTCATCATCTGGCACAATTTCACTGGACCACCATCCAAAATGGTTCTCCTTTTCCTCAAAAGGAGAAACAGCCAACACCATTTTGAAGGGCTAAGAAAAAAAGGAAACTGCAGATTACAGTGCAGAATTAAACTCGGTTTGGGTCTTTAGATGGTTGTGGAGCCATGGTGGTTCTGTTAATGGGTCGGTCTAATTCTTTGACCATCAGGGTTCGGGAAATGGGGGGAATGAGATGGAAACGTTCTGTCTATAGCCCATCCTAGATCTTGATAAACAAGATGGTGGTGATGACTGAGAAGCTCCACAGCATTACCACAACCTTGCCGATGAGCTGATTGCCAAAACCCGTGAGGCAGGATCTCCAAGAAGTTTGTATACAAGAAGGTGCTGGTGGTGGTGCCCTCCAGGGCACTGCGAGTCAGCTGGTGAAAAATGTCAGAGGACCACCCCAAAGCTGATGCCCAGGAGTGGTCATGAAGGGAAAGAGCAGAAGGTAGCATAGGATGACCCAAGGATGTAAGTAGCCCTGGCTCAACTGCAAGGTCAAGCTAAAGAAGAGGATACACTTGTGTTTGAGGAGCCATGGTGGGTCTGCTCATGGGTTGGTCCTTTTTTTTTGACCATCGGGGTTCAGGAAAGGGGGGATGAGATGGAAACGTTCTGGCTATAGCCCATCCTAGATCTTGATAAACAAGATGGTAGTGATGACTGAGAAGCTCCACAGCATCACCACAACCTTGCCGATGAGCTGGTCGCCAGGACTCGTGAGGCAGGATTTCCCAGAAGTTAGTATACAAGAAGGTGCTGGTGGTGGTGCCTTCCAGGGCACTGTGAGTCAGGTGATGAAAAGAGGTCCGAGGACTTTGTCGGGGCCACCCCAAGGCCGATGGCCAGAGGGGTCATGACGGAGAAGAGCAGAAGGTAGCGTTGGATGACACAAGGCCTTAAGTGGCCGTGGCTCAGCGTCAAGGTCAAGCTGAAAAAGATACACTTGTGGATGAGGAGCCTGGTGGGTCTGCTCATGAGTCGGTTCTATTCTGTGACCTTCATTCAGCCATCTTTGCCATCGGTGTTCAAGGAAGGGGGAGGGTAAGTTGGAAATGTCCTGTATAAAACCCTATCCTAGCTCTTGATAAACAAGGTGATGACCAAAAAGCTGAAAAGCATCACTACGACCTTGCCAATGTTCATGAAGCAGGATCTCCAAGAAGGTATGGTACATGGAGGTGTTGGTGGTGATGCCCTCCAGGACATTGGGAATCAGCTGGTGAAATGGGTCAGAGGACTTCATCAGGGCCACCCCCAAGGACGATGCCCAGAGGGGTCATGAAGGAGAAGAGCAGAAGGTAGCGTTGGATGACACAAGGACATAGGTGGCCCTGGCTCAGCTTCAAGGTCAAGCTGAAAAAGATACACTTGTGGATGTGGAGCCCTGGTGGGTCTGCTCATGAGTCGGTCCTTTTCTGTGACCATCATTCAGCCATCTTTGCCATCGGTGTTCAAGGAAGGGGGAAGGGTAAGTTGGAAATGTCCTGTATAAAACCCATCCTAGATCTTGATAAACAAGATGGCGGTGATGACCAAGAAGCTGAAAAGCATCACTACGACCTTGCCAATGTTCACGAAGCAGGATCTCCAAGAAGCTGATGTACATGGAGGTGTTGGTGGTGATGCCCTCCAGGACATTGGGAATCAGCTGGTGAAATGGGTCAGAGGACTTCATCAGGGCCACCCCCAAGGCCGATGCCCAGAGGGGTCATGAAGGAGAAGAGCGGAAGGCAGCGTTGGATGACCCAAGGACATAGGTGGCCCTGGCTCAGCTTCAAAGTCAAGCAGAAGGAGATACACTTGTGGATGAGGAGCCCTGGTGGGTCTGCTCATGAGTCTGTCCTTTTCTGTGACCATCGTTCAGCCATCTTTGCCATCAGCGTTCAGGAAGAGGGAAGGATAAGATGGAAATGTCCTGTATATAACCCATATCCTAGATCTTGATAAACAAGATGGCGGTGATAACCGAGAAGCCGCACAGCATCACCACAACCTTGCCGATGCGCTGGTCGCTGGAACTCAGTTCGTGAGGCAGGATCTCCAGGAAGGTGATGTACAAGAAGGTGCCGGTGGCGATGCCCTCCAGGACGCTGCGAGCCAGCTGGTGCAAAGGGTCGGAGGACTCCGTCAGGGCCACCCCGATGCCGATGCCCAGAGGGGTCATGAAGGAGAAGAGCAGAAGGCAGCCCAGGATGACCCGAGGACGCAGGCGGCCCTGGCTCAGCTTCAAGGTCAAGCTGAAGGAGATGATGCACTTGTGGATGAGGAGGGCCAGGCAGATCTCCAGGACCTTCCTGCTCTCCCGCAGGAGGCCGACCGCCAGACCCTCCAGAACGGAATGCAGGGAGAGCGACACGACCAGGATGACCGCCCGCACCGCCGAGTGCGCGTTGACGTCCACGTGCACGTGCGGCTGGTCTGGGCCGGAAGGGCGGACCTCCGAGGCCAGGAGGGAGTGAGTCTCTTCTGATAGGCCCGGTTGGTCCTTGTAGCTCAACACGATCTGCTCCAAAACCAGAACCAGGAAGAACCCCATGGCCAAGATGAACTCCTGCAGAGGGAACTGGAGCTGCCAGGGGGAAACAAAACCAGAAATCTGGATTAGGTCATTTTGTACACAGGAAGCTAAACTACAAGCTCCGCCCCATTGGAAGGGGGGAGGGCCTTGGCATGTATCATACTCACCGTTATATTTAACTTGCCGAGCGCCTCATTGATGCCGGAGAGGTAGTCAGGCAGCAGGTCCAGCAGGCAGGTCGCCAGGAAGACGCCGCCGGCAAAACAGCTGATTAGGCTCAGCGCTCTGCGACGGGCACCTGCGAAGATATCGGAAGTTCAGAGATTGGAATGAGACCTTCATGGGGATAAGGATATTGGTTGGTCATGCCCCCCACCCTCACCCCCGGCCCCGTTTCTTACTCAGGATGTCGGTGCTCCCCTGGCGGCGCAGCAGGAAGAGGGGGATCAGGCCGCTGATGAGGGTCAGGAGGAGTAAGGTGACCAGAGAGCCGATCTTCACCTCCAGGTCGGTGACGACGGAGGGGGGCAAGGCCTCCAGGCCCGGCCTCCACACCAACCTGGCCAAGTCTCCTTCCATGGTGGTACCAGCGCTGGGGAGAGGACCACACAATAAGCATCAGATGTCACCAAAAACAGTCACCAGGGTTTGGGGGGAGGGGGTGGGAGCGAGACAAGGGTATGGGGGAGGGAGAGAGGGGTAATGGGGCATTGGGGGGCAGTATGCATGGAGGAGGAGAGGTGAAGAGGGTTGGATGTGGGCAGTGAGCATTAAGAAAAGGAGGGGCAAAAGGAATAGGGTAGGCAGAGGGGCTGCTCTGTGTGTGTGTTGGGGGGGGGGCGCTAATAGGGGGTAAAAAGAGGGCTGTATAAGGCAGTAGGAGGAATGAGGGACGGGTAATTGGGGTAGGAAGAGGCAGTATATATAGGAGTGGGTAGGAGGGACAGATATTTGTGGACTCTCAGGGATGGCGGTGTGTACTGTTACTCGCTGCTATCCTCTCCCTGTCAGGCTGTAAGGCCCCCTGGAGGCTGTCCTGTCTCCTGCCTGAGCTCATTGCTGATATCTGACCCTCCGTCCCCCTTCCTGGGGCAATACTCCAGGCTCTCTGTCATGTCATGTGGGGGGGGGGGGGTCTGTTCTCAGACAGGACACTGGACAGCCCCGGGGGGGGGGGGTCTGGTTCTCAGACAGGACACTGGACAGCCCTGGGGGGGTCTGTTCTCAGACAGGACACTGGATAGCCCCGGGGGCGGTCTGTTCTCAGACAGGACACTGGACAGCCCCAGGGGGGGGGGTCTGTTCTCAGACAGGACACTGGACAGCCCCGGGGGCGGTCTGTTCTCAGACAGGACACTGGACAGCCCCGGGGGGGGGGGGGGTCTGTTCTCAGACAGGACACTGGACAGCCCCGGGGGGGGGGGTCTGTTCTCAGACAGGACACTGGACAGCCCCGGGGGGGGGGGGGGTCTGTTCTCAGACAGGACACTGGACAGCCCCGGGGGGGGGGGGTCTGTTCTCAGACAGGACACTGGACAGCCCCGGGGGGGGGGGTCTGTTCTCAGACAGGACACTGGACAGCCCCGGGGGGGGGGGGTCTGTTCTCAGACAGGACACTGGACAGCCCCGGGGGGGGGGGGTCTGTTCTCAGACAGGACACTGGACAGCCCCAGGGGGGGGGGTCTGTTCTCAGACAGGACACTGGACAGCCCCAGGGGGGGGGGTCTGTTCTCAGACAGGACACTGGACAGCCCCGGGGGGGGGGGGGGGTCTGTTCTCAGACAGGACACTGGACAGCCCCGGGGGGGGGGGGTCTGTTCTCAGACAGGACACTGGACAGCCCCGGGGGGGGGGGTCTGTTCTCAGACAGGACACTGGACAGCCCCGGGGGGGGGGTCTGTTCTCAGACAGGACACTGGACAGCCCCGGGGGGGGGGGGGGGGGTCTGTTCTCAGACAGGACACTGGACAGCCCCGGGGGGGGGGGGGGTCTGTTCTCAGACAGGACACTGGACAGCCCCGGGGGGGGGGGGGGTCTGTTCTCAGACAGGACACTGGACAGCCCCGGGGGGGGGGGGGTCTGTTCTCAGACAGGACACTGGACAGCCCCGGGGGGGGGGGTCTGTTCTCAGACAGGACACTGGACAGCCCCGGGGGGGGGGGGGGGGTCTGTTCTCAGACAGGACACTGGACAGCCCTGGGGGGGGGGGGGATCTGTTCTCAGACAGGACACTGGACAGCCCTGGGGGGGGGGGGGGGATCTGTTCTCAGACAGGACACTGGACAGCCCTGGGGGGTCTGTTCTCAGGCAGGACAATGGACAGCCCCGGGGGGGTCTGATCTCAGGCAGGACACTGGACAGCCCCTGGGGGGGGGGGGGTCGGTTCTCAGGCAGGACACTGGACAGCCCGGGGGGGGGGGGGGTCTGTTCTCAGACAGGACACTGGACAGCCCTGGGGGGGGGGGGGGTCTGTTCTCAGACAGGACACTGGACAGCCCTGGGGGGGGGGGGTCTGTTCTCAGACAGGACACTGGACAGCCCTGGGGGGGGGGGGTCTGTTCTCAGGCAGGACAATGGACAGCCCCGGGGGGGGGGGGGGTCGGTTCTCAGGCAGGACACTGGACAGCCCCGGGGGGGGGGGGGTAAGGTCTGTTCTCAGACAGGACACTGGACAGCCCCTGGGGGGGGTAGGTCTGTGCTCAGGCAGGACACTGGACAGCCCCTGGGGGGGGGTAGGTCTGTGCTCAGGCAGGACACTGGACAGCCCCTGGGGGGGGGTAGGTCTGTGCTCAGGCAGGACACTGGACAGCCCCTGGGGGGGAGGTCTGTTCTCAGGCAGGACACTGGACAGCCCCTGGGGGGAGGTCTGTTCTCAGGCAGGACACTGGACAGCCCCTGGGGGGAGGTCTGTTCTCAGGCAGGACACTGGACAGCCCCTGGGGGGGGGGGTCTGTTCTCAGGCAGGACACTGGACAGCCCCTGGGGGGGGGGGGGTCTGTTCTCAGGCAGGACACTGGACAGCCCCTGGGGGGGGGGGTCTGTTCTCAGGCAGGACACTGGACAGCCCCTGGGGGGGGGTCTGTTCTCAGGCAGGACACTGGACAGCCCCTGGGGGGGGGGTCTGTTCTCAGGCAGGACACTGGACAGCCCCTGGGGGGGGGGTCTGTTCTCAGGCAGGACACTGGACAGCCCCTGGGGGGGGGGGTCTGTTCTCAGGCAGGACACTGGACAGCCCCTGGGGGGGGGGTCTATTCTCAGGCAGGACACTGGACAGCCCCTGGGGGGGTCTGTTCTCAGGCAGGACACTGGACAGCCCCCTGGGGGGGGTCTGTTCTCAGGCAGGACACTGGACAGCCCCTGGGGGGGGGGTCTGTTCTCAGGCAGGACACTGGACAGCCCCTGGGGGGGGTCTGTTCTCAGGCAGGACACTGGACAGCCCCTGGGGGGGGGGGTCTGTTCTCAGGCAGGACACTGGACAGCCCCTGGGGGGGGGTCTGTTCTCAGGCAGGACACTGGACAGCCCCTGGGGGGGGGTCTGTTCTCAGGCAGGACACTGGACAGCCCCCTGGGGGGGTCTGTTCTCAGGCAGGACACTGGACAGCCCCTGGGGGGGTCTGTTCTCAGGCAGGACACTGGACAGCCCCTGGGGGGGGTCTGTTCTCAGGCAGGACACTGGACAGCCCCTGGGGGGGGGGGGGGGCGGGTCTGTTCTCAGGCAGGACACTGGACAGCCCCTGGGGGGGGGGTCTGTTCTCAGGCAGGACACTGGACAGCCCCTGGGGGGGGGGGTCTGTTCTCAGGCAGGACACTGGACAGCCCCTGGGGGGGGGGGTCTGTTCTCAGGCAGGACACTGGACAGCCCCTGGGGGGGGGGGGGTCTGTTCTCAGGCAGGACACTGGACAGCCCCTGGGGGGGGGGGGTCTGTTCTCAGGCAGGACACTGGACAGCCCCTGGGGGGGGGGGGTCTGTTCTCAGGCAGGACACTGGACAGCCCCTGGGGGGGGGGGGGGTCTGTTCTCAGGCAGGACACTGGACAGCCCCTGGGGGGGGGGTCTGTTCTCAGGCAGGACACTGGACAGCCCCTGGGGGGGGGTCTGTTCTCAGGCAGGACACTGGACAGCCCCTGGGGGGGGTCTGTTCTCAGGCAGGACACTGGACAGCCCCTGGGGGGGGGGGGTCTGTTCTCAGGCAGGACACTGGACAGCCCCTGGGGGGGGGGGTCTGTTCTCAGGCAGGACACTGGACAGCCCCTGGGGGGGGGGGTCTGTTCTCAGGCAGGACACTGGACAGCCCCTGGGGGGGGGGTCTGTTCTCAGGCAGGACACTGGACAGCCCCGGGGGGGGGGGGGGTCTGTTCTCAGGCAGGACACTGGACAGCCCCGGGGGGGGGGGCGGGTCTGTTCTCAGACAGGACACTGGACAGCCCCTGGGGGGGGGGTCTGTTCTCAGACAGGACACTGGACAGCCCCTGGGGGGGGGGTCTGTTCTCAGGCAGGACACTGGACAGCCCCTGGGGGGGGGGTCTGTTCTCAGGCAGGACACTGGACAGCCCCTGGGGGGGGGGGGGTCTGTTCTCAGGCAGGACACTGGACAGCCCCTGAGGGGGGTGGGGTCTGTTCTCAGGCAGGACACTGGACAGCCCCTGGGGGGGGGTAGGTCTGTGCTCAGGCAGGACACTGGACAGCCCCTGGGGGGGGGGTAGGTCTGTGCTCAGGCAGGACACTGGACATCCCCTGGGGGGGGGGGGGTCTGTTCTCAGGCAGGACACTGGACAGCCCCTGGGGGGGGTCTGTTCTCAGGCAGGACACTGGACATCCCCTGGGGGGGGGGGGTCTGTTCTCAGGCAGGACACTGGACAGCCCCTGGGGGGGGGGGTCTGTTCTCAGGCAGGACACTGGACAGCCCCTGGGGGGGGGTCTGTTCTCAGGCAGGACACTGGACAGCCCCTGGGGGGGGGGGTCTGTTCTCAGGCAGGACACTGGACAGCCCCTGGGGGGGGGGGGTCTGTTCTCAGGCAGGACACTGGACAGCCCCTGGGGGGGGTCTGTTCTCAGGCAGGACACTGGACAGCCCCTGGGGGGGGGGGGGGGTCTGTTCTCAGGCAGGACACTGGACAGCCCCTGGGGGGGGTCTGTTCTCAGGCAGGACACTGGACAGCCCCTGGGGGGGGGTCTGTTCTCAGGCAGGACACTGGACAGCCCCTGGGGGGGGGTCTGTTCTCAGGCAGGACACTGGACAGCCCCTGGGGGGGGGTCTGTTCTCAGGCAGGACACTGGACAGCCCCTGGGGGGGGGGGTCTGTTCTCAGGCAGGACACTGGACAGCCCCTGGGGGGGGGGTCTGTTCTCAGGCAGGACACTGGACAGCCCCTGGGGGGGGGTCTGTTCTCAGGCAGGACACTGGACAGCCCCTGGGGGGGGGTCTGTTCTCAGGCAGGACACTGGACAGCCCCAGGGGGGGGGGGGTCTGTTCTCAGGCAGGACACTGGACAGCCCCAGGGGGGGGGTCTGTTCTCAGGCAGGACACTGGACAGCCCCTGGGGGGGGGTCTGTTCTCAGGCAGGACACTGGACAGCCCCTGGGGGGGGTCTGTTCTCAGGCAGGACACTGGACAGCCCCTGGGGGGGTCTGTTCTCAGGCAGGACACTGGACAGCCCCTGGGGGGGGTCTGTTCTCAGGCAGGACACTGGACAGCCCCTGGGGGGGTCTGTTCTCAGGCAGGACACTGGACAGCCCCTGGGGGGGTCTGTTCTCAGCAGGACACTGGCACTGGACAGCCCCTGGGGGGGGGTCTGTTCTCAGGCAGGACACTGGACAGCCCCTGGGGGGGGGGTCTGTTCTCAGGCAGGATACTGGACAGCCCCTGGGGGGGGTCTGTTCTCAGGCAGGACAGCCCCTGGGGGGGGTCTGTTCTCAGGCAGGACACTGGACAGCCCCTGGGGGGGGGTCTGTTCTCAGGCAGGACACTGGACAGCCCCTGGGGGGGGGGTCTGTTCTCAGGCAGGACACTGGGAACAGCCCCTGGGGGGGGGGTCTGTTCTCAGGCAGGACACTGGACAGCCCCTGGGGGGGGGTCTGTTCTCAGGCAGGACACTGGACAGCCCCTGGGGGGGGGGTCTGTTCTCAGGCAGGACACTGGACAGCCCCTGGGGGGGGGTCTGTTCTCAGGCAGGACACTGGACAGCCCCTGGGGGGGGGGTCTGTTCTCAGGCAGGGACACTGGACAGCCCCTGGGGGGGGGTCTGTTCTCAGGCAGGACACTGGACAGCCCCTGGGGGGGGGTCTGTTCTCAGGCAGGACACTGGACAGCCCCTGGGGGGGGGGTCTGTTCTCAGGCAGGACACTGGACAGCCCCCTGGGGGGGGTCTGTTCTCAGGCAGGACACTGGACAGCCCCTGGGGGGGGGGTCTGTTCTCAGGCAGGACACTGGACAGCCCCTGGGGGGGGGGGGTCTGTTCTCAGGCAGGACACTGGACAGCCCCTGGGGGGGGGGGGTCTGTTCTCAGGCAGGACACTGGACAGCCCCTGGGGGGGGGGGTCTGTTCTCAGGCAGGACACTGGACAGCCCCTGGGGGGGGGGGTCTGTTCTCAGGCAGGACACTGGACAGCCCTTGGGGGGGGGGTCTGTTCTCAGGCAGGACACTGGACAGCCCCTGGGGGGGGGTCTGTTCTCAGGCAGGACACTGGACAGCCCCTGGGGGGGGTCTGTTCTCAGGCAGGACACTGGACAGCCCCTGGGGGGGGGGTCTGTTCTCAGGCAGGACACTGGACAGCCCCTGGGGGGGGGTCTGTTCTCAGGCAGGACACTGGACAGCCCCTGGGGGGGGGTCTGTTCTCAGGCAGGACACTGGACAGCCCCTGGGGGGGGGGGTCTGTTCTCAGGCAGGACACTGGACAGCCCCTGGGGGGGGGGGGTCTGTTCTCAGGCAGGACACTGGACAGCCCCTGGGGGGGGGGGGTCTGTTCTCAGGCAGGACACTGGACAGCCCCTGGGGGGGGGGGGGGGGGTCTGTTCTCAGGCAGGACACTGGACAGCCCCTGGGGGGGGGTCTGTTCTCAGGCAGGACACTGGACAGCCCCTGGGGGGGGGGGGGTCTGTTCTCAGGCAGGACACTGGACAGCCCCTGGGGGGGGGGGGTCTGTTCTCAGGCAGGACACTGGACAGCCCCTGGGGGGGGGGGGGTCTGTTCTCAGGCAGGACACTGGACAGCCCCTGGGGGGGGGGTCCTCACAGGATGACAGGGAGAGAATACCAGTGACTAACCCTCCTCTGTGTACCACTCAGTCTGTCCTATTAGAACAGTAACCATGGTGACAGGCTCTCCGCCCACTAGAGGCCGAACCCCGCCCACCTAGCCCAGGTCTCCGGAAAAATGGCCGCCGGGGGCCAATACTAGACACCGACTAATACCCGCCAGAGGGGCAAACACAGGACCGACCGCGGGCAGGTGGGTGTCCTGATGGCTGGGGGAGGGAGTGGGCGGAAATTATAGGGGGGAGGACTTGAGGGGACAGGGTACATAGGTTGAGGGCGGGGTATGTAGGGTGGGGGTTCTGGTTATGGGGTATGAAGGGGGGAGAGGGGTAATATACTCGGTACTTACCCCGGAGTGATCACTACTCACGGCCCAGAGACACACAAGTCTTTCCCCGGGTTCTCTTTGGCTGCTCCTCCCTCCTGCCTGAAGAGCGCATGCTCTGAGCGGCCGCCATCTTGGTACACCCGGAAGTGGGC
Source organism: Rana muscosa (assembly GCA_029206835.1). Classification (NCBI taxonomy): domain Eukaryota; kingdom Metazoa; phylum Chordata; class Amphibia; order Anura; family Ranidae; genus Rana; species Rana muscosa. The sequence goes on from CM055126.1 coordinate 65,698,184, forward strand.
GGTACAGAGCTTTTAAATAGCCGAGAGAATCCCCAGCCGGGTTCAGTCTTCTGTAGCTGTCCCGGCGGGTGAGTTTATGTCAGCCCTAAGAGGGTGAATTACTCCCGGGGGAGGGAATGGTCTGTCTACTGACCCCCTATTGGATGCTGGGGGTCATGTGACCCTAGTATAGGACCCCCATGTATACTGAGGGGGGTCATGTGACCTTGTATAGGACCCCCCATGTATACTGAGGGGGGGGGTCATGTGACCCTAGTATAGGACCCCCCATGTATACTGAGGGGGCGGGGTCATGTGACCCTAGTATAGGACCCCCATGTATACTGAGGGGGGGTCATGTGACCCTAGTATAGGACCCCCCATGTATACTGATGGGGGGTCATGTGACCCTAGTATAGGACCCCCCATGTATACTGAGGGGGGTCATGTGACCTTGTATAGGACCCCCCATGTATACTGAGGGCGGGGGGTCATGTGACCTTGTATAGGACCCCCCATGTATACTGAGGGGGGGTCATGTGACCCTAGTATAGGACCCCCATGTATACTGAGGGGGGGTCATGTGACCCTAGTATAGGACCCCCCATGTATACTGAGGGGGGGTCATGTGACCCTAGTATAGGACCCCTATGTATACTGAGGGGGGTCATGTGATCTTGTATAGGACCCCCCATGTATACTGAGGGGGTCATGTGACCCTAGTATACGACCCCCCGTGTATACTGAGGGGGGGTCATGTGACCCTAGTATACGACCCCCCATGTATACTGAGGGGGGGGTCATGTGACCCTAGTATAGGACCCCCCATGTATACTGAGGGGGAGTCATGTGACCCTAGTATAGGACCCCCCATGTATACTGAGGGGTGGTCATGTGACCCTAGTATAGGACCCCCCATGTATACTGAGGGGGGTCATGTGACCCTAGTATAAAATCCCCCATGTATACTGAGGGGGGTCATGTGACCCTAGTATAGGACCCCCCATGTATACTGAGGGGTGGTCATGTGACCCTAGTATAGGACCCCCATGTATACTGAGGGGGTCATGTGACCCTAGTATACGACCCCCCATGTATACTGAGGGGGGTCATGTGACCCTAGTATACGACCCCCCATGTATACTGAGGGGGTCATGTGACCCTAGTATACGACCCCCCATGTGTACTGAGGGGGGGTCATGTGACCCTAGTATACGACCCCCCATGTATACTGAGGGGGGGGTCATGTGACCCTAGTATACGACCCCCCATGTATACTGAGGGGGGTCATGTGACCCTAGTATACGACCCCCCATGTATACTGAGGGTGGTCATGTGACCCTAGTATAAGACCCCCCCATGTATACTGAGGGGGGGTCATGTGACCCTAGTATAAGACCCCCCCCATGCATACTGAGGGGGTCATGTGACCCTAGTATAAGACCCCCCATGTATAGTGCTGGGGGTCTTTGCCCCTGAATGCCCAGCAGACGTAAAGGGGCATCAGGACAACCCCGTGGTCACAATGACATCATTCCGGCAGGTGGAGTCTCCTGCTGACTGCATCTACCTTCCGGTGAGATTTCCCAGCTCCGCCCCCCGACTCTGTTCCCAACTCAGCCAGTAGCTTTTTTTTTTTTTATTCTTGATTATGCAGCAGGAGGAGTGAGACTCCCATGTTGGAGAGGGACAGACCTGGAGTGAAGTAGTGGATGGTAATGCTGGCTGTGACACTGGCTCCACCTCCCTCCCGGGTTTCGGGGGCTGTTCTTGTACATGGGGCCCCTGCGCTGTGCTCCTAACGCTCCTCATTTATCCGCAGGTCTCTGGTGCCACCATGGCAAGCTGGAGCGATCTCAGCACCAGGCAGAAGGTGGCGCTGGCTCTCGGGGTGTCCGCAGGGGCCGCCGTGCTCTGTGTATTCTACGCAAAGTACCGCAGCGGGCAAGGTAATACCACCAGGAACTCGCAACCTTAATAAACTGGTCCCAAAAAATCGCAATATACACCCCCCCCCATATACCTATCCTCCATGGGGGTCACATGGGGGTAGGAAGTGGGCACTATGTATAGTAGGGGGGATGGGGAAGGGGGTAATATATATAGGCGGGAGGGGAGAGGGAGTAGTTGAGATAGGAAGAGGGCACTATGTATAGGATGAGGGAAGGGAAGGGGGTAATGGGGGGGGGGGGGGGGTGGGAGTAGGAAGTGGGCACTGTGTAGTGGGGGGGGGTTGGAAGGGGGAACTATGTATAGAAGGGATGGGAAGGGGGTAATGGTGGAGGGGTAGGAAGTGGGCACTGTGTGTAGTTGGGGGGGGGGAGGGTGGGGAAGGGGGCACTATGTATAGGAGGGATGGGAAGGGGGTAATAGTGGTAGGAAGTAAGCACTATGTATAGGAGGAATGGGAAGGGAGTAATAGTGGTAGGAAGTGGGCACTATGTATAGGAGGGATGGGAAGGGGGTAATAGGGGGTAGGAAGTGGGCACTATGTATGGGAAAGGGGTGATGGGGGACCTAGGTATAGGAGGGATGGGAAGGCAGTAATAGGGGGTAGGAAGTGGGTGCTATGTATAGGAGGAAAAGTAATAGGGCAACTATGTATAGGATAGATGGGAAGGAGGTATTAGTGGTAGGAAGTGGGCACTATGTATAGGAGGGATGGGAAGTGGGTAATAGGGGGTAGGAAGTGGGCACTATGTATAGGAGGGATGGGAAGGGGGGTAATAGGGGGTAGGAATTGGGCACTATGTATAGGAAGAAGAGGAAGGGGGTAATAGGGGGTAGGAAGTGAGCGCTATGTATAGGAGGGATGGGAAGGGGGTATTAGGGGGGTAGGTTGGGGGACCTATGTATAGGAAGGGGGTAATAGGAGGTAGGAAGGGGAAACTATGTATAGGAAGGGGGTAGGAAGCGGGCACTATGTATAGGAGAGGCGGGTAAGGGGGTAGGAAGCGGCCACTATGTATAGGAGGGATGGTAAGGAGGTAATAGGGGTTGGAAGCGGCCATTATGTATAGGAGGAATGGGAAGGGGGTAATTTCAGGTAGGAAGAGGGCACTATGTATAGGAGAGATGGAAAGGAGATAATAGGGGATAGGAAGGGGGGAACTATGTATAGGAGGGCTGGAAAGGGGGTAGGAAGAGGGGGGAACTATGTATAGGAGGGATGGGAAGGTGGTAGGGAGAGGGGGAACTATGTATAGGAGGGATGGGAAGGGGGTATGAAGTGGGCACTATGTATTGAGGGGGATAGGAAGGGGGTAAGAGGAGGTAGAAAGTGTGTATTATGTATAGAAGGGATGGGAAAGGGGTAATGAGTGTAGGAAGTGGGCACTGTGTAAAGTAAAGCGGGGGTGGGTACTGTGTATAGGAGAGGGTAGGTAATGGGCACTATGTATTGAGGGGGGGGGCGCTAGGAAGGGGGTAGGAAGTGGGTATTATGTATAGAGGGGATGGTAAAGGTGTAATGAGGGTAGGAAGTGAGCACTATGTATAAGAGTGTAGCGATCGGCGTAATGAGCGGTAGAAAGCGGGTACTCTGTATAGGAGGGATGGGAAGGGGTTAATGGGGGTAGGAAGCGGGTACTCTGTATAGGAGGGATGGGAAGGGGTTCATGGGGGTAGGAAGCGGGCACTATGTATAGGGGAAGGTGAAGGGGTAATGGGGGTGGGAAGCGGGCACTATGTATAGGGGAAGGTGAGGGGGTAATGGGGGTGGGAAGCGGGCACTATGTATAGGGGAAGGTGAGGGGGTAATGGGGGTGGGAAGCGGGCACTATGTATAGGGGAAGGTGAGGGGGTAATGGGGGTGGGAAGCGGGCACTATGTGTAGGGGAAGGTGAGGGGGTAATGGGGGTAGGAAGCGGGCACTATGTATAGGGGAAGGTGAAGGGGTAATGGGGGTGGGAAGCGGGCACTATGTATAGGGGAAGGTGAGGGGGTAATGGGGGTGGGAAGCGGGCACTATGTATAGGGGAAGGTGAGGGGGTAATGGGGGTGGGAAGCGGGCACTATGTATAGGGGAAGGTGAGGGGGTAATGGGGGTTGGAAGCGGGCACTATGTGTAGGGGAAGGTGAGGGGGTAATGGGGGTAGGAAGCGGGCACTATGTATAGGGGAAGGTGAGGGGGTACTGGGGGTAGGAAGCGGGCACTATGTATAGGGGAAGGTGAGGGTGTAATGGGGGTGGGAAGCGGGCACTATGTATAGGGGAAGGTGAGGGTGTAATGGGGGTGGGAAGCGGGCACTATGTATAGGGGAAGGTGAGGGGGTAATGGGGGTGGGAAGCGGGCACTATGTATAGGGGAAGGTGAGGGTGTAATGGGGGTGGGAAGCGGGCACTATGTATAGGGGAAGGTGAGGGTGTAATGGGGGTAGGAAGCGGGCACTATGTATAGGGGAAGGTGAGGGTGTAATGGGGGTGGGAAGCGGGCATTATGTATAGGGGGAGGTGAGGGTGTAATGGGGGTGGGAAGCGGGCACTATGTATAGGGGAAGGTGAGGGTGTAATGGGGGTAGGAAGCGGGCACTATGTATAGGGGAAGGTGAGGGTGTAATGGGGGTGGGAAGCGGGCATTATGTATAGGGGAAGGTGAGGGTGTAATGGGGGTGGGAAGCGGGCATTATGTATAGGGGAAGGTGAGGGGGTAATGGGGGTGGGAAGCAGGGATTATGTATAGGTGAAGGTGAGGGGGTAATGGGGGTGGGAAGCGGGCACTATGTATAGGGGAAGGTGAGGGTGTAATGGGGGTGGGAAGCGGGCATTATGTATAGGGGAAGGTGAGGGGGTAATGGGGGGGTGAGAAGCGGGCACTATGTATAGGGGAAGGTGAGGGGGTAATGGGGGTGGGAAGCAGGGATTATGTATAGGGGAAGGTGAGGGGGTAATGGGGGTGGCAAGCAGGGATTATGTATAGGGGAAGGTGAGGGGGTAATGGGGGTGGGAAGCGGGCACTATGTATAGGGGAAGGTGAGGGGGTAATGGGGGTGGGAAGCAGGGATTATGTATAGGGGAAGGTGAGGGGGTAATGGGGGTGGGAATCGGGCACTATGTATAGGGGAAGGTGAGGGTGTAATGGGGGTGGGAAGCGGGCATTATGTATAGGGGAAGGTGAGGGGGTAATGGGGGGTGAGAAGCGGGCACTATGTATAGGGGAAGGTGAGGGTGTAATGGGGGTGGGAAGCGGGCATTATGTATAGGGGGAGGTGAGGGTGTAATGGGGGTGGGAAGCGGGCACTATGTATAGGGGAAGGTGAGGGTGTAATGGGGGTAGGAAGCGGGCACTATGTATAGGGGAAGGTGAGGGTGTAATGGGGGTGGGAAGCGGGCATTATGTATAGGGGAAGGTGAGGGTGTAATGGGGGTGGGAAGCGGGCATTATGTATAGGGGAAGGTGAGGGGGTAATGGGGGTGGGAAGCAGGGATTATGTATAGGTGAAGGTGAGGGGGTAATGGGGGTGGGAAGCGGGCACTATGTATAGGGGAAGGTGAGGGTGTAATGGGGGTGGGAAGCGGGCATTATGTATAGGGGAAGGTGAGGGGGTAATGGGGGGTGAGAAGCGGGCACTATGTATAGGGGAAGGTGAGGGGGTAATGGGGGTGGGAAGCAGGGATTATGTATAGGGGAAGGTGAGGGGGTAATGGGGGTGGCAAGCAGGGATTATGTATAGGGGAAGGTGAGGGGGTAATGGGGGTGGGAAGCGGGCACTATGTATAGGGGAAGGTGAGGGGGTAATGGGGGTGGGAAGCAGGGATTATGTATAGGGGAAGGTGAGGGGGTAATGGGGGTGGGAATCGGGCACTATGTATAGGGGAAGGTGAGGGTGTAATGGGGGTGGGAAGCGGGCATTATGTATAGGGGAAGGTGAGGGGGTAATGGGGGGTGAGAAGCGGGCACTATGTATAGGGGAAGGTGAGGGTGTAATGGGGGTGGGAAGCGGGCATTATGTATAGGGGAAGGTGAGGATGTAATGGGGGTGGGAAGCGGGCATTATGTATAGGGGAAGGTGAGGGGGTAATGGGGGTGGCAAGCAGGGATTATGTATAGGGGAAGGTGAGGGGGTAATGGGGGTGGGAAGCGGGCACTATGTATAGGGGAAGGTGAGGGGGTAATGGGGGTGGGAAGCAGGGATTATGTATAGGGGAAGGTGAGGGGGTAATGGGGGTGGGAAGCGGGCACTATGTATAGGGGAAGGTGAGGGTGTAATGGGGGTGGGAAGCGGGCATTATGTATAGGGGAAGGTGAGCGTGTAATGGGGGTGGGAAGCGGGCATTATGTATAGGGGAAGGTGAGGGGGTAATGGGGGTGGCAAGCAGGGATTATGTATAGGGGAAGGTGAGGGGGTAATGGGGGGTGAGAAGCGGGCACTATGTATAGGGGAAGGTGAGGGTGTAATGGGGGTGGGAAGCGGGCACTATGTATAGGGGAAGGTGAGGGGGTAATGGGGGTGGCAAGCAGGGATTATGTATAGGGGAAGGTGAGGGGGTAATGGGGGTGGGAAGCGGGCACTATGTATAGGGGAAGGTGAGGGGGTAATGGGGGTGGGAAGCAGGGATTATGTATAGGGGAAGGTGAGGGGGTAATGGGGGTGGGAAGCGGGCACTATGTATAGGGGAAGGTGAGGGTGTAATGGGGGTGGGAAGCGGGCATTATGTATAGGGGAAGGTGAGGGGGTAATGGGGGGTGAGAAGCGGGCACTATGTATAGGGGAAGGTGAGGGTGTAATGGGGGTGGGAAGCGGGCACTATGTATAGGGGAAGGTGAGGGTGTAATGGGGGTGGGAAGCGGGCATTATGTATAGGGGAAGGTGAGGATGTAATGGGGGTGGGAAGCGGGCACTATGTATAGGGGAAGGTGAGGGGGTAATGGGGGTGGGAAGCAGGGATTATGTATAGGGGAAGGTGAGGGGGTAATGGGGGTGGGAAGCGGGCACTATGTATAGGGGAAGGTGAGGGTGTAATGGGGGTGGGAAGCGGGCATTATGTATAGGGGAAGGTGAGCGTGTAATGGGGGTGGGAAGCGGGCATTATGTATAGGGGAAGGTGAGGGGGTAATGGGGGTGGCAAGCAGGGATTATGTATAGGGGAAGGTGAGGGGGTAATGGGGGGTGAGAAGCGGGCACTATGTATAGGGGAAGGTGAGGGTGTAATGGGGGTGGGAAGCGGGCACTATGTATAGGGGAAGGTGAGGGTGTAATGTGGGTGGGAAGCGGGCACTATGTATAGGGGAAGGTGAGGGTGTAATGGGGGTGGGAAGCGGGCACTATGTATAGGGGAAGGTGAGGGTGTAATAGGGGTGGGAAGCGGGCACAATGTATAGGGGGAGGGCAGAGGTGATAATGGGGGTAGGAAGCGACACTGTGTATAAGATGGGCAAGGGGGTAATGAGGGTAGGATGAAGGCACTATGTAAAGGAGGGGGGGTTGGTAATGTAGGTAGGAAGTGGGCATTGTCGGTCTCTGTCCGAAGTGATTTATATGAGGGAGGGTATAAGGGGTTATGAGGTGTTGGAAGAGGGGCAGGGTATAAGGGGTTATGAGGTGTAGGAAGAGGGGGGGGGGTAATAGGGGTTATGAGGTGTAGGAAGAGAGTAGTATGCGGAGGGGGGGGGTAATAGGGGTACTAAACTTAAAACTTAGAGAACCAGTCTAGTATTGTATAAAAGTTTGTCCTGCCTCACTGTACTCCCGGCTCCTGAGTGTACAGAACATCCCATTACACAGTGCAGCGGTTGCTTGCGCATGGTTGCACCCTTTGGTAAATTGGGGGAACATAAATGTTCTCCCTCCTAGACATTTCCAAATGTGTCCCCAGGACCCCTCCCAGGGCCCCGCCCTACTGAACCTCTATGCCTGTCTCCTCCCACAGCGCCGGCGTCTACAGAGAGCACAGAGGATACCGATGAACTTCGAATGAAGATTTCGCAGCACGGGGTGAAGCAACTCTCGGCTGTAGAAGATGAGGTCATTGGTCAGGTGAGGTCTCTTCCACCTCCTCCCCCTGTCCGGGGGGGGGGGGGGGCTAAACTCCAAAATTGTATTGGGTGATTGAGTGATGTTTGTGTGATGTTTTCACGGGGTCTGTCTGCTGGTCTTCGTGAGTTTGATACGACGGGCTCGCAGGCTCCTTTTAAACGTTACAACACACTGCCTCTATCATCGTATGGAAGAGCACATTCCCAGCACCCTTTTAGATGTGCATGCTCTTCCCTACTGTTCACTCGGTGCTGTGCTATCTGCTGATCAATTTCTTGTTTACACAGTAATGGTGATAAAATTGTACAGCTAATGTCTGCAGCACCCAGTGGCCAACAGGGAGAGGGGCATACATACCTAAAGGGATGCCAGGGATACGTTCTTTTATATAATACTTGGGAAAAGCAGTATAGTGACTGTTACCAGCTCTAAAGATCACACCCACACATGACAAACTGCAAAAATGAGTGATGGCAGAGACAGCTAATAGCTGTTGGAGGCAGCCCACGGCACCTCTCGGCATCCCTTTAGATGTGCATGCTCTTCCCTGCTGGTTGCTCGGTGCTGTGCTATCTAAACAATTGCTTAGTTACACTGATATAGTGATCAACAGATTTCACAGCTAAGATCTTCAGCACCCAGTAGCCAGCAGGGAGGCACTGAGTGGACAACAGGAAAGAGCATACATATCTAAAGGGATACCAGGGATATTTTTTTATGTAATACTTGGTACAGTGACTCCTACCAGCTCTAAAGGCCACACCCACATATGACGAACAGCAAAAATGAGTGATGGAAAAGAAAGCGAATAGCTGCTGCAGGTGACCCACGACCCCTTTGGATGTTCTTTTATAAGAGTTTTATATGCAAGAACAAATTTCTGGCCTCCCTTTAGACATGCATGCTCTTCTCTGCTGGCCAGAGGTTGCTGCAAGCTTTAGCTGTGCTATCTGCTGAAGAGTTCTTTGAGCATGTATGTCTACAAGGATGCCGGACATGTGTTCTTCCAAATAACTCTGTACAGACTTTCTTGAACGAGGTTCTTGACGGTGCAGTTTAACTTCTTGCCAAACTGAGGCTGATCACGTGATTCTAGAAAAAGACCGTACTGCCTTCTTTCTTCCCCCGCAGCTCTCGAGACGAACGTCCACTCGTATCGAGCTGAGCCAAGTCATAGACTCCGATGGGCGCCAGGAGCTGACGATCAGAGGGAGCCCCGCCCAGGTGCGCCAGGCCCAGGAGCTTCTCCCAGGAATCTTACGGGATGATGCCGTGATAGAGGTGGAGCTGCACCTACCTGCCAGATCCGTGTGCCGGATTATAGGTACGTTTCCGGGAGCCCCGATGGGAAGTATGTGTGGGGGAGGGGCTATTATAAGACTGGTGACTTGCATATCATTGATTTGGTAAGGGACTCCTCTTGGGTTCCTTCACCTGTATTGGACAGTACAATGTCCGACCGGCAAGCCATGGATTCTGCTTGAGGGCCCAACTGGACACCATATTCGAAATGAGATCTATATAGAGGAATCAGGACCTCCTTCCTCCTGATGAAGACCCCTCTAGTGATATAAAGCTCTATATAGAGGAATCAGGACCTCCTTCTTCCTGCTAGTGATCCCTCTAGTGATATAAAGATCAATATATTAATTTTATATTACATATCTAGATCACGGCACCAAAATGTTGTAAATATTTACAACATAGTTGAATCAGGTACTCCTGATGAAGACCCCTCTAGTGATATAAGGTTCTATATAGAAGAATCGGGACCTCCTTCCTCCTGCTGGTGACCCCTCTAGTGATATAAAGATCTATATAGAAGAATCGGGACCTCCTTCCTCCTGCTGGTGACCTCTCTAGTGATATAAAGATCTATATAGAGGAATCAGGACCCCCTTCCTCCTGCTGGTGACCCCTCTAGTGATATAAAAATCTATATAGAGGAATCAGGACCTCCTTCCTCCTGCTGGTGACCCCTCTAGTGATATAAAGATCTATATAGAGGAATCAGGACCTCCTTCCTCCTGCTGGTGACCCCTCTAGTGATATAAAGATCTATATAGAGGAATCAGGACCTCCTTCCCCCTGATGGTGACTCCTCTAGTGATATAAAGATTTATATAGAGGAATCAGGACCTCCTTCCTCCTGCTGGTGACCTCTCTAGTGATATAAAGATCTATATAGAGGAATCAGGACCCCCTTCCTCCTGCTGGTGACCCCTCTAGTGATATAAAGATCTATATAGAGGAATCAGGACCTCCTTCCTCCTGCTGGTGACCTCTCTAGTGATATAAAGATCTATATAGAGGAATCAGGACCCCCTTCCTCCTGCTGGTGACCCCTCTAGTGATATAAAAATCTATATAGAGGAATCAGGACCTCCTTCCTCCTGCTGGTGACCCCTCTAGTGATATAAAGATCTATATAGAGGAATCAGGACCTCCTTCCTCCTGCTGGTGACCCCTCTAGTGATATAAAGATCTATATAGAGGAATCAGGACCTCCTTCCCCCTGATGGTGACTCCTCTAGTGATATAAAGATCTATATAGAGGAATCAGGACCTCCTTCCTCCTGCTGGAGATCCCTCTAGTGATATAAAGATCTATATAGAGGAATCAGGACCTCCTTCCTCCTGCTGGTGACCCCTCTAGTGATATAAAGATCTATATAGAGGAATCGGGACCTCCTTCCTCCTGCTGGTGACCCCTCTAGTGATATAAAGATCTATATAGAGGAATCAGGACCTCCTTCCTCCTGATGAAGACACCTCTAGTGATATAAAGATCTATATAGAGGAATCGGGACCTCCTTCCTCCTGCTGGCGACCCCTCTAGTGAAATAAAGATCTATATAGAGGAATCGGGACCTCCTTCCTCCTGCTGGTGACCCCTCTAGTGATATAAAGATCTATATAGAGGAATCAGGACCTCCTTCCTCCTGCTGGTGACCCCTCTAGTGATATATAGAGGAATCAGGACCTCCTTCCTCCTGCTGGTGACCCCTCCTAGTGATATAAAGATCTATATAGAGGAATCAGGACCTCCTTCCTCCTGATGAAGACCCCTCTAGTGATATAAGGTTCTATATAGAGGAATCAGGACCTCCTTCCTCCCTGCTGGTGACCCCTCTAGTGAAATAAAGATCTATATAGAGGAATCAGGACCTCCTTCCTCCTGCTGGTGATCCCTCTAGTGATATAAAGATCTATATAGAGGAATCAGGACCTCCTTCCTCCTGCTGGTGATCCCTCTAGTGATATAAAGATCTATATAGAGGAATCAGGACCCCCTTCCTCCTGCTGGTGACCCCTCCTAGTGATATAAAGATCTATATAGAGGAATCAGGACCTCCTTCCTCCTGATGAAGACCCCTCTAGTGATATAAGGTTCTATATAGAGGAATCAGGACCTCCTTCCTCCCTGCTGGTGACCCCTCTAGTGAAATAAAGATCTATATAGAGGAATCAGGACCTCCTTCCTCCTGCTGGTGACCCCTCTAGTGATATAAAGATCTATATAGAGGAATCAGGACCTCCTTTCTCCTGCTGGTGACCCCTCTAGTGAAATAAAGATCTATATAGAGGAATCAGGACCTCCTTCCTCCTGCCGGTGACCCCTCTAGTGATTTAAAGATCTATATAGAGGAATCAGGACCTACTTCCTCCTGATGAAGACCCCTCTAGTGATATAAGGTTCTATATAGAAGAATCAGGACCTCCTTCCTCCCTGCTGGTGACCCCTCTAGTGAAATAAAGATCTATATAGAGCAGGGGTCTCAAACCTGCGGCCCGCCAGCTGTTGCGGAACTACAAGTCCCATCATGCCTCTGCCTATGGGAGTCATGCTTGTAACTGTTTAGCCTTGCAATGCCTCATGGGAATTGTAGTTCTGCAACAGCTGGAGGGCCACCAGTTTGAGACCCCTGATATAGAGGAATCAGGACCTACTTCCTCCTGATGAAGACTCCTCTAGTGATATAAGGTTCTATATAGAAGAATCAGGACCTCCTTCCTCCTGCTGGTGACCCCTCTAGTGAAATAAAGATCTATATAGAGGAATCAGGACCTCCTTCCTCCTGCTGGTGATCCCTCTAGTGATATAAAGATCTATATAGAAGAATCAGGACCTCCTTCCGGTGACCCCTCTAGTGATATAAAGATCTATATAGAGGAATCAGGACCTCATTACTCCTGCTGGTCGCCCCTTTTAGTGATATAAAGATCTATATAGAGGAATCAGGATCTCCTGATTAAGACCCCTCTAGTGATATAAAGGTCTATATGGAAGAATTAGGACCTCCTTCCTCCTGATGAAGACCCCTCTAGTGATATAAAGGTCTATATGTAAGAATCAGGACCTACTTCTTCCTGCTGGTGACCCCTCTAGTGATATAAAGATCTATATAGAGGAATCAGGACCTCCTTCCTCCTGCTGGTGACCCCTCTAGTGATATAAAGATCTATATAGAGGAATCAGGACCTCCTTACTCCTGCTGGTCGCCCCTTTAGTAATATAAAGATCTATATAGAGGAATCAGGACCTCATTACTCCTGCTGGTCGCCCCTTTTAGTGATATAAAGATCTATATAGAGGAATCAGGACCTCCTGATGAAGACCCCTTTAGTGATATAAAGGTCTATATGGAAGAATCAGGACCTCCTTCCTCCTGATGAAGACCCCTCTAGTGATATAAAGGTCTATATGGAAGAATCAGGACCTACTTCCTCCTACTGGTGACCCCTCTAGTGATATAAAGATCTATATAGAGGAATCGGGACCTCCTTCCTCCTGATGAAGACCCCTCTAGTATAAAGATCTATATAGAAGAATCGGGTACTCCTGATGAAGACCCCTCTAGTGATATAAAGATCTATATAGAGGAATCAGAACCTCCTTTCTCCTGATGAAGACCCCTCTAGTGATATAAAGATCTATATAGAGGAATCAGAACCTCCTTTCTCCTGATGAAGACCCCTCTAGTGATATAAAGATCTATATAGAGGAATCAGGACCTCCTTCCTCCTGCTGGGGGATAAGGGGTGTGTCTTCTGTATGGAACTTTGCCTTGCTGGGATTTATTAGTCATCACTTGGAAAATATCGGAGCCAAAGTCATAAGGACTCCGTACTGATTACCAATGTAGTAGTGACTGTGCTGTGACCCATTCCTGTCCCATTGGTTTTAGGAAAAGGAGGACAGAGGATTCGGGAGATGAGTAAAACCTCCGGAGCTAATATCCAGTGTGAGCGCCAGCCAGACAACTGCTTGGACCTAGCGAGGTGCATCACCATAACCGGATCGCTGAAGCAAGTGGAGGCCGCCAAGGTGCTTAAGTTGACTTAAAGCTGAACTCCAGCTCCGTGAAGAGGGACACATCCCTGAAATCCCTTCCAACATACATGCTTCTCTCTGCTGGCCACTGGGTGGGTGCAGACTTTAGCTGTGCAATCAAACGATCAATAGATTGCACAGCGAAAATCTGCAGCGGCAGGCAGGAAGGAGAATGCACATCAAAAGGGATGCCAGGCATGTGTTCTGTCATATAATGCTCAAGACAGGTTGCTGTGACTCTGCCCCCGCCCCCCCCCCCCCCCCCCCCACACACACACAAAATTGGCAAAGACCAGCAGAAAGACCCAGTAATTCCACTTGGTCTCCAAAGGTATTTATTTTCTGCTTCCTGCCTACGCCATTGTAAAATGATGTTCGGGAGGGAACCCTGTTCTGAGAGGACGTCATATGACACACTCCGGTGCGATAGCGGATGACTGATCAGTGTACCGGCCCTATTGCCCGTACCATGTAATCGCTGTGACCAATCACAGAGATCACATGACAGTTGTAAACAATGAATGACTTCCTATCGATGCCATTCATTGTGTTGCTAGCTGTGATTGGTCACAGTGATCACATGGCACAGACAGGGCCAGTCACAGCCCATTTGTACCATATGACTAGCTGTGGCCAATCGCAGCAGATCACATGACAGTTGTACACAATGGTTGGCTTCTTATCGATGCCATTCATTGTGTACAATTGTGCTGCTAGCTGTGATTGGTCACAGTGATCACATGGTACAGACTGGGACAATCACAGCCCATTTTTACCATTTGACTAACTGGCCAATCACAGCAGATCACATGACAGTTGTACACAATGGATGGCTTCCTATTGATGCCATTCATTGTGTACAATTGTGTTGCTAGCTGTGATTGGTCACAGTGATCACATGGTACAGACTGGGACAATCACAGCCCATTTGTACCATGTGACTAGCTGTGGCCAATCACAGCTAATCACAACAATGCACACTGTCATTCGGTAAAAATATTTGCTTATAAGCATACATAATATGTACAAAAAAAATCCTGATCAACTCCCCAGAGTGGTACAGTGTTACTATAGTAACACCGTATTGCTCTGGTCACAATATGTAAAAGAAAAAAAAATGTAATAAAGAAAAACTGAAGTAAAAAGAAAAAATATTTTAAAAAATATATATTGCATTTTTTTTTACATACGATCACTAGTCACCACCACACTAGTTATAGGAGGACACTGTACTGCACTGGTGACAGTATGTAAAAGAAAAAAAAATGGGAAAAATCCTGATCAACTCCCCAGAGTGGTACAGTGTTACTATAGTAAAACTGTATTGCTCTGGTCACAATATGTAAGAAAAAAAAAAAAAATCTTAGCGAAAAAAAAAAAATGAATAAAAGAAAAACCGAAGTAAAAAGAAAAAAAATTATTGAAAAGAATTAAAAGAAAAAATATTTAAAAATGTTTTGTTTTTGTTACATACTGTCACTACAGTTATATAATGACACTGTACTGCACTGGTGACAGTATGTAAAAATGAAAAAAAAAAAAAAAAAAAATTGTGACAAAAAATTTAAACTTCAAAAAACTCGCCATGCCTCTTACTAAATACCTTGGACTGTCTACTTTCAAAAAAGGGGTTATTTGTATTGTCCTACCATTTTCGGGTTTCAGGATAGACCCGTCAGTACATCAGAATTGATCAGATATATTATTGATTGATTTTCAGATATCTATCCCATAGTGGACTCTCTAACTTTCCTACAGACTAAATAATATACACTGATTTGTTTTTTTTCACCAAAGAAATGGAGCAGAATACAGTTTGGCCTAAATTTATGAAGAAAGATTTTTTATTTGCAGAATTTTATAACATAAACAAAGAAAAACACGTTTTTTTTTTGTTTTGTTTTTCCAGATTTCAGCGCTGTCACACTTTGACAACTGCGCGGTCATGCAACACTTTACTCATAACAAATTTTTATTTATTTTTTTCACACAAATAGAGCCTCTTTTTGGTGATATTTACCGTATATACTCGAGTATAAGCTGACCCGAATATAAGCCAAGGCACCTAATTTTACCACAAAAAACTGGGAAAAGTTATTGACTCGAGTATAAGCCTAGGGTGTCCATCTGCATGTCTCACTGTGCCCATGCCTAGACTGACGTTTAACATGGGAGTCTATGGAAGGGGTGCCTGGCTTTGAAAAATCGGTGCTCCCCGGCCGTAGGTCCCGCAGACAACAAACTTTGCACACTTGTAGAGGAAGAGTGGGGGCTACATGTGTGCCAAGTTTGGGGTCCAGGGGACCTACAGCCGGTCGGTACAGGGTCCCCAAAGTTCGGGAGATCAGGCGCAAAAAGGTGACTCGAGTATAAGCCTAGGGGGGCATTTTCAGCACACAAAAAATGTGCTGAAAAACTCGGCTTATACTCGAGTGTATACGGTAATCGTGTTGTTTTTTTTTTTTTTTGTTTTAGCAAAAAAATAAAAAACCCAGAGGCCCCATTCACACAGGGGCGGCACGACCTCGGCGGCGCGATCTTAAGACGACTAGAGACGCCCGCCGAGGCGATTTGCATAAAGACTTCTGTATAGAAGTCAATGCAGGTCGCCTTGGGTCACCCCCAAAAGTAGTACAGGAACCTTTTTCTAAGTCGGAGCGACCTGAGTCGCTCCTATTAGAATGGTTCCATTGAACAGCGTGGGACGCGACTCGTCAGGCGACCGAGTCGCCCCTGTGTGAACCGGGCCAGAGGTGATTAAATACCACCAAAAGGAGGCTCTATTTGTGTGAAAAAATAAATAAAAATTTGTTATGAGTAAAGTGTTGCATGACCGCGCAGTTGTCATTCAAAGTGTAACAGCGCTAAAAACTGAAAAAATTGGCCTGGGCAGGAAAGGGGGTGAAAAACCCCAGTGATCTGATTGGAACGTTTTTAATGTTTTATTTCCCTTCTGTCATCGCTCACAGACTCTGATCAAGAAGGTGGTGGAAGACGACGCGTCCATCTGGAAAAATCCGGCGGTTTCTTCCAACTTCCGGTCGCACAGGAAAAGTATAATCGCCATAAAGAAGAAAGACAAGCCGCCCCCTGCCAAGGAGAGCGCCACCCCGAGCACGGGCTCCCCGGACAGTTTCCACACCGCCGACTCTCCGGAGGAAAGAATGGGCGAGGACTCCGAGCCCCGAAATCTCGCCAACGCTACATTCAATATCTACAAGTTTGAGGGTAGGGGGTGCTCTATATATATATATATATATATATATATATATATATATATATATATATATATATATATATATATATATATATATATATATATAATTTTATGATGGGTCTTGTCTTGGGCTGGGTTCACACTGCTGCGAATTCTATTGCGAATTTGAGCCCTTGCGATTGCTCAAATTCGCAAGTCATTTAAATAACATTGTTTTACATTAGTGCCGTTCACATCAACGCGTTGCGAATCTAAGCTGCTGGGGGAAAAAAGGGTCCTGTGCAAGTTTGATCCACGTGCGATGCGAATTCAGCTCTATAGACTGGTATTCCCGGAAATCGCGGCCGTAAAAAATCGCGCGATTTTTAAGTCGCAGTAGTGTGAACCCAGCCTTAGGGAGGAGCTGTGATCATATGGGGGCCTGTTAGGTTTGAATCACAACTTCATTGCTTTTATATTCTAGTGCACCTCTCTGATACTAGTTTCACTTTACCAAAGGACCTGTATATACTCGCGTATAAGCCGACCCAAATATAAGCCGAGGCACCGAATTTTACCACAAAAAAATGGGAAAACGTATTGACTCGAGTATAAGCCTAGGGTAGTAAAATGTAGCAGCTACTGTAAGTGGAAAAGAGGGTCAACAATGCCCATTTGCAGGCCTCACTGTGCCCATTTGCAGGCCTCACTGTGCCCATTTTGCAGGCCTCACTGTGCCCATTTTGCAGGCCTCACTGTGCCCATTTTGCAGGCCTCACTGTGCCCATTTTGCAGGCCTCACTGTGCCCATTTTGCAGGCCTCACTGTGCCCATTTTGCAGGCCTCACTGTGCCCATTTTTCAGGCCTCACTGTGCCCATTTTTCAGGCCTCACTGTGCCCATTTTTCAGGCCTCACTGTGCCCATCTGCTTACCCGATCTCCGTTTAATGCAGTTGGCAGCCGTCCAGTGTAACCCCGCACAAAGAAAAGTGCTGAAAAACTCAGCTTATACTCGAGTATATATGGTAATTTGCCTTTGAGGGCAAAGTCCTCCACCTCTAAGACTGGGCTGCTATCTCTCATCTTTATATCCCCCCCCCTGTATAGGTCATCATTGGAAAGGGGGGCAGGGCTTAGCTCTGGTGATGGGGGACCCAAAGAGGAGTGATAAAATGAAACTAGAATCAGAGGGGAGCACAAATCGTATGCTATTGATTTAGCGATCCCCCTTTTGTATTAGATCTTGAATTGATCTGCCTTTTTGTATTTCCGCCTTCCAGTTCCCAGCCCGGACTTCAACTTCCGCGCCGGCGAGTACGTCGAAGTCTGCGTGTCGGCCTCGGAGAACCCCAAACATTTCTGGATCCAGATCCTCGGCTCGCGGGCCTCGCAGCTCGACAAACTGACCACGGAGATGAGCGACTTTTACTTGAGACAGAAGCAGGTGAGGACGTGCGCTTTGGCGGGTGCGCTTTGACTTTGCAGCAGGCGTGGCGTTATTGTGGTTGTTGTTTTCATCAGGGAGAGATGGCGGAGATTCAGAACGGGGATATCGTGGCGGCTCCGTTCCATGATGACGGTTTCTGGTACAGGGCAGAGGTCCTGGGATTACCGGAGAACGGAAAGGTTGATTTGTATTACGTGGACTATGGTGACAACTGGGCATGCCCGAAAGAGCACCTCTTCCCGCTCAGGTAAGTGCAAGTGGGGCATTACCTAGCCACACGTTGTGTATTTATTCTGGGCTGATATGCCAGTGAGTGAGATCTTTATGGGTTCAGTTTTCTGCATCAAAGTTCTCTAAAATGCTTCTCTTCTTGCCATGCCTAGAGTGCCCAAACCCCTGCTTCCCCCCCTTCCCCTATATTCTAGATTTGGGTATATTGAGCTAATGCTAGATTAATGTTCTTAACATCAGAAAGCCAAGAGTGTGATATAGCTGGCATACCACAGAGAAACATTCATGGTCCTAGTGCTGGCATACCATGAAGAAACATTCATGGTCATACAGCTGGCATACCATGGAGAAACAATCAAGGTCATAGTGCTGGCATTCAAAGAGAAACATTCATGGTCATAGTGCTGACATACCATGGAGGAACATTCATGGTAATACAGCTGTCATTTCTTGGAGAAACATTCATGGTCATACAGCTGGCATACAATGGAGAAATATTCATGGTCATAAGCTGGCATATCTTGGAGCAACATTCATGGTCACACTACTGGCATACCAAAGAGAACCATTCATGGTTATACAGCTGGCATACCGTGGAGAACCGTTTGTGGTTATACAGCTAGCATACCGTGGAGAACCATTCATGGTTATACAGCTGGCATACCGCGGAGAACCATTCATGGTTATACAGCTGGCATACCATGGAGAACCATTCATTGTCGCACGATTGGCATACCAAAGAGAAACATTCATGGTCATACAGCTGGCATACCGTGGAGAACCATTCGTGGTTATACAGCTGGCATAACGAGGAGAACCATTCGTGGTTATACAGCTGGCATAACGAGGAGAACCATTCGTGGTTATACAGCTGGCATACCGTGGAGAACCATTCATGGTCACACGACTGGCATACCAAAGAGAACCATTCATGGTTATACAGTTGGCATACCATGGAGAACCATTCATGGTCACACGACTGGCATACCGTGGAGAACCATTCATGGTCATACAGCTGGCATACCGTGGAGAACCATTCATGGTTTTACAGCTGGCATACTGTGGAGAACCATTCATGGTTGTACAGCTAAATGTATCGGGTGTCTCCAGTGAAGGGTCCTGGGAATACTCCATCATACAAAGACATTGTAGGCAATTGGGCTCCTCCAACCTTGTGGTAACAAGTTTTGGTGAAGACCTTTTGGTTTGGTGAAGCGTGACTATCCCCTGTCTACAAAGCCAGCTCCATAAAGACATAGTGTGACCAGTTTGGTGTGGAGGAACTTGAATGTTCTGCACCAGAGCCATGACCTCAACCCTACTGAACACCTTTGGGATGGATTGAAACGCCAATTGTGAGCCGGGTCTTTTTTTTGGTGCCCAATGTGTAGCTGCCCTCACTAATGGGCACAAATTGTGGGAAACATTTTCAGTTTGGTGTGGAGGAACTCACAAAGCCAAGAGCCCTGACCTCAGCCCTACAGAACACCATTGGGATGACTTGAAATGCTGATTGTGAGCCAGGTCTACTCCAACTTCAGTACCTGACCTCACAAATGGGCACAAATTCCCACCGACGCCTCCTCCAATATTGCGTGGGTCTTCCGTTCTCACCCCTGACCTGGCATTAAAGCAGTTTTTATATTCTTGCTATGGTCCTATTTTTATTGGCAAAATCTTTGCCGTTTCTTAAAATACAGTAATACATACGCCGTTTTTCTAGCACAACCAAGGCTTTCTTTTGGTGATCTTGTCTTTCAATTTATAATGTATGGACTACAGGCCTCGGTGCCTATGTGAGTGAGTCTTGTTTCTCCTCTGAAAAACATTTGATGTGTGTTTTTCTTTTTTAGGAGTGATTTTCTCAGTTTGCCGTTCCAGGCGGTGGAATGTGGCCTCGCGTATGTTGTTCCAAATGGTGAGTCACAGACCCTCATCAGTGCCCACAAGTTACGCGTATCCAAACTGTCAGCTCATTCCAATGTCTGCGTCTTGTGGCAGGTGAGAAGTGGTCCTCCGAGGCGCTGGACATGTTTGATACCTTGGTGCACTGTGCTAAATGGAAACCCTTGTTGGCCAAGATAGTCAGTTTCCCGTCCCCGGAGGTCTCCCACTTTCAGATCCAGCTATACGACCCATCCAGGAACCCGGTGAGTGAAGATGCCCCAATGCTTAATCTTGCTAATATGTAAATGCCTTGATGGGCGGATATCAGTCTGGAGGAGTGGGCGTTCCTAGGCAAAGGCTGTATTTGCATAGGTAACGCCCACATGTAATGCTGAGCTTCCATGGTTGACAGAACTGAAGTCCAAAGAATGAAAGGGCAGGGCACAGTGGGCCTTGGCAGGGCACAGTGGGCCTTGGCAGGGGCCGGGCACAGTTGGCCAAGGACAGTCGGGCTGGGTCCTCTGGCATTTTCTGTGTGTCCTGGTCTCAGGCCGTGACTCTCTCCCTTCTTGCAGATGCTGGATATCGGCCAGGAACTCATTTGTCTGGGACTTGCAGTGGAGCAACGGAAAAGTCCTGTGAAGTCTGACGATGATGAGACAATTGTATCCCGACTTTTGGTGAGGAACGTTCTCGGCTGTGAATTCTCACAAAAACAACCGTGTCACCCTGTGTAGGCTCATTGTATGTCCCCCCGACAGGCGGAAGTCACCAGCATGTCTGAGAAGCCAGAACCCACAAGCTTTGCAAAACTACAAGAGGAGGAACACCGGCTGGAGTCTGGTAAGCGGCATTTGGCACCTTGGCACCGGGGGTTATTGTCACCATCTATGAATGCATAAATCACCCCCCCCCCCCATCCAAAAAAAAAGCAAACATGTGTACTGCCTCTAAAAGGGCGAGTATGGCATATAAAGTGTTCTCAAACCCTCCATAGGTGACTACGTTGCTTTGCAAGGGTCTAAATGATGCCACCCCGCTATGCGCGCTTCTGGGTCCTTGTCGTTGTGTGCGAGGGTTCGTCTCAATATGGCCGCTTATGGCATGCATTGTGGTTGGGGTCTTTAATATTGTGGGGGGCGGTGCTGAAGGGCGGAAGAGTGCTGTGCCTTGGATGGGTAGTGTGGCTGGGATCCCTATCACTTTGCCTGTTTGAGTGTCATGCTAAAGGTGTGCATGCGCAGTGTATCTGGGGTCCTTATTATTCTCCCTCGAATGCGGGGCTTAGAGCATGCATTGGGGCTGGGGTCCTTAATGTGCCTGCTAAAGTACCATGCTTGGGGCACGCATTGGGGATGGAGTCCTTAACATTGTGGCCGCTAGAGTGCCATGCTTAGGGCACGTATTGGGGTCCTTAACACTGTGCCTGCTTGGGTACCCTGCTTTGGGCACACATTGGGGCTGGCATCCTTAATGTGCCCGCTAGAGTGCCATACTTGGGGCACGCACTGGGGCTGGGGTCCTTAACATTGTACCTGCTAGAGTGTCATACCTGGCATGCATTGGGCTAGGGTCCTTAATATTGTGCCCACTAGAGTGCCATGCTTAAGGCATGCATTGGGGCTGGGGTCCTTAATATTGTGCCCGCTAGAGTTCCATGCTTGGAGCACACATTGGGCTAGGGTCCTTAATATTGTGCCCGCTAGAGTGCCATGCTTGGGGCACACATTGGGGGTGGGGTCCTTAATGTGCCCGCTAGCGTGCCTTGCTTAGGGCACACATTGGGGCTGGGGTCCTTAACATTGCACCCGCTAGAGTGCTATACTTAGGGCACGCATTGGGGCTGGGTCCTTAATACTGTGCCCGCTAGAGTGCCATGCTTAGGGCACGCATTGGGGCTGGGTCCTTAATGTGCCCGCTAGAGTGCTATTATTAGGGCACGCATTGGGGCTGGGGTCCTTGGGGCTCATTTACACTTTGCTTCAGAAAGTGGCAATGGACACACTTTTAAAGCCCTCTGAAAGCCAATCAAAGCTCCTGTCAAAAAAATATGTTCACCTTCCAGTCCTGGTCACATATTGCATTTGCTTAACTTAAAAATGATCCCCAATTGTCGCTTTCTTGGTGCTTCCAAGCATCTCCAAAGCCTCCATAGAAGTCTGACAACGCTCGCTAACAGCACCTGAAGCTTTTGAGAGGCTTTTATTCAGCGTTCGTTTTGCTTTGTTTTGGAGGCATTGTACATTTCAGAGATCCCAGAATGCACTGGGAAACCAATAAGCGAACCGGAAAGATGTCATCAGCAGTCCCTTCCGGATCATGTGTATATATTCTGGGAGTGTCTGGTGCAGATGTCACTTCTGATGTGGAGCAGAAGGAAGGTGAGCGGGGTCCAGACTTGAGCGGAGCAACTAGCAGACGGCACACGTAGTGTGCAACACGGAAACCCTATAGAGGAAGGTGAGCGGGGACCAGAGAGAGCGGATTAGCAGAGCTGGGGGACCAAGCAGGAAAATCTAGCAATGTCACACGTGGTGAGCAGCGTGGGAGAAATATAGCAGGAGGTGAGAGGGGACCAAAGAGAGGAGGATCGGCAGAGCTTGGGGTTGGATTACCACTGAGTCGGGCATTAGCAGAGCTGGGGGACTGGAGCAGGAGAAACTAGCAGATATCACACGTGATGAGCAGCATGGGAGCAATGTAGCAGGAGATGAGGGTGGACCGGAGAGAGAGAAAAGGATCAGAAAACCAGAGGATCAGCAGAGCTAGGGGTTACTACTGGGTGGGGGGATCAGCAGAGATGGGGGTTACTACTGGGTGGGGGGATCAGCAGAGATGGGTGTTACTACTGAGTGGAGGGGGATCAGCAGAGCTAGGGGTTACTACTGAGCAGGGAATAGGCAGAGCTGGGGGTTACTAGTGAGTGGGGCATCGGCAAAGACGGGGGTTACTAGTGAGTGGGGCATCGGCAGAGACGGGGGTTACTAGTGAGTGGGGCATCGGCAGAGCTGGGGGTTACTAGTGAGTGGGGCATCGGCAGAGCTGGGGGTTACTAGTGAGTGGGGCATCGGCAGAGCTGGGGGTTACTAGTGAGTGGGGCATCGGCAGAGCTGGGGGTTACTAGTGAGTGGGGCATCGGCAGAGCTGGGGGTTACTAGTGAGTGGGGCATCGGCAGAGCTGGGGGTTACTAGTGAGTGGGGCATCGGCAGAGCTGGGGGTTACTAGTGAGTGGGGCATCGGCAGAGCTGGGGGTTACTAGTGAGTGGGGCATCGGCAGAGCTGGGGGTTACTAGTGAGTGGGGCATCGGCAGAGCTGGGGGTTACTAGTGAGTGGGGCATCGGCAGAGCTGGGGGTTACTAGTGAGTGGGGCATCGGCAGAGCTGGGGGTTACTAGTGAGTGGGGCATCGGCAGAGCTGGGGGTTACTAGTGAGTGGGGCATCGGCAGAGCTGGGGGTTACTAGTGAGTGGGGCATCGGCAGAGCTGGGGGTTACTAGTGAGTGGGGCATCGGCAGAGCTGGGGGTTACTAGTGAGTGGGGCATCGGCAGAGCTGGGGGTTACTAGTGAGTGGGGCATCGGCAGAGCTGGGGGTTACTAGTGAGTGGGGCATCGGCAGAGCTGGGGGTTACTAGTGAGTGGGGCATCGGCAGAGCTGGGGGTTACTAGTGAGTGGGGCATCGGCAGAGCTGGGGGTTACTAGTGAGTGGGGCATCGGCAGAGCTGGGGGTTACTAGTGAGTGGGGCATCGGCAGAGCTGGGGGTTACTAGTGAGTGGGGCATCGGCAGAGCTGGGGGTTACTAGTGAGTGGGGCATCGGCAGAGCTGGGGGTTACTAGTGAGTGGGGCATCGGCAGAGCTGGGGGTTACTAGTGAGTGGGGCATCGGCAGAGCTGGGGGTTACTAGTGAGTGGGGCATCGGCAGAGCTGGGGGTTACTAGTGAGTGGGGCATCGGCAGAGCTGGGGGTTACTAGTGAGTGGGGCATCGGCAGAGCTGGGGGTTACTAGTGAGTGGGGCATCGGCAGAGCTGGGGGTTACTAGTGAGTGGGGCATCGGCAGAGCTGGGGGTTACTAGTGAGTGGGGCATCGGCAGAGCTGGGGGTTACTAGTGAGTGGGGCATCGGCAGAGCTGGGGGTTACTAGTGAGTGGGGCATCGGCAGAGCTGGGGGTTACTAGTGAGTGGGGCATCGGCAGAGCTGGGGGTTACTAGTGAGTGGGGCATCGGCAGAGCTGGGGGTTACTAGTGAGTGGGGCATCGGCAGAGCTGGGGGTTACTAGTGAGTGGGGCATCGGCAGAGCTGGGGGTTACTAGTGAGTGGGGCATCGGCAGAGCTGGGGGTTACTAGTGAGTGGGGCATCGGCAGAGCTGGGGGTTACTAGTGAGTGGGGCATCGGCAGAGCTGGGGGTTACTAGTGAGTGGGGCATCGGCAGAGCTGGGGGTTACTACTGAGTGGGGCATCCGCAGAGCTGGGGGACTGGAGCAGATGCAAAAAGTAGAAGATGTCACAAGTGGGGGATCAACAGAGCTGGGGGGTACCTACGGTGTGCGACATCAGCAGACGGAGCTGGGAGTACTAATAAGCTGTTGTGCTGTAGGGGGGGGGGGGGGGGTACCGCTGATCTCGGGTTCTATTGGGCCCCTTTAAAACAAATAGCAAATGCCCCGTATGGAGATGATTTTCTAAGCTTCAAAAAAGCATCATCAGCAACAAAAACCCATAAAAAAAAGTGTTGAAGTGGTAGGCACTTTAATGTGTCGAAAGTCGAATGCAAAGTGTAAACGAGCCTTTAATATTGTGCCCGTTTAGGTGTGGTGCTTGGGGGGGCACAAGAGTGCCATGCTGTGCTTAGGATGTGCAGTGTGGTCGGGGTCCTTTTTTGCTGCTTGGGGTGCGCATGCACAAGTGTCACT
This sequence comes from Rana muscosa, assembly GCA_029206835.1. Classification (NCBI taxonomy): domain Eukaryota; kingdom Metazoa; phylum Chordata; class Amphibia; order Anura; family Ranidae; genus Rana; species Rana muscosa. Next base: position 65,723,151 of record CM055126.1, read on the forward strand.
TGAGTTCTTATCTTTGTGCCCACTCGGGTGGCGGGGATCCTTATCGTTGTGCCGTGTGGTTGGGAGTCCTTAGGCGTGGCACCCGAGCGGGCACATATTAAGGAATTATGGGTCACGCAGTCCCAATCAATCAGATCACCCCCCACTTTCACAATGTCCTGGCCAGAAGTTGGAGTGAAGGACCAGCCATTGCATCTCTCTGGTTGGGGTTGAACACCCAGAATAGGTGAGATAGGTAAATCCCAGGTTGTGTCTGTTTATGGTTGAGCACCTGTCACCTTTTTGAAGGTAGCAAATCCCCTCACACACGGGTGGTCAGTGGTGGCATGAGAATATGGATGTAACTGAAGTACCTACCCGCCAGATGAGTCCATCGAAGTCACACGGGCAGATGCGAACCGCAGCCCGGAGCTACAGCTGGCCGCCGACTCGTCTCCACCGCCTCCCCTGCAAACCTCCACCACAGCCGACAGCTTGGAGGTGAGCTTGTCCAAAGTCTACCTGGGAAGCAGTGAGGACCCTGCCGCCGTCGCTACTGCTGCTGCCTCCTCCCCCACCTCCGACAAATCAGCCACCCCCTCCTGCCAGTCAGTCTCGGTGGATTCCTCCTTCTCCTCCCTAACGACCTCCACCGACTGTTCTACATGTACGGCCTCCGAAGTGGGCAGCCTCGTGTCGTCCATGGAGGACAGCAGCATCTACTCCCCACGTGGCTGCTTCTACTACTTGGAGGATGAAGTGTCCACCAGCTCCGTCTTTGACGACTCCAAGGAGGTCATTACCATCAGTTCTGACAGCGAGGAGGAGAGCGGAGAACTCGAGGATGGTGCCAAGCGGGCCGCTGCCAAACCCGGTACACAGCGTGATGTCACTGCTTTACTTGTATCTCTCACCTGGTGATTGGATCACAACTTTTCCTTCTCACTCTCCTTTTTGGACTCATGGTGGACACATGGAATTTACTGACTATAGGTTCTCTATCACTTTTCTTCACCTTCCTCATTCTCATGGTGGGAACTCCTCATAATGGGCACAGCGAGTGTACAGACCCGGGAACTCAGCACAGGGATGGTGGGAACCCCTCATAATGGGCACAGCCAGGGTACAGACCCGGGAACTCAGCACAGGGATGGTGGGAACCCCTCATGATGGGCACAGCGGGTATACAGACCCAGGAACTCGGCACAGGGATGGTGGAAACCGCTCATAATGGGCACAGCGGGGGTACAGACCCGGGAACTCATCACAGGGATGGTGGGAACCCCTCAAAATGGGCACAGCGGGGGGTACAGACCCGGGAACTCAGCACAGGGATGGTGGGAACCCCTCATAATGGGCACAGCGGGTGGTACAGACTTTGGGAACTCAGCACAGGGGTGGTGGGAACCCCTCATAATGGGCACAGGAGGTGGTACAGACCCGGGAACTCAGCACAGGGATGGTGGGAACCCCTCATAATGGGCACAGCGGGTATACAGACCCGGGAACTCAGCACAGGGATGGTGGGAACCCCTCATGGGCACAGCAGGCTTTCTGGCTCATTTTATAATTCCGTATTTCTCCTTTTTCTTTGTTCCAGAGATCTTGAATTCCTCTAGTGATGATGTCATTGTGGTGGAGCCGAATGACGCCTAAATGCCACCGGGGGGCAGTACTTTATTGCACACTTGCACGTTCCAGTTTCCAATGTTTACAATTGTATTTATACATTTCCGTTATTAAAGTTACAATGTTAATTTAAGATCAGATGGCCAGCTGTGTGTGCTCCTTATTGGGCTGTTTGTCTTGGCAGCTCGCAGTGATTTCCAGGGTTGGTGGGTGAATGGCGTACACCAGGACGTTACGTCCATGCAAGTTGGGAGGATGGGTTGCTTGGTTGGGAGGATGGGTTGGGAGGATGGGTTGCTTGGTTGGGAGGATGGGTTGCTTGGTTGGGAGGATGGGTTGCTTGGTTGGGAGGATGGGTTGCTTGGTTGGGAGGATGGGTTGCTTGGTTGGGAGGATGGGTTGCTTGGTTGGGAGGATGGGTTGCTTGGTTGGGAGGATGGGTTGCTTGGTTGGGAGGATGGGTTGCTTGGTTGGGAGGATGGGTTGCTTGGTTGGGAGGATGGGTTGCTTGGTTGGGAGGATGGGTTGCGAGGTTGGGAGGATGGGTTGCGAGGTTGGGAGGATGGGTTGCGAGGTTGGGAGGATGGGTTGCGAGGTTGGGAGGATGGGTTGGGAGGTTGGGTTGCTGGGTTGGGAGGATGGGTTGCTGGGTTGGGAGGATGGGTTGCTTGGTTGGGAGGATGGGTTGCTTGGTTGGGAGGATGGGTTGCTTGGTTGGGAGGATGGGTTGCTTGGTTGGGAGGATGGGTTGCTTGGTTGGGAGGATGGGTTGCTTGGTTGGGAGGATGGGTTGCTTGGTTGGGAGGATGGGTTGCTTGGTTGGGAGGATGGGTTGCTTGGTTGGGAGGATGGGTTGCTTGGTTGGGAGGATGGGTTGCTTGGTTGGGAGGATGGGTTGCTTGGTTGGGAGGATGGGTTGCTTGGTTGGGAGGATGGGTTGCTTGGTTGGGAGGATGGGTTGCTTGGTTGGGAGGATGGGTTGCTTGGTTGGGAGGATGGGTTGCTTGGTTGGGAGGATGGGTTGCTTGGTTGGGAGGATGGGTTGCTTGGTTGGGAGGATGGGTTGCTTGGTTGGGAGGATGGGTGGGTTGGCTGGGAGGATGGGTGGGTTGGTGGGTTGGTTGGCTGGGAGGATGGGTGGGTTGGTTGGCTGGGAGGATGGGTGGGTTGGTTGGCTGGGAGGATGGGTGGGTTGGTTGGCTGGGAGGATGGGTGGGTTGGTTGGCTGGGAGGATGGGTGGGTTGGTTGGCTGGGAGGATGGGTGGGTTGGCTGGGAGGATGGCTTGGGTTTGGATTTGGGGGGGATGAGTTGGGTTTGGATTTGGGAGGATGTGTTGGCTTGGGAGGATGGGTTGGCTTGGGAGGATGGGTTGGCTTGGGAGGATGGGTTGGCTTGGGAGGATGGGTTGGCTTGGGAGGATGGGTTGGGTTGGCTTGGGAGGATGGCTTGGGTTTGGATTTGGGGGGATGAGTTGGGTTTGGATTTGGGAGGATGGGTTGGCTTGGGAGGATGGGTTGGCTTGGGAGGATGGGTTGGCTTGGGAGGATGGGTTGGCTTGGGAGGATGGGTTGGCTTGGGAGGATGGGATGGCTTGGGAGGATGGGATGGGTTGGGAGGATGGGTTGGGTTGGCTTGGGAGGATGGGTTGGGTTGGCTTGGGAGGATGGGTGGGTTGGTTTGTTGGTTGGGTTGGTTGGTTTGTTGGTTGGGAGGATGGGTGGGTTGGTTTGTTGGTTGGGAGGATGGGTGGGTTGGTTGGTTGGTTGGGAGGATGGGTGGGTTGGTTGGTTTGATGGTTGGGAGGATGGGTGGGTTGGTTGGTTTGATGGTTGGGAGGATGGGTGGGTTGGTTGGTTTGGAGGATGGGTGGGTTGGTTGGTTTGGAGGATGGGTGGGTTGGTTGGTTTGTTGGTTGGGAGGATGGGTGGGTTGGGAGGATGGGTGGGTTGGGAGGATGGGTGGGTTGGTTGGTTGGTTGGGAGGATGGGTGGGTTGGTTGGTTTGATGGTTGGGAGGATGGGTGGGTTGGTTGGTTTGTTGGTTTGGAGGATGGTTGGGAGGATGGGTGGGTTGGTTGGTTTGTTGGTTGGGAGGATGGGTGGGTTGGTTTGTTGGTTGGTTGGGAGGATGGGTGGGTTGGTTTGTTGGTTGGTTGGGAGGATGGGTGGGTTGGTTTGTTGGTTGGTTGGGAGGGTGGGTTGGTTGGTTGGGAGGATGGGTGGGTTGGTTGGCTGGGAGGATGGGTGGGTTGGTTGGCTGGGAGGATGGGTTGGTTGGCTGGGGGGATGAGTTGGGTTTGGATTTGGGAGAATGGGTTGGGTTTGGATTTGGGAGAATGGGTTGGGTTTGGATTTGGGAGAATGGGTTGGGTTTGGATTTGGGAGAATGGGTCGGGTTTGGATTTGGGAGGATGGGTTGGCTTGGGAGGATGGCTTGGCTTGGGAGGATGGCTTGGCTTTGGGGGGATGAGTTGGGTTGGGATGGCTTGGGGGGGATGGCTTGGGGAGGATGGGTTGGGGGGGATGGCTTGGTGGGGATGGGTTGGGTTGCTTGGGAGGATGGGTTTCATGAGTTCAAAGCTGATGTGCTCTCAGCCTCCCTGAAAAGGTAAGACATAGAAGGGGGACAGTGTTCGAGTCTTGGAATGTCACTTTCAGGAAGACCTGTGCCATTCAGTTCGTTGACATTTTGTTTTTCATCTGAAATTTTCAGTTTTTGGAGATTTGGATGTCTCTGAATTTCCGAATGTAAACTCATCTGAAAAAATGGTTGAAACAAAATTCCCAATTAATTTGTGAATTTTCATTAGGATTCATTGAGAAGAGTCGGTTAAGAAGCGGGTGGCTGCAGAGTCCTTAACAACCAGGACTTATCTGCTGTCCGTAGAATGTAAATGAACAACTGCCAGCAGAAAAAAGTGGAGTGGTCCCCCCCCAATCCATATCCAGCCCTTTGAGGGAACCCCACACCAAAAAAATGGTGTAGGGTCCCCACTGCCCCCCAAAATCCATGCCAGACCTTTACCCAAGCAAGCAGGCCATAAAAAAGTGGGGATGAGCCAGCCATATTTATGTGGAAAAGGGCCTCTTCCCCACAACCCTGGCCCAGTGGTTGCTGGGGTGGGGGGGGGGGGGTGCGCTTGGCTTATCAGAATCTGGGAGCCACCCAGATCTCACCCCCCCCCATGTGAATGAGTATGGGGTGCACCCCACTGGGATCTGGGGACAAGGTGCTTTGGGGGTGCACCGTAATGACTGGGACCCCCACGCTGTTTTTTTTTTTTTAACTGCCACTTGTTTTGTTTACATTCTGCTGACAGCTTCAACTCTTCTGGGAAGGCCGTCCACAAGGTTTAGGAGGGGGTCTATGGGAATGTTTGACCATTCTTCCAGAAGAGCATTTGTTTGTGAGGTCAGGCACTGATGTTGGACGAGAAGGCCTGACTCGCATTCTCCGCTCTACTTCATTCCAAAGGCATTCTGTTAGGTTAAGGTCAGGACTCTGTGCAGGCCAGTCTCAATATGGGCCAACTCAATATTGAACTCTACGGACTAAGACTGGGATACCATTAAAGTTCATGTGCGTGTAAAGGCAGGCGTCCCAATACTTTTAACAATATAGCGTATATACACCACTTAGTGGGTATGCCCCTGTATGTACAGTGGAGCAGGTCTATGCCTCGGCACAAGTGGGCCTCTGCACGGACGGGGGCTGCGTGGGCTACTTTTATTAGAAGAGTCAGTATCTGTGCTTCCCAGTGCTGGATGAAGTGAGGTTTGTTTTAGTTGGGTTAAGGGTCACCTAATTCCCTCTCTCTCCTCTATTTCTTGCTCCCCACCAATCCATTCAGCCATGAGAGTGACATGAAATGATCATTTCTGCTCTCTGTGACATCAACAGCCCAAAAAAAAGTATATTTGGGGGGGGTGTCCCTTGGAGTAAAAGACCAGCACCGCTCCAGGTGGACCCACCATATCAACCCCGCCACTGTGCGATCAGGTGCAGGCCCTGATCTGTGATAATCCAAAGAACGACCACACTCCGATTGGCCAGGTAAATCCAAACTTTGTGCAAATTCTATATCAAAGGCATCAACATGTTTCGGGCAGAAGACGCTTAGTCATTATTATGACTATGCACATTCTGTGTGAAACGCGTTATCCTGTATCTGGAAACTGATGTCTTTGCGATACAGATTTTACACAATGAAGTTTGGATTTTTCTTGGCCATTGAAGTGTGGTCAACCCTTGGAGCACAGCTGTCCATTCCATAGTGACCGAATGGGGGAGCCCATCTTGTTTTTTTAATATAATTATTCTCTGATCCTTACTCACTGAGAGCCTATTCTCTGTTATCATACAATTGGTGGAGATACGCGACTCCAAATTTAGCCCATCTACAGCACAGGGATGGTGGGAGCCCCTCATGAGCGACGACTGCCATATTGAGAAAGGTATTTTTTTGCTTTTTAAATTCATCATAACGAACGTTTGTAATTGTTACGAAAAGTTAACGAATCTAAAGAAAATTCGTACGAAGCGAATCCAAATTTAATTTCGGACACGAATTACGAATTTTCGTCTGAAACCAAACAAATTTATTGATGGCGCACGTCTAATCATTTCCTAAAGGGTCTTCCTGGACCATTAGAGGTGTCATCTGGCATTTCTCGCCTACGTGTAAATAGCTTATTTTTCTCCCTCCTGAACATTACTTGGAACCCCCCCCCCCCCACCTATATATTTAGGCAGAAACCTATCCAGACCCTGGCCATCTTTATGGTAACCCGGCTTCCATCCAATGTGGCATGCCTGCAGATAAAGCTCTTTGATATATTTGGCTTTATAATCCTATATGCTGCACTTAGCTGGCACCCCCTTTTTTTGTTGGTTTTTCACGATACTACATAACCAAATTGTTTGGTGTACAGAATAATTCCACGCTGCTCTTATAGATAAGCCGCTAACGCAATAATAGGACAAATAGCAGGGGAAAAAAAAGGAACCGAAAGTGTAGCGCTAATCAAAATATATGAATACCAGAAATTAATATAGTGCTCAAATGTGACAAAGGAAAAATGAATGTCCATATGTAGAAGATTCAAAAAGTGCAAAAATGACACAAATGTCTATCCTTAGAGATATCAAACTTGAGTGGTGACACAATCCCAAAACGTAATGATAAATTCAAGCTTGAAAGTGAACAATTATTGAAGTGAAAAAAAAAACACCGCCGATAGGTAAGGGGCTTACCAGAATGTTTGAACCCAGGAAAGCATATGCTCAAGTGGGTCAAACGGGCTTTATGTGGTGGAACCAGGACAATCCTGTGTGTTTCTCCAATTGCTGTATCGAGAGTGACCAAAAAACACCAGCAGGATGGAATATGCCACAGAAGAAGATAGCCAATTAACAGGTGATCTCGCAGAACACAATGGTGCAGGAAATCCCAGGTCAGTATGGAAGGGTATATATCAGGCATATGCAATTAGCGGACCTCCAGCTGTTGCAGAACTACAAGTCCCATGAGGCATAGCAAGACTCTGACAGCAATAAGCATGACACCCAGAGGCATGATGGGACTTGTAGTTTTGCAACAGCTGGAGGTCCGCTAATTGCATATCCCTGGTATTAGGGATGAGCTTCGAGTTCAAGTCGAACTCATGTTCGACTCGAACATTGCCTGTTCGCCCGTTCGCCGAACAGCGAACAAATTGGGGTGTTCGCGGCAAATTCGAAAAGTCTATGGGAGAAATCTAAAGTGCTAATTATAAAGGCTTATATGCAAGTTATTGTCCTAAAAAGTGTTTGGGGACCCGGGTCCTGCCCCAGGGGACATGTATCAATGCAAAAAGAAGTTTTAAAAACGGCCGTTTTTTCAGGAGCAGTGATTTTAATAATGCTTAAAATGAAAAAATAAAAGTGAAATATTCCTTTAAATTTCGTACCTGGGGGGTGTGTATGATATGCATGTGAAGTGGCGCATGTTTCCCGTGCTTAGAACTGTCCCTGCACAAAGTGTCATTTTTGAAAGAAAAAAATGCATTTAAAACTCACTCGCGGCTATTAATGAATTGTCGGCTCCCGGCAATACATACAAAAGTCATTGATAAAAAAAAAAAAAAAAGCGTGGGGGTTCCCCAGAATTCAATTACCAGGCCCTTCAGGTCTGGAATGGATATTAAGGGGAACCCCGCCGCAAATTTAAAAAAAAATTGACGTGGGGTTCCCCCAAATATCCATTCCAGGCCCTTCAGATCTGGCATGGATTTTAAGGGGAACTCCACCCCAAATTTAAAAAAAAATGGCGTGGAGTCCCCCTAAAAATTCATACCAGACCCCCTATCCGAGCACGCAACCTGGCCGGCCGCAGGGGAAAAGGGGGGGACGAGAGAGCGGCCCCCCCTCCCTCCTGAACCGTACCAAGCCACATGCCCTCAACATGGGGAGGATGTCCCCATGTTGATGGGGACAAGGGCCTCATCCCCACAACCCTTGCCCAGTGGTTGTGGGGGTCTGCGGGCGGGGGGCTTATCGGAATCTGGAAGACCCCTTTAACAAAGGGGACCCCCAGATCCCACCCCCCCCTATGTGAATTGGTAAGGGGTACATTGTACCCCTACCATTTCACGAAGAAAGCGTAAAAAAATGTTTAAAAAACACACAAACACCTTGAAAAAGTCCTTTATTAAAAGAAAAAAAAAAACCTTCCAGCGGTGAAATCCAGTGTCCCGCGGCGATCCCGATGTCCAGCGCTGTCCTTCATTGGTTGTGCCTGAGCGGACCTGATGGGGAACTCCCTCTCAGTATTTTAAATGTATAGACCCGCCCCTTCTTAAGTTCCCCATCAGGTCCGCTCAGCGGACCAGATGCGGAACATGAGAAGGGGCGGGTCTATACATGTATTACCAAAGTGAGAGCAGTTCCCCATCAGGTCCGCCCCCTCGGTATGTCGGACCCGCCTACGTCATTGGCTTGAGCGGGGAACTTCCTTCACTGTGTAATTTAAATTTACATAGTGAAGGAAGTTCCCCGCTCAAGCCAATGACGTAGGCGGGTCTGACATACCGAGGGGGCGGACCTGATGGGGGACTGCTCTCACTTTGGTAATACATGTATAGACCCGCCCCTTCTCATGTTCCGCATCTCGTCCGCTGAGCGGCCCTGATGGGGAACTTAAGAAGGGGCGGGTCTATACATTTAAAATACTGAGAGGGAGTTCCCCATCAGGTCCGCTCAGGCACAACCAATGAAGGACAGCGCTGGACATCGGGATCGCCGCGGGACACTGGATTTCACCGCTGGAATGTTTTTTTTTTTTTTTTTAATAAAGGACTTTTTCAAGGTGTTTGTGTGTTTTTTTTAAACATTTTTTTACGCTTTCTTCTTGAAATGGTACGGGTACAATGTACCCCTTACCAATTCACATAGGGGGGGCCGGGATCTGGGGGTCCCCTTTGTTAAAGGGGTCTTCCAGATTCCGGTAAGCCCCCCGCCCGCAGACCCCCACAACCACCGGGCAAGGGTTGTGGGGATGAGGCCCTTGTCCCCATGTTGAGGGCATGTGGCTTGGTACGGTTCAGGAGGGAGGGGGGGCCGCTCTCTCATCCCCCCCTTTTCCCCTGCGGCCGGCCAGGTTGCGTGCTCGGATAAGGGGTCTGGTATGGATTTTTAGGGGGACTCCACGCCATTTTTTAAAAAAATTTGGGGTGGAGTTCCCCTTAAAATCCATGCCAGATCTGAAGGGCCTGGAATGGATATTTGGGGGAACCCCACGTCAATTTTTTTTTAAATTTGCGGCGGGGTTCCCCTTAATATCCATTCCAGACCTGAAGGGCCTGGTAATTGAATTCTGGGGAACCCCCACGCTTTTTTTTTTTTTTTTTATCAATGACTTTTGTATGTATTGCCGGGAGCCGACAATTCATTAATAGCCGCGAGTCAGTTTTAAATGCATTTTTTTCTTTCAAAAATGACATTTCTTGTTCATACATCACGGGACACAGAGCAGCATAGTCATTACTATGTGGGTTATATAGAATTACCTTCAGGTGCTGGCACTGGCAACTTCCAAAACAGGAAGTACCCTCCCCTATATAAGCCCCTCCCATCCGGGAGTACCTCAGTTTTTTGCCAGTGTCTAAGGTGTTGGCCAAGGTTAACATGTATTCATCTGGGCTTGTGTACAGGTTCTCTGGGCCTCAGTAAGCTATTCCGGATCCGACCAAAAAAGCTTCATAGCTAAACGGTCGGTACCCGGGCCTTGCAGAGAAGAGCAAGGTTTTGCCTGTAATGCCTCTCTTAGGAGGGCTGGACCCTGGGATCCAGAGCTCTGGTCATACCCAAAACCAAGAGGCTATCTGTGCAGGGTGCTATACAGGTCCAGGGGAGTGGAATCCTTGGGAACCCGGTCCCTGAAGGTCTAGTACAATGCCTGCCGTGAGAGGTGAAGTTTGGGCTTCTGTGGACCAAACAAAGTCCTGCGGCGGGTAAAAGGTAAGTGGGGGCCCCTCAGGAACTTGGTTCTATTGAGGGGACCCCCAAGCCTAATATGTCTTTCTGCCTGTTACCTAAAGGAAGTTTTAAAAACTGTAAACCTGGAAATGTTTTTCATAAAGGAGGTTTTAAAAAAAAAAAAAAAGACAAAAGTGCGGTACCTGTGTTTGTCCACTAGAGGCCGCTGTGGAACGTCTTTTTCTTTCTCGTACATCACGGGACACAGAGCGACATAGTCATTACTAATGGGTTATATAGATACCGTCAGGTGCTGGCACTGGCAACTTCCAAAACCGGAAGTACCCTCCCCTATATAAGCCCCTCCCATACGGGAGCACCTCAGTTTTTTGCCAGTGTCTAAGGTGTTGGCCAAGAAGAAACATGTGTTTTTCACTGAGCTTGCGTACAGGTTCTTTTGGGCCTCAGTAAGCTATTCCGGATCCGACCAAAAAAGCTTCATAGCTAAACGGTCGGTACCCGGGCCTTGCAGAGAAGAGCAAGGTTTTGCCTGTAATGCTTCTCTTAGGAGAGCTGGACCCTGGGATCCAGAGCTCTGGTCATACCCACGACCAAGATGTTTTCTGTGCAGGGTGCTATACAGGTCCAGGGGAGTGGAATCCTTGGGAACCCGGTCCCTGAAGGTTTGATTACAATGCCTGCCGTGATAGGTGAAGTTTGGGCTTTTGTGGACCAAACAAAGTCCTGCGGCGGGGAACAGGTAAGTGGGGGCCCCCAGGAACTTGGTTCTATTGGGGGACCCCCAAGCCTAATTTGTCTTTCTGTCTGTTACCTAATGGTATTCCCGCAAAATTCTGTGCATGCCTGTAACTACTAAAAAAATGTAATAATTTTTAATGGTGGTCAAGAAAAAAAAAAAAAAAAAAATTTTTTTTATATATATTTAATATATTAGACTGCGGTACCTGTGTTTGTCCACTAGAGGCCGCTGTGGAATGTTTTCTTGTCATGTGGACTAGCTTCTTCTCAGCAGAGCAAGGTCCAGGCAGATGGTGAGTTCTCTTATAGGAAACTGCTTCCTCTGCCATGTTGCAGTGCTCGTCCATCCCCCGGCCTGCGGCAAAGAGGGGCCCTGGCTCCTGTCCCTTGTTACCATATTTAAAATTAGCGCCGAAGGCGCACGTGCCCGCGCGCGTGCACGCGCCTCTATATATAGAGGTGAGCCGGGAAAGGGGGCGGAGCCTGGGGGATGACGCTCTGTGCGCGCCGCAGCGCTTCTGCGCATGTGCGGGCGTCCCAGCAGTTTAAAAAAAACACAATATTGTAGTGAGCTGGCTATGAAGTACAGAGACAGAGCTGGCAACATTTAAAGGCATACAGCAAGCGGTTGATACAGGCATCCCCTAGAAAGGCACATTAGTAGACACCAACTGTGATATAGCAGCAATTGTGCTAGACTATTCTCAGTAAAAGTGGTGTATTACGGCTGGAATGCCTCAGCTTTAGGCTTAGGAATATGCCGTCCAGAAGCTCCGGAACTGAATCTTCCAGGAAGCGAAGGGGGTCTCATCGGGCTCGGAGGATCTTGGGCATACTCCTGCTGCACCAGTCTCCCCTGAAGTTCAGAGGTAAGTGACCGTAGAGACCCCGCAGGGGTACTTGGTACTGTGGCTGTCCTCAGTTCACCTGCTCCTGTGTATGTAACAGAGGAGGTTTTTTCCTCAGCTCTGGGAGGATTAGAGAGAGATTGTCAACATTTATCGCTGCCTCCCTATCAGGGAAAGCACGCCCGATCTCCGTCTCCTCCTTCAGAGTGCCTGTTACCAGAGCAACAGTCCCATACAGGGATCGACCTGCCTGAAGGGGATCAGGATAAGGTTGATTCTGTTATAGAGGAATCAACAGTGGGGGAACCTTTTCTCAGCATCTCAAGCTGAAAGATTATGGGTTCAGTCTCTGACTAACATGGTCCGATCAGCATTTAAAAATGCACCTTGCGGAACCATCAACCACTACTGTATCCTCGTTGGGGTCGCTAGAAGCCCCCAGACTGTTTGTTCTTTTCCACTTCACCCTTTACTGAAAGGGCTCATTTACCAGGATTGGGAACGTCCTGAGAAAATATTTATTCCCCCAAGAGATTTCCGGTGGTCTATCCCATGGAGGATAAGTTCATCAAAAAAAAAAAAAAAATGGAAGGTCCCTACAATGGACGCAGCCATCTCTTGTATGTATAAATCACTGACATGTCCAGTGGATAATGTCCAAATGTTCAAGAACCCAATAGATAAAAGATTGGAGTCCTTATGAAAATCTGCTTGGTGATACAACCAGCAGTAGCAGCTATTGGGGTCTGCTAAGCAGTGAAGGATCAGTTGAAACAGGTCTTGAGGGACTTGACAGATCAGCAGGCTTTGCCCTAGCTGATCTACCTAGAGCCTTAGGCTTTGCGGTTGACGCCATAGAGGATTCAGTCCATCAGGCCTCCCGCCTTACGCTGTCTATAGTACATATGCGTAGGCTCCTATGGCTCAAAAACTGGTCTGCTGAAGCTCCCTGTAAAGAATGGCTGGTTAGCGTCCCATTTCATGGTGAACGCTTATTCAGGGAAAACCTGGACAAATATATCCAGAAAATTTCCAGCGGTAAAAATACGCTCTTGCCGGTTAAAAGCAGAGTTAGAGGTCCCTCTTTAAGAGGCCTGCTTCTCCAGTCCCTGGGGCATCGGCTGTGTAACAGTTCCGACGGCCTCCTCGGTCAAATCCCGGGGGTAAAAAACAGGGACAGTAGCAGGGTAATGAGAAACCCTGGGTCAGGGGAGGTACAAAACCTCCCCCAAAGTTAAATTCATGAAGCCCCCACTCAGTCGGGTGGGGGGAGGACTCCAGTTGTTCGCAAGAGACCTGGCGGGACACGATCAAGACAGATAGGTGCTCTCCGCAGTAGGTTTGGGATACAGTTTGGAGTTAAAAGACTCTCCTCCTTCCCATTTTTGAGGTCAAACGTGCCAAGGGATCCCCGGAAGAGAGAGTCCCTCCTGTTGGCACTAGAACAACTATTGCTCCAAGGAGTAATTATGGAGGTTCCCCTGGAAGAATGAGGGTTGGGGTTTTACTCAAACCTCTTTACAGTCCCGAAGCAAACGCGGACGGGAGGCCCATATTAATTCTAAAAGGGCTATACAAATTCCTGTATATCAGGACTTTCCGATGGAGTCGATCCGATCGGTGGCCACTGCCCTACAAGGGGAGGATTGGTTAGCCACGATCGACATCAAAGATGCTTATTTGCACATTCCCATCTTTCCAGTCCACCAAAAATTTCTACGCTTTGCAGTAGAAGGGCGCCATTTTCAGTTCAGAGCCTTACCCTTCGGTTTGGCCACAGCACCACGAGTGTTTACAAAAATTCTGGCCCTTTATTGGCCAATCTAAGAACACAAGGTGTAATGATAATGGCATATCTGGATGACTTGTTGCTGATAGACCACTCAGTGAAAAAACTAGACGTGGTCGTTCACAAGACGATCAAGTATCTGGAATCTCACGGTTGGATTATCAACCGAGACAAGTCAGCCCTAAAAACCAGTCAAAAGTCTGGAATACTTGGGGCTAAGGTTGGATTCAGGCCAGAGAAAAATATTCTTGCCTCGAGGAAAGGTGTTGTCTTTGAAAGATTTGATCCACTTAGTGGGTACAAAAAATACAGCCGTCCATACGCCTGTATATGAGGCTGCTGGGAAAAATGGTGGCATCATTCGAAGCAGTACCCTACGGTCAATTCCATTCAAGGAATTTGCAAGGGGCCATACTGTCAGCCTGGAACAAAAAAGTTCAGGCCCTAGACTTACAATGTCCTTGTCCCCTTCCGTTCGCAAGAGCCTCCGTTGGTGGTTGGTTCCCCAGAATCTGGAAAAAAGGAAATCCTTCAGTCCGATTTCTTGGAAGGTGGTCACTACAGATGCCAGCCTTATAGGCTGGGGAGCAGTACTGGAGCAATAGTCTCTCCAGGGCAGATGGTCGGATGCAGAAAAGGCCCTGCCCATCAATCTCTTAGAGATACGAGCAGCCCGGTATGCCCTAGTAGCATGGACATCCAAACTCCAAGGGTCCCCTGTCAGAATGCAATCGGACAATGCCACAGCAGTGGCATATATCAATCATCAGGGGGGCACCAGGAGTCGTGCAGCCCAGAGGGAAGTAAATTACATCCTGAAATGGGCAGAAAAATATGTCCCAGCCATATCTGCGGTATTCATTCCAGGAGTGGAGAATTGGAAGGCGGACTTTCTAAGTCGCCAGCAATTAGGCCTAGAGGAAGGGTCCCTTCACCCCGAGGTTTTCTGGACAATATGTCAGCGGTGGGGAACATCGGATGTAGATCTTCTAGCATCCAGATTCAACGCAAAGGGGGACAGGTTTGTCTCTCGGACAAGGGATCCCCTAGCTTGCGGCTCGGATGCCCTAGTGTTCCCTTGGGATCAGTTCAAGCTGATATATGCATTCACACCGCCACAATGGTTACCTCGATTACTCCGCAGAATCAGGGTAGAAAAGAAACCAGTGATTCCGGTGGCTCCAGCGTGGCCCCGAAGAGCGTGGTACGCGGAGATTGTAAAATTTCAGTGGGGAGTCCTTGGACTCTCCCACGTCGTCCGGCTTTCGCAAGGACCGATATACCACCCTTCCTTACCAGCCCTAGGTTTGACGGCCTGGCTATTGAAGCCCACATTCTAAAAAAGAGAGGGCTCTCTAATGCAGTGGTATCTACCATGATCAATGCCAGGAAGCCGGTATCCAGGCAGATCTACTATAGAATCTGGAAGGCGTACATCGCGTGGTGTGAGGCCAAGAAATGGCATCCACATAAGTACGTAATAGGTAGGATTCTGGACTTTCTACAGTGGGCTGTAGATAGGAAGCTTGCCTTGAGTACTATCAAGGGTCAGATTTCGGCCTTGTCAATATTTTTTCAAAGGCCCTTGGCTTCGCATTCACTAGTCAAAGCCTTTATACAAGGAGTGATGCGTATTAGTCCTCCGGTTAATATTCCCATATGTCCATGGGATCTAAACTTGGTTCTGTCGGTTCTACAGAAACAACCATTTGAACCATTACAGCATATTTCCTTGGTGCTTCTCACCAGGAAATTGATTTTTCTAGTAGCCATTTGTTCGGCTAAAAGAGTATCGGAATTAGCAGCTATGTCCTGTAAGGAGCCATATCTGGTTATCCATAAGGACAGAGTAGTGTTACGTCCTCATCCAGCCTTTCTTCCTAGGGTGGTATCGAGGTTTCATTTGAACCAAGATGTGGTTCTTCCTTCTTTTTTCCCCAAACCTAGCTCGGTAGAGGAAAAGTTATTGCATTCTTTGGATGTAGTAAGAGCAGTTAAAGCTTATCTAAAAGCCACTGCTCAGATTCGCAGAACGGATACTTTGTTTATTCTGCCGGAAGGCCCCAGAAAGGGTCAGGCAGCGTCAAAATCTACTTTAGCCAAGTGGATTCGACAGGTCATTATGCAAGCTTATGGCTTGAGAAGGAGACCGCCTCCGTTCAAAGTTAGAGCGCACTCCACGAGAGCAGTTGGAACTTCATGGGCAGTGCATCACCAGGCCTCCCTGGCTCAAATCTGTAAGGCCGCAACATGGTCTTCGGTACACACGTTTACTAGGTCATACCAGGTGGACGTTAGAAGTCAGGAGGATGTCGCCTTTGGGCGCAGTGTGTTGCAGGCCGCAAAAGATCCTCATGTCTGATAGCGCTCAGCTTATATATGGTGTATCCCCCCCCCTCATTTGGCATTGCTTTAGGACATCCCATTAGTAATGACTATGTCGCTCTGTGTCCCGTGATGTACGAGAAAGAAAATAGGATTTTTATAACAGCTTACCTGTAAAATCCTTTTCTTGGAGTACATCACGGGACACAGAGCTCCCACCCCTCTTTAGGGACACTTATTGCTTTGCTACAAAACTGAGGTGCTCCCGGATGGGAGGGGCTTATATAGGGGAGGGTACTTCCGGTTTTGGAAGTTGCCAGTGCCAGCACCTGACGGTATCTATATAACCCATTAGTAATGACTATGTCGCTCTGTGTCCCGTGATGTACTCCAAGAAAAGGATTTTACAGGTAAGCTGTTATAAAAATCCTATTTTTTCTTGGGACTATTCCTTCCATGGTGAAAGTCCAGGCAGATGAGTGAGCTCTCTATCAGGGAAGCTGAATTCCTCTGTCATGCTGCCAAGTAGTTTCCTTCCATCCCCGAGTCCTGGTGAAACAGGGACCCTGGCTCCTCTCCCTACAGGGCGCCAAGAGCACACACGTGCATGCGCGCGCGCGCGCGCGCACACACGCTTTCTTTTTATAGATTTAGCTTCAAAAAAGTGGGCGGAGCCTGGCGGATGACGCGCTCTGTGCGCCCAGCACTTCTGCGCATGTGCGGGCGTCCCAGCAAGATAAAAGGACTCAGTCCACGCTGCTTGCTATGGACACAGAGCATGAAAAGGAGCTGGTAGCATGGTATAGGGGCTTACAGCGGGCGGTTGATACAGGCATCCCCAGAAAGACGCATTAGTAGACACCCACTGATGTACATAGCAGCAAATTGCATTAGACTATTTCAGTAAAGGGGTGTATTGCGGCTGGAATACCTCAGCTTTGAACTAAGGAATATGCCGCCTAAAAAACTCCGAGATATACCTCTCAGGAAGTGTAGGGGGTCTCCATCGGGCTCTGAGGATCTGGAGCAGTCATCTGCACCCTCCTCCCCTGAGAAATCAGAGGTTAATACCCATAAGGAACCCCCGGGAGTGCCAGGTACTGCGGCTGTCCTCAGTCCACCTGCTCCTGCATATATAACAGAGGAGGTTTTTGCCTCAACTCTGGAGGGATTGGAGCAGAGATTGGCAGCATTGATCGCTTCTTCTCTACAGGAAAGAAAGCGCGCCAGATCTCCATCACCTCCATTAGAGTGCCTGTTGGCAGAGCAACAGTCCCAGGAAGGGACCGACCTACCTGAAGGGGATCAGGAGGAGGTTAACTCTGTTTTTGAGGAATCGACAGTAGATGAACCATTTTCAGCATCACAGTCTGAAAGATTGTGGGTCCAGACCCTAACTGACATGGTTCGATCTGCATTTAAAATGCCTCTTGTTGAACCATCAACTACTGCTGTCTCCTCATTGGGGTCGCTAAAAGCTCCCCAGACTAATTGTTCCTTTCCAATACATCCATTATTGGAAGGACTTATATACCAGGACTGGGAACATCCTGATAAACTATTTGTTCCACCTAAAAGGTTTCCGGTGATCTATCCCATGGAGGAAAAGTTCACCCAAAGAGGGAATGTTCCTACGGTGGATGCAGCCATCTCTTCTGTGAACAAATCACTGACATGCCCAGTAGATAATGTTCAAATGTTCAAAGATCCAGTAGATAAAAAATTGGAATCTTTATTAAAATCTGCTTTTTCCACAGCAGGGGCTGTTACACAGCCAGCAGTGGCAGCTATTGGGGTCTGCCAAGCTTTAAAGGATCAGATGAAAATGGTCCTGAGGGATTTGCCAGACCAGCAGGCCCAGGCTCTGTCTGATCTGCCTAGAGCATTATGCTTTGCGGTTGACGCCATCAAGGATTCTATCCATCAGGCCTCCCGCCTCACGCTGTCTTTGGTACATATGCGTAGGCTTCTGTGGCTCAAAAACTGGTCTGCTGAAGCTCCCTGTAAGAAGCTCTTAGTTAGCTTCCCATTTCATGGGGAACGCCTTTTTGGCGAGGACCTGGATAAGTATATCCAGAAGATTTCCAGCGGTAAAAGTACTCTCTTACCGAGTAAGAAGAGGTCTAGGGGTCCATCTTTTAAGAGGACTACCTCTCCTATCCCTGCGACGTCTGCTACTAAGCAGTTCCGACGGCCTCCTCGGTCAAACTCGGGGTAAAAATCAGGGACAGTCACAGGGTAATAAGAAACCCTGGATCCGAAGGGGTACTAAACCAGCCTCCAAGTCAAGCCTATGAAGGGCTGCCCCCACTCAAACGGGTGGGGGGAAGACTTCAGTTGTTCGCAGAGACCTGGCGGGAGACAATCAAAGACAGATGGGTGCTCTCCGCAGAAACTCTGGGATACAAGTTGGAGTTAAAAGAGTCTCCTCCTTCCCATTTTATGTGGTCAGGCATGCCAAGAGACCCTCTGAAAAGAGGGTCTCTCCTAGTGGCGTTAGAACAACTATTGCTCCAAGGAGTAATTATGGAGGTTCCTATGGAAGAGTGGGGGTTGGGTTTCTACTCAGACCTTTTCACAGTCCCAAAACCAAACGGGGACATAAGACCCATATTGGACCTAAAGAGTCTAAACAAATTTCTAAACGTCCGGTCTTTCCGGATGGAGTCGATCCGATCGGTCACCGCTGCCCTACAGGGGGAGGAATGGTTAGCCTCGATCGACATCAAAGATGCTTACTTGCATGTTCCCATCTTTCCAGGTCATCAAAAATTTCTACGCTTTGCAGTAGAAGGGCGCCATTTTCAGTTCAGAGCCTTACCATTCGGTCTGGCCACAGCACCACGAGTGTTCACAAAAATTCTGGCCCCACTGTTGGCCGATCTAAGAACACGAGGTGTAACGATAATGGCATACCTAGACGACCTGTTGTTGATGGACCACTCAGTTGCCAAGCTAGAAGTGGTAATTGTCGATACAATCAAGTATCTAGAATCTCACGGTTGGGTCATCAACCTGGACAAGTCAGCCCTACAGCCAGTGAAAAACCTGGTATATCTAGGGCTACGGCTGGATTCAGACCAGAGGAAGATTTTCTTACCTCTAGACAAGGTATCCTCTTTGAGGGGCTTGGTCCGTCTGCTTTGTGCAAAAAGACAGCTGTCCATATGCCTGTGCATGAGGCTGCTAGGAAAGATGGTAGCATCATTCGAAGCTGTGCCATACGCCCAATTCCACTCAAGGAATTTACAGAGGGCCATATTGTCAGCCTGGAACGGAAAAATTCAGGCTCTAGACTTCCCGATGGCTTTGTCCCCTTCCGTTCGGAAGAGTCTCTGCTGGTGGTTGATCCCCCAGAATCTCCAGAAGGGAAAACCCTTCAGTCCGATATCCTGGAAGGTGGTCACTACAGATGCCAGCCTTATAGGCTGGGGGGCAGTACTGGAGCAATGGTCTCTCCAGGGCAGATGGTCAAATGTAGTAAAAACCCTGCCCATCAATCTCTTAGAGATACGAGCAGCCCGGTATGCCCTAGTAGCCTGGACATCCAGACTCCAAGGGTCCCCTGTCAGAATTCAATCAGACAATGCCACAGCAGTGGCATATATCAATCATCAGGGAGGCACCAGGAGTCGTGCAGCCCAGAGGGAAGTAAGTCACATCCTGGAATGGGCAGAAAAGCATGTCCCATGTATATCAGCTGTCTTCATTCCAGGGGTGGAGAATTGGAAGGCGGACTTTCTGAGTCGCCAACAGTTATGCCCAGGGGAATGGTCCCTTCATCCCGAGCAATATGTCAGCGGTGGGGAACACCGGATGTAGATCTGCTAGCATCCAGATTCAACGCAAAGGTGGACAGATTTGTCTTCCGGACAAGGGATCCCCTCGCTTGCGGCTCGGATGCTCTGGTGTTCCCTTGGGATCAGTTCAGACTGATATATGCATTCCCTCCACTACAATTGTTGCCTCGACTCCTTCGCAGAGTCAGGTTGGAAAAGAAGCCGGTGATCCTGGTGGCTCCAGCGTGGCCCCGAAGGGCCTGGTACGCGGAGATCATCAAAATGTCTGTGGGGAGTCCTTGGACCCTTCCACGTCGTCCGGACCTGCTTTCGCAAGGACCGATATACCACCCTTCCTTACTAACTCTAAGTTTAACGGCCTGGCTATTGAATCCCACATCCTAAAGAAGAGAGGTCTCTCTAACTCTGTGGTATCAACTATAATCAATGCCAGGAAGCCTGTATCCAGGCAGATCTACTATAGAGTTTGGAAGGCGTACATCACTTGGTGCGAGGCCAGAAAATGGCATCCACGTAAGTACGTTATAGGCAGAATTCTGGACTTCCTGCAGTGGGCTGTAGACAGGAAGTTTGCCTTAAGTACTATCAAGGGCCAGGTTTCGGCCTTATCAATACTATTTCAAAGGCCCCTGGCTATGCATTCACTTGTCAAATCCTTTATGCAAGGGGTGACTCGTATTATTCCACCGATTAAAGCTCCCATATGCCCATGGGATCTAAATTTGGTTCTGTCGGTTCTGCAGAAGCAGCCGTTTGAACCTTTGCGGCACATTTCCTTGGTTCTACTCACCAGAAAATTGATATTTTTAGTAGCCATATGCTCGGCTAGAAGAGTGTCGGAATTAGCCGCCATGTCCTGTAAGGAGCCATATCTGGTTATTCATAAGGACAGAGTAGTATTACGCCCTCACCCAGCCTTTCTTCCTAAGGTGGTATCGAGGTTTCACTTGAACCAGGATGTGGTTCTTCCTTCTTTTCCCCAAACCGAGCTCGGTAGAGGAAAAGTTATTGCATTCTTTGGATGTAGTAAGAGCAGTTAAAACTTATCTAAAAGCCACTGCTCAGATTCGTAGAACGGATTCTTTGTTTGTTCTGCCGGAAGGCCCCAGAAAGGGTCAGGCAGCATCAAAATCTACTTTAGCCAAGTGGATTCGACAGGTCATAATACAAGCCTATGGCTTGAGAAGTAGACCGCCTCCGTTCAAAGTTAGGGCGCACTCCACGAGAGCAGTTGGAACTTCATGGGCAGTGCATCACCAGGCCTCCCTGGCTCAAATTTGTAAGGCCGCAACATGGTCTTCAGTACACACGTTTACTAGGTTCTACCAGGTGGACGTTAGAAGTCAGGAGGATGTCGCCTTTGGGCGCAGTGTGTTGCAGGCCGCAAAAGATCCTCATGCCTGATGGCGCCCAGCTTATGTATGGTGTATCCCCCCCCTCATTTGGCATTGCTTTGGGACGTCCCACATAGTAATGACTATGCTGCTCTGTGTCCCGTGATGTATGAACAAGAAAATAGGATTTTTAAAGCAGCTTACCTGTAAAATCCTTTTCTTGGAGTACATCACGGGACACAGAGCTCCCACCCCTCTTTTGGGGACACGTATTGCTTTGCTACAAAACTGAGGTACTCCCGGATGGGAGGGGCTTATATAGGGGAGGGTACTTCCTGTTTTGGAAGTTGCCATTGCCAGCACCTGAAGGTAATTCTATATAACCCACATAGTAATGACTATGTCGCTCTGTGTCCCGTGATGTACTCCAAGAAAAGGATTTTACAGGTAAGCTGTTTTAAAAATCCTATTTTTGTGCAGGGACAGTTCTAAGCACGGGAAACATGCGCCACTTTACATGCATATCATACACACCCCCCAGGTACGAAATTTAAAGGAATATTTCACTTTTATTTTTTCATTTTAAGCATTATTAAAATCACTGCTCCCGAAAAAACGGCCGTTTTTAAAACTTCTTTTTGCATTGATACATGTCCCCTGGGGCAGGACCCCGGTCCCCAAACACTTTTTAGGACAATAACTTGCATATCAGCCTTTATAATTAACACTTTAGATTTCTAACGTTCGAGTCCATTGTATTTAATAGGGTTCTAAAGTTTACACGAACATTTTGTCTGTTCGCAGGTTCTGGTGCGAACCGAACAGGGGGGTGTTCAGCTCATCCCTGCCTGGTATATATCATGGATAGGAAGGGGGGAAAAAAAATAAAGTGGCCACATAGCGTAACTCTGTATCAAGTATCAATATTTTAAATGTAGCAAGAACACTTAAAAGTAAGTTGATAAAAAAAGCATTGTGCAAAAGATGTGGCAACAATAGAGTCGGCCCAACGCATTTCATCTCTAGGCCATCTGGGGTGTCTCCACTGTTGCCCCCCTGATATTTATAGATATGTGACCCCCTGTTCTACATAATCAATTGTTTCACTGTGGGGACCACGCAAATGAAGTTTACACAGCAGCAGTCCTATAAATTGCCCCACATTACAAAAATAGGGACACCTGCCTTTAACGGCATCCCAGTCTTGGTCCGGAGGGTTCAATATTGAGTTGGCCCCACCCTTTGCAGCTATAACAGCTTCACCTCTTCTGGGAAGGCCGTCCACAAGGTTTAGGAGGGTGTCTATGGGAAGGTTTGACCATTCTTCCAGAAACACATTTGTGAGGTCAGGCACTGATGTTGGATGAGAAGGCGTGGCTCAGTTTGCGCTCCAATTCATCCCAAAATTCCAGCGCCGTGAACGCGCTGGCTTCTCGGCTCATTCATTGGTTGATAGCAGCGCAGCCATTGGCTTGCGCTTCTGTCAGTCACATCCAATGACATGGCACGCTATAGCCGCCAGCTGTGTTACGGGAGCGCGCCCGCAAGAACTAAGCCCATGGGAGAGAGCTCGCATGAAGGGTTAGTTCTTGCGGGGAGGAGCCGAGACAGCTGCCGAGGGACCCCAGAAAAACAGGTTTGGGGGCCACTGTGCAAAATGAGCTGCACAGTGGAGGAAAGTATAACATGTTTGTTATTTAAAAAAAAAAAAAAAAAAAATACACTTTACAAACCCTTTAAGGCGCCAGCATACCAAGACATTGGACAATTTCATGCTTCCAACTTTGTGGAACAGCCCATTGCTGTTCCAACATGTCTTTATGGACCTTGCTTTGTGCACAGTCATGGATGAATGAGTTGGTGTGGAGGAACGTGACTGGCCTGCACCGCAACCCGATAGAACACCTTTGGGATGAATTGGAGCGGAGACTGTGAGCCAGGCCTTCTCATCCAACATCAGTGCCTGACCTCACAAATGCTCTTCTGGAAGAAGAGTCAAACATTCCCATAGACACCCTCCTAAACCTTGTGGACGGCCTTCCCAGATGAGTTGACGCAGTTATAGCTGCATAGGGCGGGGCCAACTCAATATTGAACAGAGATCCCATTAAAGTTCATGTAAAGGCAGGTGGGCCCCAATAAGTTTAGAAACACTGCCCTATAGTACCAAACTCCAGTCCTCAGGCTGGGTTCACACTAGTGCGACACGACATCCGTCCTACTTTGGATCCGACTTTGCCCTGCGACATGAAGCCGACATATGTCCGACTTTCAATGAACGGGGATCCGACTTGGATCCCCGCCAATATCAGGCACTGTGTTTGGTATGAATCTTGAGGGGGAACTCCAGGCCAAATTTTTAATTGAAAAAAACCGGCGTAGGTTCCCCCTCCAGAGGCATACCAGGCCCTTGGGTCTGGTCTGGATTTGAACGGGTGCCCCTACGCCGAAAAAAACGGCGTGGGGGTCCCCCCAAAATCCAAACCCTTATCCGAGCACACAACCTGGCAGGCCGCAGGGGAAGAGGGGGGGACGAGAGCAGCCCCCCCTCCCTCCTGAACCATACCAGGCCGCATGCCCTCAACATGGGGGGTTTGGTGCTCTGGGGCAGGGGGGGCGACCTGCGGCCCCCCCACCCCAGAGCACCCTGCCCCCATGTTGAGGACAGGGCCTCTTCCCGACAACCCTGGCCGTTGGTTGTCGGGGTCTGCGGGCGGGGGGCTTATCGGAATCCGGGAGCCCCTTTAATAAGGGAGCCCCCAGATCCCAGCCCCCCCTCCCTATGTGAATGAGTATTGGGTACATCGTACCCCTACCCATTCACCTGGTGGAAAAAAATTGCAATAAAAAACACTACACAGGTTTTTAAAGTAATTTATTACACAGCTCCGGGGGTTTTCTTCCGACTCCGGCGCTCTTCTTCCGACTTCCGGGGGTCTTTTCCGACTTCCGGGGTCTCCGGTGTCGTCTCCGCGCTCTCCGGTTCTTTATTCCGCCGGGCCTCCGCTAACTTCTTTTTAGCTCTCTTGCTAACGGAGGCCCGGTCTTCCCGTTGTCTCGTCCGGCTCTCCGTTGTCCTTCTGCCGGCCCCTCCACTAACTTCTTGCTAGCTCTTTCGCTAGTGGAGGGGCCGGGCTTCCCGTCGTCGCCGTCTTCTTCCTCCTTCTCGATGTTGACGCATCGCTTCCTCCCGCTGTAATGCTGGCTGTCCGCTCCGCATTAATATAGGCTTCTCATGACGTCACAGTCACATGTTCCGGGGCACATGGCCCCGGAGCATGTGACTGACGTCATGAGAAGCCTATATTAATGCGGAGCGGACAGCCAGCATTACAGCGGGAGGAAGCGACGCGTCAACATCGAGAAGGAGAAGAGGGAAGAAGACGCCGACGGGAAGACCGACCCCTCCACTAGCGAAAGAGCTAAAGAAGTTAGTGGAGGGGCCGGCAGAAGGACAACGGAGAGCCGGACGAGACAACGGGAAGACCGGGCCTCTGTTAGCAAGAGAGCTAAAAAGAAGTTAGGAGGCCCGGCGGAAGAAAGAACCGGAGACCCCCGAAGTCGGAAAAGACCCCCGGAAGTCGAGCGCCGGAGCTGTGTAATAAATTACTTTAAAAACCTGTGTAGTGTTTTTTTATTGCAATTTTTTTCCACCAGGTGAATGGGTAGGGGTACGATGTACCCCATACTCATTCATAGGGTGGGGGGGCCGGGATCCGGGGGCCCCCTTATTGAAGGGGGCTCCTGGATTCCGATAAGCCCCCCGCCCGCAGACCCCGACAACCAACGGCCAGGGTTGTCGGGAAGAGGCCCTGTCCTCATCAACATGGGGGCAGGGTGCTCTGGGGTGGGGGGCCGCAGGTCGCCCCCCCTGCCCCAGAGCACCAAACCCCCCCATGTTGAGGGCATGCGGCCTGGTACGGTTCAGGAGGGAGGGGGGGCCCCGCTCTCTCATCCCCCCCCCCCCCCCCTCTTCCCCTGCGGCCTACCAGGTTGCGTGCTCGGATAAGGGTCTGGTTTGGATTTTGGGGGACCCCCCCCCCCACGCCATTTTTTCGGCGCAGGGGGTTCCCCTTCAAATCCAGACCAGACCCAAGGGCCTGGTATGCTCCTGAAGGGGGAATCTACACCAGTTTTTTTATTTAAAATCTGGCCTGGAGTTCCCCCTCAAGAGCAGCACAGCACAAGTCGCATGCCAAAGTCGGACCATGCAAGACTGCGGTCCGACTTTGATCCGACTTCAATGATAGTCAATGGGCTGAAGTCGGACCAAAGTAGTACAGGGAGCATTCTCAAAGTCGGACCGACATGTGTCGGACCAGTTAAGACGGCTCCCATAGGGAAACATTGATTTTCACGCGACATGAGCTCCCAATGTCGGAGCGTTTGTCGCCCCAGTGTGAACCAGGCCTCAAGGCGCCCAAACAGGTCGTTTTTAGGTTTACCATGATTTTGCACAGGTGATTTGATCAGTTTCACTGCCTTAGTAATTAGCACAGCTGTTTACTCTGAGGGAAATCCTGAAAACATGACCTGTTGGTGCGCCTTGAGGACTGGAGTTGAGAAACACTGCTATAGGGTACGAGACCACCACCGGTAGGAACACACTAGCAAACTTCCTCCCTAGAATTTTCTTGGCGGACAAGGGCTCCAACAACTCAGACATGGTGGTGCCCAGAAAGCTTAGGCCATAGAACCTCCAAGAGATGCAACTCAATGGCTATACAGCCTACAAGCAGGGGCGGATCCAGGGGGGGGGGGGGCGCGCGCAACTGCCACGCCCGAGAAATTTGTTTTAGTTGTGGAACTTGCGGGCGCCTGAGCGGACAAGTCCATGGGCGGGTGACAGCGTGGGCTGCCTTGGTGCAGGCGGTGAGTCAGAGTGGGCGGGCAGCTATGTGGGTGAGCGGCCGGCCAAACAAGCCGGCGGCCAGGGGAGCAGAGATTACATCATCCGTGCGACAAGCCGCAACGTGCGACAAGGGGCTCCCACTGATTCTGCATTATGGCGAGTTGAACCATTGTATATTACAATGCAATATAAATAATGCGCTTCGATCATCCTGACACCATAACCACCATGGTGCTGTGATCATTGACGCGCCAACACCAGCCATTTCCCTGATAAATTGTCCTCAATTTTTTTTCTGGTAGTGCCCCTCCCGAGACTAAACTCTGGATCCGCCCCTGTATACAAGTCAGGAGCGTCGGACCAGGACAGGCAAACCAAGCAGCTGACTTGTCCTGGGGCCCCAGCAGAAGGAGCCAGAGGACTGAGGCAGCACATTCTCTCTTCCCCCCCCCCCCCCCCCCAATACTGTGCGATTGCGCGCCCCCCTCCCGTCGGCTCAACAACTTGGTGTCCTGAAAAAAAAAAAACGACGATGTCCCACGGTAGCAAACCCCCCCCCCCCCCCCCAACTTTGAAATTGTTGCTTGGGGCCCCCAAATTCCTTCAAACTGCCCTGATACAAGTGCAACTCCAGCTAAGGTTGGAACCCAAGTGGTGGGTATGTGACCCCCTCTACTCTTACCAATATCACAGAGACCCCATTCCCACTGAATCCAGTTTCCACAGCAGCCGGCAAGAGAATCTTTAAATGGGGGCACAGTAGCAAAACTGGGGGGGGGGGGGTCTCCTCACGTTCTGCGAATGGTCAGTTTGGGGATGAGAAAGGACCCAGACTGTCATGAAAGGTTAACTAGTGCTTTGAAAATTGAAAGCTCCTGAATGGAGAGTCCATTGACCGACAGCACACTAGTTTGTATCAACCATTGGCATGTTTAGAAGACATTTGACAACTCATCTAGGAGAAAGATTCTTTTTTTAGGACATTACTCTGCTTCTACCACAAGAAAGCAATTCAGAAAACTTTATATGCAAGAAACTGTTTTATTGCTGTACATTGGCCACATTACATTTTCTTGATCCAAGTTTCCAGGTTAGCACAGCCCCTATCAGTAGTCACCCATAGACCTCCCACAGCCATCACCATCCAGGGCTTCACTTCTTGTTCAGGGTCAGCATGCACAGCAAGAGCCTGGCCACTCTCAGGTTGGAGGAGGTCAGCCTCCGGATCGACTATCCAAATGGGGCCCAGGAGCTGGGTGTGGATCACCTCCTCCGATCGCTCATCTGTGGAGAGAAGCAACAAGAACTTAAACCATATTGCCTCTTGGACATAATTAAACAAGGTAATGGGTAACAGCCAGAACCGTTGACAAAGTCAGAATTCCTCATCCTACTTTGTCATCACATTGACTTGGAACAAAAAGCATGATAGCCAGGCAAATAGCATTTTTAGGTCAACTTCCCTTGGTCTGACAGGAGCCTCATTTAAACACTCACCAGCTAGATGCCTCTTCCATGGTCTTCTAGATCCTGGCCTCAGCCTTCTGGGTTGAGAACCATCAGTTTCCAGACTCACAGCAACTGCAGATGTTGGCAGCTCCTTCCACGGGGGACCACCTGGAAGGGTAGACAGTTACCTGGTAGAGAAGTGACATTGACCCATTTTATACAGCCAACAAGTCCTAGAACAGTGATGGCACCCCAGATGTTTTGGAACTACATTTCCCATGATGCTCATGCACTCTGCAGTGTAGTGGAGCATCATGGGATATGTAGTTCCAACACATCTGGGGTGCCGAGGTTCACCATCACTGTCCTAGAATCTTCTGCAAAAACTGCGTTGGAAATTTTCTCCTGAGAAAGTCACATTATGCATGCCCAAGTAATGTGCTAGTTGGCAAGGGAGGCCTTTTAAAGAACCAAGTCCAACTAGGAGGGTTTATGATTCCCAGTACAAAGCTAATGGCTCTACAAGTTACTACTTGTCCCAATTGGAAGTTTGCCACTAATTTTAGAAGTCTGGGCTGCAGGTGGTCCTCAGACATAGGATTTCCAAACCCTAGGGCAGTGATGGCAAACCTTGGCACCCCAGATGTTTAACTACATTTCCCACGATGCTCAACTACACTGCAGAATGCATGATCATGGGAAATGTAGTTCCAAAACATCTGGGGTGCCAAGGTTCACCATCACTGCCCTAGGGTTATATGTTTTACATACACATTTGTTACAAATGCAGACTTAAGCAGGCCATATAGCAAGACATCTTGCTTAGCCCCACAGCGCAAAAGTAAGTTGACTTGAGCTGGATGGTACCAACAGGCCATCCATGGAATGACTCAGCCTAGGGTAGGAATCAGCTGAAATGCCCATCTGTATGGCCAACTTACCAAGCCCAAGGTCCATTCAGGTCAGTTTTGTGTTGCCAAGTATCTCCTCAGCATTTACAATGCCAATAGGCACACACCCATTGACTCCTCACAAGTCCCTAGTACGAGGCTAACCCAGCTTGGTGCAAGCTTGTTCCAGGCAGTTGCGTCTGGGAGTACCCGGTCAACCAGCTAGCCATTTTAGGTCAGGATATGTTTCTGTACAAAAAACCTCCTAGTACAGGCGGTCCCCGGGTTACAAACAAGACAGGGACTGTAGGTTTGTCTTAAGTTGAATCTGTTTGGAACTGGTACATTTTTTTTTTTTAAGTGTAGCTCCAGCCAGGGCTTTTTTTCCTCAGATTAGGTGCAGGAACCCCCCCCCCTTCCGAGTCACTCCTTGCCTCCGCCCCCCTACCCATCCCTGAGCACTGTCCCTTGGTTACTGTGGTGCCAAGTAATTTGTATGGGGTTTGTTAAGATTAAGAAAAACTGTAAACGAGATAATCTGCAGCCAGCAACACTAGACCCACCCTAGCAACAATAGATCCCCTAGCAACAATATTATTCCTCTGCCCCAGCAACAATAGACCGCCTGTTACAAAATACCACTCCAACTCCGACAATAGATTCAGCCCAGAAACCATAGAGCCACCCCTGCAACAATAGACCCCCAGAAACCACAAGTTTCCCAGCAT
Source organism: Rana muscosa (assembly GCA_029206835.1). NCBI lineage: Eukaryota > Metazoa > Chordata > Amphibia > Anura > Ranidae > Rana > Rana muscosa. The sequence continues at coordinate 65,751,989 of CM055126.1, forward strand.
CAATAGACCACCCCCCACAAAAAAAAAAAGAAGATTTGCCAGCATACCCCAGTACCATTACATACATTCAGTGCTAGAGGTGCTGGAACTGCTTTACCCCCCATGTTCCTGCTGGAAAAAAGACCTGGCTCCAGCCAAAAAAAAAAACACTATTTTAATCGTTTTGGAAAACATTGGGAAGGGTTATCACCCCTGTAACATTTGTTTTGCTGTCTGTGCCCCTGTTCAGAACATTTCACCTCACTTTGTGCCAACAATTGGATTTTGAAAATTTTGGGTTGTGGTAGCAAGGATTGGTGATAAAGCATCAGTGGAGGAGAAACAGGTTCCCCCCCCCTTAGGGGTAGATTTCCTCTCCCTTCCTGTTGCCCCCCTTCGTTTGTAAGTAGGGGACGGCCTGTAGATGATCCAAGGGCATCAGGTGACATGTTACCCCAAATACAAGCAGTACAGCTAGGCAGAGGTTTGTAACTTACGAGTTGCTGGTTTTGCTGAAGGAACAGGCCTTGCGAGTTGGGGGGGGGGGGGGGGGGGGGGGGGGGGTGGAGGTATTCATTAAGCGCCCATTGCCACATTCAGCATCAGATTACACAGACCGCGACTTACCGTTGGCTGGTTGTAGTCTGTAAATCTAAAAGGCATCCACCTCGAAGCGCAGTCTGTTCGGCTCAGGTCTCTGGGATATAAAAGGTGGAGGAAGAGTCCTCTTGCTGCCCATCCACCAGGCATCTACAGAGGGTTATAAAAAAAAAAAAAAAAAAAAAAAAAAAAAAGCACCATTACACACTTGAATTTGTAGATGTACAAGCTACGGGGTCATAGTGGGGCCAAATTGCAAAAGTCAAGGGCCTCTGTAGACCAGGTCAAGGCCCTCCCACCTCAAAATAAAGCCCAGAAAGGTTTATATTGTGGGAGGGTTGAACTGTTGCGATTGGTCCCTGGTGACTTAACAGGAAGTGAGGTCACAGGAACAAGAAGACCATGTGCTAACCCTCACACCCTTTTTATAAAGGGTTTATCAAGGTTGGGTTTAGGGATTCACATCTGCCCCCCCCCCCAGCTTTTTATAGTTGAGATGGACCTACAAAGTCAAATCACAGAAATTGAATATTTACCCATAATTGTTAATGAGCTCGTAGCGAGGGGTGGAATTGGGGTCCAGAGCCAATAATGCCACACAGCTGTCCACAACGATCCTCATAGGCATATGGTTGTCTACAGTCACAAAAGCCTCAATGTGCAAAGAGTTACCCAGAGATACAACATTGGAGTCCCTCAGACCACTCCAATCATCTGCAAAAAAAACAACACTTGTTTAAGCAAGAAGTTTCAAGGCAACAATGTTAAAGCTGGATGGGAGGACCAAGTTTGGTTAAGCCAAGATTACCGATATGGTGGCAAGAATGGCAAAGCACAAAAAATTTTTATAAAGCTTATAGCAAGCCAAGGGAGGGTTTGGAACAACCTCAGCCTTAATATTCAGAGATCCTCAAATATTGAGCTACTTGTCTTGGGATACTGGTTGGTATAACCAACCTACATCATGTATGAAGTGTGACGAAGAGTTCTGTAGCTAAGTCTCAAAAGATGCGAGAAACCTGATTTTTTTGACTTTGTGCATTTAGCCGCCACATGTGCAGCAGTTGAGGCAATCCATCAGTACATTGCAGCCAAGATGTCTGAACCAGAAAAAAGCTGCCCGCCCCCCCTCCAAACGCTATATCCTGGCCTAGGCCAACAAGGCCCAGGGCAGCACCAAAAGAGTCTCCGCCGACTTGCGCTACACTGTTAGGCAAATTAGTCTAGCGCCCCTATAAAGCGGATGCACTGCTTACGGTATGCAGGCGACCAGCATTCCGCGTCTGGGGGGGTGCTTCTAATTTTGACTGTCCGATCATCCTGGACCACAAACCTTCCTCACTGTGCTACATGTTTCTGCTGCACCATCTACTTAAGTAGAACTATAGGCAACACTTTTTTTTTCCCATTTTAGATAAAGGGAGGGTTGGAGCCCCTGTCAGTTTATTTTTTTACCATCCCTGTCCCATTGCAGAGATTTCCCTTCACTTCCTGCCCCATAGCCAAACAGGAAGTGAGGAAATTTATTCAAATTAAGGGAATCCATTGCGTGCCCCCCCCCCCCCCGGCCCTGAGAACTAGTGTCCCTACTTGAAAATTTCAGGGTGGGTCTTAAACAAGGGGTGTGGCCCATATTTAAATTAGGGGGTGCACAAGTTTAGTCAGGCCTAGGGCAGCACAAAACCTAAATACACTACTGCCCCCCCCCCCCCAAAGGAAAAAAGTTTGGGGCCGATGTATTTAGGTTCGCTTAGTTTGGTATCCCGCAGCCAGGGCTCGTGTATGGTTAGGGCTGGCATGGTCTGGTATCACCTAGCAGGGGCCACATGTAGGCTGCCCCATCCAGAGGGTATGTGATGAGTACAATGATCACCAGAAAATGCCTACTTTCTATGAATCTTTTCTATATCGCTTTTGTATGTACACAACTGCTTTAACTTTTCCTTACTCAATATGGCCTCTAATAACACCCCCTCCCATCGAGATGATGGTAGAAGACAGAAGTGGCGGATACCCCCTTGTACCCACACATCCTGAAATATGCAGAAGTGAAGAGATACCAGAGGACAATCAGGCTTTGACCATCACGTTTTTTTTTGTACTCGTGTTTCAGCCAGATGTGCCTTTTTAGATTCACATTAACATAATAGTGACGTATCATGCTGTGTGTGAAAAGAGTGAGACCCCTTCCACACTGGAGTGTTTTTACGTTAAAAATATAGCGCGCTATTAAAAACGCTCTCCATGCATCTCAATGGACCCTTCCACACTGAGGCGTTGCGCTGGCCGGGCGTTGAGAAAAGTCCTGCAAGCAGCATCTTTGGACGCTGAAAATAACTAAATAAAAAAAAAATCCAAAAAACGCCCCTCCCCATTGAAATGAAGGCGCTGTAAAAACACCTGAATAGAGCCTATAATACGCTCTGAGCTGTAGAAAAAAGTCACATGATCTTCCAAAAATGTAAACATGCAAGCAAAAAAAAAAAAAAGCGCATCTACAACAGCAGGACTGAAATTGCCCATGCTGCAATAACGCTGTTAAAACGCCCGCAGCGTTGCGTTAGCGGTAAAATTAACGGCAAAAAAAAAAAAAGCGCGTTTAGCCTTTAGCGCTATTACCGCGTTTTTAGGGCGCTAGCCGTAAAATTAAATGTAATGCTGCGGGCGTTTTAACAACGTTTTTCAAGTGTTATTTCAGCATGGGCAATTTCAGTCCCGCTGTTGTAGATGCTCTTTTTTTGCTTGCATGTTTACATTTTTGGGAGATCATGTGACAGCTCAGAGCGTATTATAGGCGCTATTCAGGCGTTTTTACAGCGCTGTCAATTCATTTCAATGGAGAGGGGGCGTTTTTGGAGCTTTTTTCGGCGCCCAAAAGCTGCTCCAAAGATGCTGCTTCCAGGACTTTTCTCAACGCCCTGCCAGCGCAACGCCTCAGTGTGAAAGGGTCCATTGAGATGAATGGAGAGCGTTTTAATAGCGCTATTTTTAATGCTAAAATGCTGTAAAAACACTCCAGTGTGAAAGGGGTCTTAGCACTGCCTGTAATAAATCATTAGATAAGGAAGTACTTGAACTGAACACGTGTCAGTGCCTTAGACCCCTTTCACACGGTTTAGCGCAAAAAAAAAAACACCACCTGAAAACTCCTGCCCCTGCAGTCTCAATGTGAAAGCTATGAGTAAGCATCGTGCCCTGATGTGAAACGCGTCAGCCTTGTTCCCTGCATGCCCTTTTATGTTTGATTGCTTTTGGACATTTTATTTTGATTTAGATTTTTTGACAATAAGGCGCTTGAACAGAGTGCGGCAGTCCAGACAACTTTTCTCTATGGCTTTCACACTGAGGCGGTGCGCTAGCAGGACCGCTCCAAAAGTCCTGCTAGCAGCATCTTTGGAGCGGTGAGTTTACCGCTCCTTCCCATTGAAAGTAATGGGAATCCACCGGCAATGCGCCTCTGCAGAGGCGTATTGCGGGCAGTATTCGCCCCCGCGAGTGAAAAAAAAAAAAAAAAAAAAATTAAATACCGCACCGCTAGCGGCCGAATACCGCCACAATTCCGACGGTATAGCGCCGCTAAATATAGCGGCGCTATACCGCACCCACCGCCCCAGTGTGAAAGGGGCCTTACTTTCAGCGTGCACGCATATTATCTACACTTTACAATTCAGAACAGCAGTAGAATTCCGTCTTAACCCCTTTGGAGGTATACCGACCATTACAGGATGACTGGTTATTTAGCAATCCCCAGCTTACCGCTCACTGGATTTACAGTTTAAAATGTCAAGTCTGAGAAGTTCCTACCTTTCATCAGATACAGTGCAAAGGAGAGCCTCTCCTCCATGGATAGGGTGGAGCTGAAGGGAATCCAGGTTGGTCTGATGGTATTGCTGCTGACATTTCCGTGCCTAACAGAGACAAAGTAAATATATTTTGCCCAATAGGCAAACATTTTCTCTTTATAGTGAGCTTCCAAGTCCCAGGCTTGCAAAGCATGCTGGTGAGAGACGCTAGAGCATTGGGCACAACAGCTGCAGTAAAATACCAGGTTTTGCTTGGTGGCACATAGTAAACATGTATTTCACACAGCTAATTGTCATTACGAAAAGTGGAAGTAAACCCATCGATTAAAAAAAAAAAAAAAAAAAAAAAAAAAAAAAAAAGTTAAATTCCCGGCATGCCGGAAATGTTAACTGCCACATTGGTTGTGCGCAACCAAACTGTCAAACCATCCAATGGCTGGTGTTATAACTGGTCACATGTGCAGCATCATGGCAGTTGAAGATTGAACAAAGGTTAAGATGGCAGATTGCTTGGCCGAAAACGATAAAAATGTTTACTTCCACTTTAATAGGAGTCATTTTCTATGGGGGTCCATTTAAAGCGGAGTTCCACCCAAAAATGTACAACTTTATCTTATCGCATTAAGTATATTGCATAGATATTTACCCCCCCCCCCCCCCATTTAAATACCTTTTAAATTTATGTTGTAATTGTTACATCCGGTCTATTGTTTCCATGGGAGTTGGCATATATCCTGTTTTCCTCGCCTCTGCACTGTCTCATGGGAGCCAAGCGTCATGCTCCCCCGCCCAGGATTCAGTGCGGAACGCCACCCAGCTAAATATTGACGACGCTGCCTGTTGTGATGGCAACCCTCAGTGTTGACTGTGTATTGTCATATTCCGCTCCCCATCATAGAATGCTCCGGAAGTGACATTGCGGCCAGAAATTTTGCACTGCGCATGCGTTCCAAACGATTTGCGACATTACACACCAGCGAAATCAGATAGTGTCACGGAAGTCACATTCGGCTCCCCATCACAGATTGCGCCGGAAGTGACGTTCCGTCGCCGCCATGTTGCTACACCCCACACTCCTGCACAGTAATGATAGACTGAGAAGGGGGCGAGCGGACATCTTGTTACCCCCACCGGAGTTTTAGATTTCAGTTATTTACGGAGCTTATATGCTTAAATACAGCATTTGGAAATCTGGACCGTTTACATGTTAAAGTGGAAGTAAACCCTATCATTTTCAGCCAAGGAAGCTGCCATCTTGACCTTTGTTTAATCTTCAACTGCCATGATTCTGCACATGTGACCAGTTATGACACCAGCCATTGGATGGTTTGACAGTTTGGTTGAGAGCACAACCAATGTGGCAGTTAGCATTTCCGGCATGCCGGGAATTTAACTGTTAAATCAATGGGTTTACTTCCACTTTAAATGTGAAAATCAGGAGGTGTTCTGCCACATTAGCAACCATGTGAGGTCAGCAGGTTTGCTGCTGCTTTTAAAATTTAACATCTAAACGGTCCGTCGGATTTCCAAATACTGTATTTAAGCAGATAAGCTCCGTTTTGTGTTGAAAATAACTGAAATCTAAAACTCCGGTGGGGGTAACAAGATGTCCGCTTGCCCCCTTCTCACTCTTATCATTACTATGCAGGAGTGTGGGGGTGTAGCAAGATGGCGGCGACGGAACGTCACTTCCGGAGCAATATGTGATGGGGAGCCGACATTATCTGACGGTTTCACTGGTGTGTTTTGTCGCAAAATCGTTTGGAATGCATCGCACAGTACGAAATTTCTCAGCGCAATGTCACGTCCGGTGCATTCTGTGATAGGGAGCGGAATGTGACAATACAAACGGCGCTGTGCGCCGTAAACACTGCGCATGCGTGGGATCGAGCTGTGAATGCTGGGGAAATAAGCACTTGTGGACTTCACTTGCCCACAAGCAAAATAGAAACGTCCTTCTGTTATTTTCACAACTTATCCGTGAGAACGAAAACAGACGGCTAAGAAAACCAAAACAGTGAGTATTGATTTGTAGATGGGGTAAATAAGTAAATGGACACAATAAAAAAGCCGCAGGACCTCCGCTTTAAGTGAGCTCACTATAGTCACATGAAATCTGCAGGTTCCAAGGCGGTCAAACTTGTCCTGGCTTTACCAATTAGCAAGTCAGACCAAGCATGTGCCAAGTGTAGGGATACCCAACGTCCCATTAAGGTCTTGTATGGGTCTCTCTATAGCCCACCAGGTTTTAAGCAGCGAAATAACAAAGTTAATCAATGCGCAGAGACTTGGGGGGGGGGTGTCATTATACAGACAAATGGCACACAATTGACCCAATTAAGAGACTCACCGGGGGTAGTAGCACTGAACACCGATGTTGGCACATTCCTGGATGAAGAGGGTTTGTAGGCGATGTTTGTAGCGTACAGGAGGAAGTCTGCAGTCGTCTGTAAGAAACAGAATCATATCATAGGTCTAAAGAGTAGACATGGGCACCGTCAATAGATTTGTTTCGTATTGGGCAAAAATTCGTAATTCGTGCCCGAAATTAAATTTGGATTCGTTTTCACACACACACACACACACACTATGGTAGTCGTCGACTCATGAGGGGCTCCCCATCCCCCCCATCCCTGTGCTGTGCTCAGTATGAGGGGCTCCCCCCCCCGTGCTCAGTATGAGGGGCTCCCCCATCCCCAGTATGAGGGCCCCCCCCATCCCTGTGCTCAGTATGAGGGGCTCCCCCCCATGCTCAGTATGAGGGGCTCCCCCCCCATCCCTGTGCTCATTATGAGGGGCTCCCACCATCCCTGTGCTGTGCTCATATTTATTATAGTAAAAATGCTATTATATATATATATATATATATATCTCTCATTTTTTTCAAAACTGTCGCTCTATTTGTTTATAGCGCAGAAGTGATCAAATACCACCGAAAGAAAGCTCTATTTGTGGGGGGGGGGGAAGTCAATTTTGTTTGGGAACCACGTCACACGACCACGCAATTGTCAAGTTAAAGCGACGCAGTGCCGAATCACAAAAAGTGCTCCGTCATTGGCCAGCCAAATGGTCCAGGGCTGAAGTGGTTAATCAGCCACTGAACCTGTGTAATTAATGTGTTTAAAGGGACGAGGTGGCAACCCTAGATAGAAATTGGCCCCACCCCCCCCCCAATTTAATGGAACATCCAGCTTTAGACTAGAATGTAACAAGCCCTAGTTCTACAAGACAACCAACCTGAACCCGGTTCCCACAGTCCTGCAGGCTGATCTGGAAGGTGATGGTGTTCTGGTCCTCAGAGGACGGCTTACACAGCGCAGAGCCCAGGGTGAGGTCAGACGCCTTGACCAGTTTTCCATTCCCATATAGATTCTTCTGGATGGTCACCACCATCATGTCCTCCAAGCACACGATACTGACCACCCCGGCAGAAGGCACCAACAGCTGCCTAGGAGAACCCCGGGCAGAACCCCAACCAGCCTGGAGGGAATCCTGCCGCCTGGATCCAGACGGTTGGCGGTGCCAATAGTCCTGACCTAGGACAAGGTCCAAAGCCAAGCCCACCACAAAGAACCCTCCAAGCCAAATCATTGTGAAAAGAAACAGTCCATGCTTCCGGCTGGTGTGAGAGTTTATACACCCTGCCAGAGGCGTTGCTAGGGGGGTGCGGGGGGTGCGGTCCGCCCCCGGGTGACACCCGCTAGAGGGGTGACACCCTCCTTCTTTTTTTTTTTTTTTTTTTTTTTTAATTTTTTTTAATTTTTTTTTTTTTTTTTTTTTTACAGCTGACCCATTCATTGATTAATTTCACCCCGCTGGGCTGGAAGCCTGGAACAACACCTCCAGCGCCGCGGCCGCGCCTGGTGTGTGTCCTCCGGCTCCTTATTCTTCCTATTCCTAAATTCCAATGTCATGGACATAAAGTCTGCAAAGTACTTTGGAATCATGTTTGATAGCACACCCGACATATCACATACTGACCAGATGTCCGAAGTGATCAGATATGTGAACATCAAGAATAGGAAAGTTGAAGTAAAAGAAGTGTTTCTAGGATTTTTCCCTTTAAAGGGGAAAAAAGCTGCTGATCTCAGTGTGGATATCTTTAAAAAATTAGAGAGTGATGGACTGGACATAATGATGTGTCGTGCTCAGGGTTATGATAATGCTGCTACTATGGCTGGAATTCACGGAGGTGTACAATCCATTATTAGGGAAAAAAACAAAAAAGCGATTTTTAATGGCTGTGTGGACCATTCACTGAACTTGTGCGGTCAGCACTCTTTTGCTGAGAATGCTTCATGTGTGACATTTTTTGGAACACTTCAGTCAATGTTTTCTTTTTTTGCTGCTTCCACCCATCGATGGGATGTGTTAATTCACCATACTGGAGTGTCAGTGAAAAGATTATCAACAACACGCTGGAGTGCTCATCATGCTGCAGTTAAGCCAGTAAAAGAAAAATTGAATATGTTTGTGTCTGCAATCGAAGCGCTTTGTGATCCTTCTGAAAATATGGACACAAGAGGAGCAGCAGAATGTCTACTGCCTGCTGTCTGTGATTTTACGTTTTTGTGCTACCTATACTTCTGGGGTGATGTACTTCAAGAAGTTGATGTTACACAACAGTACCTGCAGACCAAAGGCTTAAGTCTGGACAAGGTGGTGACAAAGCTAGAGTCACTAAGACTTTTTCTGTTTGAAGAGCGCAGTCACCTAGTGGAACATGCAATTAAGCAGGCACATTTAAAATCTAAAGAATATGGAATTGCCGTAGAGAGAAGAGCCAGGTTTAAGAAGAGGATGGCAGGGGAACAGGCACGTGATGCTGGAGGCATAAGTCTACAAGACGAGAACAAGAGGGCAATGCTTGAGTGCATTGATCGCTTCCATTCTGAACTCCAGATCAGATTAAGAGCCATCATGGAAGTTGCAGCCATGTTTGAGGCTGTTCAAGCAAAGAGTCTCATATATGAAACTGAAGAAACATTAAAGGTGTCCATTCCAAAACTGACCACTTTTTATGACGAAATATCTTAGAGTGAGCTGTTAATGGAAATACCCAGACTGAGGAGACATCTCAAAGCAGCCAAGATCAACCTAGAAGAAGTCAAAGATTGGTCGGCTTTACAAGTTTTGACCTTCATAGCAGAATGGGACTTCATTGAATCTCTTCCAACCCTTTCACTATGTCTAAAAATATTTCTGACAATCTGTGTGTCTGTGGCTTCATGTGAGAGGAGCTTTTCAAAGTTGAAGCTGATAAAAAACTATTTGCGTTCAACGATGGGACAGGCAAGGCTTTCTGATCTTGCAATATTATCAGTTGAAAGTGAACTAGCGAAATGTATTGATTTTGATGATGTTGTTCACAATTTTGCAGCTGTCAAGGCTAGAAAAGCAAAGTTTTGATTTAGATGTTAACTAAATGCTTTCATATTTGTTCCTGTTTTTGTGTTATTTATTTATTAATTCAGTAAAGTTTAAAGTTAAAATAAATACAGTTCTTTAACAGTTTAAGCTTTGATTTCTATTATTTTCATATGATTTTGTTATTCAAATTTGCTAGTTGATTGATAGTTATTAACGGCACTACTGTTGCCAATATATGCAGTGTTATTAGGGTGAAAAAAATTATTGGGGGGGGGGGGGGTGACACCATGTTATACCGCACCAGGTGACACCAACCCTAGTGACGCCACTGCACCCTGCAGTAATTACCCCACCTGGGGGAGATCAACCTTGACCAATCCTGACCACCCCCTCCTCTGCTGACATCAACCTGCCCCACCTGTGCTGACTGCCTGCAACCCGACTCATCAGGAGCTTAAAGGAGACAGCACAGAACTGCTGCAACCCTACAGTCCCCTATACACCTAGGCGTTGGGGTAACGCATGGAAAACGCACGTTTGTCCCCCGCCCTGTATTGCAAAGTTCAGTAACACAATAGACGTGTGCGATTCGTTTCGTACGAATTTCCGAAAATTTGTACATTCGGTAGCATCTGAAATCCGAATTGCTAGGCTTCCGAATTTTTACGAAATACGAAATTTCCTTGACGAATTTCGGATCCGAATTTCTCAGACAAAATAAGAATGTCCGTTAATATTGTTTTATTTATTGTCATAATAATTACGATTATTCGTTATGATGAAGTTAAAAACCCAGGAAGTCATCACAGCACAGGGATGGTGGGGGCCCCTCATAATGAGCACAGCACAGGGATGGTGGGGGCCCCTCATAATGAGCACAGTACAGGGATGGTGGGAGCCCCTCATAATGAGCACAGCACAGGGATGGTGGGAGCCCCTCATAATGAGCACAGCACAGGGATGATGGGAGCCCCTCATAATGAGCACAGGGATGGTGGGGGCCCCTCATAATGAGCACAGCACAGGGATGATGGGAGCCCCTCATACTGAGCACAGCACAGGGATGGGGGGAGCCCCTCATAATGAGCACAGCACAGGGATGGTGGGAGCCCCTCATAATGAGCACAGCACAGGGATGGGGGGAGCCCCTCATAATGAGCACAGCACAGGGATGGTGGGAGCCCCTCATAATGAGCACAGCACAGGGATGGTGGGAGCCCCTCATAATGAGCACAGCACAGGGATGGTGGGAGCCCCTCATAATGAGCACAACACAGGGATGGTGGGAGCCCCTCATAATGAGCACAACACAGGGATGATGGGAGCTCCTCATAATGAGCACAGCACAGGGATGGTGGGAGCCCCTCATAATGAGCACAGCACAGGGATGATGGGAGCCCCTCATACTAAGCACAGCACAGGGATGGTAGGAGCCCCTCATAATGAGCACAGCACAGGGATGGTAGGAGCCCCTCATAATGAGCACAGCACAGGGATGGTGGGAGCCCCTCATAATGAGCACAGCACAGGGATGGGGGGAGCCCCTCATAATGAGCACAGCACAGGGATGGGGGGAGCCCCTCATAATGAGCACAGCACAGGGATGGTGGGAGCCCCTCATAATAAGCACAGCACAGGGATGGCGGGAGCCCTTCATAATGAGCACAGCACAGGGATATTGGGAGCCCCTCATAATGAGCACAGGGATATTGGGAGTCCCTCATAATGAGCACAGCACAAGGATGATGGGAGCCCCTCATAATGAGCACAGCACAGGGATGGCGGGAGCCCCTCATAATGAGCACAGGGATGGCGGGAGCCCCTCATAATGAGCACAGCACAGGGATGGTGGGAGCCCCTCATAATGAGCACAGCACAGGGATGGCGGGAGCCCCTCATAATGAGCACAGCACAGGGATGGCGGGAGCCCCTCATAATGAGCACAGGGATGGCGGGAGCCCCTCATAATGAGCACAGCACAGGGATGATGGGAGCCCCTCATAATGAGCACAGCACAGGGATGGCGGGAGCCCCTCATAATGAGCACAGGGATGGCGGGAGCCCCTCATAATGAGCACAGGGATGGCGGGAGCCCCTCATAATGAGCACAGCACAGGGATGGGGGGAGCTCCTCATAATGAGCACAGCACAGGGATGGTGGGAGCCCCTCATAATGAGCACAGGGATGGCGGGAGCCCCTCATAATGAGCACAGCACAGGGATGATGGGAGCCCCTCATAATGAGCACAGCACAGGGATGGCGGGAGCCCCTCATAATGAGCACAGGGATGGCGGGAGCCCCTCATAATGAGCACAGCACAGGGATGATGGGAGCCCCTCATAATGAGCACAGCACAGGGATGGCGGGAGCCCCTCATAATGAGCACAGGGATGGCGGGAGCCCCTCATAATGAGCACAGGGATGGCGGGAGCCCCTCATAATGAGCACAGCACAGGGATGGGGGGAGCTCCTCATAATGAGCACAGCACAGGGATGGTGGGAGCCCCTCATAATGAGCACAGCACAGGGATGGGGGGAGCTCCTCATAATGAGCACAGCACAGGGATGGGGGGAGCCCCTGAATTTTCGTTAGGATTCGTTAACTTTTCCTAACAATTACAAACATTCGTTATGATGAATTTAAAAAGCAAACCCAGGCAGTCAGCAGCAACTGCTGACTTCCTGGGTTTGCTTTTTAAATTCATCATAACGAATGTTCGTAATTTTACGAAAATTTTGCGAATCTAACGAATATTCGTATTTCGTAAGAATCCAAATTGAATTTCGGACACGAATCGCGAAATACAAATTAACGGCCAATACGGAACGAAACAAATTTATTGACTGTGCCCAAGTCTATAACACACAGCGTTGCGCACAGTGAGTAGGTATTTAGAATGGCATCGGAATGCACAGCTCCAGTCAGGGCCCATTCACCTCTGTGCTTTATAAAATGCAATTTGTGTTTTTAAGAAAACGCATATCGTGTGTTTTTTTTTTTTTTTTTTTTTTTTTAGCACGCTTTTAATGGGCTGTGTTAAAATTCAACGTGTTTTCCTCCATGGTCAACTGGGTAAAAAAAAAACAAAAAAAAAACACGTGACTCGAAAAAAAAAACTGCACTTTTTGCGTTTTTTGGTGTGCCGCCATTCACTATAATGGAAGATGCGTTTTAAAAAAACCGCAGAGCACCAATGTGAAACGTTATAAAGGTATTTAAAAAAGACTATTTTACGTGCGCTTTTGATGTGCTTAGCAATACTCGTTTTTTTTTTTTTGGGCCACAGTTTAGATGCGTTTCCAGTGCGGTTTTCTGGTTGCCCGCCCCTGTCAAAAATAAACATCTGACTCAAAAGAGGCAAAGTGGTAAATTTTTTATGTATTTTTGTTGTCAGATTTTCCATTTGTTTTAATGGGAAGCTGCGGTTTTTTTTTTTGGTGCAGTTTTTAAAAAAAAGCGCACCAAAGATGCAGGATGCACCGCACCCCGGCAGCGCAGCGGTGTGAAGAGTCCCATAGAAATTAACCACTTCAGCCGATTTCGAGATATGTAAATCACAATATGTTGTAATAACATAATGCATCTAGGATAGCCTAAGGTTACGGAAAGGCTCGACGCGTTTCGGCGATTAATCGCCTCCTCAGGAGCAAATGCATTTGGTCTAAAAAAATTTAATACGTATTCTTCTACATATTTTTGGAAAAAAATTAAATCGCAATAAGCGTTTATTGATTTGTAGACGCTATAACTTTTGCGCAAACCAAATAGGGGATAGTTTTATGGCGTTTTTATTAATATTTTTATTTTTTTTTACTAGTAATTGTATTTTTTTATTGTGACTGCGACATTATGGCAGACGCATCGGACACTTTTGACACCATTTTGAGACCGATGTCATTTTTACAGCGGTCAGTGCTATGAAAATGCACTGATTACTGTGAAAATGACACTGGCAGTGAGGGGGGGGGGGGGGTTAACCTGTAGGGGGCGCTGAAAGGGGTTAAGTGTGACCCAATGAGTGATTCTAAAGCCCCATACACACGGTCGGACTTCAAACAAACTTTTCCGTGGATTTTTGTCCGAACAGAGTTGGCCGGGCACACCCATAGCAAACACACCACAGGACTTTTCTGCAAACTTTCCCAAAACTTTTTGCAACATCACGTGGTTTTTCTACTTTTTTCTGCTCTTTACCGCCACCCTTTGGTCAACTTCTGCTATTGTTGGTTGATTTTAACATTGGTTCTGGGCATATGCGTGTCTTGTACTTCGGACAAAAGTCCGATGGATTTCTGTACACGCACGATAGGACTTTGCACCCGTAGGACTTTGGTTGCCGAAAAGTTTGTCCGTTTGCAGAGCGAACTTTTAAAACCGAAAAAGTTTGTCCAATGGAGAGTACACACGACGGAAAACTTGCTCATTTCGAAGTTTGTTGGCAAAAAGTCTGACCGTGTGTACGGGACTTAAAGCCCCCGTGCACACACGGTCGGACTTTTTGACAACAAACTTCGAAATGAGCACGTTTTCCCAAAAAAATCCCTACCGTGTGTACGCTCCATCGGACAAACTTTTTCGGTTTTCATCGGAGACAAAAGTTCGCTTTGTAAAACGGACAAACTTTTCAGCAACAAAAGTCCTACGGGTGCAAAGTCCTATCGCGTGTACAGAAGTCCGAAGTACAAAACACGCATGCCCAGAACCAATGTTAAAATCAACCAACAATAGCGGAAGTTGACCAAAGGGTGGCGGTAAAGAGCAGAAAAAACACGTGAAGTTTGGGGAAAGTTTGCAGAAAAGTCCTGCCGTGTGTATGCTATGGGTGTGCCCGGCCAACTCCCTTCGGACAAAAATCCACGGAAAAGTTTGTTTGAAGTCCGACCGTGTGTGGGGGGCGTGTGGCGTCACCGATCGCCGTTCCCGATGACAGGGAACAGACGATCACTGACACTCTCACTAGGAAGAACGGAGAAAGGCTTCTTTACACTTACGCAGTGGCGTTGCTAATGGGGTGCGGGCCGCACCAGGGTGACACCCACCAGAGGGGTGATACCTGTGGACAGTGCAGCGCTAACACCGCATAGGCGCATACCCCTACACTGACCTGCTCTCACCGCGGACCGAAACCAAAAGCCTTCCACTGTTTACATCTACACAGGAGGGAGACCAAGGAGGTACACACCGCTGTGTATGTGCCGCGCTGTCTGAGGTCTGTACACTGCATTGTAATGTTGATGGACATGTGCAGGAAGCGCGCTATGGGAGGAGGGTCTGCTAGCACAGGCACTGAGAGGGGTCTGCACTGGGTAAGGGGGGTGTCTGCACTGAGGGGGGTCTGCACTGGGGAAGGGGGGTGTCTGCACTGGGGAAGGGGGGTGTCTGCACTGGGGAAGGGGGGTGTCTGCACTGGGGAAGGGGGGTGTCTGCACTGGGGAAGGGGGTGTCTGCACTGGGGAAGGGGGTGTCTGCACTGAGGAAGGGGGGTGTATGCACTGAGGGGGGTCTGCACTGGGGAAGGGGGGTGTATGCACTGAGGGGGGTCTGCACTGGGGAAGGGGGGTGTATGCACTGAGAGGGTCTGCACTGGGGAATGGGGGTGTCTGCACTGAGAGGGTCTGCACTGGGGAATGGGGGTGTCTGCACTGAGGGGGGGTCTGCACTGGGGAAGGGGGGTGTCTGCACTGAGGGGGGTCTGCACTGGGGAAGGGGGGTGTCTGCACTGAGGAGGGTCTGCACTGGGGAAGGGGGGTGTCTGCACTGGGGAAGGGGGGTGTCTGCACTGAGGGGGGTCTGCACTGGGGAAGGGGGTGTCTGCACTGAGGGGGGTCTGCACTGGGGAAGGGGGTGTCTGCACTGAGGGGGGTCTGCACTGGGGAAGGGGGGTGTATGCACTGAGGGGGGTCTGCACTGGGGAAGGGGGGTGTCTGCACTGAGAGGGTCTGCACTGGGGAATGGGGGTGTCTGCACTGAGGGGGGGTCTGCACTGGGGAAGGAGGGTGTCTGCACTGAAGGGGGTCTGCACTGAAGGGGGTGTCTGCACTGAAGGGGGTGTCTGCACTGAAGGGGGTGTCTGCACTGAAGGGGAGGAGGGGTGTCTGCACTGAGGGGGGAGGGGTCTATACTGATGAAGGAGGATCTATACTTAGTGGGGGGTCTATACTGAGAGAGGGGGGGTCTGTACTGAGGGGGGACAGCAATTTTTTTTCGCACTGGGTGACACCAACCCTAGTGAAGCCACTGCACTTACCTCTGGTGATCAGTGGGAAGAATGTTCCTTACATTGGTGATCAGTGGGAAGAATGTCCCTTACATTGGTGATCAGTGGGAAGAATGTCCCTTACATTGGTGATCAGTGGGAAGAATGCTCCTTACATTGGTGATCAGTGGGAAGAATGTCCCTTACATTGGTGATCAGTGGGAAGAATGTCCCTTACATTGGTGATCAGTGGGAAGAATGTCCCTTACATTGGTGATCAGTGGGAAGAATGTCCCTTACATTGGTGATCAGTGGGAAGAATGTCCCTTACATTGGTGATCAGTGGGAAGAATGTCCCTTACATTGGTGATCAGTGGGAAGAATGTTCCTTACATTGGTGATCAGTGGGAAGAATGTTCCTTACATTGGTGATCAGTGAGAAGAATGTTCCTTACATTGGTGATCAGTGGGAAGAATGTCCCTTACATTGGTGATCAGTGGGAAGAATGTCCCTTACATTGGTGATCAGTGAGAAGAATGTCCCTTACATTGGTGATCAGTGGGAAGAATGTCCCTTACATTGGTGATCAGTGGGAAGAATGTCCCTTACATTGGTGATCAGTGGGAAGAATGTTCCTTACATTGGTGATCAGTGGGAAGAATGTTCCTTACATTGGTGATCAGTGGGAAGAATGGTCCTTACATTGGTGATCAGTGGGAAGAATGGTCCTTACATTGGTGATCAGTGGGAAGAATGGTCCTTACATTGGTGATCAGTGGGAAGAATGTTCCTTACATTGGTGATCACTGATCACCAATGTAAGGAACATTCTTCTAATCACTAATAACACTGAGCCTTGGGGTACATTCTTCCCACTGACCACCAATGTAAGGGACATTCTTCCCACTGACCACCAATGTAAGGGACATTCTTCCCACTGACCACCAATGTAAGGGACATTCTTCCCACTGACCACCAATGTAAGGGACATTCTTCCCACTGACCACCAATGTAAGGGACATTCTTCCCACTGACCACCAATGTAAGGGACATTCTTCCCACTGACCACCAATGTAAGGGACATTCTTCCCACTGATCACCAATGTAAGGGGCATTCTTCTCACTGATCACCAATGTAAGGGGCATTCTTCCCACTGACCACCAATGTAAGGGGCATTCTTCCCACTGACCACCAATGTAAGGGACATTCTTCCCACTGACCACCAATGTAAGGGACATTCTTCCCACTGACCACCAATGTAAGGGACATTCTTCCCACTGACCACCAATGTAAGGGACATTCTTCCCACTGACCACCAATGTAAGGGACATTCTTCCCACTGATCACCAATGTAAGGGACATTCTTCCCACTGATCACCAATGTAAGGGACATTCTTCCCACTGACCACCAATGTAAGGGACATTCTTCCCACTGACCACCAATGTAAGGGACATTCTTCCCACTGACCACCAATGTAAGGGACATTCTTCCCACTGACCACCAATGTAAGGGACATTCTTCCCACTGACCACCAATGTAAGGGACATTCTTCCCACTGACCACCAATGTAAGGGACATTCTTCCCACTGACCACCAATGTAAGGGACATTCTTCCCACTGACCACCAATGTAAGGGACATTCTTCTCACTGATCACCAATGTAAGGAACATTCTTCCCACTGATCACAAATGTAAGGGACATTCTTCCCACTGATCACCAATGTAAGGGACATTCTTCTCACTGATCATCAATGTAAGGAGCATTCTTCCCACTGATCACCAATGTAAGGGACATTCTTCCCACTGATCACCAATGTAAGGGACATTCTTCCCACTGATCACCAATGTAAGGGACATTCTTCCCACTGATCACCAATGTAAGGGACATTCTTCCCACTGATCACCAATGTAAGGGACATTCTTCCCACTGACCACCAATGTAAGGGACATTCTTCCCACTGACCACCAATGTAAGGGACATTCTTCCCACTGACCACCAATGTAAGGGACATTCTTCCCACTGACCACCAATGTAAGGGACATTCTTCCCACTGACCACCAATGTAAGGGACATTCTTCCCACTGACCACCAATGTAAGGGACATTCTTCCCACTGATCACCAATGTAAGGAACATTCTTCCCACTGATCACCAATGTAAGGGGCATTCTTCTCACTGATCACCAATGTAAGGAAAATTCTTCCCACTGATCACCAATGTAAGGAACATTCTTCTCACTGATCACCAATGTAAGGAGCATTCTACCCACTGATCACCAATGTAAGGAACATTCTTCTCACTGATCACCAATGTAAGGAGCATTCTACCCACTGATCACCAATGTAAGGAACATTCTTCCCACTGATCACCAATGTAAGGGACATTCTACCCACTGATCACCAATGTAAGGAACATTCTTCCCACTGATCACCAATGTAAGGGACATTCTTCCCACTGATCACCAATGTAAGGGACATTCTTCCCACTGATCACCAATGTAAGGGGCATTCTTCCCACTGATCACCAATGTAAGGGACATTCTACCCACTGATCACCAATGTAAGGAACATTCTTCCAACTGATCACCAATGTAAGGAACATTCTTCCCACTGATCACCAATGTAAGGAACATTCTTCTCACTGATCACCAATGTAAGGGACATTCTTCCCACTGATCACCAATGTAAGGGACATTCTTCCCACTGATCACCAATGTAAGGGACATTCTTCCCACTGACCACCAATGTAAGGGACATTCTTCCCACTGACCACCAATGTAAGGGACATTCTTCCCACTGACCACCAATGTAAGGGACATTCTTCCCACTGACCACCAATGTAAGGGACATTCTTCCCACTGATCACCAATGTAAGGAACATTCTTCCCACTGATCACCAATGTAAGGGGCATTCTTCTCACTGATCACCAATGTAAGGAACATTCTTCCCACTGATCACCAATGTAAGGGACATTCTTCCCACTGATCACCAATGTAAGGGACATTCTTCCCACTGATCACCAATGTAAGGGACATTCTTCCCACTGACCACCAATGTAAGGGACATTCTTCCCACTGACCACCAATGTAAGGGACATTCTTCCCACTGACCACCAATGTAAGGGACATTCTTCCCACTGACCACCAATGTAAGGGACATTCTTCCCACTGACCACCAATGTAAGGGACATTCTTCCCACTGATCACCAATGTAAGGGACATTCTTCCCACTGATCACCAATGTAAGGGGCATTCTTCCCACTGATCACCAATGTAAGGGACATTCTACCCACTGATCACCAATGTAAGGAACATTCTTCCAACTGATCACCAATGTAAGGAACATTCTTCCCACTGATCACCAATGTAAGGAACATTCTTCTCACTGATCACCAATGTAAGGGACATTCTTCCCACTGATCACCAATGTAAGGGACATTCTTCCCACTGATCACCAATGTAAGGGACATTCTTCCCACTGACCACCAATGTAAGGGACATTCTTCCCACTGACCACCAATGTAAGGGACATTCTTCCCACTGACCACCAATGTAAGGGACATTCTTCCCACTGATCACCAATGTAAGGAACATTCTTCCCACTGATCACCAATGTAAGGGGCATTCTTCTCACTGATCACCAATGTAAGGAACATTCTTCCCACTGATCACCAATGTAAGGGACATTCTTCCCACTGATCACCAATGTAAGGGACATTCTTCCCACTGATCACCAATGTAAGGGACATTCTTCCCACTGACCACCAATGTAAGGGACATTCTTCCCACTGACCACCAATGTAAGGGACATTCTTCCCACTGACCACCAATGTAAGGGACATTCTTCCCACTGACCACCAATGTAAGGGACATTCTTCCCACTGACCACCAATGTAAGGGACATTCTTCCCACTGACCACCAATGTAAGGGACATTCTTCCCACTGATCACCAATGTAAGGAACATTCTTCCCACTGATCACCAATGTAAGGGGCATTCTTCTCACTGATCACCAATGTAAGGAACATTCTTCTCACTGATCACCAATGTAAGGAGCATTCTACCCACTGATCACCAATGTAAGGAACATTCTTCTCACTGATCACCAATGTAAGGAGCATTCTACCCACTGATCACCAATGTAAGGAGCATTCTTCTCACTGATCACCAATGTAAGGAGCATTCTACCCACTGATCACCAATGTAAGGAACATTCTTCTCACTGATCACCAATGTAAGGAGCATTCTACCCACTGATCACCAATGTAAGGAACATTCTTCTCACTGATCACCAATGTAAGGAGCATTCTACCCACTGATCACCAATGTAAGGAACATTCTTCTCACTGATCACCAATGTAAGGAACATTCTTCCCACTGATCACCAATGTAAGGGACATTCTACCCACTGATCACCAATGTAAGGAACATTCTTCCCACTGATCACCAATGTAAGGGACATTCTTCCCACTGATCACCAATGTAAGGGACATTCTTCCCACTGATCACCAATGTAAGGGGCATTCTTCCCACTGATCACCAATGTAAGGGACATTCTACCCACTGATCACCAATGTAAGGAACATTCTTCCAACTGATCACCAATGTAAGGAACATTCTTCCCACTGACCACCAATGTAAGGAACATTCTTCCCACTGATCACCAATGTAAGGAACATTCTTCCCACTGATCACCAATGTAAGGGACATTCTTCTCACTGATCACCAATGTAAGGAGCATTCTTCTCACTGATCACCAATGTAAGGGACATTCTTCCCACTGATCACCAATGTAAGGAACATTCTTCCCACTGACCACCAATGTAAGGAACATTCTTCCCACTGATCACCAATGTAAGGAACATTCTTCCCACTGACCACCAATGTAAGGAACATTCTTCCCACTGATCACCAATGTAAGGGACATTCTTCCCACTGATCACCAATGTAAGGAACATTCTTCTCACTGATCACCAATGTAAGGGACATTCTACCCACTGATCACCAATGTAAGGGACATTCTTCCCACTGATCACCAATGTAAGGGACATTCTTCCCACTGATCACCAATGTAAGGGACATTCTTCCCACTGATCACCAATGTAAGGGACATTCTTCTCACTGATCACCAATGTAAGGAGCATTCTTCCCACTGATCACCAATGTAAGGAACATTCTTCCCACTGATCACCAATGTAAGGAACATTCTTCCCACTGACCACCAATGTAAGGAACATTCTTCTCACTGATCACCAATGTAAGGGACATTCTTCCCACTGATCACCAATGTAAGGAACATTCTTCCCACTGATCACCAATGTAAGGAACATTCTTCCCACTGATCACCAATGTAAGGAACATTCTTCCCACTGATCACCAATGTAAGGGACATTCTTCCCACTGATCACCAATGTAAGGGACATTCTTCCCACTGATCACCAATGTAAGGGACATTCTTCTCACTGATCACCAATGTAAGGAGCATTCTTCTCACTGATCACCAATGTAAGGGACATTCTTCCCACTGATCAACCACTTACTTGATCTCTCCAGGAATGTCCAGCTAAATCACCCAGCCGAGGCAGGGGAGTTTTACTTAGCTATCCTGCATGTATTCTGCTGGAAGACATTCCAAACAGATCATCGTCCGCGCACAGAAGGTGACTGTTGGCCAGGCATGCTGTGATTGGACCCAGAAGGGACGATCATATGTATGCCCTGGAGCATGACGCTCACCGGCCAGGCTGCTGCGACTCGGCCGTAAGGTCAGCCGAAGCTGAGCGGTCCGATGCAGGCCCTGGAGCGTAAGCTCACCGGCCACCCGTGGAGCGACGGGCATGTCGTGGAAAACCCAGCGCGTAGCTAGGGTCGGCACACGCTCGATGGCCGAAACTGGGGAGACTACAAGGATCGAGGATCCAGCCTGTCACCCAGTCGGCAGTTGATCGAAGATCGCAGGAAACAACAAATGTAGCAAAAAAAAAAAAAAAAAAAATAATATATATATATATATATATATATATATATATATATATATATCTTTTTTCCCCGGACCAATGAGCCCGAAGGGAGCCATGTCCTACTCCTTGCTAGACAGAAAAAAACTGATCTGCGAAGATGCAGACTGAGAGGGTATACCCAGAGGGTCCGCCCCTGGGCGGTACTGTAGAAGGTGTGATGCAACACTTTTTACAAGTTTTTCTGCCTAGTCACTCCTAATTAACGGATAATACCCACTTTGTCAATAGAGAAGCTGTGTCGGTCCATGGACGAAAGAGTAAGTAAGGTTTCCACGTTTGCAGATGACACTAAGCTATGCAGTGGAATAACGTCCTTACAGAATGTCGACCTCAATGCTCTGTCTAAGGCCCCATGCACACGAGACGCTGTTATTTGCTGTTGAACGCGCGTTCAGAGGCAGTTGGACGCTTTTTTCAACTGCTCCTGAACCCATTCAATGTTATCCTATGTGTCCATGCACACACTCTCGTTTTTGGGCGTTTACAAGCAGTTGCGTTTAACCTCGTTTTTCCAGAAGCAAAAAAATGGGTTCAGACGCAAAAGTTTTCCACGTTTCAGACGCTAAACGCGGCTAAACGCGGTACCGGCGTTTTGCCGCGTTTGCGTTTATAAGCGTTTTTAAAGGTGACCTATTTTTTAACATTAGAAATCTCAAAAATGATGGCAAATGATGAAAAACTATTAAAAAATATAAAAGAAAACTGTAATTGCTTGCATTGCATTGTGGACAATCCACAACTTGTGGCAGGTAACGTGGCAAGTGGACAATCAACAACTTGTGTCAGGTGATGTGGCCAGGTGACGTGGCTAGGTGACGTGGCAAGTGGACAATCCACAGCTTGTGGCAGGTGACGTGGCCAGGTGACGTGGCAGGTGATGTGGCAAGTGGACAATTCACAACTTGTGGCAGGTGACGTGGCACGTGATGTGGCCAGGTGACGTGGAAAGTGGACAATCCACAACTTGTGGCAGGTGACGTGGCAGGTAATGTGGGCAGGTAACATGGCTAGGTGACGTGGCAAGTGGACAATTCACAACTTGTGGCCAGGTGACGTGGCACGTGATGTGGCAAGTGGACAATCCACAACTTGTGGCAGGTGACGTGGCCAGGTGACGTGGCAGGTGACGTGGCAAGTGGACAATCCACAACTTGTGGCCAGCTGACGTGGCAGGTAACGTGGCCAGGTGACGTGGCCAGGTAACGTGGCAAGTGGACAATCCACAACTTGTGGCAGGTGACGTGGCAGATGTGGCCAGGTGACGTGGCAAGTGGACAATCCACAACTTGTGGCAGGTGACGTGGCCAGGTGATGTGGCAGGTGACGTGGCAAGTGGACAATCCACAACTTGTGGCAGATGATGTGGCAAGTGATACGCTAAATACAAGTACACTGCTGCTCTCTCAGCTGCTGCTACTCACTCTGGTCTCACAAACTGGCTGAAATGGTTAAAATGTACTGTTTTTTGAGCTTAGGGAGGGTCTATGATGAAACGCTTATAAAACGCAAACGCGGTTAAACGCCGCTAAACGCGGCCGCAAACGTGGCAAAACGCGCGTTTATAAACGCCGGTTTCAGCGTTTAAAAACGTGTGTTCAGCAGAGTTTGCACCTGCGTCTCGTGTGCATGGGGCCTAATTGGATGACTATGTGGCACATGAGGTTAAGGCCTCATGCCCACTGGCATTTTTACAGCTGCGTTTTTTGCAGCTTAAAAAACGCCTGTCCATGTTATTGTAAATATTTTTTATTTTTTTATTTTATTTTTTTTGAAAAAAAACCAAAACGTCGGAGCTAAAAACGCGACCGCGCGTTAGTGCGCGTTTTTTGACGCTCGCGTTTTTTTCTGCCTAATTCTGACGCTGAGGAACGCACTGGTCCTGGTTTTTTTTACAGCTTACAAACACCTATGCTCTTTACAGCTCAAAAACGCCTAGGTGGGCATGAAGCTATAGACTAACATGGACAGGCGTTTTTAAGCTGTAAAAAACGCTCAAAAACGCGGCTGAAAAAACGCCCGTGGGCATGAGGCCTTAATGTTGATAAATGTAAAGTTCTGCACTTGGGGGCTAAAAATATGCATCATACATACTAGGGGGGTACAACTGGAGGAGTCACTGGTGGAGAAGGATCTGGGGGGATCCGTAGTGGAGAAGGATCTGGGGGTTTTGGTAGATCATAGGCTCAATAATGGCATGCAATGCCAAGCTGCAGTTTCCAAAGTGAGCAAAGTCCTTTTCTTGTATAAGAGGCATTGGCTCGAGAGAGACATCTGTAACGAATCATAGTGTAGCGGGGGTCCTAAATTGAGGTTATGCTGTACCAAATTTAGGGGTGATTTGAGTGGTAGTTGGCTCAAGTCTTTCAATTGCTGGGCTCTGCATGCAGTTCCCCTAAGTAGTATGGGTGGCGCTGTCACTGGTACTCGGGGTTGAACCACAGGTGTTGGGGGTAGCGATTGGGTGTCCTCTCTCTGCAGCCGTGCAGTGGGTGTGGTCTACCCACTGTGCATGCCAGGAAAGGGTACAAAATGGGCAGACGCCATTGGTAGGGAGGAGTTACTACCCCGGGGGACCTGTACCCGGGGGTAGGTAGAGTGTTCCAGGTTCGAGTGCATGGCCCTCCAGGTCATGGGGCCACGTGCGCCTCAGTCCCAGGCATCTTTAGTCCTGGGACTGCAACTTCAGCCCTGGGCCCAGCACCTTTAGCTGGAGCCCACTTCGGGAGGAAGAATCGCAGGGTGCCGCCTTGTGAGGGAACCCATTTCTGGAAGAGGAGGCCGGGGGAGGACCGTTCCGAAGGACTGGTGAGAGATCCCAGTGAAGGAAGGGGACCAGTAACTCTCTAGAGGGATGTCATCCATCCGGACACCAGGGGCCTAATATCTGGATTTTCAGGAGGTTTGGGCCACTATAGATTCTGTGGCAGAGGATCTCCTAGACCAGGGATATGCAATTAGCGGACCTCCAGCTGTTGCAGAACTACAAGTCCCATGAGGCATAGCAAGACTCTGACAGCCACAAGCATGACACCCAGAGGCAGAGGCATGATGGGACTTGTAGTTTTGCAACAGCTGGAGGTCCGCTAATTGCATATCCCTGTCCTAGACGCATCCATTGAGTAACTTAATAGACTGTTCGAGCTGCACGCCGGCTGCTAGTGCCATTGGGTGACTATCCGGGTGAGCTGTGCCCACTCGGGATCGAGTGGTGACGAAGCCAGGAGTGCCTGAATGCTGTCTATCCTTCGAACACCTTTCTCTCTTCATGCAAAGAAAATAAAGCTCTATGTTGGAGTGACTTGTGTGGACCTTGGAGTTACTTGGGGTATAGAGACTTTGTCCCTGCACACTGGGGACAGAAACCAACTTTGAGGAGAACTTCAATGCAAGACCCGTAAGTGAAAGAAATGCTTAACCTCTACATACTAGAGGGTACGGGTATGGTGTGCCTTTTATTTCTGTGAGTGAGCCAAAGACGGGGAGTAAAAGGGCCATGTGTGACAATAGTAAGACCTCACCTGAAATATTCAGTTCAGTTTTGGGCACCAGGTCATAAAAAGGATATCAGGAAAGTGCAGAGAAGAGCAACCAAACTGATAAGAGGCATGAAGGAGAGATTACAGGAACTGAATTTATTTTCTTTGGAGAAGAGGCGATTAAGGGGGGGGGGGGGATATGATCACCATGTACAAATACATAAGTGGTCCATATAGTGATCTTGGTGGTGAGTTATTCCTTTTAAGTCATCACAGAGGACAAGGGGGCACTCTTTATGTCTGGAGGAAGAGAGATCTCCAAATACGGAAAGGTTTCTTCACAGTAAGAGCTGTGATAACGTGGAATAGGCTCCCTCCAGAGGTGGTTCTGGCTAGCTCAGTAGATTGCTTTCGGACCTGGATTCTTTCCTAAATGTACAGAATATAACTGGGTACTGACAAAGGTAAAGTTGATCCAGTGAATATTCAATTGCCTCTCAGGGGGGTCAGGAAGGAATTTTTCCCCTGCTGGAGCAAATTGGATCATGCTTTTGCCTTCCTCTGGAGGAAGTGTGGTTATAGGATTGTGATTGATTGGATATATCACTTTCTCCTTTTATTTGTTGAAATAATGAAGGGTCTATCATAGGTGTATTTAAATATGATGATCATCTAGAACAAATGTTATAAAAGGAGTTGCAGTTCAATGAGTAAATAAAGTATTTGATCCCCTTAGTAGTTGGTGGGGAAACCCTTGTTGGGAAGCACAGAGGTCAGACGTTTCTTGTAGGTGGTGATCAGGTTTCCACATCTCAGGAGGGATTTTGCTCCTCTTTACAGATCTTCTCCAAGACCTTATGGTTCTTGGCTGTTTCTTGACAACTCAAATTTCCAGCTCCTCCATACATTTTCTATAGTGTTAAGGTCTGGAAACTGGCTAGGCCACTCCATGGCCTTAATGTGCTTCTTCTTGAGCCACTTCGTTGCCTTGGCAGTATGTTTTGGGTCATCGTCACACTGGAAGACCCATCCATGACCCGTCTTCAGTGTTCTGACTAAGGGAAGGAGGTTCTCATCCAAGATCTTACAATACGTGGCCCCGTCCATTGGTACCTCCTTTTAGCAGCGTAACAGCCCCAAAGCCTCATGTTTCCCCCTCCGTGTGACTGGAGGGATGGCGTTCTTGGCGTCATAGTCACCATTTTTCTTCCTCCAAACACGGCGAGTCGAGTTAATGCCAAAGAGCTAAATTTGTCTTGCTGATGGTCTCGTAGCCCATTCCAGCCTTGTGCAGGTCTACAATCTTGTCCGACTTTTTTTGACAGCTCTTTGGTCTTGCCCCATGATGGTGAGGTTTGAATGGAAGAAAGATTCTGATTTTATACACATAAGTTGTATGGAGCACATTCTTAAAGTGGTTGTAAACCCACTCTTAATCTAGGCTTACCTGTAGGTAAAAGTTGTCAGACTTACCTGTAGGTGTTTGCAATACCTCCTAAAGCTACACGGTTTAGGAGATAGCTGCCAAAAAATAATGCACAGATGGCTACGGCGCAGACGCACTGAGCGTGCCGGATCTTGAATGGGATCTGCCGATCCCACACGCATGCGTCATCACTGGCGATACCCAGAAGACACTCGGAGGAGACATGCCAGCGGAGGGGAGCACTTCGATCTCAGGAAAGTCATTCATAATGAGCTAGTATGCTATGCATACTAGCTCATTATGCCTCTTGCAGGGTTTTTTGGAAAATTTCTAGAGTGTTTACTTCCTCTTTAAAGTGGCAGGACTAACTTACGTACCACATACTGTAGTCTGTGGGAGCCAAAATTGTTGGTAGAGGGACCAAATACTTATTTTACTCACTGAACTGCAACTCCATTTATAACATTTGGATCATGTTTTCTGGTTGATATTCTGTCTTTCATATAGACTAGATCCATGATAAAAATATAGCCCCCTAATGTCTTTGTAAGTGGGCAAGCTTACACAATCTGCAGGGGGGGGGGAATCAAATTTTTGCAACTGTATCCTGACAAGCCCCAGTTAAGGCAGGCAACATATAGGAGTCACTGCCAAGTAACTTAAGACTTTTCAGTTCTCCAAGCCTAAAATGTAGTGGAAGGTTGAAGAAGTCACTGGCACGCCAAGGATCTCCAGAGTGGGTCCAACGTTTTAATCAGAGATCACATTACAGCAGATTGGGTCCTGTGAGGCTCCGAAACATTGCAATCATAGGCGTGCGCACAGAGTGTGCCAGGGCACACCCTAATCACCCTGTGTGGTGCAGATTGCACCGAAATACTGCGTTAAATGTGCACTAACACACAGAAAAAAAATACGTTAAACGTGCACAGAAATATACTGCATTAAACATGCAGTATTGCAGACATCTACTGCATTAAACGTGCAGTAACGCACAGAAATAGACCCCTGATATTTCACCAAAGCTCCCTAATGGGGCTCCTAAAAAAATACTCACGCCATCCGTATACTGTATATGCACATACATGCAAATGTTTGCGCTTTGGGCTGCGCACACCTATGATGGCAATCTGCTGTAACGGTGTGATCCGATTAAAACTTGGAACTCTGGAGATCCTTGGTGTGCTGGTGAAATTTTTTTGCTTCAACATGGTTCCAGCCGTTGGTTGCTACATCATTCACTTTGATGCACAACCATTTCTACAGCAAAATGCAATTTGGAGTGGAAGGTTAGATGTCATGTTTGTCCACTAAAAAGATTTACCGGACATTTGTGTCTTTGCCAGACATGATGCGATATCCAAAAGTTGATACCATCCAAACAGGACACACGTGTTCCTTTGACAGTGGAATTTCCTTACTACGTCCCAGGGCAGGAAATAAGGGGACATGACAAACTTACCCCCAGTCCATACAAAGACTAAAAAGCAGGTGATGTCAATGTATAAGAAGTCAGTAATCTAGGCTGTACAAAATATCATTGTTGATTGCACCATGGAGACAAAGGGATTAACAGCAACTGGAGTGACAATATCCAGTCTTGTCCCACCCAGTCCTTAAAAACTGAGTTACTTACCGGTAACATCCTTTTCCACGAATCTTTCAGGACAGCCACCTTAGAGAGATCACGGCTCCTCCCCTCTCAGGAAACACCACCTTCATTCAAAGATTTAAGCCTCATCCTCCCACCGGGCCCTCAGTTCTTCGAGAGTACCTCCGGTCAACTGGGGACACACAAGAACACGTCATTCACATATAAACATCTTACCTGATGGCCTCATACGATGAGCTCCTAAAAATATCCAATAGTTGGGTGGGTACCGGTGCTGTCCTGAAAGATTCGTGGAAAAGGATGTTACCGGTAAGTAACTCAGTTTTTCCCTCTTCATCTTTCAGGACAGCCACCTTAGAGAGGATAAGCGAGTACCTTACGGTGGGACTACTGCTTGCAGTACTTTACGGCCCAAAGGCCTGGTCTTTGGCTGTCAGCAAATCCAATCTGTAGTGTTTCACAAATGTGGTAAAGCTGGACCACATTGCTGCTCTACAGATCTGCTCCGGAGAAGCACCAGCCCACTCTGCTTGAGAGGTTGACATTGCCCTGGTAGAGTGTGCCCTAACACCCTCCGGGGCTTCTAACCCCCCTAATGTGTAAGACTTACTAATAGCTGTCCTTCGCCATCTGGCTATCGTGCATCTAGAGGCCTTAGAGCCCTGTCTAGACCCTGAAAATAAAATAAAGAATCAGACTTTCTAAACTGTTTTGTAGCTTCTAAATACTGAAGGACGCACCTCCTGACGTCTAAGTTATGAAATTTTTGTTCCTGTTCCCTCACAGGGTTTGAGCAAAAGGTAGGTAAAACAATTTCTTGACCTCTATGAAAACTAGAAGATACTTTAGGCAAAAAGGCCAGATCTGTCTTAAAAACTACACGATCCGTAAAAACTTGAAAAAAGGGAGCCCTAATTGAGAGGGCTTCGAGTTCACTCACTCACCTTGCCGTAGTGATTGCCACTAGAAACACCGTCTTGAGGGTGATAAGCTCAATTGTGCACGAATCTAGTGGCTCAAAGTGTTCTTCTGTAAGAGCCTGTAGAACCAAGGAAAGGTCCCATACAGGAAAAGGACTTCTGACTGGCCTCTGTCTAGCTAGTGCTTTAAAGAAGCTTGCTATCCAGGGGTCCATGGCTAGTTGTTTCGCTAAGAAAACGCTTAAGGCGGACACTTGCCCCTTAAGGGTGCTAAGGGCCAAGCCCTTATCAGCCCCAGACTGCAGGAACTCCAATACTGCTACTGAACTTCGGGTGTCAAAGGAGCTTTCCAAGCACCAACTATTGAAACGCTTCCAAACTTTCCAATAGAAAACCTGCGTCTTTTTTCCTGCAGTTTAGGAGGGTTGCCACTAGGCAATCCGAGAAAACCTTGCCCCTCAGCAATTCCTCCTCAGAAGCCAGGCTGCAAGGTTCCACCTCTCTATGTGCGGACAACAGACTGGGCCCTGAGTGATAAGGTTCTTCTGGGCTGGTAGAAACCAAGGTGGTTCTACCACCAGACTCTTCAGGATGGAGAACCACAGCCTCCTTGTCCAATGTGGCGCAATTAGAATTAGGGTTGTATTCTCCTCCCGGAATTTCCTCAGCACTGCAGGAATCAGGACAGGAGGGGGGGGGGGGAAGCATAGCACTTGGAGAATGCCCAGGTCTGAGCCAGGGCATCCACCCCTAGTGCCCCATCTCGTCTGTTCAGGGAAAAGAAGAGGTCTGCTTTGGCATTGTGCCCTGAGGCGAAGAGGTCCACACATGGCACCCCCCACTTTTGAGTGACCATGTTGAAGGCCTCCTGGCTCAAGACCCAGTTGCCTTCCCTGCTGAGAAAATCTGCCAACTGATTCTGTTCCCCCTTCAGATGTAATGCTGAGAGGGACAGAACATTGGACTCGGCCCACCTGAGGATGTCTTCTGTAAGACTCCACAGGGACCCACTCCTGGTACCTCCCTGCCTGTTGATGTAGGCCACCGTTGAGGAATTGTCTGATCGGATTCTCACGTGTTGGCCCTGAAGTTCCCCCTGAAAAGACCTGAGGGCCAGCGAGACCGCCCTCAGCTCCCTCCAGTTGGAGGACCTCCTTGCGTCCTCCTTTTTCCAGGTCCCTTGTACTAACTGGGAATCCAGGTGTGCTCCCCAACCTGTGCCACTCGCATCGGTTGTAACTGTCCTGGATATTGGAAGGACCCAATCTAGACCCTGTGTCAGATTTTCCCCCCTTTCACCACCACCAGAGAGACCGCTTGATCTGACCTAGTACTGTGATCATGGAGTCTATAGACTGCTAGCTGTGGTCCCAGACCTTTAGGATAAACAGTTGTAGGGGGCAAAAATTTAATCCCGCCCACTGAACTGCTGGGAGTGTTGATGTCAGTAAACCTAAGGCTGACATAGCCCTTCTTACCGAGACTAGGCCGCTGCCTTGTAGAACTGACATTGCACTGTTTACCTTCATAACCTTCTCCTGTGGAAGGAAGACTCTGACTTACTGAGTCTAACCAGTATCCCAGAAAGGTGACTTTCTGGGACGGAACCAGGTTGGATTTTTCCAGGTTCAGGAGCCAGCCCAGATTTGAGAATGTCTCTTGCTACCTGAAGGTCCCGAGACAGCTGTTCCGGAGAAGGGGCAAACAGAAGCAGGTCGTCCAAATATGCGATCACTGAGACTCCCTTGAGTCGTATGAACGCTAAGACTTCCGCCATCACTTTGGTGAAAATACAGGCAGGAAGATAGGCCAAAGGGGAGAGCCTTGAATTGGAGATGGACTACCCTTTTTCCCATATTTACTGCCAGTCTGAGGAACTTCTGATGATCCTCTGCGATGGGAATGTGCAGGTACGCATCCTTCAGATCTATGGATGCCATATAACAGTTTGGAGGAAGCAGGGCTTTCACCGAATAAATTGAATCCATCCTGAATCTTTTGTAGATGACTGAAAGATTCAGGGGTTTCAAATTCAGAATAAGTCTGAACTTTCCTGTCGGCTTGCAGACCACAAAAATGTGGGAGTAGAAGCCTCTGCCCGACTCTTGCGTTGGGACCTGGACTACCACCTCCTGTTCCTCTAACTCCTGAAGGGAGGTCAGAAGGGCAGATGATTTTTCTGCACATCTTGGGAGGTCTTTGATTAACAGTCTGAGTGGGGGAGGATTGGAAAATTCCAATTTGTATCTCCTGATGATCCCCAACACAAATTGGTTGGATGTGATTATCTTCTCCCACTGTGGGAGGAAGGCCCTCAACCTTCCTCCCACCTTGAACCCGTCACTGGGTCTTTTTGGGCTGTTCAGGAGGGCGAAAAATAGCCCCCCCCACGCCCTTTTCCTTTTGGTCCCACACCCTCTTCTGTTTGGTTTTTGGGGCTTCCTTTTTCCCCTGAGGAAGAAACTTCCTTTTGGTCTGTTCCCCAAACCTCTTTAAGGGGAAAGGCCTTTTTCTTATTAGCCGTTCGATCCAAAACAGCCTCCAAGCCTGGTCCAAATAGCAGGTCCCCTGTGAGGGGAATCCCACAGAGTTTTACTTTGGACGCGCTATCTCCCTGCCAAGTCTTAAGCCACAAGGCCCTCCTTGCAGAATTGGTCAGGGCAGTAGACCTTGCTGACATGCGTATTGACTCCGCAGACGCGTCTGCAAGGTATGCAACTCCTTTGAGTAGCATGGGGAAAGAGGCAAGAATTGTCTCCTTCGCCGTACCTGCTTCAATGTGAGCTTTGATCTGTGTAAGCCAATATTCCATGTTGCGGGCCACCACTGTGGCCGCCATGGCAGGTTTGCGATTTCCTTGGGATGAATCCCATGACTTTAGAAGGGAGTCCATCCTATCCATGGGGTCAGAAAGGACTCCCATGTCCTCAAAGGCCAGGTCCGTGTGCCTTGAGACCTGGGAAAAGGCAGCGTCTAATCTAGGAGATTTATTCCAGACTAGACACTCGTCTTCAAAAGGGAAATCTTCAATGTCTGAGAAGAAGAGTTTCCTTTCTGGATCCTGCCATTCTCTTTTAATGGCATCGACCAGGACCTAGTGGACCGGGAACACTCTGTTCCCCTAAGCCCCTGTACATCTGGTCGTGTAAGGATAGTGTCTTCCTTTCTTCCTGAATACCTAAGGTGGTATGGATAGCTCCTAAGAGCTCCTCCACCTCTTCAAGAGAACGTTTATACCGTGAGGAGCTTGGACTCCCCGTCCAACTCTAGTACTGATTCACTTTCAGAATCTGCATTGTCTGCTTCATCTTCAATTTCCTCTCTGGAATCTTGCAGTTGCTCACCACTACTAGGGAGCATTACCGCAAGGGTGGGGGCAACACTCTGCTGCGCTGGTGGAGTATTACTCTGGGGCTGAGGCAACTGGAAAGAGGAAAAAAGTGCCTGGAAGGTGCTGGAAAGCTCCTTTACTGATGCTGCCAGGTCCGCCCCCTGCTCTGCTGCCTGCTCCCTAACTAGTCCATCAATGCACTCCCTAAAGAGTGCCTTGGCCCTGGAATCCCCCATGGTGGTTCTACATGAAGGACACTTCTTCCTAGACGTGAGAGAACACCACAGGGTTCCACTTACCTTAGAGTGGCTGTTGTCTCCCGGAGCTGTTCGTGGAGCCTCGGCTTCCGACATCTCCGCCAAGGAATGTGGTCACAACAAGCCTCCAATAGCTGTCTCTACAGCACAGGAATAAAGGGCTGCACCAGCCAGCGCTAGGTCCGTTCTCGTATGCCGCGTCCAGAACACGTGGATATTGCGGAAGTGCACACCCCCTCCGGAACGGACGTCACTCGCCATCCAGAACAGCCCATAAGCTCCATGCTGACTGCCACAAGGCAGGGGGGACTTGTTGCAACTCCCACAGCGCCACCCTAGGCGAGAGGAGCGGACCTCCCCAGGCTTCTTCCTTCACTAAGGGAAGCCTGGGGCGCGCGGATTTGAAACCGGCGTTGCTGGCGCTCCAGCCGACCGGGTCCTAAGAAGGTAGGAGAGAGAGTGGGACAGCTAGCCAGAGAACTGTCTCCCTCCCAGGTAATTTCAGCCTCCCCAGGCTTCTCAGCTAGGTTCCCTAGCGGTGTCTCCCCACCGGAGGAAACACCATAACTGAGGGCCCGGTGGGAGGATGAGGCTTAAATCTTTGAATGAAGGCAGTGTTTCCTGAGAGGGGAGGAGCCGGGATCTCTAAGGTGGCTGTCCTGAAAGATGAAGAGGGAAAACATGGTCACATCAGGCCAAATTTTTAGCAAGTAGATTCTAGTCAGATACACCTGCAACTATCCTTGTAGCATAAGACAGCGCTATGAAGTTTTGGGGTGTAGCCAAAACCAAATTGAAAGATCCTGAATGGAGAGTCTATTGGCTGACAGCACAAAACCCATTTGTGGAAACCATTGGCAAGTTAAGACATTTAACAGCTTTTCTTCTAGCAGGACATTACTCTGCTTCTACCACAGGAAAGCAACTCAGAAACTTTATATGCAAAAAAACAAGTTTATTGCTGTACATTGGCCACATTACATTTTCTTGATCCAAGTTTCCAGGTTAGCACAGCCCCCATCAGTACAGTCACCCATAGACCTCCCACAGCCATCACCATCCAGGGCTTCACTTCTTGTTCAGGGTCAGCATGCACAGCAAGAGCCTGGCCACTCTCAGGTTGGAGATCAGCCTCCAGATCGACTATCCAAATGGGGCCCAGGAGCTGGGTGTGGATCACCTCCTCCGATTGCTCATCTGTGGAGAGAACCAACAAGAACTTAAAGCATATTGCCTCTTGGACATAGCCCATTACCTCATTCGCCAATTAGTTTAGCAACAGCCATAACTGTTCAAACCCAGATTTCCTTATCCTACTTCACCACATTGACTTGTAACAAAAGCATGCTACCCAGGCATATAGCATTTTAGGTCAACTTCCCTTGGTATGACAGGAGCCTCATTTAAAAACTCACCAGCTAGATGCCTCTTCCATGGTCTTCTAGATCCTGGCCTCAGCCTTCTGGGCTGAGAACCGTCACAGTTTCCAGACTCACAGCAACTGCAGATGTTGGCAGCTCCTTCCACGGGGGACCACCTGGAATGGTAGACAGTTAAACTGATAGAGAAATGAAGACTGACATTTTACACAGCTAAAAAAAAAAAAAAAAAAAAAATTCCTAGAATCTCCTGCAGTCAACTTCACAGGAATGTTTTTTTTTTAAAGACGTTTGCACATATTATGCAGGCCCAGGTAATGTGCTAGTTGGCAAGCAAGGCCTTTTAAAGACCAGAGCCCAGCTAGTAGGGTTCTTTATTACCCCAGTACAAGGTAAAAGTTATTCCTAGATCTACAAAATTATACCTGTGCCAATTGGAAGTTTGCCCCCAATTTTAGAAGCTGGGGCTGCAGGCGGTCCTCCGACAGGACTTCCAAGCCTTAGGGCTGTACATTGTACAGACAATTGTCACAAATGTAGACTTAACCTGGCCATATAGTAAGACTTGTTCAGCCTCACAGCCAAGTAAACCAACTTGTTGAGCTGGATTTCCAAAGTGAGGAAAGTCATGGGAGAGGGAGGAGAGACATCTGTACAAATCAGTAAGACCTCATCTGGAATATGCAGTTCAGTTTTGGGCACCAGTTCTCAAAAAAGATATTGGGGAACTGGAGAAAGTGCAGAGAAGGGCAACCAAACTGATAAGAGGCATGGAGGAGCTCAGCTATGAGGAAAGATTAGAGGAACTGAATTTATTCTCTTAAGAGAGGGATATGATCAACATGTACAAATATATAAGGGGACCATATAGTGAACTTTGTGTTATTCACTTTACGGTCAACACAGAGGATAAGGGGCACTTTTTACGTCTAGAGGAAAAGAGATCTCCAAATACAGAAAGGTTTCTTCACCGTAAGCTGTGAAAATGTGGAATAGACTCCCTGCAGAGGTGGATCTGGCCAGATCAGTAGATTGCTTTAAGGCCTGGATTCTTGCCTAAATGTACATAAAACTGGGTACTGACATTTATGGGTAAAGTTGAGCCAGGGGAAAACCAGATTGCCTCTCGGGGGGGGGGGGGAGGAATTTTTTCCCCTGCTGTAGAAAATTGGATCATGCTCTGCTGGGTGTTTTCGCCTTCCTCTGGAAGAACTGTGGGTGTAGATTGGGTATATGGGATTGTATGATATTTTTTTATTTGTTTTTTATGGTTGAACTGGATGGACTTGTGTCTTTTCAACCTGACTAACTATGCAACTATGGTGCCAACAGTCCACCCATGGAATGAATTTCAGCCTATAGCAAGAATCAGCTGAAATGCAATCTGTACAGCCAACTTTACCAAAGTCTGCGGTCCATACAGAACAGTTTGTATTGACAACCATCTTCTCTGCATTTGGAAGCCAATAAGTATTCAAACACATGTACACTTTTCCATTGACACCTCACCAATTCTAGTATCCCCACCAAGTCCCTAGTACAAGGCTGATCCAGGTCAGTACAAGCTTGTTCAAGGCAGTTGTGTCGGGGGGGGGGGGGGGGGTGTAACAGTCACCCAGCTAGCAATTTCAGAAGGTCAGGATATGTTCCCTGTACAAAAAAAAAAGTGTCGTAGATGATCCAACGTGTACATCAGGTGGCACATTCTGTAGGTACCATGTTACCAAATCATAGGTGTGCGCACCCCATTGCATTAGGGTGTGCACCCTAAAGCTCACGCGTGTCTACATACATATGGCACCGGCAGGGAGATCAGTCTCCCTGCCAAAACTTCTTATCACTTCTGTTATTAGTCTCCCTGCACCTCTTACGGCAGAGCCGGTAAGATGGAGATCTTTCCCATCTTCTTGCTGGCACACAGAGCGATAACGCTAATGTGCACTTTGCCCCAAATTCAAGCAGTACAGCTAGGCAGAGGTTTGTAACTTACGAGTTGCTGGTTTTGCTGAAGGAACAGGCCTTGTGAGTTGGGTCTGGTTCCTGGTTGAGTGGGACAGCTTTCAGCACACAGTAGATATAGATCTGGAGATAAAGAATGTCAATAAAGCTTAATTGCCACATTCAGCCCCCATCAGATTACAGACCGTGACTTACTGTTGGCTGGTTGTAGTCTGTAAATCTAAATGCATCCACCTCGAAGCGCAGTCTGTTCAGCTCAGGTCTCTGGGATATAAAGGTGGACGAAGAGTCCTCTTGCTGCCCATCCACCAGGCATCTACAGAGGGTTATAAGAGAAAAAGCACCATTATACACTTGAGAATTTGTAGATGTACAAGCTACAGGGTCATAGCCAAATTGCAAAAGTCAAGGGCCTCTGTAGACCAGGTCAAGGCCTTCCCAACTCAAAATAAAGCCCAGAAGAGGTTTAAATTGTGGGAGGGGTTGAACTGTTGCGATTGGTCCCTGGTGGGGATATTTTCTGGTGACTTAAAAGGAAGTGAGGTCACCAGAACAACAACAAACAAGACCATGTGCCAACCCTCACACCCTTTTTATAAAGGGTTTGTCAAGGTTGGGTTTAGGGATTCACATCTGCTCCCCCCCCCCCAGCTTTTTATAGTTGAGATGGACCTACAAAGTCACAACACAGAAATTAAATATTTACCCATAATTGTTAATGAACTCGTAGCGAGGGATGGAATTGGGGTCCAGAGCCAATAATGCCACACAGCTGTCCACAACGATCCTCATAGGCATATGGTTGTCTACAGTCACAAAAGCCTCAATGTGCAAAGAGTTACCCAGAGATACAACATTGGAGTCCCTCAGACTACTCCAATCATCTGCAAAAAAGACCGGAGAAACCTTGTTAAGCAAGACATTTAGGGCAACAAATGTTATCTACCAAGCTGGATTGAGGACCAAGTTTGGTCAAGCTAGGATTACTTGATATGGTGGCAGGAATGGCAAAGGGCACTAAAAAAATTCAAAAGAATGTTTATGAAGCTTATAGCAAGCCAATGGAGGGTTTGAAACAACCTCAGCCCTAAATATTCAGCTACTCGTTTTGGGATACTGGTTGGTACAGCCAACCTACATCATGTATGAAGAAGAGTTCTGTAGCAAAGTCTCAAAAGATGCGAGAAGCCAGATTTTTTCGCCTTTGTGCATTTAGCTGCCACATGTGCAGCAGTTGAGTTTCAGCATCTGAGGAAATCCATCAGTACATTGCAGCCAAGCTGTCTGAACCAGAAAAAAAAAAAAAAACTGCCC
The DNA here is from genome assembly GCA_029206835.1 of Rana muscosa. NCBI lineage: Eukaryota > Metazoa > Chordata > Amphibia > Anura > Ranidae > Rana > Rana muscosa. Next base: position 65,789,635 of record CM055126.1, read on the forward strand.
CCCCAAAGGAAAAAAGTTGGGGCCGATGCATCAGGCCCCATGCACACAAGACACTGTTAAATGCGTGTTCAGAGGCAGTTGGACACTTTTCAACTGCCTTTGAACCAGTAGTGTATTTAGGTTTTGTGCTGCCCTAGGCCTAATTTAAATATGACCCACCCCTTCCTGTTTAAGACCTGCACTGAAATTCTCAAGTGGGGACACTAGTTCTTAGGGCCTGGGGGCATTGGATTCCCTTAATTTGCATATATTTCCTCTCACTTCCTGTTTGGCTAAGGGGCAGGAAGTGAAGGGAAATCTCTGCAATGGGACAGGGATGGTAAAAATAAACTTACAGGGGCTCTAACCCTCCCTTACTCTATCCAAAATGAGGAAAAAAAAAAAAAAAAAAAAGTTGTGCCTATAGTTCTACTTTAAGCACAAATTTCTGATAATTTTATGGAGAGGACCAAGAAGATATAACCATGCCAATGGTGCAGCAGAACACATGTAGCCCAGTGAGGAAGGTTTGTGGTCCAGGATGATGGGACAGTCAAAATTAGAAGCAGCTTGCGTTACACTAACAGTGTAGCGCAAGTCGGCGGGGACCCTTTCCATGCTGCCCCACTGCAAAGTGCTGCCCTGAACACATCCAATGTTATCCTATGTCTCCATGCACAGTCTAGTTTATTTCTGTTTAGGCAGTTGCGTTTAAAGCAGAGGTGCAGGAAAAAAAAAAAAAAAAAAAAAAAAAAAAAAAAAAAAAGCTACTAACTGTGTAGCTGTTGACTTTTAATAAGGACACTTACCTGTCCTACTCGGCCGCGATGTCGGTCCTGCGGCGATCGATCGCTGCTGGCAGGTCCCGGCTCCTCCATTCTGAGTAGGGGAAACAGGCAGTGAAGCCGCAAGGCTTCACTGCCCATTTCCTACTGCGCATGCGCCACTCACACGGCGCTTTGTGAATGGGCGGCTTGCCTCCTGGGATACACAGTTCCCAGAAGGCAGCGCGGCCCATTCACAAGAGGAAGTGGAAGGAGACCAACCGCGGATGGAGAAGAGGAACATTAGAGGACTTCCGCATAACAGGCATTTAGGGTATATAAAAAAAAAAACTTTTTTTAGTGTAAAGATTTTCAGGGTGGACCTCCACTTTAACTTTGTTTTTCCAGAAGCAAAAAAAAAAAAAAAAAAAAAAAAAAGTTGACGCAAACGTTTTCCACATTTCAGATGCAAAACGTGGCTAAAACGCAGTAACAGAATTTTGCTGCGTTTATAAGCGTTTTTTTTACATAAAAAAAACAGCTTGTGGGCACTGCGACGTGGCCAAGCCACAGCTTGTGGGCACTGCGACGTGGCCAAGCCACAGCTTGTGGGCACTGCGACGTGGCCAAGCCACAGCTTGTGGGCACTGCGACGTGGCCAAGCCACAGCTTGTGGGCACTGCGACGTGGCCAAGCCACAGCTTGTGGGCACTGCGACGTGGCCAAGCCACAGCTTGTGGGCACTGCGACGTGGCCAAGCCACAGCTTGTGGGCACTGCGACGTGGCCAAGCCACAGCTTGTGGGCACTGCGACGTGGCCAAGCCACAGCTTGTGGGCACTGCGACGTGGCCAAGCCACAGCTTGTGGGCACTGCGACGTGGCCAAGCCACAGCTTGTGGGCACTGCGACGTGGCCAAGCCACAGCTTGTGGGCACTGCGACGTGGCCAAGCCACACGCTAAATACAAGTACACTGCTGCTCAGCTGCTGCTACTCTGGTCTCACAAAGTGGCTGAAATGGTTAAATACTGTTTGAGCTTAGGGAGGGTCTTATGTTTAACTAAACGTTAAACGCAAATGCGGCTGCAATCGCGGCAAAACGGGAGTTTGTAAAGGCTGGTTTCAGCCTTTAAAAAAAAGTGTGTTCAGCAGAGTTTGCACCGGTGTCTTGTGTGCATGGGGCCTTAAGGGTCGCTTCGTTTGGTATCCCATAGCCAGGGCCTGTGTATGGTTAGGGCTGGCATGGTCTGGCATCACCTAGCAGGGGCCACATGTAGGCTGCCCCATCCAGAGGGATGACTGGTTATTTAGCAATCCACAGCTCACTGGATTTACAGTTTAAAATGTCAAGTCTGAGAAGTTCCTACCTTTCATCAGATACAGTGCAAAGGAGAGCCTCTCCTCCATGGATAGGGTGGAGCTGAAGGGAATCCAGGTTGGTCTGATGGCATTGCTGCTGACATTTCCGTGCCTAAAATGGAGACAAAGTAAATTCATTTTACCCAATATGCAAACATTTTATCTTTATATATATATATATATATATATATATATAAATCTTTAAAGAGCTTCCATGACCCAGGCTTAAAAAGCATGCTGGTGAGAGACGCTAGAGCAGGGGGTGTCAAACTATCGGCCCTCCAGCTGTTGCGGCTCTACAAGTCCCATGATGCCTCCGCCTGCGGGAGTCGTCCTTGTAAGGCCCCTGTGACAGAACCCACTGTCACTGTGTGCTTTGGAAGGGACTGAGGGCGGGCCTCCTACCCACAGATTATGGCCCAGAAGAGACTGGAAACTCAGGGAGAAGCTGGCATTGAGATAATGTAATGTAATGCTACATCCCTTCTCCCCCATCCCCCCCCCCCCCCCTGTTGCTGTGTTTAGCTGTGTTGGTTCATGGCACACAGACAATGGTCTGGACTGCAGACATCTCTCCGCAGGGGGATGTGTATTGAGGGGTTGCCTGCTTATCATAATCCCTTTGTTTATCTGTAGTCTCTGTTTCAATGTACAAGTGTTCAGTTCCCATTGATTCTTCCTTGTCCCCTACCCCCCCCCCCCTCTATGACAAGGCTAAGGGGAGTGTCCCTGTGTGTAAAAGTGTATGTTTTGGATTTAATAAACAGTTAATGCTCTGCATGTTTAACCCTCAACACCTGTGTGGATTGTCTCGTGATTGAGGGGTTAAGGGCTGGTTATGGCGAATCTGCAGGCTGCGGGTGCGTTTGGAGGACAGGAGACACAAGTCTGGCGGATGTGCCCATCTGGGGTATCTGAGATCCGTTACAGTGGTTGGCAGCGGTGGGATGTCTCCTGCAGTCCGGGCCATCCAAACCACCACCAGGATTCAAGATCTGGGCAGCCGTCGAGGAGCAATACGGGGACCAGCCAGCATGAGAGCGGAGTTTGAGAGGAGGCTGCAAGGCATGCGGAAGCAACATCGGGGACCAGCGACAGAGCGCACCATGCTCGGCTGGGAGGATGTGATCCGCTGGCAACTCTGGCATGAAACGCTAAGCCACGAGCGGCGCCATCAGGGGAAGATCCTTCCCTCCTCCACAGAGATGTACTGGACGCAGTACCATGCGCGAGAGGTGTTCCTGAGGGAACGACCGCGAGATGAGTGGAAGACGGAGCTCGGAAGATTGGTCCAGGAGGAGATGAGGCTGGACGCCAGCTACAGAGCCCTCCGGTGGTTCGCAGCTCAACTGTGGCCAAGTACAGCAGACGGCAGCCCGACAGAAGGCGTTGGCTACGGCGGCGTGGGGCTGCTCCATCAAAAAATGTACGGAGACCCAGACTTTGGGAGCGATGAGGAGTGGCGGCTGGAAAACATCCTGGACTTCCGAGATGAGGTGCTGGACCTCCCTGAAGAGGCGTGTGACCTGGAGGAATTGGAGTTCCTGGTTGAGCAGGAATGGGAGCTCGAGATTGCCTACAAGCGGCTGTTTGACGGTGATCAGCAGCCTGGCATGGCTCCCGTTGCCTGGGACTGTCCTGGAGAAACAGCGGACAGTCACGAAGATGCAGAGCAAATGGGGCCAGGAGTGCCCCTACGTTTTCCCGTCCTAACCGCAATGGAAGAAGCGGCGATGATACAGAGGGCACTGCGAGTGCTAGAATGCCGGAACGCACCAGAGGTTCCCCAAGCAGAGAGACAAGATAATAGCATAAAGGTCTCAGAAGGGGAAGTTGAGACTGGCGCTGGAAGGCTGGTAAATGGTGATCAGCAGCAAGTCGAGAGTATTGCATCCGGTGCCCCAGCAGAAGCGCTGGCTACAGGGCAGAGTGCCACTAGCCTCAGCCCAGCATCAGAAAAAGAGTTGGATCCGGAGAGTCTGAGAGATGATTTTCGTGAGCCTTTTCCCCCCAACAGCAGATATCCCCAACGGGAGTGGAGGAAGCAATTCTCCCTCCCCAGCAATTGGACATTACCCCAATGTTCATCCCCCCAGTAGAAGCGCTGACTGCAGGGCAGAGTGCCGCTGGCCTCTGCCCACCCTCAGAGTTGGATCCAGGGAGTCCGAGGGATGACCTCATTGAGCTGTTTCCCCAGCACTTGGACACTACCCCAGTGTTCATCCCCCCAGCAGAAGCGCTGGCTACGGGGCAGAGTGCCGCGGGCCTCTGCCCACCCTCAGAGTTAGATCCAGGGAGTCCGAGGGATGACCTCAGTGAGCTGGTTGCCCAGCACTTGGACACTACCCCAGTGTATATCCCCCCAGCAGAAGCACTGGCTGCATGGCAGAGTGTTACCGGCCCCGACCCAGCCCTCAGTAGATTTTGAGGGTTTGGGAGACAGCCCCTGTCAGAAGTGGCCTCAGAAGCTGGTCACAGAACCAGGAGGGGAGAAAATCCTTCCCCCTCTTCAGCTGCTGAACTCTACCATTGTATATGTCCCCCTAGCAGAAGCACTGGCTACGGGGCAGAGCGATGTTGGCCTCCGCCCAGCATCAGAAAAAGAGACGGAGAGTCCGGGAGACAGTCCCTGCAAGATACCTCCTCAGCGGCTGTTAGCTACTCCAGGAGAAAAGCAAGAACCTTTTCCTCCCCAACTGCATAGCACTGCCAGCCTATGTTCCCTACAAGCTGAAGCGCTGGCATCGGGGCAGAGGATTATTCAGCTCCCCTCAATATCTGCAACCCAGCCCCGGATCACGGGAGTGCGGACAGCTGTTCCCACTCTGCAGCAGCTGTTTTTATTCACGGGAGACCGTATGTGCGATTTTGCTCCCCAGCCCCAGAGACGTACTTTTCCTTTTCCTGGTGGCCTGGGGTGGAAGTTTGCGACTAACGCAGGTCCAGACCAGTTTGGGGTCAGGAACCTGGTTAGTCTGTTTTTAAAAGGGGAGAAATGTGACAGAACCCACTGTCACTGTGTGCTTTGGAAGGGACTGAGGGCAGGCCTCCTACCCACAGATTATGGCCCAGAAGAGACTGGAAACTCGGGGAGAAGCTGGCATTGAGATAATGTAATGTAATGCTACATCCCTTCTCCCCCATCCCCCCCCCCCCCTCTTGTTGCTGTGTTTAGCTGTGTTGGTTCATGGCACACAGACAATGGTCTGGACTGCAGACATCTCTCCGCAGGGGATGTGTATTGAGGGGTTGCCTGCTTATCATAATCCCTTTGTTTATCTGTAGTCTGTTTCAATGTACAAGTGTTCAGTTCCCATTGATTCTTCCTTGTCCCCTACCCCCCCTCTATGACAAGGCTAAGGGGAGTGTCCCTAACTGTGTGTAAAAGTGTCTGTTTTGGATTTAATAAACAGTTAATGCTCTGCATGTTTACACCTGTGTGGATTGTCTCGTGATTGAGGGGTTAAGGGCTGGTTATGGCGAATCTGCAGGCTGCGGGTGCGTTTGGAGGACAGGAGACACAAGTCTGGCGGATGTGCCCATCTGGGGTATCTGAGATCCGTTACAGCCCCTTTCACACTGGGGCGGGCAGGTGCGGTTTAGCGGCGCGATTACCGTGGTATGCGGGCGCTAGCGGGGTGAATTTAACCCCCGCTAGCGGCCGAAAAAGGGTTAATACCGCCCGCAAACTGCAGCTATTGCTGCGGTGTCCCATTGATTTCAGTGGGCAGCCGCGGTAAAGGAGCAGTGAACACACACCGCTCCTTCACCACTGTAAAGATGCGGCTAGCAGGACTTGGAGCGGTCCTGCTAGCGCACTGCTTCAATGTGAAAGCCCTCGGGCTTTCACACTGAAGACTGCAGGGCACGATTTTTTCAGACGGTATAACAGCGCTATTATTAGCGCTAAACCGCCTGAAAATTGTGCGAGTCTGAAAAGGGGCCTAACTGTCAACCTTGCCATGCCTCATGGGACTTGTAGTTCCGCAACAGCTGGAGGGCCACCAGTTTGAAACCTGTGCGCTAGAGCATTGGGCACAACAGCCGCAGCAAAATACCAGTTTTGCTTGGTGACCACCACCTGCTGGCACATAGTAAACATGCATTTCACACAGCTAATAGAAAATATGACTCCTATTACTGTCGTAATAACTATGGGGTCTATTTAAAGTGAGCTCACTATAGTCACATGAAATCTGCAGGTTCCAAGGCGGTCAAACTTGCCCTGGCTTTACCAATTAGCAAGTCAGACCAAGCATGTGCCAAGTGTAGGGATACCCAACGTACCATTAAGGTCTCTATAGCCCACCAGGTTTTAAGCAGCGAAACAACAAAGTTAATCAATGCACAGAGACTTGGGGGGGGGGGGTGGCATTATACAGACAAATGGCACACAATTGACCCAATTAAGAGACTCACCGGGGGTAGTAGCACTGAACACCGATGTTGGCACTGTTGGTTCGGGTGATTGGAACATTCCTGGATGAAGAGGGTTTGTAGGCGATGTTTGTAGCGTACAGGAGGAAGTCTGCAGTCGTCTGTAAGAAAGAATCATATCATAGGTCTAAAGAGGAATTCCTAACATGGCAGTCAAGTAGGCATTGCCGAAGCCTATATAGGTGGCCCCGCTCTGTCCCCAGATCAGACTCACTAATACTTCCATGCTGCTTGTTCACTCCATATCCACAGATGGAGACAACTTGAATAGGGGGGGGGGGTCTTTTCCTGTTGAGTCCCGAAATATATAATCCATGTGGACCAACCTGACCATTGGTGGCATTAAAGGACAATTCTGGCCAACAAAAACAGTGAAGATAGATGGAGGTTCATACAGCCAGAAATCTTGGAAGTTGAACTTTCTGCCTCTGGGTATGTGATCACTTCAGAGAGAAGAAGACCAACAGATACCACCCCAAAGGCAGATGGGCATGCCAGTTGAATTGGCATTGCCTCTGGAGTGTTATCAGTTAGCATTGTTCCCTACTACCTCATGAGACTATAAAACTTCCATTATGGAGAAGAGATTGGTGTACATAGTGTACTCCTTGTCCTAGGTTGACAACACTGTTTAGTATAGTTGTCACCCTAATAATGGATCAGACTATAAAACCTTCCCCAGTTGTGAAGAGGAGGAAGGCAATATATAGTCCAACACACCTTGTCCTAGGGTGACACCACAGTGGGTAGCACTTTCACCTAGCAGCAATGGGGTCCCTGGTTCGAATCCCGTCCACGACACCACCTGCATGGAGTTTGCATGTTCTCCCTGTGCGGGTTTCCTCCAGGTACTCCGGTTTTCCTCCCACACTCAAGACATGCTGGTAGGTTAATCAGATCCTGGCTAAATTGGCCCTAGTATATGTATGAATGTGTGTTAAGCCCCGTACACACGGTGGGACTTTTGGCCAGCAAACTTCATTTTGAGCAAGTTGGACCAACAATCCGACCGTGTGTACGCTTCAGCGGACAAACTTTTTTTGCTTTTTTCAATCGGACAAAAGTTGGGTCTGCAAACGGACAAACTTTTGCCCAACAAAAGTCCGATGGAGCAAAGTCCGACCGTGTGTACAGAAAACTATCGGACTTTTGTCCGATGGACAAAACAACTAATGTTAAAATCAACCAACAATAGCGGAAGTTGACCAAAGGGTGGCGGTAAAGAGCAAAAAAACCACATGTTGCAAAAAGTTTTGGGAAAGTATGCAGAAAAGTCCGAGTGTGTGTATGCTATGGGGTGTTCCCGACCAACTCCGTTCGGACAAAAAAAAAAAAAAAAAAAAAAGTCCGATGGAAGTCCGACCGTGTGTACGGGGCTTTAGGGACCTTAGTTGTAAGCTTGTTGAGACCCTACAGGGTAAAATAACCATGCTATCAATTGTTCATCCTCATTCATGAAGTATACCTACGGATATCCTAGTCTGCCTTCCCTCTCCTTTTCTATTGTTCAGATATATCTAGAACTGTAACCATATAATTTCTACCCAATGCCTTATTGTCCTTTGACACTGTATGTTATACAACCGTCAATGTCCCTGAGTTGGTTAACATTTCAATGCAATGTACATGTGTCTCTACTATGTTACTGTATCAACCCTCATGTTGCCGAATTTTTTTATATCAATGACAGTCGAAATGCCTTTTCTCTCTTTATTTGCACGATTATGTAATATGTTTATAAAAAAATTTAAAATTTTCATAAATAAACAATTTAAAAAAAAAACATGCTATCAAGATGCAACTCAACTAATATGGACCAGCAGACAACAAACCATCCCTGTTATGGAGGCAAGGGAGTGTCATGCAGTTTTAATACCCTCATTGTCTACCCTAGGGCAGGGTTCCATGGAACCCTAGTGTTCCTCCAGAGGTTGCTAGGGGTTCCTTGAGCTAAGAAGAGTCTTCTGTTGAAAAGGTTGAGAAAAGCTGTCATAAGGTGACAACGGTGCTTAATATGGTTGTCATCCGAGCAATGTAGTCACCACGTCTAAAAAGACCAGTAATCTGCAATGCTATACATTTTTGTTCTGGGGGGGGGGGGGGGTCTAGGTGGCCCTCACACCACCAAGATTGCAGCAGGTTACCCAGGATAGTTATACACAAAGCAATGCAAACAACCCCCCCCCCCCCCCTTCAGATTTACTAGCTACTATAGCAGGAGGTCCTTGCCAAATAGTCAATTTCAACCTAAAGAGAAGCATGTGGCCAGGTTAACAAATTTACACCCACATTGTACTCAAACATAGGATAGGAGCCGGGTTACCACCTCATCCCTGTAAACCCAAACACATGAATTACACGGGTTCTGAGGCCAATTTATAAGGCTACTATCACACTGAAGAGTAGTGATGAGCCGAACACCCCCATGTTCGGTTCGCACCAGAACCCGCGAACGGACCGAAAGTTCGTACGAACATTAGAACCCTATTAAATACAATGGATGCGAACGTTCGAATTCTAAAGTGCTAATTATAACGACTATTATGCATGTTATTGTCCTAAAAGGGGTTTGGGAACCCGGGTTCTGCACCAGGGGACATGTATCAATGCAAAAAGAAGTTTTAAAAACGGTCGTTTTTCGGGAGCAGTCATTTTAATGATGCATAAAGTGAAAAAAAAAAGTCAAATATTCCTTTAAATATCGTACCTGGGGGGTGTCTGAAGTATGCCTGTGAAGTGCCACGTGTTTCCCGTGTTTAGAACTGTCCCTGCACAAAATGACACTTCTAAAGGAAAAAAAAGCCATTTAAAACTGCTTGCGGCTTTAATGTAATGTCTGGTCCCGGTAATATGGATGAAAATCTTTAAGAAAAATGGCATAGCTACCCCATCACCCCCCCCCCCCCTACCCCAGCCCATTACCAGCCCCTTTGGGTCTTGTATGGATATTAAGGGGAACCCCGCACAAAATAAAAAAGGCCCTATATACTCTGAACAGCCGTATACAGGCGGTGCATACAAGACAGGGACTGTAGGTTTGTTCTTATGTAGAATGTGTTTGTAATTTTGAACAGGTACATTGTTGAAGTGTAGCTCCAGCCCAAAAATCTATTTTTAAACTTTTTGGGAAACATAGGTAAGGGTTATCACCCCTGTAAAATTTGTTTTGCTGTCTGTGCCCCTGTTCAGAACATTTCACCTCACTTTCCGTCCCAATGACAACTGTTTTTGAAATGTGGTGTTTTTCTTGAAACAAGGATTGCTGATAAAGCATCAGTACAGAGGAGACACCTTTCTCCCATATTTATTCTTACAGGAGAGAATTTTCCTTCCTAGGGGTAGATTTCCTCTCACTTCCTGTTGTCTTCTTTCGTTTGCAAGTAGGAGTCGTTTGTAAGTTGGATGTTTGAAAGTAGGGGCCTGCCGTATATACTCTGCAGAAATAGGCCCCTTAGTTGTTGGTGTTGGCACAACACTGTAAGCACTCACAGTTACTCTTGGTTGGTGCTGGAACGCCCTGCTGTCAATTATATCAGGAATTTTAATTACATATAATTGTTGAACAGTGGTAGTAAAAATTGGGGCTTTGATGGTGGTGCTGGTGCCACAACACTGTAAGCCCTGACAGTTACTCTTGGTGGGTGCAGCAATGGGCCCTGCTGTGAATTACTACATCAAGAATTGTAATTGCATGCCCCTGTTGAACAGGGGCTGAAAAATTGGGCTTTTCGTGGTGGTGGTGTTGCAACACTGTAAGCCCTCAGAGTTACTCTTGGTGGGTGCAGGAATGGGCCCTGCTGTGAATTATTACATCAAGAATTGTAATTGCATGCCCCTGTTGAACAGGGGCTGAAAAATTGGGCCTTAGGCACTGGTGGCACAACACTACAACCCCTCACAGATACTGTACTTGGAGCACAGCAATGAGCCCCATGGCAAATTGCTAAAAAAATTGTAATGACACGCCCATGTTAAACAGGGGCTGAAAAATTGGGCCTTAGCCACTGGTGGCGGCACCCATAAACAAAAATGATCTTCCAAGCTATCATCAATCGTATCATTGAGGACTCGGAGGAGGAGGATAGCCAGTCAACATAACAGCACAGGCACTCAGCATCAGCATCAGTCTTGAAGGGATGTGACATGTTAAAATCAATTAGTCTGTTATATCAGCATCAGGTGTGTGGTAGCTGGTGGTGATCCAAGACTGGTTCATCTTGATGAAAGTCAGTCGATCAACCGAGTCGGTGGACAGGCGCACCCTGTGATCCGTGACAAATCCTCCAGCAGCACTGAATGTGCGTTCCGAAAGAACGCTGGATGCAGGACAGGCCAGTAGCTCAATTGCATACTGTGCAAGCTCTGGCCAGTGATCCATCCTCAAGACCCAGTAAGCCAGAGGATTTTCGGTGGGGAAGGTGTCCAAGTCTGACCTTGCCCCTAGATATTCCTGCACCATGTTTATCAGACGCTGGCGATGGTTGCTGGAACCAATCATACTTTGGGGCTGCGGACTAAAGAATTGTCTGAACGCATCGGTCAGACGGCCACCTTCCCCACCGCTCCTTCTTTGACTGGCCAAAGCCTCAGCAACTCGTTGTCCTGGACCAGGAGTTTGTAACCTCCCAGTCTCTGGGAACGCGTTGCACAGACCTTTCTGCAAGGCCTCCCGGAGTTGTCTCATCCTCTGCTCCCTCTGCGACGGTAACATAAGGTCCGCAACCTTACCCTTGTACCGTGGATCAAGGAGAGTGGCCAGCCAGTAATGGTCCCTCTCCTTGATCCGAAGAATACGAGGATCCTTCCGCAGACTTTGCAGGATCAGGGAGGCCATGCAGCGTAGGTTTGCTGAGGCATTCGCTCCGGAGTCCTCTGGGTCACTAAGGACGACATGATCCGCAGTCACCTCCTCCCAGCCACGTACAAGTCCACTGGTTTCTTGGGACTGTAAATCATCCCTAAAAGACTGCTGCTGATGATGCTGAGTGCCAGCCTCCACCTCCATGCTGACACAATCCTCCTCCTCCTCTTCCTCTGCGATGGGTGGGACAGAAGGAACACTGTCTGGGTAAAGGGGGCCTTGAGAGGCAAGGAAGTCCTCCTCTTCCTGCCTCTGTTCTGCCTCAAGTGCCCTGTCCATTATTCCACGCAGCGTGTGCTCCAACAGGTGGACAAGAGGTACAGTGTCACTGATGCATGCACTGTCACTGCTCACCATCCTCGTGGCCTCCTCAAATGGTGCCAGGACAGTGCATGCATCCCTGATCATGCCCCACTGGCGTGGAGAAAAAAAAACCAAGCTCCCCTGACCCTGTCCTGGTGCCGTAGTCGCACAGGTACTCATTGATGGCCCTCTGCTGCGTGTGCAGCCGCTGCAGCATGGCCAACGTTGAGTTCCACCTGGTGGGCATGTCACATATAAAGGCAAGTTAGACTTACCGGTAACTTGTTTTCCAATAGGCTTTCAGGACAGCACCCGAGAGATCATGGCTCCTCCTCCTACAGGAAACACCTCAATTAATTCTTTAATTGGAGGCCTCCACGTTGCTTCCATCAGTTGTTTGTAGAGAACCTCCAGCCCCAGCTGCAACACATAAGCGACAGTTATTACATAGTATTACAGCCACAGCATAAAAAAAGGGCAGGATCCTGCTGTCCTGAAAGCCTATTGGAAAACAAGTTACCGGTAAGTCTAACTTGCATTTTTCCAAAACGTCTTTCAGGACAGCACCCGAGAGGATAATCGAGACTTACCCCATTTAGGGTGGGACAACAGCCTGTAAGACTTTCCTTCCGAAAGCCTGGTCCCCAGCCGTCATGAGATCTAATCTATAATGACGGGCAAAGGTCGTCAGACTTGTCCATGTAGCTGCCTTACAGATTTGTTCGGGGGTGGCACCAGCTTTTTCTGCCCAACTCACCGCCGAAGCTCTAGTAGAATGAGCCCTGATACTTACTGGACTCTCCTGGCCTGTAAGGGAATAGGCGTCTGAGATAGCCATTCTCAACCATCTGGCAATTGAACTGAGGCAACCTTTGGTAAAAAGTTAGGATCCGTCTTCAGCACAATTCTGTCTGAAAAAAGAGAAAAAAAATGGTTCCCTGATAGATAAAGCTTGCAGCTCACTGATCCTTCGAGCTGTTGTAATAGCTACTAGAAAAATTGTTTTTAAAGTAATTAGCTTCAGGGAGGTTAAATTGAGAGGTTCGAAAGGTTCCCTGGTCAGGGCCTGTAGAACGACTGATAAGTTCCATGACGGACAGTTTTTGATCACTATCGGTCTAGCCCGAGTGAGGGCTTTAAAGAATCTGTTTACTAGGGGTTCTGATGAAATAGATTTCTCAAAATATACCCCCAGTGCGGCAACCTGAACTTTTAGGGTACTGATCGCTAGGCCCTTGTCTGCTCCTTCTTGCAGAAATTCCAAGATAGAAGAAATCTGCTTTAATGGTCTGCCGGATGTAGTGCACCAAGAGTTAAAGACTTTCCAGACTTTGTGATATATTGCTCTGGTAACATTCTTTCTGCTAGATAGGAGGGTAGCCACCAACCTATCCGAGAATCCTTTTCTCCTTAAGAGCTGCTCCTCAGAAGCCAGGCTGTGAGTTTTAGCTTTTCTACTTCTTGGTGAAACAGCGGACCTTGTAACAGAAGGTCTTGCCTCAAGGGAAGATGCCAGTATGGTTTGATCTGCATCTGTAGAAGAGCCGAAAACCAAGGCCTCTTGGGCCAGAAGGGAGTGATGAGGATTACTGTCGTATCCTCTTTCTGGATTTTTGTTATGACCTGCGGAATCAGCTGAAAAGGAGGGAAGGCGTAGCTGAGGTGAAAATTCCAACTGTGCGCCAGAGCATCTACCCCAAGAGATGACTCGTTCCTGTTCAGGGAAAAAAAGAGAGATATTTGTGTATTTTCCTGAGTCGCAAAGAGATCCACTCTTGGCTGTCCCCATTTCTTCACTATTAGATTGAAGACATCTGGATTCAATTGCCACTCCGCTTCGTACACCTGGTTCCTGCTGAGGAAATCCGCTATCCTGTTTAGGGTCCCTTTTAGATGGACCGCGGACAAGGATTGAGTATGGAGCTCTGCCCAATTTAGAATGCTCTCTGCTAGGCCTTGAAGTATTCTGCTTCTGGTGCCCCCTTGTCGGTTTATGTAAGCCACCGCCGTGGCGTTGTCCGACAGAATTTGTGTATGTCGCCCTTGGACTTCTTCTGCAAAGAACAATAAGGCCATTTCTATCGCCTTTAGTTCCCTCCAGTTTGAAGATCTCAGTGCTTCCCTTGTGGACCAAGATCTCTGAGCCCAACGACCGCTCATGTGAGCCCCCCAACCCCAGGAGCTGGCATCGGTTGTTAGCCTTACCTGGGTTGGAAAGGACCATAACAGGCCTGCTGAGAGTCTTGCCTGGTTCTTCCACCACCAGAGACTCCTCTTTACTTTGGTGGGGATCTTCACCAGTGAATCTAGTGAATTCTGCTGGCGATCCCAGATTTTTAACAGAAACTTTTGCAGTGGCCTGAAATGGAGCTTTGCCCATTGTACTGCCGGTATGGAAGAGGTCAGGGTTCCTAATGCTGACATGACCCTCCTGATGGACAGAAGCTGACTGGTTTGTAAGAGTGACACAACCTTTAACAGCTTTTCCCGTTTTTCTTCTGGGAGAAAAATCTTTTGCTCCACAGAGTTGATACGGAAACCCAGGAATAACACCTCCTGAGAGGGAATCAGATTGGACTTTTGGAGGTTTAGTATCCATCCGATGGATTCTAGGTGAGCACGTGCTCTGTCCAAGTTTCTCTGAAGTCCATCTCTTGTTTGGGCAAACAGTAGCAGGTCGTCTAGATAAGGAATCACTGAAATTCCCTCTAGACGCAAGGGTGCTAGAGCTTCGGCCATTACCTTCGTGAACACCCTTGGAGAAGATGACAGGCCGAATGGAAGAGCTCTGAATTGCAGGTGTACCACCTTCTTCCCTTCTCTCAGTGCTAACCTCAGATATCTCTGAGATCTGGCAGCAATAGGAATGTGGAGGTATGCGTCCTGCAAATCTATTGACGCCATGAAGCATCCTTGAAAATGGAATCCATCCGAAATCTTTTGTATTCTACTGACAAATTCAGCATTTTTAGATTTAGGATGAGGCGGTACTTTCCTGAAGGTTTCTGTACAAGGAAAACGTGAGAATAGAACCCCTGGAAGAACTCCTTTGTTGGAACCGGAACAATGACTCTCTGGGATATCAGTTCCTGAATTAGGGACTTCATGGCGAGTGCCTTGACCAGATCCCTCGGGACGTTTGTCACTAGGAATCTCTTTGGGGGTTCTTCCGTGAATTCCACCACATATCCTTGGGAGAGCATGTTTACAATATACAGATTTGTAGTGATGTCTCTCCACTGGGGAATGAACTCCTGGAGTCTTCCCCCTACTTGGGGTGGATTGTCACTGCGGCTTTCCGGGGGTCGCAGGAGGATGGAAGAGCACTCCACTCCTACCTTTTGGTTTCTGGGAAGACCACTGCTTCCTTTTGTTTGCGTTTTCCCTTCCTGTTGTCCTTTTTGGGGACGAAAAAAACGCTTACGGGTCTGTACCTGTTGTTTTTTGACCGGAAACGCCTTCTTTTTGTCAGCCGTACAGTCAAGAATGGACTCCAGCTCAGAACCAAATAGCAAATTCCATGTAAAGGGAATGCTACACAGTCTATTTTTAGATGCAGCATCTCCTGGCCAAGTTTTAAGCCACAAGGCTCTCCTAGCAGAATTGGTCAAAGCCGCTGACCTGGCTGACATACGAATGGATTCTGCTGAAGCATCCGCAATATATGATACTGCTGCAGAAAGCGTTGTAAATGAGTCCAGAATCTCCTGTTTTGGAGAATCTGCCGTAACATGGGCCTTCATCTGGTTAATCCAGTGTTCTAAATTCCTAGCGACACAGGTTGTTGCTATTGCTGGTTTTAGATTGTTCATCACAGACTGCCAAGCCCTTTTAAGAAGCAAATCCATTCCTTTGTCCATGGGCTCCTTTAACATGCCCATGTCCTCAAAGGCAAGGTCAGTTGATTTTGAGACCTGTGAAAAAGCAGAGTCCAGTTTTGGAACCTTGTTCCAGATGGAATCCGGGTTGTCCTCAAATGGAAATCTTCTCTTATGAGACCGGGAAAAAAAAAATGGCTTTTTCTCGGGTTCCAACCACTCTTTTTTAATCATGTCCGAGATTATTGAATGGACTGGAAAAACACGGCTTTTTGGATCACCCAAACCTGCATACATGCGGTCATGTAGGGAGAGCTCCTTTTCCTCTTCAATCCCCAAAGTCGCATGGATTACTTTTAAAAGTCCTGCGACTTCAAGCGACATTTTGTACTTAGAAGCGCTCTCTGCTTCATTTTCTTCCTCCTCAGAGTCTGTTCCATCTGGAGCAATGGAAGCAGATTCTTGGGAAGCGTCTATCGGACCTCCCAATAATATTTGAGAGCCGTCTTGGGGTTCTGAAGAAGGCTGCGGAGCCCTAGGTTCCCTTGAAGGGCCTGGTTCTTCTCTTAGGTTTGACCTAAAAGCTTGAAAGGTGGCACGGAGTTCACCCTTAATTGTAGATACTAGATCACCACAAAAGGATGGAGACTCTTCCCTGACTACATTTGCAGTGCAATCTGCACAAAGCGACTTGGTCCAAGCCTCGCTTAACTTTTCCTTGCAGACAGGGCACCTTCTCTTCACTGGTTGAGCAGAACTTTTGGCCTGCACAAACAGAAAAGAAAAAAACCAGGGACCACGCTAAGAAAAAACTGTTACACAGTACAAATCAATACACCCAGGTACACATAGGAAAAAACACTTTCACTTCCTTGTGCCCCGCAAGCCATGCACCACCACCACCTTTTACAAAAAGACCCCTAGTATTATGCAGACATGCTAAATCACCAGCCACTGCACCACCAGGGAGATGGGGGGTGGGGGAGATGGAGGGGGAAGAAGGTGAATACCCCCCCCCCACAGGAGAAAACGGCCCAGTGTAAAATAGGACAGTCCCTTACCTTAGCCTTGCTGGTGCCTTGGCTTGCCCCCTTATCCGCTGCATCGCTGTCCATAGCTGTCTGCGGATGCGTGGTGAAGAAAAAAACGCCGGTTCCAGATTCGAAAACGCCGCCGCGCTGACCTGGAACCGGAACTTTAAGGCACCAGGTGACCCTGCCCTCTCCCTCTGCGCTTTGCGGCCGGAAATGACGCGCGCGCCGACCCGGAAGTGCTGCCTCTTCCCATACAGGACGCGGCCGAGGCTCTCCTCTGCCACCAGAACAATGGCGGCCGCTGTAAAGCTCCACGCCGCTATTCGCAAGCGGTCGGCGAGAACACAGCAAACCACCGCTCTGAAGACAAAAAGGAGGCAGCACTCCCGGGCTGTACAGGCTCTCCCCGAGCACGGAAGAGGGAGAGGGAGCCCACGGGACCATCCATGCTAGGAGGCAAGTGGGAGGATCACTCTCCTAAAAAAAAAAAGACTGACTGAGAACCTTGTCTCCCAGGAAAGCCCTGAGAGATCGTGGCTCTCACCAGAGGTGTTCCTCCGGCTGGAGGAAACACAAAAAACTGATGGAAGCAACGTGGAGGCCTCCAATTAAAGAATTAATTGATGAGGTGTTTCCTGTAGGAGGAGGAGCCATGATCTCTCGGGTGCTGTCCTGAAAGACGTTTTGGAAAAGGCGGTTCTTGGGCAGGTTCAACTCCTTTTGCAGCTCAGCCAGGCGAGCACTGGCATTATAAGATCTGCGGAAATGCACACAGACTTTCCTGGCCTGCCTCAGGACATCCTGTAAGCCCGGGTACCTGCCCAAGAACCGCTGCACCACCAGGTTAAGGACGTGAGCCACACAGGGCACATGGGTCAGTTGTCCCTGTCGGAGGGCGGAGAGGAGGTTGGTGCCATTGTCGCAAACCACCATTCCTGGCTTAAGCTGGCGTGGCGTCAACCACCTCTCGGCCTGGCCCTGCAGAGCAGACAGGACCTCTGCCCCAGTGTGGCTTCTGTCCCCCAAACACACCAGCGCAAGCACGGCATGGCATCTTTTTGCCTGCGTACTTGCGTAGCCCCGTGAACGGCTACGGAGCACCGCTGGTTCATAGGACAAACCACAGGAAGAGGCCATGGAGGAAGAAGAAGAGGGGGTGGAGGAGAGAGGTGTGTCACAACCAGTAGTAGCATTTTGGAGGCGTGGCGGTGGGACAACCTCCAACACTACTGCACCTTGTCCTGCATCCTTCCCAGCTGCCAAAAGAGTGACCCAATGGGCCGTGAAAGAAAGGTAACGTCCCTGTCCATGCCTGCTGGACCATGAGTCAGCGGTAATATGCACCTTACCGCTGACCGCCCTGTCCAGCAAGGCCAAGACATTGCCTTCCACATGCCGGTAGAGAGCCGGAATAGCCTTCCGTGAGAAAAAGTGGCGTTTGGGAACCTGCCACTGAGGAACCGCACATTGCACAAACTCACGGAAGGGGGCCGAGTCTACCAACTGAAAAGGCAGCAGTTGAAGCGCTAGCAATTTAGCCAAGCTAGCATTCAACCGCTGGGCATGTGGATGGCTGGGAGTGAACTTCTTTCGACGGTCCAGCAGCTGGGGCAGGGAAATTTGCCTGCTAGAATCGGACGTCGGTGTACTGCTAGCAGAGTGGCCGCAAGTACTTGGCTGTGACACACCTAATTCTACACCTTCATTCCTCTCAGTGCATGTTTCTGAGAGGACTGAAGTTATAGTGGGGTTGGAGATCCCAGCTGATGCGGTGCAAGGAGAGGTCCGCTTTGTTCTTTGGTGTGGGTCTTTGAGGTAGGCTTGCCAACGAGCTGCATGGCAGGTCAACATATGTCTGGTCAGGCATGTGGTACCCAAGCGGCTGATGTTTTGGCCACGCGATATACGCTTGAGACATATGTTGCAAACAGCAGCTGTGCGATCTGATGCACTAGCCTCAAAAAAGGCCCACACCAAGGAACTTTTTGAATGACGGGCAGAGGCAGCGCCCTGCACAGGCGGAGCTCTGCGGTGTGATTCCGTCGGTGTACTGCCCTTACGCTGGCCACCAAAGGGCATCCTGTCTCGTTGGAGATGTGCCTCCTCCTCATCCTCCTCCTCCTCTCTCCTATTAGGCACCCACGTGGAGTCAGTGACCTCATCATCCCCTCCCTCCTCATCACTGGAGCCAATCTGGCAGTATGCTGCAGCTGCTGGAACATGACTGCCAGATTGGTGTCCTTCTTGAGCATCCCCTCTGTCTGCTCTCACCCTACTGCCTTCCTGTAGCTGGGTTTCATCATCAGACCCTTCGAAACGCTGGGCATCCTCCTGGAGCATGTACCCAACACTGTGCTCAAACAGTTCGGGGGACTCCTCAGGAGGAGGACATGGTGGGTCTAGGGAAGGAGTGACTGATGATGAGTCTGACATTGATACCAGGGAAGAGGACGCTTTGGCAGCTGCTTTGCCAGTACCCTGAGCCTGGGTGAGAGAGGATGAGGAGGAGGGCTTGGTCATCCACTCTACCAAGTCTTCAGCATGATGTGGCTCAACATGTCCAGCTGCCGAAAAGAAGGACAAGCGTGTCCCATGGCCATGTGCTGATGACAATGCACCGCGTCCACGACCAGCACTGTTGCCCCCAGACACAGAGCCTGCTTGCCCTCTTATTGCCTCCTGACTGTCTGCCTCTCCTTGTTTGCCTTCCAGACATTCTAATAGATGGCCTGCAGGGAGATGGGAAAAAAGCAATAAGGGCTACCTTCAGGTGTCCTTCTCTGTCCCTTGAAACAAGGACTTGCACAGTGAAAGAAACTGACACTCTCCCTACCTACAGTTTTCTGTCCCTAGAAAAAATGTTTTTTTTAAGCACAATATTCACTCACTGTCCTTCCAGGTCCCTAGAAACAAGGACTTGCACAGTGAAAGAAACTGACACTCTCCCTACCTACAGTTTTCTATCCCTAGAAAAAATGTTTTTTTTAAGCACACTATAGCACAAAACACACTGACACTCTCCCTACCTATCCTTCTCTTTCCCTAAACTAAAGGAATCCAGGTTAAGCAAGAAAGAAAAAGTCACTGTCCCTGCCTATGCTGCTCTATCCCTGCTCCGGAACACACTACACTAGGCCGCCGTGCTGGCGGCCTTTTATAGTGTGGGGCGTGTACTAAACACCCTCAGCAATAATTGGCCACAGGCATCCTGCCTGTGGCCAATCATTGCTCTCCTCACTGCCGGCGCTGTGATTGGCCAAGCATGCGGGGTCACAGTGCATGCTTGGCCAATCACAGCGCCTGGATGACACTGCGATGGCGTAGTGCATTGTGGGCCGTTCGCGTCACTCGAATTTGGCGCGAACGGCCCAAATCGTTCGATCTTCGTCGAACGATCGAACAGCCGATGTTCGAGTCGAACGTATGTTCGACTCGAACACGAAGCTCATCCCTACTGAAGAGCTGGATGCGCTGGCGGTATTGCGGCACTATACCGTAGTGTTTTTAACCCCACCACTATCGGCCAAAAAAAAAAAAAAAAGGGTTAAAAACGCCCGCAATAACACCTCTTTGCGGCATTTTGGAGGTGCTACCCCATTGATGTCAATAGGCAGGGGCGCTATAGGAGCGCCATTTTTACTGCTCCTATCGCACCTCAAAGATGCAGCTTGCAGGAGTTTTTTTTACCATCCTGCAAGCGCAACGCTCCAGTGTGAAAGCCCCTCGGGCTTTCACACTAGATACAAAGTAGCGGCTTTTTCAGGGCGCTTTGCAGGCGCCATTTTTAGCGCAATAGCACCTGCAAAACGCTTCAGTGTGATGTAATGCAGATAAGGCACGGTGTTTAATTACCCACCAAACATGTGTAATCAATATGTGTTTGGGTTTAAAAGGACGAGGTGGCAACCCTAGATAGAAATTGGCCCCCACACCCCCCCCCCCCCCAATTTAATGGAACATCCAGCTTTAGACTAGAATGTAACAAGCCCTAGTTCTACAAGACAACCAACCTGAACCCGGTTCCCACAGTCCTGCAGGCTGATCTGGAAGGTGATGGTGTTCTGGTCCTCAGAGGACGGCTTACACAGCGCAGAGCCCAGGGTGAGGTCAGACGCCTTGACCAGTTTTCCATTCCCATATAGATTCTTCTGGATGGTCACCACCATCATGTCCTCCAAGCACACGATACTGACCACCCCGGCAGAAGGCACCAACAGCTGCCTAGGAGAACCCCGGGCAGAACCCCAACCAGCCTGGAGGGAATCCTGCCGCCTGGATCCAGACGGTTGGCGGTGCCAATAGTCCTGACCTAGGACAAGGTCCAAAGCCAAGCCCACCACAAAGAACCCTCCAAGCCAAATCATTGTGAAAAGAAACAGTCCATGCTTCCGGCTGGTGTGAGAGTTTATACACCCTGCAGTAATTACCCCACCTGGGGGAGATCAACCTTGACCAATCCTGACCACCCCCTCCTCTGCTGACATCAACCTGCCCCACCTGTGCTGACTGCCTGCAACCCGACTCATCAGGAGCTTAAAGGAGACAGCACAGAACTGCTGCAACCCTACAGTCCCCTATACACCTAGGCGTTGGGGTAACGCATGGAAAACGCACGTTTGTCCCCTGCCCTATCACAAAACATGGCGTTCCATACAGTGAGTAGGCATTTAGAATGGCATCAGAACGCACAACTGCAGCCAGGGCCCGTTCACCTCTGTGCTTTGAAAAATGCGATATGCGTTTTTTTAGAACATGCCTATTGAGATTTTAGCACATTTTTAATGGGCTGCGTTAAAATTCAATGCAGTGCATAAAATGCGTTTTTCCTCCATGGTCACCTGGGGAAAACAAAATTGGACATGTGACTCAAAAAAGCACTTAAAAAAATGTGTTGTGCGCTTTTTTTTGGTGCGCCACCATTGACGATACCGGAAGATGCTTTTCAAAAACGCAGCGAAAAGTTATAAAGGCTTTTAAAGGGGACTATTTTACGTGCGCTTTGGATGTGCTTAGCAGGCGTGTTTTAGGGCACAACTGTAAACAGCTCCTTATGGGCAATGCACCCGAGCCGCCGCGCACCATAACGCACATTCCATCGCTGCGGTGCGATTCATTACAACAAAAAGGCCTTGTTCGCGCATGCTTTGATCTCTGAAGAGCGATCGGTATGCAGATTGTGGATTTGACAGGCGGTGAGGAGGTGTTGTATTGCCTCAGACTGCTTTCGCACAGGCGCAAAAACGCATATGCGTTTTCTGGCACATTTTAGATGCGTTTTCTAGTTGCCTACACCTGCGAAAAAAATGCACATGTGACTCAAAAAAAGCACCAAAAAATGCAAACGTGGTACATTTTTTTGATGCATTTTGGTCGCATTTTTACATTTGTTTTAATGGGAGCTGCATTTTGGCGCAGTTTTGAAAAGCGCGCCAAAGATGCAGCATGCAGGACTCTTCAAAACGCACCGCAGCGCAGTGGTGTGAAGAGTCCCATAGGATTTAAAGGGAAACATTTTTCATGCGTTTTTCTTGTGAGGTAAAAAATGTTGGAAAAACGCATCAGCGTGAAAGCAGCCTTACTGCTTGCTTTAACCCGTTGGACCCGGTCACCCCGCAATAGCGTGCCGTAACCATTGTTTTTTTGCCGCTTGCAGAGCGGTGGGTTGCACTCAGTGGGCGCTATGCCTGCCGAAAGTGACAGAGGGTATCATTTCTGCCGCAGCTGCAAAGCATTGTGGTCACGGCATGCATGCACCCCTGATGAGGGAACGACTGTGGCTCAACCGCAGGGTATTACCGCCCCTCAGCCGCTGATGTGACAGGCCCTAAAAAACGCACAGGGCCCTTTTGTTTACCAATACAGCACAATGCATGCATTCGCCATGGTGCGTCGTGCATCGCACTACCGTACAGCGCGTTGGGGGACCATTTACCACAACACGCCACGCGCTAGGCCGCAGTGAAGCATGTGTTACTACAACGTACAAGTATGAATAGGTTGCGCGTCAACCCACCCAAAAAAATTGCCCCTGTGCTATTGTCGGCTAGCGTGGCGTATTTTACGCTGACATTTGTCGCTTGTTGAACCGAATTCCAGATTCCAGAATGGTTAGCATGTGAAAACACGGCCAAGGTTCACCGCCAGCTATTGCGCACATTGGCTGCGTACTGACGCAATGTAAACAAGCCTGAAATCCTGAAGTAAACGCTGTCCTTGGGTGCGCCATGACTGGGGGGGGCCCAAGCCGCCATTGATAAAGGGCAATGCCAAAGTCTCATAGGGTCCCCTCATCGCTGGGGGGTCCAAGACGAGACGCCGTTGTAATACGCTAAACAGAGACACCCCGCGTCCATAGATTTGCAGAAATAGACGGTAAAAGGGGCGTTTGTGTGCGTTTCTGACACTGCCATGTTCCCAGACGGTGCGGCCGTATACAGGATTCCTTTGACTTGGAGCCCAATGAATTTAGCGTTACGCCCTCGCTCTAAGGAAGATGGCGGGTTACGATTTATTGTAGGATTGAGGCCGATATCGCACAGATCACCGCCACACGTCCTGTCTTACATACATTTTGTACACTTGTTTTGAATGATTATTTACTTCATCTCAGAGGAGAAGAGGAATGGAGGGACAGATGTGAACATCAGGAAATATTCAGGGATGGGAAGGGTGGGCTCAGGTTACCGTGGTGATCGCTTTATTAGTAACTGGTGGGATGGGGAATGATGGGGTGAATGTAAAGGGGGAATCTGGTTGCTATGAGCAACGCCCCCCACACACAGCACTTTGGTAGATGGTCTCCGGAAAAATGGCCGCTGTGGCTGACACTTCCTGTGCACGGAAGAAGAGGAGAGCGGGACTCTAGTGACGGGTCATGTGACGGCCGAGAGTGAGGCGAGCTGTGTTCACGTGGGGTGATTGCAGGGCGCTGATTGGTCGGAGCTCTGCACATGGTGTCCTTGGAGCGGTGACACCGGAGAGATGCTGAAAGTGACAAGCCGCCTGCTGAGCCTCCGAGCCCCGATATGTGTCACCCCGAGCCGGGTGAGGACCCCCCCAACACCCCCTTATAAAGAGACCCCCAATACATACATCACCTGACATACCTCCAATATAATCCCTATACACCCCCCCCCCGACATGACCCTTCTACCCGGCCTGAATCCCACACTGACTGACCCCCCATACCTGTTTGCACCCCAGTTGATTGACCCCCTGAAACCATCTGCCCTGAACTAAATGACCCCCCCCCGTGCGTGAAGGACTTCAACCCCCAAACCGCCCCGTATCCGCCTGCTCGTGAATGACTGATCCCCCCCCTGTACCCGTCTGCCCCCCATTGACTGACTCCCCTGTATCCATCTGCCCCCCTTTGACTGCCCCCTTGCACCCATCTACCTGGAACTGAATGACCCCCCCCCCCCCATGCATGTTTTCCCCCCCAGGTCACTGAATGACTTCAACCCCCCCCAAAACCGCCCCGTAACCGTCTGCTCGTGAATGACTGATCCCCGTCTGCCCCCCATTGACTGACTCCCCTGTATCCATCTGCCCCCCTTTGACTGCCCCACCTGCACCCATCTACCCGGAACTGAATGCCCCCCCATGCATATCTTCCCCCCCACTGAACCACTTCAACCCCCCCCCCAAACTGCACTGTATCCATCTACCCCCCACTGACTGCACCCATCTACCCGTAACTGAATTGACCCCCCACCCATGAATGTCTGCCCCCCCACTGAACGACTTCAACCCCCCCCAAATCGCCCCGTATCCGTCTGCCCCCCATTGACTGACTCCCCTGTATCCAATGTATCCAACTACCCCCCGGCACCCATCTACCCAGAACTGAAAGCTCCCCCATGCATATCTTCCCCCCCCCACTGAACGACTTCAACCCCCCCAAACTGCCCTATATCCATCTGCCCCCCCTGCACCCATCTACACTGAACTGAATGCCCCCCACCCATGCATGTCTGACCCCCCACTGAACGACTTCAAACCGCCCCATATCCGTCTGCTCCTCAATGACTGTTTCCCCCCCCCCCCCCGTACCCATCTGCCCCCCTTTGACTGCCCCTCTGCACCCATCTACCCGGAACTGAATGCCCCCCCCATGCATGTCTTCCCCCCCTGCCACTGAACGACTTCAACCCCCCCAAACTGCCCTGTATCCATCTGCCCCCCCTGCACCTATCTACCCTGAACTGAATGCCCCCCCATGCATGTCTTCCCCCCTGCCACTGAACGACTTCAACCCCCCCAAACTGCCCTGTGTCCATCTGCCCCCCCCTGCACCTATCTACCCTGAACTGAATGCCCCCCACCCATGCATGTTGTACCCCCCACTGAACGACTTCAACCCCCCAAACCGCCCCGTATCCGTCTGCTCCTCAATGACTGATCCCCCCCCCTGTACCCATCTGCCCCCCATTGACTGACTCCCCTGTATCCATCTGCCCCCCTTTGACTGCCCCCCTGCACCCATCTACCCGGAACTGAATGACCCCCCCCCATTCATGTCTTCCCCCCCGCCACTGAACGACTTCAACCCCCCAAACTGCCCTGTATCCATCAGCCCCCCCTGAACCCATCTACCCGTAACTGAATGACCCCCCCCATGCATGTTTGACCCCCCACTGAACGACTTCAACCCCCCCTCCAAACCGCCCGTATCTGTCTGCTCCCCCATTGACTGACTCCCCTGTATCCATCTGCCCCCTTGCACCCATCTACCTGGAACTGAATGCCCCCCCCTTACTGAGCGACTTCAACCCCCCCAAACCACCCGTATCCGCCTGCTCCTGAATGACGGATCCCCCCCCCCCTGTACCCATCTGCCTCCATTGACTGACTCCCCTGTATCCATCTTCCCCCCTTTGACTGCCCCCCGTGCACCCATCTACCCGAAACTGAATGACCCCCCCCCATGCATGTCTGCCCCCCCCAATGAACGACTTCAGTCCCTCCCCCCCCAACTGCCCTGTATCCGTCTACTGAATGACTGATCTCCCCCCGTACCCGTCTGTCCCCCATTGACTGGCTCTCCTGCACCTGTCTGCCCCTCGTTAAATGATCCCCCTGCACCCATCTGCCTCCCAATGACTGACCCCCTGCACCCATCTGCCCTGAACTGAATGAACCCCATCCCCCTTACCCATCTGCCCTCCATGCCCCCCACTGAATGACACCCTCATGCCTGCCTGCCCTACACTGACTGCCCCCAATTAACCCCCTGACCCGGTACTTGTCTGTCCCACACTGGCTGACCTCCCAGTACCCATCTGCCAGCCACTGTCTGCTCCCCGTCTAATGGTAGTGATGGAGGAGAAAATCTGTCCTGTTATCATTCTTATCACACCCCTCCCCCTTCTCACTGGGCTCTGTCTCCCTCTAGTGACACTATGCCCCCCCCCTATGTACAGTATGTACGATCGTCCTCATTGGTCATCTCCTGGTAGGTGAGCTCTCCTGTCTCGTGTCTTGCAGGGTACGGTGATTGTAGAACGTTGGTACAATGTCCCCCTGGCTAAGGAGGGAAAGGAGCCCTACCTGCACCCGCGACGTCACCCGGATCTACCGCATGGTGGAGGACACAAAGCACCAGAAGAAGGAGAAGATGGAGCTGATCCTGACTCAGTCTGTGCAACGTAAGTGCTCTCGGTGCAGCGCCGGGGCTACGGTCTCACTGTCTGTACACCAATCAGCCGGCATTCCTCTCCCTCTTCCCCGCAGAGCTCGGCAGTCGTGGTGACATGGTGCTGGTGAAGAAAGCGATGGGCCGCAATAAACTTCTGCCGCAGGGGCTCGCGGTTTACCCGTCACCGGAGAACAAGCAGATGTTTGAAGAGGAGAAGCTGGTGAGTATTCAGGGAGAGTGGGGTCGTCTGTGAGGGTGTGGTCTCCGTGTCCTGTCCCGAGAGGGTGTGGTCTCCGTGTCCTGTCCCGAGAGGGTGTGGTCTCCGTGTCCTGTCCCGAGAGGGTGTGGTCTCCGTGTCCTGTCCCGAGAGGGTGTGGTCTCCGTGTCCTGTCCCGAGAGGGTGTGGTCTCCGTGTCCTGTCCCGAGAGGGTGTGGTCTCCGTGTCCTGTCCCGAGAGGGTGTGGTCTCCGTGTCCTGTCCCGAGAGGGTGTGGTCGTCTTGTCCCGAGTGGGTGTGGTCGTCCTCTTGGTTGTCCCCTCCTGGCCGTCCTGTCCTGAGATGGTGTGGCCGTCCTGTCTCGAGAAGGTGGGGTCACCGTGTCCTGTCCCGAGAAGGTGTGGCTGTCCTCTTGTGGCCATCTCTCCCGAGAGGGTGTGGTCGTCCTTGTGATCGTCCCCTCCTGGCCGTCCTGTCCCGAGAGGGTGTGGTCTCCGTGTCCTGTCCCGAGAGGGTGTGGTCTCCGTGTCCTGTCCCGAGAGGGTGTGGTCTCCGTGTCCTGTCCCGAGAGGGTGTGGTCTCCGTGTCCTGTCCCGAGAGGGTGTGGTCTCCGTGTCCTGTCCCGAGAGGGTGTGGTCTCCGTGTCCTGTCCCGAGAGGGTGTGGTCTCCGTGTTCTGTCCCGAGAGGGTGTGGTCTCCCGTGTCCTGTCCCGAGAGGGTGTGATCGTCTTTGTGGTTGTCCCCTCCTGGCCACCCTGTCCTGAGAGGGTGTGGCCTTCCTGTCCCGAGAAGGTCGGGTCACTGTGTCTTGTCCCGAGAGGGTGTGGCTGTCCTCTTGTGGCCATCCTGTCCCGAGAGGGTGTGGTCGTCCTTGTGATCGTCCCCTCCTGGTCGTCCTGTCCCGAGAGGGTGTGGTCTCCGTGTCCTGTCCCGAGAGGGTGTGGTCTCCGTGTCCTGTCCCGAGAGGGTGTGGTCTCCGTGTCCTGTCCCGAGAGGGTGTGGTCTCCGTGTCCTGTCCCGAGAGGGCGTGGTCTCCGTGTCCTGTCCCGAGAGGGTGTGGTCGTCTTGTCCCGAGTGGGTGTGGTCGTCCTCTTGGTTGTCCCCTCCTGGCCGTCCTGTCCTGAGATGGTGTGGCCGTCCTGTCTCGAGAAGGTGGGGTCACCGTGTCCTGTCCCGAGAAGGTGTGGCTGTCCTCTTCTGGCCATCTCTCCCGAGAGGGTGTGGTCGTCCTTGTGATCGTCCCCTCCTGGCCGTCCTGTCCCGAGAGGGTGTGGTCTCCGTGTCCTGTCCCGAGAGGGTGTGGTCTCCGTGTCCTGTCCTGAGAGGGTGTGGTCTCCGTGTCCTGTCCCGAGAGGGTGTGGTCTCCGTGTCCTGTCCCGAGAGGGTGTGGTCTCCGTGTCCTGTCCCGAGAGGGTGTGGTCTCCGTGTCCTGTCCCGAGAGGGTGTGGTCTCCGTGTCCTGTCCCGAGAGGGTGTGGTCTCCGTGTCCTGTCCTGAGAGGGTGTGATCGTCTTTGTAGTTGTCCCCGATAAAACAACAAAGATCACAAGCGCTAAAAAAGGTGAAAAAAAAAAAAGGTTTTTATGAGTAATTAATCACAAAAATCCCAAATATTCAAGAAAATATAAACAAAAGGGGAGGACCAAAATCCAGAGCAGCAAGAAAAAATTCGTACCCGGAAGTACAAAACGCACACCATACACACACTATTATCCAGCGCTCATGGAAAGTCCCAATAACTAGTGAAGACTTTGGGAATAATGATGAAAAAAGCTTAGTCTGTTTATTAGTAACAATAAAAAGGGGGAATCCACTCCCAAATGTACAGAAAGCAGGTAAAACTTTACTCTCTAGCCGCCATTGATATGCCCCTTGTTAAACTTGCAAAAAAATCCGTGGAACAAGGAGGGGTTAAAAAAAGTCAGCACAAGGCCTGCAATCTGATCCCTCTGTGGGTACAGTACCTTGGATGATATGATCTGACCGAGCGGCGTGTGGAGGACGCTCCAGCGAGGGATACAGATCCAGGTTCGTAGTGCAGCTGGGACAAGAGGAATCACTCACTGTGTTCCTCCAGATCTATAACGTCACCCGGCTGCGACACCAGCTGATGTGTCAGGGAGCAGGCAGTGTGGTGACTTTTTTTAACCCCTCCTTGTTCCACGGATTTTTTTGCAAGTTTAACAAGGGGCATATCAATGGCGGCTAGAGAGTAAAGTTTTACCTGCTTTCTGTACATTTGGGAGTGGATTCCCCCTTTTTATTGTTACTAATAAACAGACTAAGCTTTTTTCATCATTATTCCCAAAGTCTTCACTAGTTATTGGGACTTTCCATGAGCGCTGGATAATAGTGTGTTTGTGGTTGTCCCCTCCTGGCCACCCTGTCCTGAGAGGGTGTGGCCTTCCTGTCCCGAGAAGGTGGGGTCACGTGTCCTGTCCCGAGAGGGTGTGGCTGTCCTCTTGTGGCCATCCTGTCCCGAGAGGGTGTGGTCGTCCTTGTGATCGTCCCCTCCTGGTCGTCCTGTCCCGAGAGGGTGTGGTCGTCCTGTCCCGAGAGGGTGTGGTCGTCCTTGTGATCGTCCCCTCCTGGCCGTCCTGTCCCGAGAGGGTGTGGTCTCGGTGTCCTGTCCCGAGAGGGTGTGGTCTCGGTGTCCTGTCCCGAGAGGGTGTGGTCTCGGTGTCCTGTCCCGAGAGGGTGTGGTCTCGGTGTCCTGTCCCGAGAGGGTGTGGTCTCCGTGTCCTGTCCCGAGAGGGTGTGGTCTCCGTGTCCTGTTCTGAGAGGGTGTGATCGTCTTTGTGGTTGTCCCCTCCTGGCCACCCTGTCCTGGGAGGGTGTGGCCTTCCTGTCCCGAGAAGGTGGGGTCACCGTGTCCTGTCCCGAGAGGGTGTGGTTGTCCTCTTGTGGCCATCCTGTCCCGAGAGGGTGTGGTCGTCCTTGTGATCGTCCCCTCCTGGTCGTCCTGTCCCGAGAGGGTGTGGCCGCGGTGCCCTGTCTCGAGAGGGCGGGGTCACACAGAGTATGGTCAGCGTGCTTCACCCTGGAGAAATAGGGTCAGTGCATGGTGTCCCGGGAGAGCGTTGTCACTGTAGCATGCCCTACCTCACCACCCAAGGGTGTGTTCACTTTGCCCTGCCCCCCCCCCCTCTTAATGCTTGTTGCTTTATTATGCCCTGTCTCACCACTCTCATTCTTTTCCATAGAAACAAGCGTTGGTGGCACCCAGCGAGCGCCAGCAGTCCTGGACCGGGGAGAGGGTAAGTCATTTGCACAAAGCTGACCTGCGTTCTGTCCTTCTCTCCCCCACTATATGTAGAGCGGCACAGGGAAGCGGCACTGACATGGCTGCCTGTTCTGCTGTGCCGGTCCTCGCCATTCCTCCCCTCGTATCCGTCCCAGGTGACGGCGTAGTGCCCGGGATGGATGTGAGCGGTGGGGACCGGCACAGCTGTCCGCATATGGGGGAGGGTACTTCTGATGAGGATTGACACGGCAGGGGCACGATCCACCCGTCACATGACCTGTCGCCAATCCTCACCATATGGCATTTACCCCCTTCTTCCAAAGGGGGGGTGGTAATAATTGTGTGCAGCCAGGGGCCCCTGTGACCTGTGGAGTGCAAGATAAAAAAAAAACCATAAAAGTAACATAGTGAAATGAGCGAGATTTAACACCTTCCCGCCCGGCAATCTGTCACCAGTCTGTCAGCCAATGACTGATCAGTGTATTGGCTCGCTACCGGCACCATGTGACTCCGGTTGTAACCAATCACAGCAGGTCACGTGACAGTGGATAGCTTCTTTTCATGCCATCCATTGCATACAATTGTGATTGGTCAGTGTGATCACATGGTACAGACACAGGGGCCAATCGCAACAAAACAAACTGAATGAATCTGTTTCATTCAGTAAAAGGCAAAATCATAATGCGTAAAAAAAGAGAAAAAATCCTGATCTCTTCCCCGGAGTAGTACAGTGTTACTATGGTAACATATTGCTCTGGTTACAGTATTTAAAAAACAAACAAAAAAAAAACGTGGGAAAAAATAAGTAATAAACAATAAAAAAAAATAAAAATAAAAATCGAGTTATGAATGTATTTTTTTTCAACTGTCACCAGCCTGTATCTCTGATCACTGCCACCTATATGATGACGCTGTACTGCACTGGTGACCATGTGTAAAAAAATATATATAATTTTTTTTTGTTTTATTTTTATTTTTTATTGTTTATTATTCTTCTTGTATTTTTTTGTCACAAAAAAAAAAACTTAAAAACTTGCCATGCCTCGGACTGTTTACTTTCCAAAAATAGGTGATTTGGGGGGTTATTTGTACTGTCCTGGCGTTTTTTTTCGGGCCTCAAAGAAATGAGATTGGCTGTCAGGACATCAGGATGTCAGGGTCACCTGTGGCCAGGTGACAGATGCACACCGTAGGGGGACAGGAGTGCACCGCGAGGTAGTGAACCCTATGGCTGGCTTCTGTGGATAGGAAACTGGGTGGTTGTGGAAAGCGGGACCAGAGGAGCACAACCGGGATCCCAACGGAAGCGAGAGCCAAGATTCCCCAGGGCGCGGAGTCTAAGACCCAGCTGGTCTTCTCCAGGGCCTCTAGTGGTGAGGATGTTACGCTGCAGGCTGGGACCAGGTCGCGGCCCCTGGAGTTTCCTAGCTCACGCCCCGTAGGATAAGGGGAAGCAGCAGCACACGATAGAGAGAACCGAATAACAAGCCGAAGGTCAGGGGCCACAAGCAGACAAGGATAACGAAGAACGAGCCGAAGGTCAAGGGTCACGAGCAGACAGGGATGGTCGGGGACAAGCCAATAACGTAACAGAGAGACAGACGTAGCACACGGCAGGCAGGAACCCAAACACACAATGCCTAACAAACACGTTGATCAGCCAAGCAGGCTTGCAGTGCACAGGTTAACATAGTGTTCTGTGATAGGGCCTGGGGTGGAGTCTGGCTGGGAGGAGATTATAAAGGAAGCCATGTGAAAGGGCTCAGGCCTCTAAGATGAACACATGGGAAGGAAGGTAAGCTGACAGACAAACACTACTGCATATCCATGACACAGGATTGATCGATTTTATATCCCATATTTTGTGGTCTCTACAACTTTCCTACAGACTAAATAATAGACACTGATTTGGGGTTATTTTTACCAAAGAAATGGAGCAGAATACAAATTTTGGCCGAAATTTATAAAGAAAGATTATTTATTTCCAAATCTATTTTACAGAGATGAAGAAAAATGCGTTTTTTTTTTGTTTTTTTTTTTTCCTTCTAAATATTCGTGTTTTTTTTTTCTGCTTATTTAGCAAAGAATAACCACCCCCCCCCCCCCCCCTGTGGTGTTTAAATACCACCAAAGGAAAGTTATATTTTTGTGTAAAAAAAAAATGATAAAAATGTTATATGGGTACAGTGTCACATGACCGCGCACCTTGGTGAACAAACAGCATCATGAAGGCCAAGGAACACACCAGACAGGTCAGGGATAAAGTTGTGGAGAAGTATAAAGCAGGGTTAGGTTATAAAATAAAATCTCCCAAGCTTTGAACATCTCACGGAGCTCTGTTCAATCCATCATCGGAAAATGGAAAGAGTATGGCACAACTGCAAACCTACCAAGACATGGCCGTCCACCTAAACTGACCGGGCCGGGCAAGGAGAGCATTCATCAGAGAAGCAGCCAAGAGGTCCATGGTAACTCTGGAGGAGCTGCAGAGATCCACAGCTCAGGGGGGAGAATCTGTCCACAGGACAACTATTAGTCGTGCTTCTCCACAAATCTGCCCTTTATGGAAGAGTGACAAGAAGAAAGACATTGGGGAAAGAAAGTCATAAGAAGTCCTGTTTGCAGTTTGTGAGAAGCCATGTGGGGGACACAGCAAACATGTGGGGACCACAGCAATCATTTTTGGGACACAGCAATCATTTTTGGGACACAGCAATCATGTGGGGGACACAGCAAACGTGGAAGAAGGTGCTCTGGTCACATGACACCAAAATTCAACTTTTTGGCCTAAAAGTAAAACGCTATGTGTGGGGGAAACTAACACTGCACATCACCCTGAACACACCATCCCCACCGTGAAACATGGTGGTGGCAGCATCATGTGGTGGGGATGCTTTTCTTCAGCAGGGACAGGGAAGCTGGTCAGAGTTGATGGGAAGATGGATGGAGACAAATACAGGACAATCTTAAAAGAAAACCTGTTAGAGTCTGCAAAAGACATGAGACCGGGGGGGGGGGGGGGGGGTTCACCTTCCAGCAGGACAACGACCCTAAAGTACAGCCAGAGCTACAATGGAATGGTTTAGATCAAAGCATATTCATGTGTTAGAATGGCCCAGTCACAGTCCAGACCTAAATCCCATTGAGAATCTGTGGCAAGACCTGAAAATTGCTGATCACAGACGCTCTCCATCCAATCTGACAGAGCTTGAGATATTTTACAAAGAAGAATGGGCAGAAATGTCCCTCTCTAGATGTGCAAAGCTGGTAGAGACATCCCCAAAAAGACTTGTAGAGAAAGGGGGTTCTACAAAGTATAAACTCCGGGGGGCGCCATTTAAATTCCCCTCCCCCCCCCCCACTCTTTTCACATATTTATTTGTATCATTTATCATTTTCCTTCCACTTCACAATTATGTGACACTTTGTGTTGGTCTCTCACATAAAATCCCAATAAAAGACATTTACGTTTTTGGTTGTAACATGACGAGATGTGGGAAATTTCAAAGGGTATGAATACTTTTTCCAGGCACTGTATATAGAGGGGTATGAATACTTTTTCCAGGCACTGTGTATAGAGGGGTATGAATACTTTTTCCAGGCACTGTGTTCCAGCTCGTAGTGACACGCGGTAAAACTGGACACAAAAAAAAGCTAAAGCCGTACAAATCGGGGGGCACAGCCATGTGTTGGAAGGTAAATAAATCATAAATAACAATGTATCTAATCAATATATCATTAAATCCCACCCGGGACACGTCCCATCGGAGCGCCGTGTCCTGATTGGACGTCAATATTCCCCCATCAATAGTCATCAATTTGGGAGTCCAGATGGGATCTCCGGATAGGATTAGACAAAATACAAGATGTCACTATTGATTATTGATCTCTGAATATTGACATCTTGTGTCCGTCAAATCACACGTGCCTCATCCTAAAAAAAAGCAAATTTTGTATCGATTGGTAGAGGCGGCCATCTTTTTTTTTTTTTTTTTTTTGCTTGTTGAATTTGGTGCGGAGAGGCACACTGGAGGGTCCCCCTCGGCTGCCGGGTTGGGGGTTCTGATGGGTGGCCTCTTCAGCCCCGAAAGGTTTACCCCTCTTCATGACCAGGCCATTTTTTTTTTTTTTTTTAAATAACGCGCTGCGTTATTTTAACTGACAATTGCGCGGTCGTGCGACGCTGTACACAAATAAAATTGACGTCCTTTTTTTTTTTTTTTTTTATTTTTTTTTTAGCTTTTTGGTGGTATTTGATCACCTCTGCAGGTTTCTATTTTTCTGCGCTATAAACAAAAAAAGAGCGACAATTTTGAAAAACAAATTTTTTTTTACTTTCTGCTATAAAATCCAATAAAAAAAAAATATAAAAAAAAAAATCACATTTCTTCATCAATTTATACCAATAATATATTATTCTGCTGCATATTTTTGGTATTTTTTTTTTCCAATAAGTGGATATTGATTGGTTTGTGAAAAAGTTATCCCGTCTGCAAACTAGGGGATGTTTTTTTTTTTCCATATATTTTTATTTATTTTTTTCACTAGTAATGGCAATCAGCGATTGATTTGATTTTTTTTTTTTTTTCCATACAAACATATATATATTTTTTTCCATATATATATTTTTTTTTTTTACTAGTAATGGCAATCAGCAAATTAGATTTTTTTTTTTTTTTTGCGGGACTGCAACATTGCGGCGGACAAATCCGACACTAAGGCCCCTTTCACGCTTGTGCAACTTGGGACTGCAAAGTCGTACCCCCTCCCCCATGATTTCCAATGAGTACCATTCATATCTGTGCGACTTCAAGTCGCAACGACTTCAAAGTAGTCCCTCTCTACTACTTTGGCCGCGACTTTGATGCGAGTTAGGCCCCTTTCACACTCGTGCAACTTCAAAGTCACGCGATTCTTGCCGCGATTTTACCGCGATTTACCGCGGAACGACTTGGAGTCGCACAGATATGAAGGGTTATCATTGGAAATCATGGGGAACGACTTGTCATGCGACTTTGCCACCACAAATCGTGGGACGTAAGTGTGAAAGGGGCATTCCCTGAAATCGCGGTAAAATCGCACGACTTTGAAGTTGCGGTAGTGTGAAAGTGACACTTTTGGGGGGAACCAGTGACACCAATACAGTGATCGGTGCTATTTTTGGGGTTTTCGAATTGTCGGATTTTTGTTCTTTATTTTCGGATTTCCGTTTCTTTTGAATCTTCGTTCTTATTTTTGGATGTACGAATTTTAGAATTTCCGAATATTCAAATTTATGAATTGTTGAATTTTACGAATATTCAGAAAAATTTGTTAAATGGGTTTTTGTTGGGTTCTTTCCGAATTAACGAATTTGTCGAAATTCGTAAAAAAAAAAAAACGACTTCGTAACGAAACGAATTGCACATGTCTATTGTCGCTGTACTGATGTCACTGGCAGGGAAGGGGTTAACATCAGGGGCAATCAAAGGGTTAAGTGTGATCCTAGGCCTAGGGGGTGCTTGTTTAACTGTGTGGGGGAAGGTGCTTTGACTGGGGGGGGAGACAGAGAGCCGTGTTCCTGCTTAGCAGAAACACAAGATCTCCATCTTCCCCTCTGACAGAACGGCGATCGGCTTTGTTTACATTGGCAGACCGCTGTTCTGCCTCTCTCAGGAAACGATCGCGGGGTGCCGGAGAACATCGGGTCCGCTGGACCCGCTGATTGTCTCCCGCTGTGCACGCCCCAGACCCAGAACTATTTACTGGTTGTTAAGGATGCTAGAGGGTGTGCCGGCTCCACTATGAGCCACAGATGTGGTTGGTTAGCTGCTTCCCCGGCTGTGATGGCCAGGGAATGACGGCTGTGAAACCAGAAGTGACCAAATTCTTGTCCCTTCCGGGTTCATTCATCACAGAGGAGATGGGGGTCGGGGGGAAGGGATGTATAAGGGGGTACCTAATAGAGAGCGCAGTGCCCCCGTCCGCTCTCCTTCACTCACTTTGGTGATCATGTAAGGATGGATTCCTTACTGATTTTTTATTTTTTTTTGCAGACTGTAAACTTCCTGAAAAATTCCCGTCTGGAGGTCAGAATGAGAGAAGAGTCGGGATGGACACTGAGCAAAGAGATCGTAGCTCGCCACTTCTACAGAAGCGTAAGCCGCTGAGGTCCTCCGTCTTTTACCCTCGGCGGGTGGTGGCGTTGGCACCATGATTTGGGAATATAGGATGTCCTTTTTGTAAATAATGGCAGCCAATAGAGTTTATATCATGTGACATCTGTCAGACTAGGAACGCCCACTCCTCCAGACTGACGCCCACCCAGTTTGATATTTGCATAACTCCTCCCACCGCTTGCTTAGGGACTGAGAGCTCTTGAGAGGAGTACTTGAGGCCAGGTGCCGAGATGTTTTCAGGAAGCTCTGTACAGCCCCCTACTGGCCACATGTTGTCTGGTTCCAGCACCTCCCTTCCTCTGAGCCCCACGGCAGCCTGACCCAATCAGAAGCCTTGTGATAGGCCTACTCAATCTAGATTTTCATTGGGGGCCATTTTACTAGTTTCAGCAGTGAGCACCGTTGGGCCCATCTCTGCGGGTCTCATAATAACGAGCTTATTATATGTTATTCCTGGGACAGACAGCTGGTATAAAAATTATAAGTGGATTTTGTTGCTGTTGTACGATTTGATGGTAAAAAAGCAGAGGGGGAGGAGATCAGGTTCGGGGGGGGGGTTTCAAAAATGAAGATACTGTCCATGAACTGAGATACTGGAGAGGGGAAGGGGGTTACAAGCTAAGATATTGAGGTGGGGTCAGAAGAAAAGATACAAGTGAGAAGAGGTAGCCGGCCGGGTCCAGGAGCTGAGACGATGCTGGGAGGGAAAGGTTGGGGGCTCGTCCGGGAGTGAGGATATTGGGGAGTTTTTGTCTTTGGCAGCATGTGAGATCAGTGATTACCAGTGATAATGATTCTTCTTCCTCCTCCTCCTCCTTTTCTTTCTTTCTTTCTCTTTCTTTCTTTCTTTCTTTCTTTCTTTCTTTCTTTCTTTCTCCCTCCCTCCTTTTTCTCCCTCCCTCCCTTTTTCTCCCTCCCTCCTTTTTTCTTCCTCCCTCCTTTTTTCTTCCTCCCTCCTTTTTTCTTCCTCCCTCCTTTTTTCTTCCTCCCTCCTTTTTTCTTCCTCCCTCCCTTTTTTCTTCCTCCTTTTTCTCCCTCCTCTTCTCCCTCCCTCCCCTTCCTCCTTTTTCTCCCTCCCTCCTTTTTCTCCCTCCCTCCTCTTTTCCCCCTCCCTCCTCTTTTCCCCCTCCCTCCTCTTTTCCCCCTCCCTCCTCTTTTCCCTCCCCTTCCTCCCCTTCTCCCTCCCCTTCCTCCCCTTCTCCCTCCCCTTCCTCCCCTTCTCCCTCCCCTTCTCCCTCCCCTTCCTCCCCTTCTCCCTCCCCTTCCTCCCCTTCTCCCTTCCGCC
The DNA here is from genome assembly GCA_029206835.1 of Rana muscosa. Taxonomy (NCBI): domain Eukaryota; kingdom Metazoa; phylum Chordata; class Amphibia; order Anura; family Ranidae; genus Rana; species Rana muscosa. The sequence goes on from CM055126.1 coordinate 65,826,732, forward strand.
TCTCCTACCTCCCTTCCTCCTTTTTTCTCCCTCTTCCCCTCCCACCTTTTTCTCCTTCTTCCCCTCCCACCTTTTTCTCCTTCTTCCCCTCCCTCCTTTTTCTCCCTCTTCCCCTCCCTCCTTTTTCTCCCTCTTCCCCCTCCCTCCTTTTTCCCCCTCTCCTCCTTTTTCCCTCCTTTTTCCCTCCTTTTTCCCTCCTTTTTCCCTCCTTTTTCCCTCCTTTTTCCCTCCTTTTTCCCTCCTTTTTCCCTCCTTTTTCCCTCCT